>JARHVA010003202.1:532500-1732500 GCA_037957365.1 Torreya grandis | reverse complement strand
AATGGGGAAGTTTTGTTTGGGCTGCTAGGACCATGTTGCCATTCATTTGGCCCCAATCCTATTCTACATCATATTGTATTAGAGCAAGCTGTGTACTGTGTTGTTAGGGAAGAGACAAGAAGGAATATAGCTGGTTATAAATCTGAGAAAGGGAAGAGCCGAAGAAGGAATAGATGTTGGTTATGATAAGTGTTGTGGAAGATGTGTGGGAAGAATGCCGATGTGAGGCAATTTGCACGTGAGAGAGAAGAGAAATTTGTTCTCCATCATATGTCGATAGGTAGAGAACAAAAAGTTCAAGCTATCAAAAGACAGTCAAGAGAGAGAGGATAAGTGACCAGAAGTAACACATTGCAGCAGTAGAGATGTTAGAAGACAAGGTGTCCCAATTGAATGTTTTGTAGAGAAGACCAGAGAGAAGATAAAATAAACCAGCAAAGGTTTTGGCGAATGGAGAGCCCAAATCTGAAGCATCTTGTTTTTGGGTAGAAAGAGGCCGAAAGAATTGATGATGTGGGTGTTGAAAATGGAGTAGTACTTTGTGCTTTGTGGTGAAAAAAATGGAAGACCCAAAGACCCTAAGAGAGTAAAGGCTTCAATTTTGAGATTGTGGTGGTGGTGCATTTGTGTGTTGAAAATATCTCAAAAAGAGAATACAAGAAAAGAGAAAAGAGAAAACAGAAGATGAGAAAATGGGAACACATGATCTCCAAGTTGATGGGAAAAGTATTGCACCCAAGAGATCAAGGCGAGTGGTTGAGGAAGCTTCATAACTTGAGGCTAAGAGTTAAGAGGAGGTTTCCATGAAAGGAAATGAAAAGGTGAAATTGCTATGTGAGCAATGATGGTCTGTTCCAAGTATTAGAAAGAATGAGAAGGACTTCAAACAGCCCCTAGATGCAGAAGGGTTGCTTTGGGAGCAACTAGAAACCGCTTTGAGGAGCCAAAAGATGAATGTGGGAAGCTTTGAAAAGCCCAAGCTTGATAGAAATCAGGTGGAATATAGAAAGCAAGAAATGATCATGAAAGTAAATGAGATTGAGGAGAATGAATGTGAAGGACATGGGGTTGAGAGCATGGCAGAAAAGATTGGAGCAGAAGAAAATCTGGACAGAAGTGATGCTACAGTAGTAATGTTATTGAAGGAATTACATGTGGGATGTCTTGATTTCCATAATGTTGTCTACGATGATTTGTAGGCAGGTACAACAATGGATATGAATATGGAGGCAAACGATGTCTTCATTCTAAGGCCGCTTGAGGACATGCAGAATAATGCACTAGCAGAAATGCAATTCAAATTTATAGGATGCGAGGAGATCATTTCAGCTGCCCTATATGGTGTAGTGCCCCATAAGGAAGGGAGCAATGAGGCTCTATGATCATGTGCAATACCTGCAGTATTTGCACCAACAGTAGATGAACATTTACATCAGATATCAGTCGTTGTACATGTGAGAACAGGCGTTGAGGAAAAGACTCTCATGTGTCATAGGTTGCAGATAAAGAAGGATTCCTTCCATATGGGCAAGATAGGTGCAAGTTTGTTTGCACATGCCATGCATTTGATGCCAAAAAAGATGAAAAAAGGAGCTAGCAATCAGCCTATAACTGAGGTAAGGAGGATGAAGAGAGAAGAAAGAAGACAAGAGAAGAAGAATGAGATGGAATAGTTGATGATTTTATCAGCCAAAGCATGTGTAGATAAGGATAAGATGGCAGCAAGTGATGAAGGGTGGCTAAAAGTGTAATGTCCCCAGCTTAGGGCAAACCTTGGAATCTGAATTTTATCACAAAACCCTAACCAAAGTGTCATGTCCCCCTTTGGGCATAGAATAGAAAAAGACCCTTAGCCAAATTCCTGGATGTTTCCCCTTTCGCTAAGGGAAGATAAAAGAGAAGGGAAACGTGTGGTTCTATATGTGAGATTCAAAAAGTCCTTTATCGTTCTAATTTTCACTTAAGTGGGGGACTTTAAGGGTCATGAGTGCTCCAAGGTCTTAAGTGGGAGTTATAAAGGAATTGATCTTTTTAAATGTTTTAAGTTTCCCTCCAAAATAGAATGCACATCTTGGAGGGAAGGTTATAAAAGAAGTTAAGGACTCATTGAGGAGGTTAGACTATCTTTTTGAATAATTGAATTTATGAGGGGAAGCACATAAAAGCTTAACTTATTCTTTGAAAACAAAAACCTTCAAAGGGCTGGAATTGAGGACGAAAACCCTTGATAACCAGATTGGACAACTTCGTGAGGAGGTTGTATTGAGCGTAATTGGCATACAAGGGTGTTTTGAACACCATTGGTTCTTTTGCAGGTGTGGCGACTAGGTTTGAGGGTTGGGCGAGCTAATTGGGAGCAAGTTTTAGGGCAGTGAGCTGCTTAAAGTTGCAACAATTCACCTTTGGGAACAGCGAACCCTTTCTAGGGTTGGGCACACGTCTTTCAAGGCCCATTTTGGCCTTTTCTGAGGTATCGAACAGCCACACAAACTTCTGATATTTTTATGATAATTTCCAGCCATTGAACATTGGAAAAAATCAGGTTTTTGAATGATTATTGTTGGCTGTAATATTTGATAAATTTCTATAATTTTTAGAGCAATTGAATATTTTTGTACCATATTTGGGCACCTACAGCAGTTTGCAATTAATTTCATATATCTAGGGTTTGAATAAATTCAAATTAATTGCATATTTCAATAGGGTTTGTTCGAAAACTCCTTTTTAAGTTTTCAGCCCTAAAGGGGATATTACACATAATATTTTTTTGCTTTTTTCAAAAAACCCTAGGTCCCAAAAATCTCACAAAATGCTGAAATAAATTATCCAAACCCTAGCTGAAAATTACTAAATGTAGCAATGAATATTAGGGCATCTAATCAACCATCAAACTCAGCCACAAAGGCGCCAATATGCAGAAAATTTACAGTAAGCTTATATACCTGATTTTGACGATTTTCTCTCCATAAAAGGGCTGGAAAATATGACTAAAAATAATAATAACTACTGACATAATTATAGAAAGTTTTAGAATAGGTTATAGGCCTGAAATTTCCTACCAAACCCTCAATTTCAGCTTCCCAATCAAGTTTCCCTAGCTATAAAGATATTATTGTTGACCATTTTTTGCCCAACAGGCCAAACATCGGCCCCCCTTTTTTCCCTGTTGTTCTGAGCCAGTACATTTTTTTGATCTTGCACAAGTCTGGAAATTTCTACGGACTCTGCAGGTTTTCTACGAACTCTGTAGGTCCATTTCTACAGACTCTGCAAGTTTCTACGGACTCTGCAGGTGAAGTTTCTACGGACTCTACAAAGAGGATTTCTACGGACTCCATTTCTACGGACTCTGTAGGTGAAGTTTCTACGGACTCTGCAGGCGAGTCTTTCGGCACATGAAGAACCAGTTCAAAGAGTGCAAGGTTTTACAAAACTTCTTTAGACTCTTGTCCGAAGAAATTCATAAGGAAAGAGAGCTAAAATGGTTCAAAGACACTTTTCCTTAAGGTTGGGAAAGTGGTTCAACGACATAATCTTTCCAAGAGTTAGCATCTTTGAAGCGTTGAACCATTGAACCGGTTCAACGCTTTGGTTCAACGCTTATTTCAACAGCCGGTTCAATGCCTTAGTTCAACGGCGAGGTTCAATCAAATGGTTCATCGACTTGGTTCAAGGCTGGGTTCAATTCAGTTGGTTCAAATGTTTCGGTTCAATCAGATGGTTCAATCACTCAATTCACTCAGTTTGGTTCAACGGCGTTGGTTCAATCAGATGGTTCATCGGCTTGGTTCAAACATTCGGTTCGATACCTTGGTTCAACAACCGTTGAACCATTGAACCGGTTCAATCAAATGGTTCAACGGTTGGTTCAAAGGAGCGATTCAATAAAAAGTTCAAGAGAGCCTCCCGAAAGACAAGTGCCCTTGCGGAGGGCACTTAGTCGGCAACAACACCTTTCGGAAGAGTCATTTTCAAGAATCCCGAAGGGCACTTTTGAGGGCAGTCGAAAAAGACAAGGAAGAAATCCTTCGGAGTTTTGTCTGAAGGAATTCCTTCGGACAAAAGTCCGAAGGATTTTGGAAGGGCCACAAACAAAGATCCCGAAGAAAAGACTAAGGAAAGAAACGAATTCTTTTGGACTTTTTGTTCGAAGGAATTCCTTCGAACAAAAAGTCCGAAGAAATTCGGGAAGCTACAGCAGAAAGCCCGAAAGAGAATTTCCAAAGGCAAAGCGGAAAAGGCAATTCTTGCAGACTTTTTGTCCATGGGAAAATGTCCGCGGAAAAAGTCCATGGGAAAATTGTCTGCAGAAAATTGGCCGCGGGAAAGTCTCTGAAGAAATGAGCAAGACAATTCTTGCAGACTTTTGTCCGCGAGAAAAAGCCCGTAGGAAAAGCCCGAAGCGAGAAACCCGAGGAGAAAGAAGAACACCCGAAGGGTATGTGCCCTTGCGGGGGCCCTCGTCGAAAAAAAGTACTTTTCTCAAGACCCCGAAGGGCAAGTCCCCTTCGGGAGGGTGCAAAACGAGAAATCTAAGGGAAAGGCCGAGTAAATTGTCAAAGGACGGTGACTTCTCTGAAGCCGTCAATTTCAGGTAAACGGACTAGCCATTGGTTTTCAAGCAGTGACGGGCCCGCGAACGTCGATTTTAAGACGGTGAAATAGCCGTTTGTTTTTTAAATGCTTGAGCGCCAACCAGAAAAGAGCCCAAGGACCCAGCGACCTGCCAAGGAGATAGCCCCCGAGGGCCGAAGGAGCCAGAAAGAGACAATGTGCAGAAGCGGACAAACAGTCCAGGTGGCAAAGGAGAGGTGTCAACTCAGGGATTTACTCCTGCAGTTGGAACAGTGCTAGCCAGGTGGTCACCAAATGGCGCAAACAGGTAAGCGGTGCGGCTTGTTTTCTCCAATTTGCATTTATAAGCAGACAATCCGCGTAAATGCCTTGAAGGGAGCCATTTGTTCACAGAAAAGAGGCACGGTCCATGCTTCCTCATTAATGTTGGGATGCCAAAGTCAAAGCAAGAACCGACAATCAAATGGCTTCCTCTTCCCAAGGCTCGGAACGCATATGGGCCAGCTTGTCAAGAGCGCCAAAGTCTTTTCCAGAAAGTGCCAAGTTCTCTTCTCTTTCTATATATTGTAAAAATTCTCATTTGAGAAGGATCCATCTCTCAGCCTTAAGGCAAAGCTCTGCCCAAAAATCTCTGGGTTTGTAAGGCAGAATTCTGCCGGATTTTACCTTGAATCAGGACTTAGCATTTTTACCTCTATTTGAGCTTGCACTTTTGTATGTGTCTATGCCTTTGTTCTGTGTTAAGTCATTTTCCTTATGCTTTCGAAAGGTAATTTCAGCATGTCTAGTGCATTGTGAGTTTCTCTTTTGCAGGTTCGCCAGAAGTGTCCCTAGAGGAGTGTAGGTGCCTGTGAATAGGCTGCCATAAGTGTGTCTGAGGACGCCTCTGGTAGTTTCTTCCTCCCTGTATTTCCACGGACCCCTAGTTCACTGATGCAGAAGGATTTCTCGTGTCAAATGAAGTGTATAGGAGCTTCTTCTTGGTGAAAAGTGTATATTTAGGCTAGGTGGGTCATCTTTTTTGGTGTATCACCTTTTTTTAGTTTAGGTTTAGGTTCTATTTCAGCATCTTTCTTCCTTTTCATCCCCCCTTTTTCCATTTTATTTGTTAGAAGTAGAAATCCAGGGCCTAAAAGATACGTCAAAGGGAGCTAGCCCTTATCTAGAGACTCTCCCCTCCATCTTCGTCAGTCCCACAGGCGAGAGAGGAGTTTCCATTTTGACGTGTGGAAGGAAGGAGCTCGGCCTCCTGCCCAGGGTGCAATCCACTGCGTCAACAGTTTTTGGCACGCACGGTGGGACTTAGTTTTTACACTTAGTAAAGTCTTAGGATTGATGCTGGTCCTGTTACAGCGAAATCAACCATTTTCAGCATTTGGCGACTCCGAGTTAAATCAACTGGTTAAGCAGTTCTAGTGCCATCAAGAAATAGTATTTTGGTATGTATAATTCCATCGTTCAGAACCATGGACCCTGTTTTCCTTGGCCAGCCTGGCTATGATCCTTACCAGCCTTGTGTTGATCTTTATCAGGTCCAATATGACCAATCTCAGCCCTGTCATGAGCTATATCAGCCTTATGCCCAGTCTTCTCAATTTGTCACTTCTCCTACTCAACCTAATCTCTTTGCCAATCAACCCGTTTCCACCTTCAAACGAGCACTGCTGAGATACGAAAAGTATGTAGTAGAGCTTGACACCAGAAGGGGATGTGGCCAAGAAATTCCTGATCATGTCATCCATCAAGTGAGAAATGCACTAGATCTGGTTACGAGTGAATGGACTCCTATTGAAAGAGCCAATTGGCAAAGGCTTACAAGTGAGATGCTGGATGTGAGTGGTTTGATTGCATCTTTGGAAGAGAAGCTGAGTATTCATGAGAGGCAGCCTTACCAAGTCTATCAACCTGCATACCCGTTGCCCTAAGTATCATATCAGTCATACACAGCCCCTGCTTATGAGCCAAGTCAAGCTTGTCAAAGTCCTTTCCCCAATCGTGTTGAGGAGAGTCCCGAAACAGTAAATCTTGTGTTTAAGGCTAATCTTGATAAACAGATTGATTTGGCAAATCTTCAAATGCAGCAATCTATTTTGGCAGCAAGGGAAGTGAAATCCAAATCCTCACTACTCTCTCACATTGTAGCCCCATCACCCCAAAAGGAGATGCCCAGTCCTAATATCATGAGCTGGAATAAAGTGATTGAGTCATGGAACAACAAGGACGAGAAAGACATTGTCCAAGAGTGTGAGGTACAGAATGAGGTTAGTCCTTTTCAAGTCCCTCCCACCCTTCCTCAGGAAGCTTCTTGTATTTCATGGCAGCCTTCATGCACTCCCCATCTCTATGATGATTCCTATGAGCTCCAAGAAAGACTCTTTCAGGATAATCTAGCTAACCGAATTGAGGAACTAGAGGCTAAGGTGAGACTGTTTCATGAAAAAGAGATGAAACTTTCAGACCTTGTAGAGAAGCCTACGCCAGAAGATACCCCTTCTACCAATCCTCAAGCTAATTTCAATATTGATGAAGTGTTGGTAAAGTGGAGAGACGAAAATCAAGTGATTTTGGCCCAAGGTTTGCCTCCGTTTTCTCATAAGTTTTTAAAAGGATCCCCTGCTTCCCATTCCCAACCTGATTTTGACAATCCTTGTGTTCCACCTCCTTGCCTGATGAATGAAGAATGTTTCTCTTATGTTGAGGAATCCATCTCTCTTGAAGCAGCTCTTCTTGTACATCAGCAGAACCTCCCTAACCTTCCCCAACTTCCTCAGGTCTCTCAGTATGATCTCCAGATCCCAAGCTGGAAGAAGCAACATCATGAACTAGCTCAGGACCTTGAAGAGGATAAAGTTACTGCCTGTTCACAGGAGCAAAATTCCAATCCCAATGTCATGAGTTGGAAGCAAACAGTGGAATCTTGGGGCAGGAAGGAAGAGAAGAAAGGTTTTACTCAAAACCTTGAAGAAGATAAAGCTGCTCCTACCCATCATGATGATGCTTGTGACCTCCAGGAAAGGCTCTTCCAAGAAGATATAGACAGGCGAATTGCAGAGTTGGAGTCCAGAGCGAGATTCCTCAGCCAATGTGTGATGGACGTTTCAGACCAAATAGCAGATTCCATGTCTGAACACACCCCATCTACACACCTCCAAGAGAGCTATCAGGCCACACCTGATATAGATGAAGTGCTGACCAAATGGAAGGAGAATCTGTAATGACCCCTTCTCGAATCTGAGATCTCATAATGACCGTTGGCCTATTCCTGGAAATCCGAAGGCTATTCGGAAGGTGCAAATGAGGGTTTCCTATTTTTTAGGATGTCTTTGTTCGAAGTTTTGATGGCAAATTCTTTCTGGGTTTTTCGAGAGCTTCGCGGAGGTATGTCTGTTTCAGTTTTCTGAGCATTTCCAGGAATTTACTATTTTTAGTAAATTCTATTTTTGGCAGCTAGCAGGATTGTCACAAGGAGTTAACCTTCCCGTTTAAGTTGACTCATTCAGTTTTGGGCTTCAGAATTCGGTCTTGGTGGAATAAGTGAATTTCACTTAAAAAATAATAATAACGTTATATTTTAACGTTGACCTTGGCCTAGACCAAAACAACTTAATGTTGTTTTAAAAGAGGGACTTGAAGGGGGGGCGCCATCATGACATGGAAAGGGGCGCCACTTTTGAGGATAAGCTTCAAGGGAAAGCCAATTGAAGCCTATATAAGAAGGCATTGGGTTATCATTTCAGCATCTTGGTTTTAATGCATTGTTATGCTGCAGCTTTGGCTCTGGAACTGCTTCGGGATATGAAGGCCTCCTAGCAAGGGCATCTCTTCATGCTTGCAAGACAGCATCTAGGGGTGAATTAATCTTTGATATTTGTATTTGCTTAAGTAGTACTTTCAGTATTGCATTGTTAGTTCCTTTGATATTATTAGAATTTCAAGATATTGTATTCTGTATAAGACAGATCTAGGTTTTCAGTCACAATTCAGAAAATACAAAAAAGCAGGTTCTGGGTATCATCTTATTGTTTTGGGTAGGCCTAGGCGCCCCTTTGCTTAATTTTGTAGAATTTTTAGAATAAGCATTGAATTTCTAGAGGAAATCGCCCTTCTCCCACTGGGACGCCCCTTTGGGGTTTGGCATTGGTTTTTGTGTAACATTCTGGATGCAGATTTGATCAGTTTCATGATGCTAACTTGGGCGCCCTACTCCGGAAGAGACTTTGCAACAGAAATCAGGAAGATTGATTAAGTTTTGCATGAGTTATGAACATCTGAAGAAATTAATAAGTGGCTGGTTTTTCTTCTTTCTAAGGGCAAATTTCTCTTAATTTTGTAAGCTGACAGTAGTACTGGCAGCCCTTCTCTATTTGTTCAATTTTCCTTTAAAATATTGTAATAGTTTACAGCTCCGCCTTATGGTAGTTACTTTCCCTATTGGGTTAGCAAGCACATTCTAGGTGTAGGGCATCCGCCCTATGGTAGCTACTTTCCCTTCTGGGTTAGCTAGCACATGCTGGGTGTGGAGTAGTTTCCTTTTCAGTATTTCCATTAAAGCATTGTTATTAAGCTCACTCCGTCATATGGTAGCCCCTTATGGGTAGCACATACTTGGCGTAGAGTTCCTTTGTTAAGTAATTTACTCCGTCTTATGGTCGCCCCTATTCCGCCTTGGATTGGGTAGCACATACTGGACTTAGAGTTCCTTATTTGTAATCACTCCGTCTTATGGTCGCCCCTACTCCGCCTTGGACTGGGTAGCACATACTGGACGTTGAGTTCCATTTCTTGCATTCTAGTGGCGAAGCTATTTCAGTTTATTTGAGATTAACTTTTAATCTTGACGGAACTTGCTTGTGATGTTGTAATCGAAAATCTTAAAAAAATAAAAAAAAATTGGTTCGGAATATTTCAGTGGTATCAGAGCCACGTATCCTGCCATCCTGTGGACAAACCATCTATGAGTGACCGCGAAAAGAGATATATTGCAAGAGAAGATAAGAAAATTGCAAAACAGTTCCAGTGGTATCAGGTTCCCGAAGGTCAGACTGCTTCAGAGATCTTGAGGGCTCACTGGGAGTCTTCTCAAGAAACAAATATGGCAGAAGGTGAGAGATCAGTAGGGGGTAACGAGAGGTTTACCAATCCTAGAAATGATAGTGGGAAGGGTAGAGAAAGATCCCTAAGTCCGGAAAAGAGATTTGAAAGGAAAATGGATGCCTTAATGGATATGGTATCCCTCATGTTGGGAAAAGTGGGTCAGAACCCAAATCTCCAGACCAATTCCGGCTATAGAGGAGAGCCTAGTGCCTCAAATCAATTTGATGGAAGTGTTGCTCAACCTGTTTCAAACAACACTTACATTTCATCAAGGCCCTTCAAACCCACCTTTTTAGCACCAGTAAATACCCAACCTGATCCTGAAGAGAATTTGTCATTTGTGGAACAATTGAGACGTGGTCATGTGGAGTATGACTCTCTCCCTGAAGAAATCAAAATGGACATGTCCTATAATGAATTTATTGATCATAAGAGAAAGAGTAAGGGACAAGGGAGAAATTATGATCACAGAAGAACTCCAGCACAAGGAGACTTGCATCAAGCTATAAACAAGCTAATGCTTTCCCACTTTGATGGAAGTGACAATAGTTCTGCTCGAGCCTGGATTCAAAAATTAGACAACTATTTGGCCCTTAGGCCAATGGCTGAAGAAGATGCGATTAAATTCGCCACGCTACACCTAGATGGGGTAGCGCATGAGTGGTGGTACCATGGCCTAGTCACTTTGGGTCATGGATCAATCACTAGCTACGATGAATTCACCACTAGACTCATTGAGAGGTTCGAGAAGGACCCAGAAGTGCATTTTAGGGAGTTGGCGCAGTTGAAGCAGTATGGCACTGTTGATGCCTACATAGTTGAGTTTCAAAGACTTTCAGTTATGGTCACTGGAATCACAGAAAGAAGATTAGTGATCTTATTCAGCGAAGGTTTGATGGAGCCACTCAAGGGATGGATCAAAGCTTTTGATCCACCGTCTTTGCAAGAAGCAATGAAAAAATCTAGAAACATGGAGTGGGCTGCTCCCAAAACTAAGTTCCATCCTAAACCATCCTTCCACAAGAAGGATAGAGGGAGAAGGTTTCAACAAAAGCCTTTCCAAAAGGAGTTTAATCAGCAGAAACCTCTTGGCAAAAGATTGGATCCGGAAACTATCAATGAACTCCGAAGAAAGGGGCTATGTTTCAGATGCAAAGATAAATGGTCTCCAGACCATGTTTGCCCAAAAGGAGTCAAATTCCACCAGATTGAGTATTACTCCGCTGGTGAGAGTAATTTTGATTTTTCGGACCAGCGATCTGATTTCGAAGATAGTGAAGTTGAAAGAGTCCCTGAAGAGCCCGAAAGCGAAAAAGAAAGTGGTGGTACGTTGGCTCAACTTTCAAGCTTCCAAAAGAATGAGTCTTTCAAAATACGTGGGACGATCAAAGGGCAGCGTATCGTTGCTCTAATTGATACTGGAGCAACCCATAACTTCATTGATGAAGCTGTGGTGGCAAAGAAGGAGTTGCAAACAGAAGATTTTGAAGGGTTCAAAGTTATGGTGGCGGATGGATTCCACATTTCTTGTACCAAAAGGGTTCCCAACTTGTCAATGCAATTGGACCATTACGAAGTCAAAGATGACTTCTATGTGGTGAATATTGGAGATACGGATGCTGTCCTTGGCATTCAAGTGGCTGCATATTGGTGAGTATTGCTACAATTCTACTTTTCATATGTCAATTAAGATGTCTCATTTCTTGGCACTTTATGGGTATGAGGCACCTAGTTTTGCAGATTTAGTGTTTGGTGACAGCAAAGCACCCCTAGCCAAGGATTTGTTGCAGAATAGTCAGGATATAATGAAATCCTTGAAGGATAATTTGCAGATGGCACAAAATCAGCAAAAGTTGTATGCGGATCAGAAACGTGTTGAGCGTTCCTTCGAGGTTGGAGATATGGTATATCTGAGATTACAACCATATAGACAATCTACTCTCAAGAAGAGTGGAGCTGAGAAGCTCAAACCTCGCTTCTATGGGCCCTTTAGGGTCATCAAAAAAGTTGGAGCTGTAGCTTACGAATTAGAGCTACCTTCTGATAGCAGAGTGCACAACGTCTTCCATGTGTCTCGCCTCAAGAAGGCACTTGGACATAATGTGATTGCTTCATCACAGCTACCACCTTTGGATGAAGAGGGACAGTTGGCATTAATTCCTGAAGAGATACTTGATGTTCGAGAACGTTCTTTGAGAAAAAGAACCATCAAAGAGTACCTGGTAAAGTGGAAGGACCTACCTATGGAGGATGCAACTTGAGAAAATGATGAGATCTTGCATCATCCTAGATTACAATTGCTTGAGGACAAGCAATTTTGGGAAGGGCGGACTGTAATGACCCCTTCTCGAATCTGATCTCATAATGACCGTTGGCCTATTCCTGGAAATCCGTAGGCTATTTGGAAGGTGCAAATGAGGGTTTCCTATTTTTTAGGATGTCTTTGTTTGAAGTTTTGATGGCAAATTCTTTCTGGGTTTTTCGAGAGCTTCGCGGAGGTATGTTTGTTTCAGTTTTCTGAGCATTTCCAGGAATTTACTATTTTTGGCAGCTAGCAGGATTGTCACAAGGAGTTAACCTTCCCGTTTAAGTTGACTCATTCAGTTTTGGGCTTCAGAATTCGGTCTTGGTGGAATAAGTGAATTTCACTTAAAAAATAATAATAACATTATATTTTAACGTTGACCTTGGCCTAGACCAAAACAACTTAATGTTGTTTTAAAAGAGGGACTTGAAGGGGGGGCGCCATCATGACATGGAAAGGGCGCCACTTTTGAGGATAAGCTTCAAGGGAAAGCCAATTGAAGCCTATATAAGAAGGCATTGGGTTATCATTTCAGCATCTTGGTTTTAATGCATTGTTATGCTGCAGCTTTGGCTCTGGAACTGCTTCGGGGAATGAAGGCCTCCTAGCAAGGGCATCTCTTCATGCTTGCAAGACAGCATCTAGGGGTGAATTAATCTTTGATATTTGTATTTGCTTAAGTAGTACTTTCAGTATTGCATTGTTAGTTCCTTTGATATTATTAGAATTTCAAGATATTGTATTCTGTATAAGACAGATCTAGGTTTTCAGTCACAATTCAGAAAATACAAAAAAACAGGTTCTGGGTATCATCTTATTGTTTTGGGTAGGCCTAGGCGCCCCTTTGCTTAATTTTGTAGAATTTTTAGAATAAGCATTGAATTTCTAGAGGAAATCGCCCTTCTCCTACTGGGACGCCCCTTTGGGGTTTGGCATTGGTTTTTGTGTAACATTCTGGATGCAGATTTGATCAGTTTCATGATGCTAACTTGGGCGCCCTACTCCGGAAGAGACTTTGCAACAGAAATCAGGAAGATTGATTAAGTTTTGCATGAGTTATGAACATCTGAAGAAATTAATAAGTGGCTGGTTTTTCTTCTTTCTAAGGGCAAATTTCTCTTAATTTTGTAAGCTGACAGTAGTACTGGCAGCCCTTCTCTATTTGTTCAATTTTCCTTTAAAATATTGTAATAGTTTACAGCTCCGCCTTATGGTAGCTACTTTCCCTATTGGGTTAGCAAGCACATTCTAGGTGTAGAGCATCCGCCCTATGGTAGCTACTTTCCCTTCTGGGTTAGCAAGCACATGCTGGGTGTGGAGTAGTTTCTTTTTCAGTATTTCCATTAAAGCATTGTTATTAAGCTCACTCCGTCATATGGTAGCCCCTTATGGGTAGCACATACTTGGCGTAGAGTTCCTTTGTTAAGTAATTTACTCCGTCTTATGGTCGCCCCTATTCCGCCTTGGATTGGGTAGCACATACTGGACTTAGAGTTCCTTATTTGTAATCACTCCGTCTTATGGTCGCCCCTACTCCGCCTTGGACTGGGTAGCACATACTGGACGTTGAGTTCCATTTCTTGCATTCTAGTGGCGAAGCTATTTCAGTTTATTTGAGATTAACTTTTAATCTTGACGGAACTTGCTTGTGATGTTGTAATCCAAAATCTTAAAAAAATAAAAAAAATTGGTTCGGAATATTTCAGAATCATTCGATTCTAGCTCAAAGACTGCCTCCTCTTCCACATGAGTTCGTCCGTCAGCCTCCCACTTCACCCCTTCTCAAGGAGGAACCTGTTTTGAAAGGGGCAAGTAAAAAGGAGTATACTCAGTTCATGACTGATTAGGGAGACCCCATGAGTACAGATGAGGAGATCACCATAGATGTCATGGAGGAGCATGGACAATCTCTTGTTCATGTTTTGAATGATTCGTTTGAGGTCATTGGGGCATGTTACACTATTCTTCAAGGAGGCTATGAGCTGGCTAAGAGTGGAGAAGGCAGCATTGAGACTCAAATAAGTATGCAAAGGGGCTGCAAGCTTTCAGATTTATCCTTTCAAGAGGTTGGTGAATCTGAAGATATTTTTTTTGAAGTCATCAAGGAGGATGATCATGCCATGGAACCCGAGCATGAGGCAGAAGGGGACAAGCCAATCAATGATGCATATCAAGGGGCTTATGGCGATGAGCCAGCAGCGATTGATTTCTTGATAAGATACACCAGCATGAAGAACCAACAGGAGGCAAGCTTCCAAGAACAAGAAGAATACATATATGTTGGAAGCATGTTTGCCCCTGATCCATTTGGATACGAGCCGATCAAGGTGGCAAGCAAGAGGAGCAGGTCACCAAACCTCCATTCCATTCAACCACTTGTCTAGCACCATAAGTTTCCTTGCCATGAAGGAGACTTAAGAAATTTTCCCTTCGATCCAGGAGGGAAGCAATATACCTGGTTAGTTGTACATAGTAGTTTGTTTTCAGTTTTATTTCCTGCTTTTCCTAAGTGTTGTTTGCACAAGTAGTGTTTTTAGCCTTGTGTGTGTTTTCCCTTGTGTATGGGGTAAAAGTTTCATGATTGATTCTTGGATCTACCAAGGCAGTTGCTAACTTTTTCAAAGCTGCATCTGACTCCATGCCCAATGGACTAAAAGGCAATTGGTCTCTAAGCATAGCAAGCATGCTTCCCCTGGGAGTCGCCAATTTGTTGACCATTTTTTGCCCAACAGGCCAAAAATCGGCCCCCCTTTTTTTCCTGTTGTTCTGAGCCAGTACATTTTTTTGATTTTGCACAAGTCTAGAAATTTCTATGGACTCTGCAGGTTTTCTACAGACTCTGCACGTGAAGTTTCTACAGACTCTGCAAAAAAGATTTCTACAGACTCTGCAGGTGAAGTTTCTACGGACTCTGCAGGCGAGTCTTTCAGCACATGAAGAACCAGTTCAAAGAGTGCAAGGTTTTACAAAGCTTGTTCAAACTCTTGTCCGAAGAAATTCATAAGGAAAGAGAGCTAAAATGGTTCAAAGACACTTTTCCTTAAGGTTGGGAAAGTGGTTCAACGACATAATCTTACCAAGAGTTAGCATCTTTGAACCGTTGAACCATTGAACCAGTTCAACGCTTTGGTTCAACACTTGGTTCAACGGTCGGTTCAATGCCTTGGTTCAATGGCGAGGTTCAATCAAATGCTTCATCGATTTGGTTCAAGGCTTGCTTCAATTCAATTGGTTCAAATGTTTCGGTTCAATCAGATGGTTCAATCACTCGGTTCACTCAGTTTGGTTCAATGGCAAAGTTGAACGGCTTTGGTTCAATCAAATGGTTCATCGGCTTGGTTCAATTGTTTTGGTTCAAACATTTGGTTTGATGCCTTGGTTCAACAACCGTTGAACCATTGAACCGGTTCAATCAAATGGTTCAACGGTTGGTTCAATAAAAAGTTCAAGAGAGCCTCCCGAAAGACAAGTGCCCTTGCGGAGGGCACTTGGTCGGCAAAAGCACCCTTCGGAAGGGTCATTTTCAAGAATCCCGAAGGGCACTTTTAAGGGCAGTCGAAAAAGACAAGGAAGAAATCCTTCGGACTTTTGTCCGAAGGATTTCGGAAGGGTCACAAACAAAGATCCCGAAGAAAAGACTAAGGAAAGAAACGAATTCTTTCGGACTTTTTGTCCGAAGGAAAAAGTCCGAAGAAATTCGGGAAGCTGCATCAGAAAGCCCGAAAGAGAATTTCCAAAGGCAAAGCAGAAAAGGCAATTCTTGCGGACTTTTTGTCCGCAGGAAAATGTCCACAGAAAAATTGTCCGTAGAAAATTGGCTGCGGGAAAGTCTCCGAAGAAATGAGCAAAACAATTCTTGCGGACTTTTGTCCGCAGGAAAAAGCCCGCAGGAAAAGCCGAAGCGAGAAACCTGAGGAGAAAGACCGCCCGAAGGGTATGTGCCCTTGTGCGGGCCCTCACCGAAAAAAAGGACTTTTCTCAAGACCCCGAAGGGCAAGTCCCCTTCAAGAGGGTGCAAAACGAGAAATCCGAGGGAAAGGTCGAGCAAATTGTCAAAGGACGGTGACGTCTCCGAAGCCGTCAATTTCAGGTAAACGGACTAGCCGTTGGTTTTCAAGCAGTGACGGGCCCACGAACGTCGATTTTAAGACGGTGAAATAGCCGTTTGTTTTTTAAATGCTTGAGCGCCAACTAGAAAAAAGCCCAAGGACCTAGCGACCTGCCAAGGAGATAGCCCTCGAGGGCCGAAGGAGCCAGAAAGAGACAAAGTGCAGAAGCGGACAAACAGTCCAAGTGGCAAAGGAGAAGTGTCAACTCAGAGATTTACTCCTGCAGTTGGAACAACGCTTGCCAGGTGGTCACCAAACGGTGCAAACAGTAAGCGGCGCGGCTTGTTTTCTCCAGTTTGCATTTATAAGCAGACAAGCCACGTAAATGCCTTGAAGGGAGCAGTCTGTTCGCAGAAAAGAGGCGCAGTCCATGCTTCCTCATTAATGTTGGGACGCCAAAATCAAAGCAGGAACTGGCAATCAAACGGCTTCCTCTTCCCAAGGCTCGGAATGCACATGGGCCAACTTGTCAAGAGCGCCAAAGTCTTTTCCAGAAAGCGCCAAGTTCTCTTCTCTTTCTATATATTGTAAAAATTTTCATTTGAGAAGGATCCATCTCTCAACCTTAAGGCAAAGCTCTGCCCAAAAATCTCTGGGTTTGTAAGGTAGAATTATGCGGGATTTTACCTTGAATCAGGACTTAGCATTTTTAACTCTATTTGAGCTTGCACTTTTGTATGTGTCTATGCCTTTGTTCTGTGTTAAGTCATTTTCCTTATGCTTTCGCAGGGTGATTTCAGCATGTCTAGTGCATTGTGAGTTTCTCTTTTGCAGGTTCGCCAGAAGTGTCCCTAGAGGAGTGTAGGTGCCTGTGAATAGGCTGCCATAAGTGTGTCTGAGGACGCCTCTGGTAGTTTCTTCCTCCCTATATTTCCACGGACCCCTAGCTCACTGATGCAAATGGATTTCTCGTGTCAAATGAAGTGTATAGGAACTTCTTGGTGAAAAGTGTATATTCAAGCTGGGTGGGTCATCTTTTTTGGTGTATCACCCTTTTTTAGTTTAGATTTAGGTTCTATTTCAGTATCTTTCTCCCTTTTCATCCCCCCCCTTTTTCCATTTTATTTGTTAGCAGTAGAAATCCAGTGCCTAAAAGATACATCAAAGGGAGCTAGCCCTTATCTAGAGACTCTCCCCTCCAGCTTTGCCGGTCCCACAGGCGAGAGGGGAGTTTCCATTTTGACGTGTGGAAGGCAAGAGCTTGGCCTCCTGCCCAGGATGCAATCCACTGCATCAACAATTATTTCCATAAACAATTCCAATGCAGCCCTAAATAGGGGTCTTCAAACCCTAGAAACTCCACGCAGCCCTTTCACAAGGAGTCTTCAAGCTGAAAATGATGAAATCTGCCCTAGATTGGCTCCAACCAAGTCGCCACACCCCAAAAGGTTATTTTCTGAATTTCCTAGATATTTTAGCCCAATTGTAGCCCCTGAATGACACTGCCCTAGTTCAGAATTAGAGGGTTTTGTCCCTAATTCCTCTTGACTTCGAAGGTTTTCATCTTCAAGGTGTAAGTTTAGCGTTTTCCTCCAATTTCTCCGAAAGAATTTGTCATTTGCTTCTATTCGGAAGCGCCCTTCGAAAATCTTCTAACGGTCCTCATACCCTTCGGATTTTAGTAATCTACCCTTCGGCTTTTCTACAAGTGTCCACATACCCTTTGCAACGTTCAAAAGATACCCTTCGGACTTTCTGAAGAGGTCCACTTGCCCTTCGCAACATTCAAAAGATACCCTTCGGTCTTTTTGAAAAGGTCCACTTGCCCTTCGAAACGTTCAAAAGATACCCTTCAGACTGTTTGAATGTACCATTTGGATTTTTGTTAAGGGACAATTTTTCGAAAAGGACTTGACAATTTTTCGAAAAGAATTGTCCTTGCCACTTTTTTCGAAAGAATTCCTCTGAAGGAATTCTTCAAGACTATTTCGGGGTTTCAATCCTTCTTGACTTATGTATGTAAGAGAAGTAAAGCCACTTAGAAATCCCGATTGCCTCTTCTAGACCCTTTCGGGTTTTTGACATTACTTGACTTATCAACTTGAGAGAAGCATTCCCTCTTCAAAACCCTGATTACTTCGTCTAGACCCTTTCGGGTTTTTACCTTTACTTAGCTTATCAACATAAAGAAGTAACGTGCTTGCAAATCCCCGATCATCTCTTCGACCCTTTCGGGTTTCCCACATTGCTTAGCTTATGAAAATGGAAGAAGTAAAGCTATCTTGGAAACCCGATAAACACCTCTTAGACCAACTCGGGTTCTTAACATTGCTTGACTTATAAAACATAAAGAAGTAAAGTCGTTCCAGAATCTCGACCAAGTACAGTCACTTCAAAACCTCGAACAACTCCTCTAGACCACTTTGGGTTTTCGACTTTGCTTTACTTATAAACATGAAAGAAGTAAAGTCGTTCCATAAACCCGACCAACTTTATTAGACCAGTTTGGAGTTTCGAGACTGCTTTACTTATTTTATAAGAACACTTCACAAACCCGATTTACTCCACAAGTCTGCTCAACTCAACCTTTGGCATTAATGCATGATCATTTTCAATCTCAATGACATCAACCTTTTACATCAATGACAATTCCATGCTGCCTTAGAAAGGAATGACAATTCTTCATCCTCAAACTGCTTTCTGGAGCATGATATTCAAACTGTCAACTGTCTCCTTGCTCAAATTGCCAACAAATAGCATTTAACCTAGTATTTGGAAGATGGTTCACCAGGGTTACATTTCCAGTTCCCCTTAGGCTAAGCAAGAACTACAATCTTTGATTGTCTAGAACTAGACTACATGTTTGTGTTTGGCTACATTCCTTTTGCATTGAATAGGAATTGACATAATCAAATGTCAAGGTCTAACTCTCTACCATCAAGTGTAAAGCATCCACGAATAATTCATTGGAGGGCATTAAATTGCTTAGAACAAGAGCAACCACGTCATCGTCATCCATCTTTTTTTATGGCTCCAAGTTGGTCTCGGAGATTTTTCACCGAATATGTTCTGACAAATACCCATTCTTATTCATCTTTGCAGAAAACAACAAAGTCTTCAGGAATAGGATTCGTCTTTTCTCTAATGTTTGATACTTGTTTTGAAGACTATTCCAAAGATCACTTGCCATAGTCGCATTCCCGACTTTAGGTTTTTAAATCAACTGAAACAGTGAAATGTCCCTTTCAAACTGAAAAAGGAACAATTTGGATTTCCTGGGAAACCCTTGTGAAAACTAAATATAGAAATTCAACCACCAACAAAATTCTGAAGATAGACCAGCAACTCAGAAATTAGTCCTCCAAACCCCAAGGACCAGATTTGGGACTTCAAAACCCTAGGCAATTTGGGGAGAACTCAAATTCACACACTTCTACTTCACCAAAATTTAGAAAATCAAGTTATATTGTAGCCCTTGAATTTAAAAATCAGAAAATACACTTAAACCATGAAACTCATAATTCTGGAATTTATTATTCACCAAAACATTTGAAAATTTCATAAATTCATATCTTCATTCAAAATTGAGAATTACAACACACTTGATAGCTCAAAATGATCTTTGAGTGATCAGCTATGACACCAAAGTGAAATCAGAATTTCCATACACCGGAATATGCCAAAAAAAGTGACCCCGAATTCCCCAAGGGGTTCCCCCGAGGTAGAGATGGGGTATAAATCAACTCCAAATGCTCCAAAGCTGGAAATTAGTGCCCTAGCATGGTTATGCAACCTTGCCATCCTGAAAATGGCCTCAAACCCTTGTCAAATGGCCCCAACCCAAGTGGCCTTCCTCCTTGACCTAGTTGCCACTCTTACCATTAAATTGTCACACCCTAGGAAGGGTCAACCCTTTATTTTTTGAATATGATGATCAATTACAGCCTTTGATATGAAGCTGCCAACTATGAGAATTAGAGAGTT
Source organism: Torreya grandis (assembly GCA_037957365.1). Classification (NCBI taxonomy): domain Eukaryota; kingdom Viridiplantae; phylum Streptophyta; class Pinopsida; order Cupressales; family Taxaceae; genus Torreya; species Torreya grandis. The sequence goes on along the minus strand of JARHVA010003202.1, from coordinate 1,712,493 downwards.
TCATACCTAATCCTTTAGAACCTTGAAGGTTTTCGTCTCCAAAGCCTTGAGTTAAGCTTTTCGTGCTTAGTCTCCAAAATCAATATCCAAAATAGCATGCCTTCACATTGAAACATCATCTCCTTTTAATATTCTTCCCTCCAAGGGTTGCGCTCCTTTTGGAGGGAAACTTCAAATATTTAAAAGGGCCAATTCCCTTATAACTTTCACTTAAGGCCTTGGAATGCTTATGACCCTCAAAGTCCCCCACTTAAGTGAAAATTAGAACAATAAAGTACTTTTGACAAATTAAAGCATATTATTACTCTTATTTAAAGTATTTAATTATACTTTTTATTTTAATAATCACATTACTTCATTTTTATAAAAGGGGACATTACAGCCTGCCCTTCTCAAATTTGCTTGCCCTCAAGCAAATGCAAGCCCATCTACTATTATCTCGGAAATACTTGGATCCCATTTCAATCTTGGGAACTAGCAACCCCAAACATTTGCTTCATAGCCTTGAGCTTCAATGTGTCTCCTATTGTTATTGTTGGCTGAAAACAAACTGAGCTGCCCCCACTCATGCTTGTCATGTGCCATGATAATTATACTTTCCTTGGATATATGCAAACTATGCACTCTTTGACTCCTAAGAGTCTCTTTATCAACACTCATATGGGTTGTTCCTAAACCTGCACATAGAACAAACATGTCGATGAAAACCAAAGTTCTCCATCTCTCTTTTTCACTCCTCCTTCCCTGCCAAATAGGAGTGTGGTTCAAATCTCCTTACTTGCTTGAACCCTTAACCATTCTCTCATCCCAATTGGTAGCTGGAAACATTTTTTGGTTGCCTAAGAAGGCAATAAGAGGCTGCCAATACTGTACCAAATAGTATTAAGCCTAGAATAACTGCACTTATGCTCAAAACTTTCCCTTAAACTTAGCAGTGCACCTATCCCATGTGCCGGAGACACTCCCAACATGACTGAAATCAACTCCTCATTCTCCATCCACATGTGATCTTTCAATTTGGCGAAAGAGATTGTTGAACACACTATCTACTGAGAGGGGGGGGTGAATCAGTAGATGAGCTAAAACCTGGTTCTTAAAACTTTTAAACAAGATACTTAAATTATATGCAAAGAACAAAATAGAGATCACACACACACACAAGAATGCTCAACACCAGATTTTTACGTGAAAACCCAAAGGAAAAAACCATGGTGAGAAAAGCTATTAGAAGCTACTATTCTAATCCAGCCTCACAGAAAAGAAGTCTCATAGACAAACCTCACTGGTTACATTCAAGAGCACCCACTCTAAGGAAGCCTCAACTTCCTAACTGCGCATGAATCTTGTTCACTTTTATGTTACAAGTCTAGTCTGTAACTGCACCTTCGTTGTGTGCCTTCTCGACGTATCTGCCTTTATCTCTTTGTGTCTAGATATCTTCTACTTTGACATGCCTTATTTTCTTTGCCCTTTTTACGCTGTTTGCATATGTCCTCACTCGACAATTTTGAGTTAACACTCTAATTATTATTGCAGCAGCAGTAAAAAGACAGCTGCATTCAAATTATCTGTTCGTAGCATATATAAATAGATGCATCTTAGGGTTTTCTATCTATAAAGTGTTCACACTTCAACTGTACTTAACCAGTTCAAGTTTTTCATCTGCATTCAATGTGACTTTGACTTTGTGTCTCAATTCATGCTTCGCTCGGCAACGTTCAAATTTCTTTACTATCTTTGGTATCTGCACTTAACTGCATCGCTTCCTCGATCACTTCTGATCTGCATTCAATGTGACTTTGACTTCGTGTCTCGATTCATGCTTCAAACGACAACGTTCAAATGCCTTTACTATCTTTGGCATTTGCACTTCTACTTAACTGTGCCGCTTACTCGATCACTTCGATTGAATTATCTCGAGCTCCGTGGAGATATATCGAGTTCATCACCAGTTCCAGTTGTTCCCTTATAGACAGTTAGAAGACATTGATTGTGGGCTTTTTAATTCTTTCATCACGCCAAGTTCACGTTCTTTTCTTTGTTGGATCTTTCCTTATGACTGTTGTCAATCTGGAGCTGCGCCCTGATTCGAGGACGTGTGCGAAACGACCAGTCCTCTATCTGGCTGAAACAATGAGATCTTCTCACGAGGGTGGGTGCCTCAATAGTGAGAAGATCCTCTAGAGATGGCTGGTTCCTGTATGATGTATCAATGAAGATTCCTACTCTACGCTACTGACTACCATGGAAAAGGGAGAAAGAAAACTTAAAGGGGAAATCCTACCTAAAAGGGGGTGATACACCAGAATTATGATCCTACTCAGCTTGGAACCTTGAACACTGAACGAACAAGAGAGAAGGAAGACCTTAGACTTCAATTAATCACTTATGCATAAGTATTTCATGCAAAGGTTCGATCCAATGACTAAACCCTGAGGGAAATGGTGGAGAGAGGTCTGATAAAAGACACTTTGCAGCCGCCTAACATCCACTTACAGTCTCAGCGAAAGACAATAAAGAACACTTTCACATTACCTGCACAAGGACAATATAGCAACTAGGTACGAAACATAATTTGGGAAGGGAGAAAACTCTACCACTTATGCAAATTGTTGAAGAAATATACACTATGCCACGCTTGAAATCTGAAAGTACAATCCTTCTTATTGATCGAAGAGGTTACACAACTCTTAATGGCAGAGTTTGGTCTAACCAAGAGAGATTGGATGATTTTTTAAACAAGGCTGAAAGCCATTATATAGAGAGAATTACAAAAAGCCAAAGATAGGCATAGAACTTGAAGGGAAGACTCACTTTAGTTAACCCAAGGCTTTACTTGGCCTTAATAAAATATATTTTTTCTCCTTGTCCTTGCATGAAGCTTATTCGTTTGATGAAGCGCACCTATTTTTGTCATGAACCGTCCACCTCTTTTTTGCATGAAAATTCACGCAGATGTCAATTTTTTAACTCCACGTGAGTTGCTTGATTATCAAGTTGTAGTATTTGAAAACTGAGTTGGATGAAGAGATCATTATCTTTTGCATGAAATTTTCTAGTGGACGTGGAGTTTAAATCAATTAGTCAACTCTAAATCTGGAATAGTCAACTCACTGTTCGAATTTGAAACTCCTGTTGAACCCAGATTTAGTCCTTCGGATGCATGCCCTGAATGAAGACGAACAGGTCTTTAATGATCAATCAACTGAAACTTGGACCATTTATTCGAAAATAGCTCTTATGTTTGAAAATAGCTCCAACGTTTGCATGTATTTCGTTCTAATTTTGATCGTGTCTATTTCCAGCAGGATTCCGTATTCAATTCTTCGTCGGATTATCTATTTTCTGTTCTTTTTTGCACAGTCGGCTTCCATTTATTTCGGATTTCCTGCTATCTCCTTAGTCTCAACGGTTACTTCCTGCAGGAAAAAATTGACGACCTGGGGGACGTCACTGAAAACTGTCATATTTCTTTCGGCTATATTTCCTCGAGCTTATTTCTACGGTCTGTTGCTCTGTCGGCTCTCTTGTATTGGTCGCTGAGTCATATTCCCGCAGGTTTATTTTCCTCGTGGCCATTTGTCCGAATTTCTTCAGACAAAAAGTCCGAAGGTCCCCTTCGCTTTATTTATTGCGGCCTTTTTTGCCGATTTGTCTAAGCTTCCGAATTCCTTCAGACAAAAAGTCCGAAGGATTCCAATTGTTTTTTGCCTTTGCTTTTTTTTGAAGCGTCCTTGGTCTTGTTTATATGTTGACTTATGCCATTTCCGAATTCCTTCGGACTTTTTGTCCGAAGGAATCTTTCTTTGTCTTTGCTCTAAAATGTGCCCTTCGGCAGCCAGTCCAAGTGTCCTCCGCCAGTCCAAGTGTCCTCCGCCAGTCCAAGTGTCCTCCAGCAGTCCAAGTGTCCTCCGGCTGTGCCCTTCGGAAAAATTGGAGGCCACTCGGACTTTTTGCAGAAGTCTGTGATTTTGGTCTTCCTCCTGCCCGAAGGGTAGGTGCCCTTTGGGATTGTTGTAAGTGTCCCTTCCGAAGGGTACCCTGCCCTTCGGAACTCTTGAAACTGTCTTTTCCTTGCCTTTTGCAACTTTTTCGAATTTCTTCTAAGTGTCAAGAGAGTCTGACTTTTTGTCCACGTTATTTCTTCAGACTTTTTGTTCGCGTCATTTCTTCGGACTCTATGTCCGTGAGGCATTTCTTTGGACTTTTTGACCGCGAGGCATTTCTTCAGACTTTTTGTCCACATCATTTCTTCGGACTTTTTGTCCACGAGGCATTTCTTCAAACATTTTGTTTGCGTCATTTGTTCGGCTTTTCTACAAGTGTCCACATGCCTTTTGCAACGTTCAAAAGATACCCTTCGAACTTTTTACAATCTACCCTTTGGCTTTTCAGCAAGTGTCCACATGCCCTTTGCAACGTTCAAAAGATACCCTTCGGACTTTTTGCAATCTACCCTTCGGCTTTTCTGCAAGTGTCCACATGCCCTTTGCAACGTTCAAAAGATACTCTTCAAACTTTTTGCAAAGGTCCACTTGCCTTTCGAAACGTCCAAAAGATACCCTTCGGACTTTTTGAAAAGGTCCACTTGCCCGAGAAGGACTCGACAATTTTTCCGAAAGAGTTGTCCTTGCCATTCTTTCCGAAAGAATTCCTCTGAAGGAATTCTTCAAGACTATTTCGAGTTTTCCATTCTTCTTGACTTATCCTGATTGCCTCTTCTAAGTAAGAGCACTTCAAAAAAGCGATTTACTCCACAAGTCTGCTCAACTCAACCTTTGGAATTAATGCATGATCAGTTTCAATCTCAATGACATCAAGGACATTAACCTTTGACATCAATAACAATTCCATGCTGCCCTAGATGGAAATGATAACTATTCAGTCCTCAAATTGCTTTCTGTATCATGATATCAAAACTGTCAACTGTCTCCTTGCTCAAATTTCCAATAGAGATTACATCCTTTTGAATTTTCCATTTACAACATACCTTCAACATGGACTTGATAACCCTCAAGCTCATACCAAATGAGCGGGTACTGTTGCGGGCAGCATGGTAAAAAGAGGTATGGTTGCTGCCCTCCATGGTTCCCTTGACCATTCTTAACAATACATGCACCTTAGAGGGGTGCCATCCTCCGTCCTTGGTGGAATCCATTCTTACTTGCTGGAAACTCCATTTCCAACCAAGACTCCCCCACATTTCTAAGTAGTGCTCCTTTAGGGTAGTACAAAAGCACCCATTATGACCTCCAATGATCCATAAGGCTCTCCCTTCAAGCCTATGATAGGGTTCACAACTTTTTCTGAAATAAGTAAACTTGAACAAGATTAGAACCATACCCTTTTTGTGACCCACTTGAGTGCTCCCCCTTCCAAATTCCTATGTGATCATCTTCATAGAGTTGGCAGCCTTGCCATGAGGCCCAAAGAAGTATCAATCTTGCTAGTTGTTCACCTTCATGCTGCCCTTTCCAATCATACGTCCAAGGTGGCATGTGAGTGCATAATAAATTTATAATTCTTTCAACTTTGGAACTGCCCTTAGTTTGCCCTTCCCTCTTAACCAAATGGAGAGAGTTTGTGTCCCCTTCATCTTTTACCATTTCGGCATTCCGAATTTCCTTCCTCAAAGCATGCTTCATTGGGAAGAGGTGAACACCACATCTATATACTACTACCTTAACACAAGAATTGCTAAATCAAGGGTACTTACCATGCTGAGAATGAGCTGAGTTTCCGTTCTTACAAGGTGTTGCCCCAATACTAAATTTTCAGAAATCCCTGCACTTGTAATGGGTGGAGTTCTCACACATTGGAGTGGTTGAATGTCCACAAAAAACTCAGAATTTTCTCCTCTCGAAGTGGGCTAAATTTTCACAAAAAAACTCAGAATTTTCTCCTCTTGACATGGGCTGAGTTTTCACAAAATAGAGGGGTTGTCCCAACAAGATATTTTCATTACTTACCAAACACGGGGTGGGGTGGATTCCTTCATGCTGTAGTGGCTTCTCAACCTCAGAATTTGCATCCTCTTCCCAAGGTCTGAAAATTTCATCTGGATCCCCCATCAGTATGGAGAATTTGCAACTCCCAATGTTTGAGTCTTGTAGGAGTATTGATGACTTATGCTGCACTTCTCTACTATCATCCCCTGCTATAAAATCTGAACTCCAAACTATCTCAACATTCATCTCAAAAAGTGGATTATTAAAACATTGAAAGTTATTTCTATCCTCTTGTTCAAACCAACCTTCCTATTGATCTAACTCTACATTTGCAACTTCTGATCTTTCTAAAAAATGCTCTAAATCAAAATTTTCTTGAAGTCTAACAAGCTCATCAATTTCCTGCTCGATTTCCTTTGCCCTTGCTTCGTTCTCTTGCTCCCTAAATAATTCTGCAACATCAATCTGATCTTATGCTTCTAGAAGTGCCCTTTGGGTATTTAAAGTGTTCTTGGTTGATTTGAGCTCAAGGGTGAGCTCATCAACCTTAACCTTCATTGCCTTGGGTACATTTAAGGCCTCATCTGCAAATTTGATGCCCACATTCTTGTCTTTAACCACATGTAGATATTATGATTTCATTGTTTCCATTAAACCCTTAACTGTATGTAAATCAGCCATATTGACAGTTTTCTCAGGGTGTTCTCTCTTCATATTTTGCATTATTTTTTCGTCTTAGAGCTTGCACTTCTCTCTTATCTATTACTAACAATTGCTTCTTCCAATCTCCCTCATGAAATCTATTACTAACAATTGCTTCTTCCAATCTCCCTCATGAAATCTAGAGTCATGCAATGAAAATGAACTGTTGTTAGAATTGATGCAAAAAACAACATTCTCTTCTAAAACATACCTTTCCATAGAGTTGTTTTGAAATATTTCTGCTTCATAGGGCTGTTCTGAGTGTTCTTTTTTCTCCATCTCGGGTTCTTTAAGAACTTCAGAATTTTTTGATGTTGACATCTTTTCTTCATGTTTACCCATCCTTGGCAGTTCTTTTTGCTGCCCCAAACCCTGTTAACAGGGCCCCTTCTACTGCCCCAAAGTGATTGATTTTTTTTGTTCTGAAAGTGCAGCCCTAGGCTGCCCTAAAGGGCCGCCCCTTTGCTGTTCAAAGGGTCTCAAAGTGCTAAGTGGAAAGCGAAAATGCTGATTGCCCAACTTAGGATGAGCTCTCATCATCTTAGGTGTGAAACGGGTAGATGGCTAACTCCTAAAGAGGACTGGAAGGAGAGAATATGCCTCTTTTACAACAAAGGCGTGGTGGAGACGGAATGTCACTTCCTCTTGGAATGCGAGGCATACAAAGACATCCGATATAGTTATGGGGAAACCTTGAAAATTACCAACCTGGACACCTTGTTTGAAGCGACAAGGCTGGAAAATACGGCGAACCTCATGATCAAACTTCACACCAGAAGGGAAGATCTCAAGAAGGAAGTTCAGGCAACTTAGGGAGCATTTTTGTGGCTGGGGTCCCGCTTTGAAGAGGATGTGCGCAACGGATGGGTCCCATAGGCTGCTGCGGTCTCATGGACATTATTAAAATCTTTCATTCATTCATTCAAGGGGTAGAATTTCTTCTTTTCGCTCTACTGCCAAATAAGGCCTCAACTTCTCCTCACATTTTCTAACAACATTTTCAATCAGCACATGTGCCGCTGTATCATCACTCTCATTTAGAGTCAAAGTCATAATTGTTTGCATAGAAGTTACAACATTTTTTGCATGATTCTCATTGGCAGCTGCAAGGAAATGTTGAAATATTTCAATAATAAGAGCATCACATTTCAAATCCAACATTAAAACACATGACCTGATTTTTGCCATAGTTTCTAGAACTATAACCCTCCTAGCAAAAAAAAGTCCTTTGCTGTCCTCTAGACCTTGAAAACTTTCCACAACAGCTAAAATATCTCCCTCATGGTTTTGTTGCTGTACGGAACCTTAGGAGTTGTCATTCTTGTAATCTCACTCATCAATTGGTGACCAAAAGCCTTACCTTTTTGTCTGGGTGTCTCAAGAGTTGGGGTTGGACCAACCAAACCATGAAGGGATACACTTCCCATTTCATTGTCACATACTGTGACTGATTTACGTTGGATAACCTATTTTCTACTTCTTCCAAGATGCTAATTAGATCATCTATTGGTTGACATGGACGCTCTAGCTTCCTCCCTGCTCTGTAGAGATTCTCTTTCACAACTTCTTCAATCATGACGCATAAAAATTTGATCTAGCCCCACAAGCCGGCAAGATCTACACTCTGATATTATTGAAATGTCCCTTTCGAGCTGAAAAAGGATCAATTTGGATTTCCTGGGAAACCCTTGTTGTGAAAACTAAAAATGCAAATTCAACAACCAACAAAATTCTAAAAATAGGCCAGCAACTCAGAAATTAGTCCTCCAAACCCTAGCGACCTGATTTGGGACTTCAAAACCCTAGGCAATTTGGGGAGAACTCTACTTCACCAAAATTTAGAAAATCAATTTATATTGTAGCCCTTGAATTTAAAAATTATAAAATACACTCAAACCATGAAACTCAAAATTCTAGTATTTATTATTCACCAAAACATCTAAAAACTTCGGAAATTCATATCTTCAATCAAAATTGAGAATTACAACACACTTGATAGCTCAATATGATCTTTGAGGGATCAGCTATCACGCCAAAGTGAAACCATAATTCCATACACCGGAACATGCCAAAAAGTGACACCGAATTGCCCAATGGGTTCACCCTAGGTAGAGAGGGGGTATAAATCAGCTACAAATGCTCCAAAGCTGGAAATTAGTGCCATAGCACAAGTGTACAACCTTGTCATCTTGAAAATGGCCTCAAAGCTTTGTCAAATAGCCCAAAACCAAGTGGCCTTCCTCCTTGACCTAGTTGCCACTCTTGCCATTAATTCATCACAGCCTAGGAAGGGTCAAACCTTTATTTTCTGAATATGATGATCAATTATAGCCTTTGAAATGAAGTTGCCCACTATGAGAATTAGAGGGTTTCGTCCCTAATCCTTTAGAACCTTGAAGGTTTTTGTCTCCAAATCCTTGCGTTAAGCTTTTCGTGCTTAGTCTCCAAAATCAATATCCAAAATAGAATGCCTTCACACTGAAACATCATCTCCTTTTTATATTCTTCCCTCCAAGGGTTGCGTTACTTTTGGAGGGAAACTTCAAACATTTAAAAGGGTCAATTCCCTTATAGCTTTCACTTAAGGCCTTGGAATGCCCATGACCCTCAAAGTCCCCCACTTAAGTGAAAACTAGAACAATAAAGCACTTTTGACAGATTAAAGCATATTATTACTATTATTTAAAGTATTTAAAAATATTTCTATTTTAATAATAATATTACTTTATTTTTAGAAAAGGAGACATTACAAGAAGACAATTTTAACAACAAAAGAGCCTCCTTATGACATTTGTCATAATCGACATGATCCATAACAAGACTTGATTCAGTTTTGAGAACAATTTTATCGCAATTACGATATTCCATAACATGAGTATTTTTTTACTCTAGACGTTATAGTTTCGACCAATTAGTTTATGTGCTTCCAGCATAACCAAATTCTAGATATTGGCCATGATTTTTGACCTTGTGCATGGGTCAAATCTATCTACTCACAAAAACATCATGAAACCACTTATGAAAGCTTGTGAAATTCATGACTTTGGATGTTGTGAAAATCACTACACAAAAATGTCTACAAATCACAAAACATCTATAGAATGCTGCAAAATCACGATTTTATTTTTCTGAACTCAAAAATCGAAATTTGATTTGCAGTATTTTTCTTCTTCCCATGCCTCGTTTTGGTCTATGGTCTACAAATCACAACTTTTGCACTGCACTTTTGTTGCTCATGTTTGTCTGTAAATCATGTTTAGAAATCACATTGTCTTCTCTAGTCTTCATGTTTTTCCTTCTCTGGTCTTCACATCTTCCTCTTGCCTCCATGTTCATTTTGGCAAGTGTTTGTCTTCCCTTAAATTGCATGCCCTAGCATGATGCTCTACCTCTGCACTACATACGCGAACATGAAATGCCTCTACATACACACCTCTACTTTTGCCTTTGAAGCTCTTCTCTTTTCCGTTTGTACCCTATGGGATTTCCTGAATCCTTGCTCTAATACCAATGTTGGTAAGAAATAATGAAAGAATGAATAAAATGGAAGACACACCCTGACTGCTCACGTGTATGTATTTTATTAATCAAAAGGAAGTTAAATATTCTGTTGAGGAGATTGAGGACGTATCACTGTAACATACTAATGAATAATTAATGTATAATAGTTAACTAATATCTTTAATAAAACAACCATCCCTACATGATGAGCAAACATCTAAGCACAAAGTGCCATGTAATATTTAATTTAGGTTGTCCAATCAAAATTTACTACAACATTACAAATGTTAAACCTCAATATAGTTCCAATACATCATAACACATTGTGCCCATAACACATCACAAAGATATGAAATGCGCTTGGCAACCTTCCATGTTCAAGGTATTAAATGTGAAATGGTTAGAAACTTGCAAGGAATATTTTCTTCAACATTTGGATTAATTCGCAAGGCTTGCACACAGAGCAAGTTGCATGGAGATTGCACTTCCTAAAGCTAAGTCACAACATTTTGCAAATGCAAACTATGCAAGATCCTCCCGAAACATATTGTTGCACGTCACTCTTCTTATCAGAGATATCACAAGCTTCGTAAAGCTAAATTGCACACGTGTTTTGGGCTTGCATAACTTCACTTCCCTTATCTACCACTTGTAAAGTGATAGTGGAAGTGGTTTTGTTAAAGCTAAGTGGTACTGGATGTTTTTAAAAAAAAGCTAATTCTAGAAGAGTCTCAAAAGCTAATTGACGTCTTTACAAAACCACTACCACTTAGCTTTAACAATAAAAGTTAATTCTTGCTTGAAGAGTCTCAACTTCTTGTGGTGAGCAAAGAAGAATCATTATGAAAAGTAGTTTTGCAATGTATTTTCTACGAGAACCTTATAGATGTTAAACAAATTGTCTGCCAAACACATTTGGTGCTATAGATAATCATCCAAGAGTCTGTGATGTCCCTCTTTTTGGCTTAGCTTGCTTATGGACCCTTAGCTTGGTTTGTTCCCACAAGGCTAAGGGAAAGAAAGAGAAGGGAACATTGAGGAGGCTATCCTATGAGCAAAAAGGTGAAAAATATATAAGTATTCTAATTTTTAGTTGAATTATGCAAAAATGTGCTTTTGATCTAATTTCACTTAAGTAGGGGACCTTTAAGGGTCATGACAGCTTAAACTCTCAAAAGAGAGTTTTAAAAGATAAAGTTACTTATGTTTCAAAAGATACATCCTTCCAACTTGGGTGCCACCCTTGGGGGATGATTAAAAAAAGCAATTAAGGATTCATTAGGAAGATTATGATGAATATTGATATTGAATCGTTGATCAAGTGTGTCAAGCGTGTTCATCACATCTTGAGGACGAAAACCTCAATTCCTACTATTGACAATTTTGCCCCTCATAGGGCAAATTGTCACCCCTACACTTCGGAACTTTGCTATAGTGCCAAGTTTGTCTTGTGAATCAATTTTGGGGTCCTTAAATGAGCATTTACAGCCACCCAAGTGGCCATCTACAGCAAGGTGAATTTTAGTCATGCAGAGGTTTTCAAGGAGCTTTCTTGATTACAGCCAAATGTGCAAATACAGCCAAAACATACAAGCTGTAAGTTTAGTTATTTTGTCTTCCCAAGGATTTTTTCGAGCTATAAGAGGTGGACTATTTCTTCGGGCATTCTGTTCGAGAGAAAGAGCTCTCAAAGGACTGTGTAAAAGTCCGAAAAAATGACTAAGTGGCAGTCGTTCAAAGCTTATTTTCTTCGGACTTTTTGTCCGAAAGAAAGGAGAAAAGCCTAGTTGAGAAGGCCCGAAGGGCACCTACCCTTCGAGAAGGTCCAATTCAAAAGTCTCGAAGGGTATGTAACCCTTCAGGTTGGTTCACTTTATGGTTTTCAAGTCAAGACAAAAGTTTCGAAGGACAGTTTCAAAAAGCCCGAGTGCCCTTCAAAAAGCCTGAGTGCCCTCCAATTCTTCCGAAAGCCACTTTTGAAGGCAAAAAAGCCCTTGCAGAGGGCACTTGGTCGGTGGCAAGACCCTTCAAAAGTTCTGAAAGGCAATTCTGAGGACAAAAAGCCCTTGTGGAGGGCACTTGGATGGTGAAGTGGACCTTTACAATTCTTCCGAAGGGCACTTCAGGAAGAACCTTGCCCTTGTGGAAGGCACCCAGGCGTTAACAGGACCAAATCGAAAAGCCCGAAGGGCAATGTTGGGAAGCAGAAGCCCTTGTGGAGGGCACCTTCATAAAAGCAAGGGACACTTCAAATGGAAAAGAATTTCCTTCGGACTATTTGTTCGAAGGAATTCAAAGAAAAGGTTTGACGGAGGATATACCTGGGAAAAAAAGCCCGATAAAAATTTTTAAAAAAAAAGGCAAAGGAAACGAGAAAATTTAAGGAAATCCTTCGGAATAATTGTCAAACAGGAAATCAATGTGAATATGAAGTCAACAAAAGCCCAAAGAAAACCAAAGGGCAAGACTTAAGAGCCTAAAAGAATAAATTCGGGAAAATTGGCAAGGAAACGAATTCCTTCGGACAAAAAGTCCGAAGGAATTCAGGAGGACAAAAGCCCAATAGAAAAGACAAGGGCGTAAGCCAAAGCCAAAAAAGAGAAAAGGAAATGCGAAGTCCGAGAAAGAGATGAAACAGAGAGTCCTTCGGACAATTTGTCCGAAGGACGAAAGCTAAAATAAAGCCCAATTCTCGAATTAAAGTAGAACACGGGAAAACCCAGAGAAAATACAAACAAGACTAACATAGAACTGAACATGGACATAAGCATCAACAACGAATAAAACAAAAGCAGAATAAAGACAAAGGGAGGATGAACAAAGATCATGCACAGACTAACGTGAGTGACTCCAATGAAGTGATCGCATTTAAGAAAACAAGCATGCTTCAGTTCTGAAAATAGAGTTGTCTTGCATGATGAACGGGCAAAGCGTTGAACGTTTCAAACAGCCATAAATTCCATGCACGCGCTCTCGTTTGTCTCAAAGCTTGAAATATTCCGACGATTCAAACGCAATTCGTAATTTGACATTTGCATTGATTTCATGCAAAGGGGAGACTTTCAAACATTCTAGCAGTCCGAGTGAATTTGACTACTCTTGTTTTGAAGTTGACTAGTTTTCAAGTCAAGACATCTATTTGTAGGTGTCATGCATCCAAAGCTTGTCTTCTTCTTTTTCAACGCCAAAGATTCTTCATGCAAGACAACCAGGTATAAGCCAAGGAAAGACAAATTTGCAAGATCCATGCAATGCAATTTGGACTTGGGCTAATGAAGAATTAACTTCCTCTCCTATTTCCAATGCCAATCTCTTGGCTCTTTATAATTTTCTATATTAATGGCTTTTCAGCCTTGTAAAATCTATCCCTCTCTTGGTAAGACCAGACTCTGCCATTGGTGAGTTGTGTAACTTCTTCAATCAATAAAAGGACAGTACTTTCAGATTTCAAGTGCTGGCATAGTGTACATTCATTCAACAATTTGCATACATTGTAGATTTCTCTCCCTTCCCAAATTTTGATTCGTACCTAGTTGCTAGCTCATCATGTTATGCAAACCATGTTCAGTGTTTTATATGTTTTTTGTTGAAGCTGTAAGTGGATGTTAGGTGGCTACAAAGTATCTTGTATCAGACCTCTCTCCATCATTTTCCCTCACGTTTTTTGTCATTGGATCGAACTTTCTCATGAAATACTTATGCATAGTGATCAATTGAACTCAAAGGTCTTCCTTTTCCCTTGTTTGATTCAGTGTTCAAGGTTCCAAGTAGAGTGGATCAACATTTTGGTGTATCACCGTCATTAGATAGGTTTCCCTTTCAAGTTTTTTTCTTTATTTTCCATGGTAGATTCATAGCACAGAGTAGAGATCCGCATTGATACATCTTACAGGAACCAGCCTTCTCTGGAGGTTCTTCTCACCATTGAGGCACCCACCCTCTTGAGAAGATCCCATTGTTTCAACTAGAGAGAGGATTAGCCATTTCAGCACATTTTCGTTTCAGGGTGCAACTCCAAGTTGACAACAATTTTTGGTACGCCCGGTGGGACCACAGAAAAGTTCTTTGCATAGAGTTTTCGCAGCAGCAGAGGATTTTCATCTACATCCAATTGCAGAGTTCATAGCATCATTCAGGTAATCCGTTCATGCCAAAGGTTACCACAAGATCAGCAAGTAAAGGTATTCCTTTTGAATTTGTTACTTATGAACGAGCAAGGTCTAGGAAGGCAAATCCATATCTTCAAAGGGAATATTTATCTCCCCCTCATCCTATTGCTCTAAACACTGCAGTCCCCACCATTTAGATGGCCGTTATAAATCAAGTGTTTTGTCCATTCAATAGGGGAAGTCCACTGAATCTACCACAGTTAGACGACATTCTTGTATCTGCCCTCAAAAGCATTCCATTCTTCTCAGGAGAAAATCAAACAACCCCTATTGAGCATATCCAAGATGTGGCTAATCTTTGTTTATTTCATAATGTTGTTGAGAATAATGTTACTATCAGATTGCTTGCTGCTTCATTCAAAGGAAAAGCATTACAGTGGTATAGAACCCTCCCACTTAAATCCGTTTCCACCTGGTATGAATTGGGTGCAGCCTTAGTCAAGCAGTTTAAAGACAATCTGATCACTTATCTTTAGTTGAGCAATTAACTGTCATACAAAGGGCTTCTCATGAGTTCATGTCTGATTTTAATCTCAGATTCCAGAAGACATGGACCAGGATACCGGTTCTAATTAAGCCATCCCCTGAATATGCATTTTTGTATTTTTTGAAAGCTCTTAATTCTGACATTAGTGTGATGATACAGTCAATGGATGGTACTACTTTGCCAGATGCTGATGAATTTGCAATAAGAGCAGAAAATAGTTTGATATAAGCAGATAAGCTTTCTCCAAGACCTCCAATGCCCATATTTTCAAAAATAAGTTCTATAACAACCCCTCAAGTTTCTCAAATTTCATCCTTAGCTCCTATTCCAGCACCTCAAGTTCCTATTGCAGCCCCTACTGGTCAAGCTAGTGAGATAGGAGAGTTGAAAAGTTTACTACAATCTTTTGGAAATGAAATAGTACAGCGCAAAAGACAGCAATTTCAGTCCAATAGGCCTTATCAATAGCAAAATCAGAACAACTATCAGTCCTTCAAAGATCAGAGGTCTCCTTATCAGGGTTTCAAAGAAAATAGATCACCCCATCAAGCACAAAGAGAAATAACTCCAACTAAGCCATATGTTGCTCTTGATCCGAATGCTCCTTCCACTTCAAAAGCCATTGTTCCAACCCCACCTCAAAATACTTTGGTGCAGGATTCAGGTTGGCAATCCTCAAATCTCAATGATGCTCAAAACCAAACGCTAGTATCATAGAACATCACCATGCCACAAATGACACAATAAGAGTTCTCTTTTCAAGAAGGTCAATTCAAGATACATGTTTGACATCACGAAGAGTGACTAATCAAGTTCAAATACAGCCTGATGTTATTAATGTAAATTGGTAGGTCGATCATATTGCTTTTACTCAAGATGTTAAAACTAACGATTCAAGTGGTCAAGTTGCAACTATAACCTATCAGAGAACTAAAAGAGGAGCTATTGAGAAAGCCCAAGCGGTAGCAATTACTTCAAGTGCTCCTAGTATTGTTGTTAAATGTACAAAAGAGCAACTTGTTGCTCTCATGGCTCAAAAAAATCAGAATATAAAGGTTAGTAAAGTGCAATAAATACCTCTAATTCAAGAGCAACATGTACCACAGAAAGCGCAATCAAAGGTTAATGCATCTCAGTTCAGTATTGTAAATCAAATGAAGAAGTCTAACATCAGCATTAGCATTTGGGATTCTCTTTCAATTCCAGGGCAAAAGGATAAACTCATTCATGAACTTTCAGCTCTTAAATTGTCTCCAAAACCAGTTGAAAAAGGTGTTGTCTTGACAAATTCGGATCAGCCAACTAAGCAACAGGTGCAGCAAGGAGATAAGATGTCAAAGGTAGACAAAATTGAGGTAAAAACAAAAAAAACTCCCCTTTTTAATCTTTCTTTGATAGTGGGTGATACTTTGGTTCATAATTGTATAGTGGATAGTGGAGCTAGCAGTACAGTAATGCCCAAACAGATTGCAGACAAGCTCAGCCTTGTTTATGAGCTAAATACTAATGGGGTATTGTAGTTGGATGGTTCACCAGCAAAGACGGTAGGCATTATCAAAGATTTAAAATTGACATTACATGCTTGTCCTAACGTTACTATTCAACAAGATGTTGTAGTGGTGGACTTGCCTCCTTATTTCACTATGTGCCTTTCAAGGGACTTCACCTCAAAGATTAGGGGATATTATCAACTGATTGGACCTATTTGCTCTTCAGAAATAGGTATGGTACAAAGGTAACAATTCATTCAGAGCCTATTGCATGTTTTCATATGGAGCTTTATATGCCAAATGTGGTCAATGCAAATTGTATCATCTCAGATGAAATCTTACAAACTAGTGATGTAGAAAAGGACTCGCCTTTGGATGGAGTTCCAGATTTGTTTCTTGATGAGTGTGCTTCTACCTTGCATGAGCATGATCCCTACAAGCATATTGAAGAGGAAGGTCTTGGTGTGTATTGTCTTTACGAGAACGATGCACCAATTCCAGCCGTGGTCAAAGAAGACGAATCTAATGAAGGCTTGTGGCAATTCTACTTTGATGGATCAAAAAATAAGCATGGGATCGGAGCTGGAATGATGTTAATTTCTCTTACAAAACAAAGGTATTTCTCCTCTATTAAATTTTAGTTTGGCTGTTCAAACAATGTTGCTGAATATGAAGCACTAGTTCACGATTTGCAGTGGGCTAGGAAGATGAAAGTAAATTGTTTGCAAGTGTTTGGAGATAGTGAACTTGTAGTCCACCAAGTAAGAGGTTTGAATATATGCAAGAATCTGTTGCTTAAATCTTACACACACAAAATTTGGGATTTACTTGAAGATTTTCAGGCTTTTAATATTCAGGGAATACCAAGAGATGGGAATAAACATGCTAATAGGTTGGCTGTTGTTGGGGCACAATTTAATATTCCAGCTGATATAAAAAGTGATATTTTTCAATCACATATAAAGGTAGTTGTAAGGCCTTCTATTCTGGATGACAAAGAGAATTGGCAGATGTTCGAAAATGACAATCAAATTGTGAGATTTTTGCAGAAAGAGGCTGAGTTTTCTTTAAGAAATCAGTGGAAACACTTACAACAGTATGGTGATCAGATTGTACAACTGGAAATGAATAGGCTACCCAAGGGATTGGTCACTCTTGAAAATATTTTCAGTGAAGATAATGATCTAAAGAAAGAGAAACCATCCTTGTCAACAAAGGAAGAGCACTATGCCAATGTAGAGATTGCCGCTAGTAAAATTTTGAAATTAGGCAAGGTATGCACTCCTCCACAAAAGAAAGATTTCATTGATTTATGCATGAGTTTTGTTGATATATTTGCATGGTAGTATAGTGATCTCAAAGGTTTTGATCCAAGTTTGGCTCAACACACCATTGAGTTAGAAGAGGAAACTAAACCAGTGAGACAAAGACAAAGGCCAATCAATCCAAAGCTTGAGCCTTTGATGAGTGCTGAGCTTCACAAGCTCATAGAATCAGCTATTATATTTTCAATCAAGCACTCAACTTGGGTGGCAAACCTCGTTTCAGTACAAAAAAAGAATGGTGAGATTCATTTGTGTGTTGATTTTCGTGATTTAAACAGGGCTTTGCTTAAATACCACTATCCATTGCGATCAATGGAACAAATTTTACAACTTGTTGCAGGTTTAGAGAGGTTTTCCTTGTTTGATGGATATAGTGGTAACAATTAGATTTTGGTCAAAGAAGAGGACCAATTCAAGACAGCCTTCACAACTAAATGGGGGACATTTGCATACAGAAAGATGCCATTCGATTTGTCTAATGCTGGGGCAACCTTTCAAAGAGCCATGGATATGGCCTTTCAAGGCCTTTTTAACAAGTTTGTGCTTGTTTATTGGGATGATATAACATTTTTTTCAAAACATGCAAAATATCGCATGGTTTATCTCAAGCAAGTTTTTGAAAGGTGTAGGCAATTTGAGATATTTCTAAATCTCAAAAAGTGTGCATTTTCAATCCATGAAGGTAAGCTTCTTGGACATGTTTCAAAGCACCATTTAAACATAGATTCTGAAAGGATTCAATCCATTCTTGCACTCTCCTTGCCTAAAGCAAAAAGGCTTTTCAAAGTTTCTTTGAAAAAATTAATTTTATACGGAGATACATTTCAGATTTTGCTACTGTAGCTAAATCACTTACAGCCATGCTAAAGAAAAATTAGAACTTCAGCTGGTCCAAGGAGGGAGTAAAAGGGTTTGAAGATGTTAAGAAAGCCATAGCAAGTGCTCCTACGCTTTTAAATCCAGATTTTACGAAAAATTTCATTCTGTATACGTATGCTAATATGGACACCATTTCAGGCATTCTTATGCAACAAAATCATGAAGATTTGGAGCAGCCAATAGCTTTTTACAGCCAAGGCTTGGAGGAGTATGAAACGAGGTATTCTTTTGTTGAAAAGCATGTCCTTACAGTTATAAGATCTTTGAAGAAATTTAGGCACTTGTTGTCTAATAATAAAATATATCTAATGGTTGCTCATCCAAGCATCAACAATTTCTTTTGAACAAAGACATAAATAAGAAGAGAGCTGGTTGGATAACCAAGGTAATAGAATATGACGTGGAAATTAAGGTTACAAAACTGATTAGAGACAAAAGACTTTGTGAGCATCTAGCTCAGGACTTGCAAGAAACTAATCAAACTGTTTTAGTGTCAAATGATGAAGAGATTGTTACTATTCACACCTCACATTCCAAGTGGTTTCGTGCTTTGGTAAGCTATCTGCAAAATGGTTTTTACCCTTCTCACGTAAGTGCTTCAAAAAGAAGGTATTTCAGATTGCAATCAATTCCATTCTTGCTCGTTGATGGTGTTTTGTTCAAAAAGGATATTAATGGAATGATACTAAGGTGTGTGTAACCAAGCCAAACTCAAAGATTACTTGAAGAATTCCATGATGGACATGGTGGAGGACACTTTTCCGCAAGAAATACAACACTCAAAATCATGAGAGGTGGGTACTATTGGCCTACTATATTTGGCGATTGCCATACATGGGTTAGAAAGTGCAAACAATGTGCTATGTTTGTAGGAAAAGTTAAACTTGCTGCCCTGCCCCTTCAGCCAATTGCAGTGGATCAGTTTTTTGTCCAGTGGGGATTGGACTTTATTGGTCTTATTAATCCTCCTTCGAGTTCAGGGCATAAGTGGATTCTAATAGATACATATTACTTCACACGTTGGACGGAAGCAATTGCAATTAAAGAAGCAAATGAAACTAATGTTCTTGATTTCTATGAAGGTTTGCTTACTAGGTTTGGAGTTCCTCCAACCATTATTTTTGGCAATGCAATGGCTTTTGTGGGATCTAGGATCAGCCAATGGGCTATCCAACACTAAGTTTATCTCAGCACTTCATCAAACTATTATCTACACGAAAATCGCCTTGCTGAATCTACAAACAAGAATCTCTTAAGGATCATACGAAGGACTATTGAAGACAATCAGAGGTCATGGCATCTCAAGTTGAAGTCAGCTCTATGGGCTAATAGGATCACCTACAAGAGGTCAATAGCCAACTCTCTATACAAGCTAGTTTATGGTAAGAAAACAAGGTTAACTATTTCTCTTGAGTTTCCATCTTTAAAACTAATGCATCAACTTGAGTTGTTGGAGAATGAGCCTATGGAAATCAGGTATGCAAAGCTTATGGAGTTGGAAGAGACGAGAAATCAATTCATGCAATCAACTCTCCATACAAACTAGTCTATGATAGAGAAACAAAGTTAACTATTTCTCTTGAGTTTCCAACTTTAGAACTAATGCATCAACTTGAGTTGTTGGAGAATGAGCTTATGGAAATCAGGTATGCAGAGCTTATGGAATTGGAAGAGACGAGAAATCAATCCATGCTAGACATGGAAAGTCATCAGGACAGGTGAAAAGAACGTTTGACAAGGGAGCTTCCTCACGAAGCTTCAATGAAGGAGATTTGATGCTCAAGTGAGATGAGAATCGAGCCAAACTAGGAAGGCAAACGAAGTTTGATTCCCTTTGGAGTGGTCCATACACGATCTCCTACAAATCCCACAACACCTTCCAACTTGCCAAGATGGACGGCCAAGAGCTTCCAATCCCAGTCAATGGAATACATCTAAAACATTGCTATTGAAGAGCAAAGCTCTATGTACATAGTTGTTTTTGCTTTCCTCCAAGTGTTGTTCAAGCATAGTAGTTTGCTTTAGTTTTGTTCAATAAGTGCTTGTTTGCACATTTGCTTCTTAGTTAGTTTTCCTGCTTTCGTGTTTTTCCCTTTTTTTTGAGGGAAAAAGGTTACTTTAGCCAAGGTCAGGAGAAGATTTTTAGTCAGAAATCAAGTTCACCATTTGGGAGTTCGAATAGCACTATATGGTCTCAGTTCTCTAGCATAGCAGGCATGCTTCCCAGGAGAGTCGCCAAAAATGTTGACAATTTTGCCTCCCATAGGGCAAATTGTCACCCCTACACTTCGGAACTTTGCTATAGTGCCAAGTTTGTCTTGTGAATCAGTTTTGGGGTCCTTAAATGAGCATTTACAGCCACCCAAGTGGCAATCTACAGCCAAGTGAATTTTAGTCATGCAAAGGTTTCCAAGAAGGTTTCTTGATTACAGCCAAATGTGCAAATACAACCAAGACATACATGCTGTAAGTTTAGTTATTTTGTCTTCCCAAGGAATTTTTTCGGGCTATAAGAGGTGGACTATTTCTTCAAACATTCTGTCCAAGAGAAAGAGCTCTCAAAGGGCTGTGTAAAAGTCTAAAAAAATGACTAAGTGGCAGTCGTTCAAAGCTTCTTTTCTTAGGACTTTTTTGTCCGAAAGAATGGAGAAAAGCATAGTTGAAAAGACCTGAAGGGCACCTGCCCTTCGAGAAGGTCCAATTCAAAAGTCCCGAAGGGTATGTAACCCTTCGGGTTGGTTCACTTTATGGTTCTCAAGTCAAGACAAAAGTTCCGAAGGATAGTTTCAAAAAGCCCGGGTGCCCTACAATTCTTTCGAAAGCCACTTTTGAAGGCAAAAAGCCCTTGCGGAGGGCACTTGGTCGGCGAAGTGGACCTTTACAATTCTTCTGAAGGGCACTTCTGGAAGAACCTTGCCTTGTGGAAGCTACCCACGCGACTAACTAGACCAAATCAAAAAGTCCGAAGGGCAATGTTGGGAAGCAAAAGCCCTTCTGGAGGCCACCTTCATAAAAGTAAGGGACACTTCAAACAGAAAAGAATTTCCTTCGGACTATTTGTCTGAAGGAATTCCTTCGGACAAAAAGTCCGAAGGAATTCAAGGGAAAGGTCCGACGGAGGATATACCTGGGAAAAAAACCTTGATAGAAATTTAAAAAAATAACAGGGAAAAAAAGAAACGAGAAAATTTAAGGAAATCTTTCGAAATAATTGTCAAACAGGAAATCCGCGAGAATATGAATTCAACAAAATCCCGAAGAAAACCAAAGGGCAACACTTCAGAGCCTAAAAGAATAAATTCAAGAAAATTGGGAAGGAAATGAATTCCTTCAGACTTTTTGTCCGAAGGAATTCGTTTCCTTCCAAATTTTCTCGAATTTATTCTTTTAGGCAAGACTTCCTTCGAACAAAAAGTCCGAAGAAATTCGTTTCCTTCCCAATTTTCCCAAATTTATTCTTTTAGGCTCTTAAGTCTTGCCCGATAGAAAAAACAAGGGCGTAAACCAAAGCCAAAAAATGTTGACAAGCAAAGGCTTATAATGTATTTTATCTTCCCAAGGTGGTTCACTCCCCTTTGAAAGATATAAATACAAGTTGAAGACTACAATGGAGGACATGCTGAATTTTGATAATTGTTCTTCATGTTTGAAGAAACTATTGGGATGCATGCCCAATAGAAGTTCGTTGTTTTTGGTGTTGATATTTTGACACCACCTTTGCTAAGGAGATCTTGATTTTGCCCTAGAAGTAGGGCGATTTACTTTGAGGAGTTCTTGTGAAGTTCTCATTAGGGTTTTGAAGCTCATTTCTTGTATATTGACCTTGCTTAATATTTGTTCTATTTAAGCAAGTAAAGCAAACTACTTTGGAGGCTTAGTTGAGGGTTTGGAGGCTTCTTTTGGTCTATTTAAACAAATTAAATATTCTGAATTTATTTGCTGATTTTTTGCATGTTGGCATGAAGTTTTGGAGGAGTTTTGTAGAAGGTTTAAAGCCCTAAATCAATAGAAAATTAAACAATAATTTTCAGAATTATTATTTAAATTTTTTGACAGGGTTTGAAGACTTTTTCACTTACGGAAGACAAGATTTCGCTCTATTAATTTTCTTGCACTTGGCGATTTGGACGATTGGCTTGGAGGGCATTGTTTGGCCGTTTTTATGACCAAAAAGGTTCGCTGGAATTTTTTTATGTTTTTTAGGCATTTGTGGCAATTTTTTTGCAAGGGTTTAAGCAGAAAAATATTCAGAACAATAGTTGTATTTTTGGAATTAAATTATATTTTCTAGCCATCATAAAGTGGCATTTGAGCTTCAATAATTTAGCAAAAAAGGTACTTCGTGCATTTAGTTTGTTGATTATTTTAACAAGTATTCAGATCAATTTGGGGTAAGTTATTGGCTGAAAATCATCTACAAAACCCTATTATTGTGGCACCTATGGTTTCTAAGGCATTTTCAAAAGTTTTTGGAGTATTTATTGCAAACTAGGATTTGCTGATTTTATTTTCAGAATTTTGAGATTTAAGGGAAAACCCTTTTTGTGTGATATCATCTCATTTGGGGACATTGTAGTGGTATTAGAGCACCGGTTTTGTCTACCTGTGAGTTGGTTGTTGGATGTAAGCAGGTAAAGAGTTCATAGTTTATCAGAAGAAGAAAAAGACTATGGGGGACCACGAGCCTAAAAGGTTCTCTTCAGAGCAAGTTAAGTTTTTACAAAACTTGATCAAAGAAAGCCAAAAAGATCTTCAACAAACATTGAGTATACAAATTGTAGCCATGTTGAAGGATACTACAATTCCAAGCAAAGACCACCCCTTCAATGGAGAAGGGCAATCGAGTGATAATGAGAGTGTTTCTGTTAACCCCCCTTATAAATTCTTATAGGCCACATTCCTACAAAAAGAACCAGTAATAGAGATGAGGATGCCAAGGGGGGATATTTCGGAGATTCATCAAAGAGAGTATGCAGTCTTAAGCTTAGCCACACAAGATCTTTTTTCTTTTTGGAATTTTTGTGAAATGAAGAAACCAAGCCAAAGGTTCCTAATATGCAACCTCGCAGAGATTTGCAACAAAAATTGGGTAAGATTTCTCTTCCTATTTTTGATAGTACTAATAAAATTTCCGTGAGATCTTGGTTACAGAAATTGGAGACATATTTGTCACTTAACCCTGTGTTTGAGGATGAGGCTCTAAAATTTGTCACCCTGCATTTGGAGGGCATTGCTCAAGAGTGGTGGTTTCATAGCCTAATCACACAAGGCCATGGATCTATTACTACCATGGAGGAGTTTGGCAAAAGAATCATGGAGAGGTTTGATAGAAAAAATCTGGAAATACATTTTTGTGAGTTAGTTCAACTCAAACAAGATCATGATGTTGAAAAGTATGTTGCTGATTTTCAAAAAGTTTCAATCATGGTACCTGATATTAGTGAGAAGAGGTTGCTTGTTTTATTTGTTAAGGGTTTGATTGGACCTTTGAAAGGTTCGGTTAAGGCTTTTAACCCTCTTTCTTTACAAGATGCTATTACTAAGGCTTTGGATTAAGAATGTTCAGTATACAGGGGTTGTGAAGGGCAAAAAGGGCAACCACTTATTTACTGCCCAAAGGGACAAATACAGGGCAGCCAAGGACTGATTTTAGTGGGCAACAAAGAGCACAAGGTGGGCAGCCCAAAGCACCACCCAATGAGCCACAAAGGAAGCCTTATACACCATATGTGCCACCTCATAGATCGTTGTCTTATAGCAGCAATATGAAGGATGATACAAATGAATTAAGAAGTCAAGGCCTATGTTTTACTTGCAAGAATCCATGGACCAAGGTTTACTGTTGCATGGGCAAAGGACATGTATACTACATTGAGGTAATTGATAATGATCAGATTTTGATATTGTTGATATTAATAATGGGCATGATGACAATGTAGTTGATGAGCATGTGCATGAAGATGACACACAAGATATGGGCAGCACTCTTGCTACTCTTTTAGGAGCACCAAAGTACTATCCTTTCAAAGTAGGAGGGACTTTAAAGGAGCACAAGGTAACCATCTTAATTGATAGTGGTGCTATGCATAATTTCCTTGGCAAAAATTTGGTAGCTAAGCTTGATTTGATTGTAGAAGACTTCAAAGGTTTCAAAGTAGCCATAGCGGATGGATTTTCTCTTCCTTGTACCAAAAGAGTCACCAATCTTTCTATTGCTTTGGGGGAGCATGAGGTATGTGATGATTTCTATATAATTGACATTGGAGAGATGGATCTTGTTCCTGAGGTCCAATCGTTGTATTCATTGGGGCAATTTACCCTCAATTATCAAAGCTTAATGCTCAAATTCAAGGTGGGCGATAACGAGATAATGTAATGCCCCCAAAGAGGACAATTTTACATAAAATGGGTTTTCTCCTAAATCTCAAAATTTTGAAATTCTGAAAATAAAATCAGCAAACCCTAGTTTGCAATAAATGCTCCAAAAACCCTTATCAATGCCCTAAAAACCCAAGGCACCACAATGCAAAGGCATTGTTGACAATTTCCAACCAATATCTTATCCCAAATTTATCTAAATACTTGCAAAAATAATCAGAAAATTAAATACATGAAAGAAGTACCAATTTACCCTTAATTATCAAAGCTTAATGCTCAAATTCAAGGTGGGTGATAAAGAGGTAACACTTCAAGGTATGGTTAAAAGGTCACCTCAAATTGCTTCTATTTTCAATAAGGTTTTACAAGAACATGCAAAAATATGTTCTATGTCTTTTATAACAACAGATTGGAAATAGTTAATTACCTTGAAATATGCTAAAAAGCAGTTTACTAACAATTTGCTTAAGGTGTGTTGATGATAAATTCAGAATTTTGGATGATCTTCTACTTTACAAAGAAAGGGTTTATTTGGTACCCGAATCCAAGGTAAAGCACATGATTTTAAGGGCTGCCCATGACACTCCTTTGGTTGGCCATCAAGGGTACTTTAAGACCTACAAACTAGTGAGGGAAACGTTCTATTGGAAGGGCTTAAAGAAGGAGGTTCTCAAGTACACCTGGGATGTTTTGTATGCCAAAAAAATAAAAGTGAGCATGAATTTTCAGCAGATCTCTTGTAGCCCCTTCCCATTCCTTCACAAAAATGGGAGAGCGTCTCTATGAATTTCATTACTGGATTGCCCGTGGTTCAAGGTAAAAATTGTTTATATGTTGTGGTTGATAGACCTACGAAATTTACTCATTTTATCTACTTTCAGCTAAGTACAATGCTCCTATGATTGCTGATGTGTTTTTTAAAGAAATATTCAAGTTGTATGGGCTGCCAAAAAACATTGTTAATGATAGGGACAGCAGATTCATGAGTATATTTTGGCAAGAACTCTTTAAATCGACAGGCACTGAACTCACTCCTGACACCAGTTATCATCCACAAATCGATGGGCAAACAAAAATTGTGAATAAATGGCTGGAAGGATATTTGAGGAACTATGTTTCAGGGCAACAGTCAACATGGATAAAATGGTTACATATGGCCGATCATTATTACAATACAACCTTCCACATGTCTATAGATATGACTCCTTTTAAGGCACTTAATGGTTATTATGTTTTTTCCTTCATTGATTTGGTGATGACAAATAGTAGAGTCCCTGGGGCAAAGGACTTAGTACAACAAAGTTATGACATCTTGAGAGCACTAAAAGAGAACCTACAACATGCCCAAAATCATCATAAATTATATGTAGATAAACATAGAGTAGAAAGGTCATTTGAGGTAGGAGATTGGGTCTGTTTAAGATTGCAACCATATAGGCAATCTTTCCTCAAACAAAGTGGTTCGAAAAAATTGAAACCACGATTTTATGGGCCGTATAAGGTAAGAGGCAAGGTGGGAGAAGTGGCATATGAACTAGAGCTTCCAGAAAAGGGAAAGATTCATAATGTGTTTCCTATTTCTTGTCTCAAAAGAGTGCTTGGACAATATACTACCGCTTCTTTGGAGTTGTTCCCATTAGATGAGGAAGGCAAAATAATATTGATTCCAGAGTCTATCATTGAGTTTCATGAAAAGAAGCTAAGGAATCGTAGCATCAATGAGTATTTGATGAGATGGAAGGATTTGCCACTTGAGGATGCCACTTGGGAAGAAGAAGAAATTTTAATGCATCCAAATTTGCAATTGCTTAAGGGCAAGCAATTTTGGGAAGGACTATGATATCCCAATCTCCACATCATTATTAAGCAGGTATTGAAGACCTTTAGTCTACTTTTCCATAGACTAAAGAAATCCTTTTGAAAAATTATATTTTGTTAATTAATTATTAATTGTCGAAAATAATGATGTTTATCATTTGTTCTTATAAGGCAATTATTATTTAATTAATAGAATATTTGTTAAAAGTGATTTTTATCATCAAAGTGTTTAAATGAATTAATTATTAATTTATTTGCTTTAAAGTAGTTTTAATTGGTATTTTATTAAGACAACTAATTAATATGATATTCAAAAAAAAAGAATGTCGGCATGGGAGCTAAAGCAAGAAAAGACAAAGATATTTTTAAAAAGGCAAGCAAAGACTTATGATGTATTTTATTTTTTCATGGCGGTTCGCCCCACTTTAAACGATACAAATACAAGGTGAAGACTACAATGGAGGACATGTTGAATTTTGATAATTGTTCTTCATGTTTGAAGAAACTATTGGGATGCATGTTTAATAGAAGTTCGTTGTTTTGGTGTTGATCAATCTACAAAAGGTGTCTTTTGACACCACCTTTGCTAAAAAGATCTTGTTCTTGCCTTAGAAGTGGGGAGATTTACTTTGAGGAGTTCTTGTGAAGTTTTCATGAGGGTTTTGAGTCTCATTTCTTGTGTATTGACCTTGGTTAATATTTGTCTTATTTATGCAAGTGGAGCGAACTACTTTGGAGGCTTGGTTGAGGGTTTGGAGGTCTCTTTTGGTCTATTTTATGCAAATTAAATATTCTGAATTTATTTGCTAATTTTCTATATGTTGGCATGAAGTTTTGGAGGAGTTTCATGCAAGTTTTGAAGCCCTAGTTCAATAAAAAATTAAATAATAATTTTCAAAATTATTATTTAAATTTTTTGACAGGTTTTGAAGATTTTTTCACTTGCGAAAGACGATCTCATTCTCCTAATTTTCCTGCACTTGGCGATTGGCTTGGAGGGCACTTTTTGGCTATTTGTATGCCCAAAAGGTTTCGCTGGAATTTTTTGATATTTTTTGGGCATTTGTAGCGATTTTTGGCAAGAGTTTGAATAAAAAAATATTTAGAACAACCGCTGTATTTTTGAAATTAAATCATATTTTTCAACCATCATAAAGTGGCATTTGAGCTTCAATAATTTGTCAAAAAAGGTACTTATTTCGTGCATTTAATTTGCTGATTATTTTTACAATTATTCAAATAATTTGAAAAAAATTATTGGCTGAAAATCATCTACAAAACCCTACTATTGTGGTGCCTAAGGTTTCTAGGACATTTTCAAGGGTTTTTGGACTATTTATTGCAAACTAGGGTTTGCTGATTTTATTTTCAGAGTTTCAAAATTTTGGGATTTAAAAGAAAACCCTTTTTGTGTGAAACCGTCCCATTTGGGGACATTACATGGAATTTATAACCAGTTTTCAGCAAGTTTGGCAGGGTTACAAGTCTGATTTTCTGAGTTATTTAATGTTAATTATTCTTGATTTTGACGACTTCGCTTGGAGAGGGTTTGATCATGTTTGAGGTCCTAACCTTGGCTAATTTCTATCTAATATGCATGCTAGAATTTATTTGAATTTTATCTTCAGTTATGAAGGGTTTTTGAGTAGGATTTGGTGACGGAAAGAGGACATTAAAACCAGTTTGGTGGCATTGAGAGTTTGGGAGTGGAAAACATACAAATTCGACTTCCTTCTTCATGCCAATGAGAGCCATTGTTGTCTATCTTCACAAGGTATTTTTCTAATAATATTGAGTGATTGGAGGTATGATAATTTTAGTTTGGTGGTGCAAGTACAACAATTAGGGTTTGTTGGATTTATTTCCAGAATTCAGATTTTATTTCATATTTGTTTAGGGGTTGTTGGAAAACCCTCTTTCGCTTTGTTGTCCCATTTTGGGGACATTACAGAGTCTAGTAATAGAGCTCCTTGCCAAGACAAAGGGGTAATAACAAGGAATATAAATTCATCTTGAAACTAACTCCAAAATGACTTAGTTGTGGAACATCTCCAATATGTGTTCAACTTTCTTCTCTCTCCCACATAAGATGTAGGAAGACTATGATGCACACCTTACCCACCTTACTTTAACATCCAATCCTTGAATCACAAGCCTCCCAAAACTTTGTACTTTAAGGATATCCTTGTAGTGCAAATAGCTTAGCAACACCTTTTCCATTGAACTTCAGGAACCTTTGGTTTGGCACCTCTTATTCAGACATGGGGAAAGAGCTGTGGTATGTCTGATTTATATTATTAGTTTTTGTTGGATTTTACTTTGTGTAAGTCATTTCAAGATGACCTCCATGAGTAATCACTACCCTAATGACATTGTTTCTTGTGTATTTTGGTAATAATTACGAGGCAAGGCGACCCACTGAGCGAATAAGCACTGCAAGCATTTGGTAGTAGGGAGAAAGAATAGTGAATTTAATCCAGTGCTTTGGGCTTTGCACTCTCTAGCCTCTTTCCCCATTGGCAAAGCTTTCGGAGCATGTAATGCCTTATAAGACACCCTTATATCATAACTCTTACCAATGTGGGATTGACGTAGTTACAACCCATTCATGTATTTGTGTTAATTGAAGGATTCCACAATATCTTTAATTAGATTATTAATTTTTGTGGGATATTACTTGTGTGTTTTTAAATCATCTCAAGATGACCTCCATGAGTGCTCTAAAAATTCGTCATGTATTTTTGGTAATAATTTCAAGGCAAGGGGACCCACTTAGTAAACAAACACTACAAGCATTTATTTAGTAATATTTTGGAGCATGTAAGGCCTTATAAGTCATCCTTATGTCATAGTTCTCACCAATGTGGGATTAACCCAATTGCAACACGATGATGATTTGATTTTAAAGGGATTTTGTCTCAAAATTATAGAAATATTTCCGATTGTTTCACTTCTAATCTCTCCAATAGGGAACTGGTACTTGTAATTGCAACTTGAAAGGCAGTTTTCAGGAATCATTTGACTGAGCTCTTGGTAAGTAGTTCTATTAGTTGTAGTTAATACTTGGACCCATTTAGTTCATGCCAGGCATGCCACCATTGGAGTTCTATTGTATTTTTATCAAATCAATTTTATCTTATTATCTGATTCTAGTTTACCAACAACTGGCAGGGATCAAAATCAAATTGAGCAAAATTTCAACATAAACATTCTTGATGCAACAATGAATTTTCCTCCAGTTTGTTAAATAAACCAAAACCAAAGCAAATAATTCATATACTTAAATGATAAGCAAATGCAAGAGAAATTCAAAGAAAACGATATAAATTATGAATATCAAAGTAAGGAAATGTTTATAAAATGTACATTGAAATTAAGATTCTTATATAAAGGAATTGTTAAATTTCTTATGTGGTATTAATGTTTTCATGCTATAAGGATAGCCTGCCTTCATTTACATTCACTTCTAGTCAGAAGTATAATTTTGCATTAACAAATACAATTAAATTTAACCTTGCATATGGAATTAATGATGTCATGGAATGCTAAGTTAAGGGAAAATGAAGGCTTGGAAGAGCATAGATAGATAGTAATACCTTTCCATCTTTACAAATCAATTTTATAATTGCTTCTACGAGTGATCTTTGTACCATCCTCCATCGATGTTCAGGGTCAACAAAATCTGGATTTGGACACTAACAAAAAGAAATACAGATTTATTCTGAAAGTTCTAGCTCTGATTTTCTTATGAATTTTTAAACTTCTTGAAAGCATATGAAATGCTAATATCAAGATAAAAGCATCATATAAATAACATATCCATTATTGTCAAAACAATTGCACTCTCATTCTTGAATAATTGCTAGTTTATCTGGTGAAGACAACCATTTCCATTGTAATAACCATAGATAGGCCAGACATAACTATCTCCTAAATCAAGTGAATTTGTGCATCTTGATATATCGCATCATTTCCATAACAGTTGATCTTTTGGATGA
Organism: Torreya grandis; assembly: GCA_037957365.1. Lineage (NCBI taxonomy): Eukaryota > Viridiplantae > Streptophyta > Pinopsida > Cupressales > Taxaceae > Torreya > Torreya grandis. The sequence continues at coordinate 1,681,798 of JARHVA010003202.1, read as the reverse complement.
GCACAGAGTTTAAACACAGAGGGACCTATAAATAATCAATAATAGCCGAAATACATTATGTAAGTCAATTTTGACAATGAACTGTTTCTTCAAAGTAATAAAAGGGAGCAATAGAAAAAATGAGGCATAGTATATAATGCCATGCATTTCATGATAAAGCAGGAATAAATTTTGAGATGTCGTATCACTTTCTAAAGATCAAGGAGCAATGCCATCCATGGATTAAATTAGATCTGATAAGCAATGAACAATTCCGTACCATCAAGTCTGCAACAGAAGTGTTGACAAGCATCCTGTCAAAAAACAAATGTGTATGTCAAAAATGAAATGGATGAGGCATTGGCTATGTAAAGATAAATATTTTTGTTGGAAAGTGTTGTTCAGGGAATGTGTATCAGCAGAGACACTGTTGTGGAGAGGAACACAATGGGCTTCCACCAGTCCTCTGTTATGACTGTCAGATAACTCTGTTCATATATTAATGTTTTGAATTTGGGAGTATTCATCCATTCATGGATAGTGGCCATATTGGTATTTGTGTCATTTTAGTAAGCGATGTTTAAGCAATGGGTTTTTTATGCCAGTTAAGTAAGGCACTTATTTTTCTTAGTAGTCAAGGCCTTAAACCGTGCATTTGGGAAGGGTTGGAATCTAGCCTTATATTGAGTAGGTGGTACTCATTCTGTTATAAGTGATGGAGAAGATTAAATTGCAGATCAAACACGCAATTAAGTTCTGGGAGATGCTATATGTCAATTACAGCATTTCTCAGGCTGGTCCACCTTCCCAATTGGAGCTGTCTAAATGAAGGTAGAAAAAAATCTTCCCCTTGGAGAACTAACTAGGCCCGATGTTTATTGTCATTGGGGAATATTATTGCATAATTAAAAGTACAGAAAATAAGGCCATCAAATAAAGAATCAAATCAAATATTATTCTCGTGAGATGGGGGAAACTTAATTCACCTTAAGAGTTTCACCAGCTTATGATTGTCCTCCTCACTTGATACTCAAAGAGTTAGTATTTGGCATTCAGATGTGACAGTCAAACAAAGGAGTCTGACAGCAAATATTTTGAGTAATACATAATAGGAAGACGTCATAATCTGAAACACTTAGGATGGTAGGTTGAATATATATTTAAGGAGAGATGGTTGGTGATCTCAAAGGAAGTTGTATGCGAGATGAGTATCAACTATAATCACATTAAACAGAATGTAGAGGCAGTAACTTAAGATGGTTCCTTCAAATCTAGAAGGTGTGAATTATTATGCAGGCTGTTGGATCTTCTGTGCAACTCAATACCAAACAATGAGGATGCCAGAACTGAAGATATTCTACAGTCTCTAGTGGACGATACTCCAAAAAGGTTATTGAGTGGCTGAATATTTATCCTAAACTTAGATGGAATTTTTATACGTGACCTCAACGAAGGCACCTGCAAAAAGGTGTTGAGTGTCAATTTGGTGACTTCACATGCGCAAACAAAAATGTATGAGTGGAATTTTTCCTCAGAAAAGGCGAGCAATAAGTAGAATAAATTTGATACTTCACCTCTGTTTTTTGGTTTGAGTCACAATAAATTTTCTCTCTTTATGACATGTCTGGGTGGTGACTTTCATGTAAAAATGTTGGAGAATTTCGGCAATCTATGAACTTGTATGATTTATTTTTTGGTTCTGTAATGTTCGATAAACCACAACCAAGTCAATCATAGTGCAATGCCAGTAATCTGCAAATTATGTAGCTTTGATTTCTCTATGTCATACGTGATACTTCACATTACAGTGGAATGGTTCATAAGGCATTTTACTTAACAGTTCAGTGTTCTTACTTGTATAGAAACAAGATACAATGCTCCAGGGTAGCTAGAAATGATAGAACCAAATGATGTTGTTGCATTGGTGGAGACAAAATGCCTGAAACAGAGGAATTTTTAAACAATTACTTTTAGATGGTGTAAGTAAATAAAACATTACAAATAAAAAAAGTGCATAGTTCTTATTAGTCAATTTTAAAAATTGACTACTAAGTTCACAAAACATATGTAGCTTGTGAAAAGTATTACGTAAAACAATAAAAAAGATTTAACGGACATACCAGAAAGAACTATTGTATTAATAGATGTCAGAAGATGTGATCATTGCAAAAAGTTGTAAACATTGACAGCAACTAATTTCTAGAGGTTGAAGTTCTTTAAAACAATTTACATTTTATGCACTGTATGGTAGTTAACCTAGGCGAAATCAGGAAGACCACAAAACCATGCCACCCGACTTACTAACGGCAGCATAAAAGCTTAGATTTAATAGGAAATCCTTATTATTTGATTTAATAAATTTGAAATCAGATTATATATTTAAATTCCTATATAAATTACAATCATCACAGAAAAGAGATTAAATGGGGAAAAAAAATTACATGCACGAAATTTATACAAGACTTTGGTATTTGCATTATTTTGAATACATAATCATGGTTCATTATTTTGGTTGGCCCCACTCATTATATTAGTAATTACTTCTCACAGTGGGAGCCAAGTCTAAATCAGTTCATTATTTTATTGCATTAGATATTAGATGTAAAATTAAAATGTTGATAGTTGGGTACATTAGCCAAAATGGTATGACTATTCGGCTACCAAACCATCACTATATTATACCCTATTATCTTTGGCCATTGTCTTCCACTCATACATACATAAAAGTGTGCTCTATAGAATATCAAGTTATTAAATCGTTGTACGGAATGACCTCCTATATAGAACATATTGCAATTATCTTTGGCAATTTGAAGGAGCTTGCATGAATCTGAATTGACACTTACTGTTCTGGAAATCCTATAAAATAAGCACATTGGGCAAGGCAAGGAGGATAGTTGTTGAGTAGATGTTGAAGATGAAAGAGAGAATTGAGGTCGTCTTCTTCATCCAACATTCTAATAAAGAGCAGGCAAGTGAGGCAAGGAGGTTTGAGTAAACTCCATTGTAGTAGCTAGGAGAAGCTTGCATTTTCAGCTTGTGGTGGAGCAGGACATGTAACTCGTGTGATAGGAAACTATTGTAATTTTTTGTTGCAATCAATATACAGAAGCCTTTATTGCTTCAGATCTGTTTGTTTGTGTGATCGTTTATTTGCAAGCTTAGGGCTTTTCCTCATCGTAAACACTATCTCGTAGTGTCTACACCAATTGGTATCAAAGCAAGCTTAGTTTCCTTGTGGAGAGTGTGGAGACATTGCATACATAGGATTGTAATATGTGATTTTGCATAAGTAGGGTTTGAGTGACTAGAGAGTCAAGATGCATCCAAGAATAGTGGCTGGTAGAGGTGGAACAGTTGCAGAAAATGTGCCTAGGAGACTAGATGAAGCCTTGGACGTGTTGAGAGCTGTGCAAACCAGATTGGGTGTTGTAGAAGAAGACAAAGATGGTGTTTCGTCCAAAGGATCACCAAAGTGATGCTAAAGGATAACATCCAAGAGCTGAAGGCGAAGATGATGATGAAGGTGAGGAAATGCACATGGATACAAGAGAGGGTAGACTCCTTAGAGCTATCTCAAGGTTTGGTAGAGATATGAAGGTAGATGTGCCATGTTTTTCAGGAACCCTCAACCCTAAAGAACTTATCGATTGGCTTATAGACGTTGAGGATTATTTTGAGTTTGATGATATAAGTGACCTAAAGAGAGTGAAGGTTGTGCAGATCAAGTTGAAGGGTCATGCAGCTCTTTGGTGGAAGGAAGTTCAAATGGAAAGAAAAGAAGAGCCAAAGACAAGAATCCAAATGGGAAAGAATGGTATCTAAGATGAAAGGTAAATTCTTGCTTGGAGATTACCAATTGGAGTTGTTAAATAAGTTACAAAACTTAAGGCAAAGAGATCTCAATGTCAAACTATAACGAGGAGTTTTATAAAATCACCATTAGATCTGGCCACAGTGAAATGGATCAAGAGAAATTTGCAACATATCTAAATAGATTGAGGCTTGGTATCCAAAAAGCCCTAAGCATGGTGAGAATCTAGACTATGGAAGAAGCTTATCATTTTTCATTGAAAGCAGAGAAGTTGTCCTCCAAACAACAAAGTGTGGCACGAGGGAGAGGAAGATTTGTGCAATGAGGACGGAGTGGCACTAGAAAAAACCAACAAAGTAGCAAATAATGTGGCATTGTGCACATCCAGGCACATGCATAAGCATAGACATGCGCACAGAGGTGAAAAAGATCATACTCAAGGAGAAACATCTTACCCTTCCAAAGCGCGTGGAAGATTAGGTTGAGAAAAGGGAAGAAGATTCCATGGAAAATGTTTAAGATGTGGATAGCCTAGGTATAGAGCCTATGAATGCCCTCAAGCATAAGGTGAAAGTAGTAGGACTAATGCCAACACACATTTCGCACGTAGAAATGAGGAGTCAGTCGAGTCTCCACAATATTCTAGGGAGCTAGAGTGCGGAGATACTCATGATAAAGAGGGTATTACTAAAGCAAACAAAGAAGGATAGTGAACCAACACACATAGAAAGTCTCTTCCAAAGAATTTGCAAGTCAAGAGGTAAGTGTTGCAAGGTCATTGTAGACAATGGTAGCATTGATAATCTTGTTGTTATCACTCTGGAGTGCACACTGATTGAAGATGTGTAAAACACACCCTCACTCCAACTGATACAATTGGAACTTCTCAGAGTGTGGGTGACTCTGTACTGAGAAGAACCTCCAGAGAGCGTTGGTTCCCTTAAAATTTATCAATTATATCTAAACTATTGTGATTTTTGGGTTGAAAAGAGGAAGGGAAACTTAAAAGAAATTCTAATTAAAAGAGAGTGATACACCTGAATTGTTCAAATCCTCTGGAGTTATTGAAATCAATGCACACATATAATCAAATGAAATCTATAATTCCGTCCTTAAGCAAAAATGTTTCAGATGAAGGGTTGAAAACCTCTTCAAATGACCTTCAAAAAGTTGAGATAGAGAAAGATAGGTGAGGAAGGGACCTGCAAAAGGAGAAAAATATCACTTATATGCTAATGCACAATCAAATACACACTATTCTTCTCTCAAAACTCAGATTCAGAACAGAAATTCCTTTATTGATCACTGGTACAACTTACAATTTCTTTCTTCCAATTTCAGGGATCCTTCTAAATGGCTTGATTAAGCCAATAAATAAGCTTTCCAAAACCTAAAATAGCCCTAAGTGGAGTTCAAAAAAGGGAAAGGGTTAGTCTTGCTTAATTAACTCAAGACCTAACACCTTTTACAATGTTTAGAATATTCAATAAAAAATTTCCCTTTACAAAATTTGCATGCCTCTCCAAACTTTGGCGTAGAAGTACAACGGTGGGGCCAAGTTTGAAAGGTTAATATTTAAAATAAACAATACACTCTCCAAAAATCTCCAAACATGCATGAATCCAAGGTTGGCATAGAAGTATGGATGGTGGACCCATTGAAAGTCAAACTTCTCCTTTGCATGGAATACTATGCCAAATCTCTAAATAAGGAACTCCATTTGATTTGTTTGAAAGATGAGTTCAAAGAAGAAATTATTCCCCTTTGCATGGAAAACAAGGAAGATGTGTAACAAGCTTGTCTAGTCAACTCCAACTCAAGACCAGTCAACCTCCAATGGTCTCCACTTGTATGAAAAGCTATGCCACATCTTGGACAAAGAACTCTACTCGAACTGCCTAAAACGTTGAAAGCTTTGGATTGCATGAAAACAAAGGAGAAGTGTGATTTCGTCAAACAGTCAACTGAAGCTTTGACCAATCTACTATAAATAGCCCTTGCTTGCATGGACAAGGATCTTGATGAGTGAGAGATACATTCAGATTGAATTCCTTGTTATTTCCTGGCCTTCTACTCTCAGGTTCTTCGCTTTTGTGCATGCATTTCTTTGGCATTTATTTGTTTGTGGCTTTTTGTCTCTATTTGTTCCTTTGGCTTGTCCTTGCGGGCTTTATTGCCTCTCGGATTTCTTCCCTTTCTTATTTTTCCGCAAGAATTGTTCTTTTCCTTCAGACTTTTCTCGGGCCTTTGTCTTTCTTGCCAATTGTTTGCTTCGGATAAAAGTCCGAAGGAAATGTTTCTTTTGAGCTTTTTGTTAAGGACTTTCCCGAAAGAAATAGCCCTTCGGGCCTTCAAAAGTGACCCTTCGGAAGCATAAACCAACCCTTCGAAAGTTTTGGAAAGTGACTTTCCTGAAGGGCACATATCCTTCAGGATTCTTACAAAAGTCCTTTGAAATCTTGAAGTGAACCTTCCTGAAGGGCAGATACCCTTCGGGATTCTTGCCAAGTGACTTTTTTGAAGATACCCTTTGGCAACTTGAAGATGCCCTTCGGGCTTTTAAAAGTGACCCTTTGGCTTTCGTAAATGTGCCCTTCGGATTCTCTCCAAGTGACCCTTTAACAACTATGAAATGGTACACTTGCCCTTGAAAAGCCCTTCGAGATTCTGTAAATGAACTTTCCCGAAGGGCATATACCCTTTGGGTTTTCTGTGAACTGCCCCTCGGAATTTTGAATTGGCCTTCTTTCGGAAAATTTGTCTTTCAAGCTTTTAAAATGGCCCTGTCAGAAAATTTGGAAAGCCCTTCGGCTTTTTGAATTTGTCCCTTCAGACTTTTGCGTTATGAACTTTCCCAAAGGGCACATACCCTTAGGGATTTTGAACTGCACCTTTTGGAAAAAGCATATGAACTGCTAATTCTTTCGGACTTCTTGCAAAATCCTTTTTTGAATTTCTTTTCCCTTGGACAAAAAGTCCGAGAAAATTGTTCCCACTCTTAGCCCAAAAAAACTCTGAGAAAGAAAACACTTGGTGAAAAGTTCAGAAAGAAAAATAAACCTGTATTCCTGCTTCATCAGGTTCTTCACTCGGCTTTGTTCCGTTTCATGAAAAGTAATCTTCATCAAATGTCCTTTTGAAATTTCCAAAACCTCGTTGCCTTGGCAAATATAAAAAATTCTTGATTGTGACTTATGCTCTTAATGATCCCTTGCTTTCATCTGTAAGTGAACCTACAGGCCTGGAGGTCTAGTCTTAAGGATCGTTGTAGCCATATAGACCAATAGGTCTCTTTTACTGGCCTCTTAATATATATTCCTTAATTCCTGATGCATTAGTTGCCTTGTCACCATGGCCTTCAAACCCTAGATTGAGGCAATCTTTCTAAGTGTCTTGGAATGTTTGATTGGCGATCAAACTCGACTATAGGTACCTTATGTGAGTTGTAGGTGGCCCTTAGATGGATGACCTAATAGAAGAAGTGCCTGTGAGCATTATTCACAATCCATCATGCATTGGATATCATGTATTTCTATGAAGTGTCTTTAGGCACCAATCAATCCTTCACTTTAACATAGTTCTCTCATTCAATGAATGTTTATAGGAGACTATTGTAGGGTACATCTTTTGTAGGCGTAATGGTTGTAGCTTGATGAATTCTTCATTGGCTCTTATCAAGGCCTCACATGTTTTATAACCTAATCCTTGTGAATGACCGTCACCCTTGGCACACAAAACCTCCTTGAAAACAACTAGAAACCCTTAAAATAACAAAAAACCTTCTTAATTGGGACATCTTATGGCAAATGTAGGTTAATTATCCGTATAGGACTGTAGGTTAATGTTTCCTGTCTCTTTTCAAAACATAACCACACCCTGCATGTGCCCTGTATAGAATAACTTCACCACCATACTATTTAACCATTTGTGATTAAACCTTTCAAATTAGAATTCCATACAGAAAAAGATTGATATAGCCCAAAAAGGGACCTGTAGAGTTATCTTTTTGGTGACTGATTGTAGGTGCATATGATGAGTAACCCTATATAAGGCCTTTTGAACTTGAATATGCCTTTTCCATGACACTCTTATCCACCTTACGAAGTTATTCCTCCTACAGTTCGGTAGGTTAACTTTATAACTGTATGTGACATTTTGAGTAGGAGATATGCTTTTTGAACTTGATGTAGGTGTCTTGCCCTTGTACGGACTGTAGCTTGTCTATGGCCTCAAAGAAGGCTCAAAGGCAGATTTGATCATCATTCCTCTTCATGGTTGCTTGATTAGTCCATTGGCAAACATGAACCACATGAGAAAACTCACTGCCACCTTAACCTTCATCTCCATGCTTGTCTTTCACCCCATGTATGATCGTAAGTACTTGTCACTAAATCTTGATAAAGACCTTTCTTATTTCAACATATCATCCTTGTGAACACACTTGATTGTGTAACATTGTTGTAGGTCTTCATCATGATTGTTTTTGATACTTTGACTGCCTACATATCCCTTTGTTCATGCTTTTAGACTATAATACACCAGTTTGACCAGCTGTATAGGGAAATTGACCCATCTGGGGAAAGTTTTGAATAGTAGGGGTAGTAATTTGGCCTTGATAGTCCAAATTACTAACACTTGTCTCATGTGAGATGGTGGAGAAATTAGGGTTGAAGAAGGTAGTTCACCCTAAACCCTACAGTGTCATGGCTACAAAAAGGCCATCAATTCTTAGTTAATGAACAATGCCTAGTGAAGTTCCAAATAGGTGCATATAATGATGAAGTGTGGTATGACGCCATGCCAATGGATGTTTGTCATGTAATTTTAGAAAGACCTTGGCAATTTGATAGAAAGATTGTACATAATCGCAGAGCAAATACCTACTGCCTAGACAAGGATGGTAAGAAGTTTATATTAAATCCGTTAGAGGACAAAGGAGAAGAAGTACACAAAAATGTTTGCATGCATGTACCGGTGGGCTTAGGAAAGGAAATCCTAAAGAAAGTAGAGAAGGAAGTTTGCTATGTTATGATAGCAAAGCCCACACAAGATAGGTGCACAAGAGGAAAGGAAGAAACACTTCCACAAAAAGTAAAGGCATTGTTGAGTGAGTTTGCGAAAATCATCTCAAGTGATCTACCAGATCAGTTGCCACCCCTACAAAATATCAGTCATCACTTGGATCTAATACCTAGATTGAGTTTACCAAACAAGGCAACATATAGATTGACACCTAAGGAAAATAAAGTTGTGCAAAGGAAAGTACAAGAGTTGTTGGATAATGAAAGATCCGTGTCTTATCCAATCTGAATTTTTCCCCTTTGCTGGTCTGAAATTTTCTGATTTACTTTCTTGAAATGTGCTTAGGATTTAGAATTTTTGTTTTCAACAATGGGTTTGCAATACCATGAAGATTGAAAGGTTGCAAGCATACATGAAATGAACATGAAACATTGATATTATATCATTAGATAACACACATGAACATAGATAAACATACCCGGAATTGAAAGTCTATCTCCTTTATTGAAATTGAGAGCTGATTACAAAAGATGTTGGCTGGAAATTGCAGTCAATCAAGTCTGATTTGGGTTTCTGACCTTCAATTACATCCAAAGTACCCAAAATATGAGTCCAAACCCTAGCTGTATGAATGGAAGATGAAGCCCTATGAAGTAGGGATGAAATACCAAACAATAGATGACTAAAAAGCACCTGTAGCAGCCCAATCTGAGGTTTGATATGACTGATATAAATCATGTTACAGCTGATGCAAAATCTGATTACAAACCCTAATCAAATGAAGTGCCAAAACTCCTCCAAATTGGATCACTATAGGCTGGAATAGAAGCGATTTGACCCTAGAATGAAGTGAAACCCTTATTCCTTCCAAATGAGATGATCAAACCCTTAAACATATGATTGATATGAGCCTGATAAAATCTGATATGAATTTCCAGCAAGCTGTATGATGTGAAAACACTCCAATGTGCCTCCTAAATGATGTGTCAATATGCCAAAGTGAAGAATTGAGATTCTAGGAGCAAAAGATCATCAACTTATAACCCGATTTGCCTTATTCTTCAATGAGCCTGCAAATAAGTCCAGATTTGATTCCATCTAGCTGCCATAAAGCCCTCAAGGTGAAATCTGCAATAATTAAATTCCTCCCTGACTGCTATCAATTCAGATCTGCAAATATAAGCTCAATAAGAAAACCTATAAGGATTCCTCTCAAAGGGTGGAGTTGGGTTTTCGTCCAATCCACCTAATTCAAAAGGTTTTCATCCTCAAAATAAGCTAGGCAAACTTGACCAGCTGAAAATATGGAGAAGTTTCAATATCACAATATCACATAATGAGAAAATGAAAGAACTAGGGTTCTTTTATAATTCTCCATTCACTTTTGGAACCCAACACCTCATTAGGAAATAATATGAAGTTATGTCACATCCATAAGTGGGCGCCCCCCCTTGTGGGAAATAATAAAATATTCCATTTTTAATATTTTCTCACTTAACTTTATAATTCCACTTTATAAACCCACTTTAAGATTTTCTTTTATTTATTTTTATAATTTCACTTTATAAAGTCACTTTTATGAGTTTTGAAAAAAAGTAACTTAATAATGAAATATTATAAAAACCCATTATGGATAAACTCACTACAAAGCTTCTCCAAGTGGAAACCACCATCACACCTCGCAATTCATCCCCTCCACCTCCATTGGCCTACGGGAATGATGGAATAGGCTAATCCAATGAACTAAATGATCACTCCGGAAAAAGGGACATTACAGTCCTCCCTTCCTTGGATTGTTTGCCCTCAAGCAAACATATGCTAAACTGCTGCTCCACTTTAATAAAAATGTCAATACACAGCAAACCGTGAAGCAACACAATGGAATCCGTGTGGAATAATGTATCAAACAAATCAATACCCGGATCCCAATTCATAATATAGAATCTGTCGTATAAGATGAAGAAGTAATCTAATACCAAAGAATCATCATCAACCCTCCATCCATACATATAGACTGACCAAACGATGGATAAACAACACTCATATGTCCAAAAATCAACATAGTAGGCCACCACATACTGCTGTTATAACTCAGGCCAGCAACATATAGAATGGTAATGATGTCATCATAAGGATTATCCATCAAGTAATCATATTCCCACATATTCCAATGCATACCAAAAGCTGATGTAGACCAAGGAAATTCTGAAAATGCAATGTAGATCCATGTAGGACAGCCATGTATCATCCATGAATTCATGCCAAAAGTCTCACAATCTAAGGAATCATCATATCTATCAACTGAAATTTCTGAATTAGAAAACTCAAACTTCTCATTATCAATGGAGTGGTGTAGATCATGAATTTGTTGCAGATGAAGTTTGACTTGACTAGCCAACAACTTGGCCTTCCTTGCCTCCTCTAGCCATTCTTCATTCAATGTTTGAGACTGTGTTGTTGCTGCTGCTCCAAAATGTACAAATTCAGTCCTATAACAAGTTGTAGCATCAAAATTATCATACCCAACACTCGTACCTTGAATGTCATCAATTGTAGAGTCATCTTCACTAAGCTCTTCATGTGTTTGGGCTGCCAACTCATGAGTATAAAAAGATTTTGTACTGCTGTTTTGAATCAGAAAATTAGGACTGAATTCTTCATTTTTATCCATACCTTTGAAGTTATCAATGTTAGAGCAAACAAACATGCTCTTGGCTGTGGCTTGATGTGGCAACGTGTGTTTGATTGCTTTCATAATTATTATCCTATTTCCATGTTGGAAACTCAACTCCATGGTATCAAAATCTTGGATGACTCTATTGACTGAATGTAACCATTGTAAACCCAAGATAATTTCATTCCCCGTCAAATCAACAACATAGAAGTCAACACATAGCGTATACTCACCAAGCAATATGTTAAGCTTGCTAATTTTCTTGTTGCATACAATGCTAAAGCCACTTGCTACCATAATGTCAAAGCTCTTGATGTCATCCCTTTGCAATCCTCTCTTGAGAACCAATTCCTCATCAATATAATTGCGTGTAGCTCCACTATCAGGGATTGCCATAACCTTATTCCCAAAGAGAGTACTTTGAAACACAAAAAGATTGTACCTTGGGGTTCCTGAAAGGAAAGTGATTCTATTCCCTTTGAATTCATCTTCTTTGACTTGCTTGGCTGGTCCATCTAGTTCCTTTTCTGAATTAGTGTCATCTTCATTGTCTTCAACATCGGATGTAACGTCTATATAGTGCACTTTACCCTTTCCAAGACATCTATGCCCAGGCTCCCAAGGTTCTTTGCAAGAAAAGCAAAGTTTCTTTCTCCTCAAATCATTTCATGTCTCATGATCCATCTTAGGAAAGGTATCCTTGGGCCGATTGGATTCCTTCTGTTGATTAGATGTTTTCTGATTTCACTTAGAATCCTTGGAATTCTTCTTAGGTTGAAATGTGGATGTAGTATCAAGATCCAAAGCCAACTGTATAGCCTCCTATAGAGTCTTAGGCTTGAACGCCTTAATGAATCCTCGTAAACTATCATGTAATCCCTCAATGAATAACATTGCCACTCGCTTCTCTGGCATCTCTGGAACCATCACCACAATCCGTTGAAACTCATTAATATAAGTTTCAACATGTCCACTCTGACACAGTTGGGCAAGATCTCTGTAATATAACTCAACATCATTACGGTCAAATCTAGCAATCAACCGCTCACTGAACTCCCTGTAAGACCGTAGAAGATCATGGTCTTGGGTGACCAGCCCATGATGCCACCAATCATATGCTACTCCCTCAAGGTGTAAGGTAGCAAATTGAATAGCCTCCTGCTCCTGCATAGGCTTGAGGGTAAGATATGTGTCGAGATTATGAATCTAGTTTCTCGCACTAATCTTCCCACTACCATCAAAGGTGGAAAGAGTCACCTTAATGGTAGCTTGCTTCAGCTCCCTATTCTGTTGCAGCCTAGGCCTCATGTCCTATTTGCCCCTCACGCTATTTCTCTGTTGTGCACAATACTGCGGAAGGGGAAATGCATCTCTCACCTACTGAGGTAAATTCCTCCACTCCTCATTGGCTGCCATAATAGTATCCTGGAATTCCACTTCCTCAAGTGGATCAACAACTGCCGATGGGTCATCTTGAGGCAAGAAACTAAGCTGCATAGGTCTATCAGTTGTCCGTGTAGACCTCTCCTGACGAGGAAACCACAATATGCTACCAAACACTGAACACCCACTATGGCCTCCATGGCTAGATGCAACTGAGACTGACCTATCTCTCCAGTCACATCTATCCACGCTATCATGTCTCTCTCTATTGTCATGGCGCCCTCTTGGTCTACCCTAGGTCATCCTGTCAAAGGCAATGCCCATCCAATCCATGGACTCAATCAACCACTGTTGAGTGGCTGCCAGAGTCCTTAGAAACTCTCTATCAGGATCCACCTCTTCATCCCGAGGCGGAATATGACCACCCTCCGATCTATCTCCCATGGCTCTAATCTCTGTCTCTAGACCAGCCTCAAGTTGTGCTCGTCTACGTGTATAATACCTGTGTGGACCCCTCCCTCTTGATTGCATCAAATCAAAACCCTGCAGGATGGCAGGAACCTAGCTCTAATACCACTGAAAGATCCATGTCTTATCTAATCTGAATTTTTCCCCTTTGCTGGTCTGAAATTTTCTGATTTACTTTCTTGAAATGTACTTAGGGTTTTGAGTTTTTGTTTTCAACAATGGGTTTGCAATACCATGAAGATTGAAAGGTTGCAAGCATACATGAAATGAACATGAAACATTGATATTATATCATCAAATAACACATATGAACATAGATAAACATACCCGGAATTGAAAGTCTATCTCCTTTATTGAAATTGAGAACCTGATTACAAAAGATATTGTCTGGAAATTGCAATTAATCAAGTCTGATTTGGGTTTCAGACCTTCAATTACAGCCAAAGTACCCAAAATATGAGTCCAAACCCTAGCTATATGAATGGAAGATGAAGCCCTATGAAGTAGGGATGAAATACCCAACAATATATGACTAAAAAGCACCTGTAGCAGCCCAATCTAAGGTTTGATATCACTGATATAAACCCTGTTACAGCTGATGCAAAATCTGATTACAAACCCTAATCAAATGAAGTGCCAAAACTCCTCCAAATTGGATCGTTATAGGCTGGAATAAAAGCAATTTGACCCTAGAATGAAGTGAAACCCTTATTCCTTCCAAATGAGCTGATCAAACCCTCAAACATATGATTGATATGAACCTGATAAAATATGATATGAATTTCCAGCAAGCTATATGATGTGAAGACACTCCAATGTGCCTCCTAAATGATGTGTCAATATGCCAAAGAGAAGAATTGAGATTCTAGGAGCAAAATACCATCAAACTATAACCCAATCTGCCTTATTCTTCAATGAACCTGCAAATAATTCCTTCAAATTTGATTCCATACAGCTGCCATAAAGCCCTCAAGGTGAAATTCATAATAATTAAATTCCTCCCTGACTGCTATCAATTCAGACCTGCAAATATAAGCTCAATAAGAAAACCTGTATGGATTCCTCTCAAAGGGTGGAGTTGGGTTTTCATCCAATCCACCTAATTCCAAGGGTTTTCGTCCTCAGAATAAGCTAGGCAAACTTGACTAGCTGAAAATATGGAGAAGTTTCAATATCACAATATCACATAATGAGAAAATGAAAGAACTAGGGTTCTTTTATAATTCTCCATTCACTTTTGGAACCCAACATCTCATTAGGAAATAATATAAAGTTATTTCACATCCATAAGTGGGCGCCCCACCTTGTGGGAAATAATAAAATATTCCCTTTCTCATATTTTCTCACTTAACTTTAAAACTCCACTTTATAAACCTACTTTATGATTTTCTTTTATTTATTTTTATAATTTCACTTTATAAAGTCACTTTTATGATTTTTGACAAAAAGTAACTTAATAATGAAATATTATAAAAATCCATTATGGATAAACTCACTACAAAGCTCCTCCAAGTGGAAAACACCATCATAGCTCGCAATTCATTCCCTCAACACCTCCATTGGCCTATGGGAATGATGGAATAGGCTAATCCAATGAACTGAATGATCACTCCGAAAAGGGGACATTACAAATAAGGCACTGATCAGAGAGAGTCTATGCCCATGTGTAGTACCAACAATATTGACACCAAACAAGGGAGGTGAATGGCACATATGCACAAACTCCAAAGCCATCAACGAGATCAATATCAAGTACAAATTTCCATTGCCACACATGTATGACTTGAATGATTACTTAAATGGGATGCAATACTTCACAAAGATAGACTTGAAGAGTGGTTATGGCCAAATCTACATTAGGGAAGGTGATGAATGGAAGAATGCATTCAAAATGCAAGAAGGATTGTATGAATGGCATTTTTGGCTAACTAATGTACTGAGTACATTCATGAGACTGGTGAATGAAGTCTTGGAGCCTTTTTTAGGTAAATTTGTCATAGTGTACCTAGATGACATTCTAATTTTCAGCAAGACAAGAGGAGAGCACTTAATGCATCTAAGAAGAATGTTGAAACAACTGCAAGAAGAAAAATTACGGGTAAACATGAAGTGTAGCTTTCTGAAGAAAGAATTGGCATACTTGGGTTTTTTAATTGCCCAAGAAGGTTTGAAGATGGATTCAGAAAAAGTGTGCACCATCTTGGAGTGGTCGTCACCTACGAGCACACTTGAGGTACAAAGCTTTCATGGCCTAGCAAGTTTTGATGGGAAGTTCATTAGAATCTTAAGCGAGACGTGCACAACAATCACCGAGGTAATGAAAGGTGATATAGAAGGGTTTGACTGGACAGCTGAATTGGAACAAAGTTTGCAAACCTTAAAGAAGAAAGTGATTGAGCAAACAATATTGGCATTGCTTAATTTCAATAATATATTTCAGTTTGATTGTGATGCTAGTGGCACAGCTATTCAGACAATGTTAAATCAAGATGGTAGGGTTGTATCTTTCTTTAGTGAGAAACTAAATGACACAAACAGAAAGTATTCAGTTTATGACCAGGAGTTATATGCCATAGTGCAAGTGCTCAAGAAGTGGAAACACTATCTATTGCCAAAGAAATTTATGTTGTACATAGACCATCAAACATTGCAATTCATAAATAGTCAAGGGAATTTAAATCGACGACACATGAGGTGGGTTGAGTATTTGCAGAGTTACTCATTTGTGTTCAAACACATAAGGGGAATGTCAAAAAAGGCAGATGATGCGCTGAGCAGAAAAGTATCTTTCAATGTTAGAGCAAACGAACATGCTCTTGGCTGTGGCTTGATGAGGCAACGTGTGTTTGATTGCTTTCATAATTATTATCTTATTTCCATGTTGGAAACACAACTCCATGGTATCAAAATCTTGGATGACTCTATTGACTGAATGTAACCATTGTAAACCCAAGATAATTTCATTCCCCGTCAAATCAACAACATAGAAGTCATCACATAGCGTATACTCACCAAGCAATATGTTAAGCTTGCTAATTTTCTTGTTGCATACAATGCTAAAGCCACTTGCTACCATAATGTCAAAGCTCTTGATGTCATCCCTTTGCAATCCTCTCTCGAGAATCAATTCCTCATCAATATAATTGTGTGTAGCTCCACTATCAAGCATTGCCATAACCTTATCCCCAAAGAGAGTACTTTGAAACACAAAAAGATTGTACCTTGGGGTTCCTGAAAGGAAAGTGATTCTATTCCCTTTGAATTCATCTTCTTTGTCTTGCTTGGCTGGTCCATCTAGCTCCTTTTCTGAATTAGTGTCATCTTCATTGTCTTCAACATCTTCAACATCGGATGTAACGTCTATGTAGTGCACTTTACCCTTTCCAAGACATCTATGCCCAGGCTCCCAAGGTTCTTTGCAAGAAAAGCAAAGTTTCTTTCTCCTCAAATCATTTCATGTCTCATGATCCATCTTAGGAAAGGTATCCTTGGGCCTATTGGATTCCTTCTGTTGATTAGAATTTTTCTGATTTCACTTAGAATCCTTGGAATTCTTCTTAGGTTGAAATGTGGATGGACTAGTATCAAGATCCAAAGCCAACTGTATAGCCTCCTATAGAGTCTTAGGCTTGAACGCCTTAATGAATCCTCATAAACTATCATGTAATCCCTCAATGAATAACATTACCACTCGCTTCTCTGGCATCTCTGGAAGCATCACCGCAATCCGTTGAAACTCATTAATATAAGTTTCAACATGTCCACTCTGACACAGCTGGGCAAGATCTCTGTAATATAACTCAACATCATTACGGTCAAATCTAGCAATCAACCGCTCACTGAACTCCCTGTAAGACCGTAGAAGATCATGGTCTTGGGTGACCAGCCCATGATGCCACCAATCATATGCTACTCCCTCAAGGTGTAAGGTAGCAAATTGAATAGCCTCCTGCTCTTGCATAGGCTTGAGGGTAAGATATGTGTCGAGATTATGAATCCAGTTTCTCGCACTAATCTTCCCACTACCATCAAAGGTGGAAAGAGTCACCTTAATGGTAGCTTGCTTCAGCTCCCTATTCTGTTGCAACCTAGGCCTCATGTCCTATTTGCCCCTCACGCTATTTCTCTATTGTGCACAATACTGCGGAGGGGAAATGCATCTCTCACCTGCTAAGGTAAATTCCTCCACTCCTCATTGGCTGCCATAATAGTATCCTGGAATTCCACTTCCTCAAGTGGATCAACAACTGTCGATGGGTCATCTTGAGGCAAGAAACTAAGCTGCATAGGTCTATCAGTTGTCCGTGTAGACCTCTCCTGACGAGGAAACCCCAATACGCTACCAAATACTGAACGCCCACTATGGCCTCCATGGCTAGATGCAACTGAGACTGACCCATCTCTCCAGTCACGTCTATCCACGCTATCATGTCTCTCTGTTGTCATGGCGCCCTCTTGGTCTACCCCAGGTCATCCTATCAAAGGCAACACCCATCCAATCCATGGACTCAATCAACCGCTGTTGAGTGGCTGCCAGAGTCCTCAGAATATCTCTATCAGGATCCACCTCTTCATCCCGAGGCGGAATATGACCACCCTCCGATCTATCTCCCATGGCTCTAATCTCTGTCTCTAGACCAGCTTCAAGTTGTGCTCGTCTACGTGTATAATACCTGTGTGGACCCCTCCCTCATGATTGCACCAAATCAAAACCATGCACGCTCGCAGGAACCTAGCTCTAATACCACTGAAAGATTCCTGTCTTATCTAATCTGAATTTTTCCCCTTTGCTGGTCTGAAATTTTCTGATTTACTTTCTTGAAATGTACTTAGGGTTTTGAGTTTTTGTTTTCAACAATGGGTTTGCAATACCATGAAGATTGAAAGGTTGCAAGCATACATGAAATGAACATGAAACATTGATATTATATCATCAAATAACACACATGAATATAGATAAACATACCCGGAATTGAAAGTCTATCTCCTCTATTGAAATTGAGAGCTGATTACAAATGATGTTGGCTGGAAATTGCAATCAATCAAGTCTGATTTGGGTTTCAGACCTTCAATTACATCCAAAGTACCCAAAATATGAGTCCAAACCCTAGCTGTATGAATGGAAGATGAAGCCCTATGAAGTAGGGATGAAATACCCAACAATATATGACTAAAAAGCACCTGTAGCAGCCCAATCTGAGGTTTGATATGACTGATATAAACCCTGTTACAGCTGATGCAAAATCTGATTACAAACCCTAATCAAATGAAGTGCCAAAACTCCTCCAAATTAGATCGCTATAGGCTTGAATAAAAGCAATTTGACCCTAGAATGAAGTGAAACCCTTATTCCTTCCAAATGAGCTGATCAAACCCTCAAA
Source organism: Torreya grandis (assembly GCA_037957365.1). Taxonomy (NCBI): domain Eukaryota; kingdom Viridiplantae; phylum Streptophyta; class Pinopsida; order Cupressales; family Taxaceae; genus Torreya; species Torreya grandis. Next base: position 1,663,077 of record JARHVA010003202.1, on the reverse strand, counting down.
CATATGATTGATATGAACCTGATAAAATATGATATGAATTTCCAGCAAGCTATATGATGTGAAAACACTCCAATGTGCCTCCTAAATGATGTGTCAATATGCCAAAGTGAAGAATTGAGATACTAGGAGCAAAATATCATCAAACTATAACCCGATCTGCCTTATTCTTCAATGAACCTGCAAATAATTCCTTCAAATTTGATTCCATCCAGCTGCCATAAAGCCCTCAAGGTGAAATCTGTAATAATTAAATTCCTCCCTGACTGCTATCAATTCAGATCTGCGAATATAAGCTCAATAAGAAACCCTGTATGGATTCCTCTCAAAGGGTGGAGTTGGGTTTTCATCCAATCCACCTAATTCCAAGGGTTTTCGTCCTCAGAATAAGCTAGGCAAACTTGACTAGCTGAAAATATGGGGAAGTTTCAATATCGCAATATCACATAATGAGAAAATGAAAGAACTAGGGTTCTTTTATAATTCTCCATTCACTTTTGGAACCCAACATCTCATTAGGAAATAATATAAAGTTATTTCACATCCATAAGTGGACGCCCCCCCCTTGTGGGAAATAATAAAACATTCCCTTTTTCATATTTTCTCACTTAACTTTGAAACTCCACTTTATAAACCTACTTTATGATTTTCTTTTATTTGTTTTTATAATTTCACTTTATAAAGTCACTTTTATGATTTTTGACAAAAAGTAACTTAATAATGAAATATTATAAAAACCCATTATGGATAAACTCACTACAAAGCTCCTCCAAGTGGAAAACACCATCATAGCTCGCAATTCATTCCCTCAACACCTCCATTGGCCTATGGGAATGATGGAATAGGCTAATCCAATGAACTGAATGATCACTCCGAAAAAGGGGACATTACAAATAAGGCGCTGATCAGAGAGAGTCTATGCCCATGTGTAGTACCAGCAATATTGGCACCAAAGAAGGTAGGTGAGTGACATATGCACAAACTCCAAAGCCATCAACGAGATCAATATCAAGTACAAATTTCCATTGCCACACATGTATGACTTGATTGATTGCTTAAATGGGGTGCAATACTTCACAAAGATAGACTTGAAGAATGGTTATGGCCAAATCTCCATTAGGGAAGGTGATGAATGGAAGAATGCATTCAAAATGCAAAAATGATTGTATGAATGGCATTTTGGGCTAGCTAATGTACTGAGTACATTCATGAGACGTGTGAATGAAGTCCTGGAGCCTTTCTTAGGTAAATTTGTCATAGTGTACCTAGATGACATTCTAATTTTCAGCAAGACAAGAGGAGAGCACTTAATGCATCTAAGAAGAATGTTGAAACAACTGCAAGAAGAAAAATTACTGGTAAACATGAAGTGTGTCAAGTCCCCTATCCAGTTGACATCTCGCAATGCTGATGATTAGCCTATTATTGCGACCCTCATAGGCTGATAGGATGGATAGAGGGTCATGATGGAGCGTTGCTTGGCTTGGACTAGCAGAATTTTTCCAGTTGGCTTTCGTTCGGGCTCTTTCGGACACGTTTGCCTGAGCTCCTAATTTTTTTGGATATTTGACACGCAGCGGAGCACCCTTGTTTTGGTATGGTCATGTGTGGAATCACTTCCTTGTTCGCCAGCTTCAGACGGATCGAGAATCGGATATGTATCGAGGGAGATATTAATATTTAATTGATTTAATTAAATATTAATTATTTGGCGTAATTATGACTTAGGCGTTTTGGGCCAAGGGGGCGCTCATTATGAAAGGGGCCGTTTTAATTATATTTTTATAATTAAAATTGTGTCTTTAGACTATAAAAAAATTAAAAGAGAAGGAAACCCTAATTCTTAATTATGAAACCCTAATTAGGGCAAGCGCACCTTTTTTAGGATATAAGGGTTTCTCATTGGACGGTGTGCCATTCATTCATGTTGAAGACAATTTTTGCTAAGTATTTTCTGAGAAGACAGAGCCAAGGGTTCCAATATTCAATTTGCATTGGAGAACATGCAATCTTCAGTGTGTGCAATTCAGAGGTTGTGAAATATCAGCTGATCTATTGCCAGGCAGAGAGATAATTTCATACAGAGGTTGTCACAAAGATTCACAGGTATTTATTTCATCAGGGTTTGATCCAAAAATTATCCGGAACGAGATTCCCAATAGTGGCGCAATTTTCTTGAGATTTGGAGTTCAGTCGTACCGGGCCGTACTGTATTTATTGTTCCTGTACAGAATTTGAAGTGCGCAGTTAGCTGAAATGCGTAGCAGTCGCAGCCAACAGGGAGCGCGACCGACATCAGCAGCGCAGAGACTGACATCGGCTGAATATCGAAAGCACAGAGACCGACGTCGGCCGACTCACACCGACATCGGCAGACAACGGCAGTATTATCCGACCGACTGCGGCAGTATAACCGACGTCGGCGACTGTGTTTTTGAAACAACAACCAGAGAAAAGCTTATTTATTGCAGCCGTACCAGATCTAGGGTTTATTTTCAGATTGCGAAAAAATCAGGTTTTGAATAATATTTGATATTATTTTATATGCATGTTAGAGAAATGATATTGTAATCATCTGGGAAGAATAATAAGAATATAGTGTAGCCAGAAAAAGGGTTTACTGCTTCAGTATTTATTTATTTGAATTTATACGAATTTATCTTGCAAATTCGCATTCTTCTTTATTTCATACAAAAACACAAAAAAAAATCAAAATACACAAAAACAGTCAAAAAATATTCAGTATCAGAATTCAGGGGAAACAGGGGTTTCTACAGTGGTATCAGAGCTAAATCCTGCCATCCTGAGGGTTTAGCAATCTCATGCAGCCACAAGAGTTGGGACCACACAGGTATCACACACGCAGGAGAGCCTTGCTGGAAGGCGAACCAGTTTTAGAACAGCAGCCGGCCATCATGAGTGACAGGGGTGAGGGTAGCCCACCCAGGGGCCACAGGCATAATGATGATCAGGACACTAGAGAATTCTTCCGTGCTATGGTTACAGGCCAGTAGCAGATGGCGCAGGCACTACAGGTACTTACTACTGTGGTAGAGAGGATGAACCCACCTGTTAGACAGAATGGGGAACAAGGAGATAACAGGAGTGCTACAGTTAATCAGAGACCACAACTGATCCATTCCAGAACAGCTGATAGGCCTACACGTCCTACGTTTGTTCAGGAGGAACCAGAAGCTCCAGCAGAGGAGGCGGCAGGAGACCCCCTATTTGCAGATGCACTCATGGCTGCAAATGATGAGTGGGATTATTAGCTCCTCAAGTTCGGGAGAGGATGTCCTTTGATCATTTTGTTAATCAGAGGAGAGAGCACTACAGATCAGTTAGACAGGACAGGAGGCCTAGAGGTCAACTCAGTGAGCTGAAGAAGGCTACAGGCAAGCTTTCTTTGACTACTTTTGACGGTAGTGGAAAGATGACAGCTCAAGCTTGGATTCATAAGCTTGACACATTTTTGGCATTGAGGCCAATGACAGAGGTAGAAGCCATCAAATACGCCACTTTGCACTTGGAGGGAGTAGCACATGATTGGTGGTACCATGGTATGGTAACACTTCAACATAACCAGGTGACAGAGTACCAGGACTTCGTGGATAGGTTGGTTGAAAGGTTTGACAGGAAAGATCCAGAGGTTTACTTTCTAGATTTGGCATAGTTGAAACAAACAGGTAACTTGGAGTCCTTCATTGGGGAGTTTCAGCGGTTGGCAGTTATGGTGCCAAACATTTCAGAGCGTAGATTGGTAGTTCTCTTCATCGAGGGCCTATCCGAACCATTGAGAGGTTGGATCAAAGCCCTTTGATCCTCCTTCGTTACAGGAAGCTATGATGAAGGCGCGTAGTATGGAGATGGCAGCCCCATCCCGTAAATTTAACTCCAGAGGTACTTCTTCATTCAGGGACAATAAGGGCTTCAACAGAGATAGAGAGAACTCAGATTTTATCAAAGACAAATCAGGTTTTAAGAATGATTCAAAGGGCATACCAGCAACACCATCTTTGGATCGAGAGGCTCTTAACGATCTACGTAGGAAGAAGCTTTGCTTCTACTGCAAAGGTCCCTATGATGCCAATCACGATTGTCCTTTGAGGCCTAAGGGCAAGGCAAATCGAGTGATGTGGGCTTATTATGAGGATTCAAAATCAGAAGATTCCGAACATCAAGAGAGTTCTGAAGAGGCAGAGGCAGATTTAGAGCTTCAGATTCAGGAGGCACGCCTATCTAGCATCCAGTAGGAGGGTTCATTCAAACTCCGTGGAGTTTTGGCAGGACAGAGGGTCATCACCCTTCTTGACACAGGAGCCACACATAATTTTATTGATGCTAGATTTGTGGAGAAGCGTGGACTCACTACCGTAGATTTCGAGGGCATTAGAGTTAAAGTAGCCGATGGTTACACTCTTAGGTGTGAGCGGATGATTAGAGACCTCCCATTGCGCTTGAACAACTATGAGTTCAAGGCTGATTATTATGTGGTGAACATGGGGGATATAGATTTGGTCTTGGGCATGAAGTGGCTTCATTCCCTTGAGGAAGTCACTCTTCGTCTCAAGGACATGGAGATTCGTTTTGATATTGATGGGAAGACACATATTCTGAAGGCATTACGGGACAACAACATCAAAACTATTTCTTTTCATCGGGTGGAGAGGCTCATACGACACGACATGGTAGAGTGGGCTGCCGAGTGCACATTGGCACAGTGGCACCAATACAGGAGGGACAGCAGAAAACTGAGTATCATCCTGACATTCAGCTGTTGAGAGTCAAGCATGATAAGGTATTCAATGATATTCCACCAGGGAGACCCCCAGACAGGGGCATTGAGCACATTATTGCACTGGAGGATACTCGGAATTCCTTGGTGTGTACTCAGTTGGCTCTCCAGGATTCTGAGAGACATGTGGACGAGCTTTGTCTTGAGGTGAGTTCAGTTCAGGAGTTAGCGCATGTGGCAGGAACTCAGCTATCTTTTACAGTCAGGTCACATGTTAATGATGATATGAGTATGTCTAGCATTCACACTCCGGATTCAGAGATTGTAGTGGGTACAGGAGACAGGTGCATGAAGTCAGTTGGTATCGTTCACATTACTCAGGTGAGGAGTTTACTTGAGTTGCCAGTTGATTTCCGTTCATGGATTGGATGTTGGGATCCTTATCTTGGTACTTGGGACGATTTGACGCCATGGGATGAGAGTTGTGATAGACATGGCATGGTGATAGGTGCTGGGGTTGACAATTTGTTGGTGCATGACTTAGAGCAAGAGTTGATGGCAAGCAAATTTGGTTTGTGTTATTGCTATCTAGCATGTGATGTCTCTTCGTTATCAGCGATGCATAGGAGTTTGGGTGATGAGACCGTCGTTGGTGATCTGCAGAGATATGTTGATTACAGTAGAGGTACAGCGTGTGGATTCTCCGCACTTGGCGTAGTTCCATTTGAGAGTTGTTGCAGAGTTGGACTGTGTCTTCCGCATAGCATGGTGGAATGTGTATATGGTATTTGCGATTTTGGCAGTTTGAGTTGTCCATTCTACTTGGGTTATGATATTTCGAGAGTTTGTTTCTCATGGGTTCCTTATTGTGGCAGTTGTGATTTTGGAGTTTGGTTGAGTTGTATTCGCCAGTTTGATTATGGATTCCTCTTGGTTATATTTCAGAGGATATTGCAAGAGTTTTCGTTGATTGACAACAGTATAGATCATGACTACATTTGGGATCCAGGTGGATTGATTGGTTTAGTGTTCAGCAATTGCTTGGGGACAAGCAATTTCAGGAGGGGCGGACTGTCATGTCCCCTTTCCAGTTGACATCTCGCAGTGCTGATGATTAGCCTATTATTGCGACCCTCGTAGGCTGATACGATGGATAAAGGGTCATGATGGAGCTTGGCTTGGCTTCGACTAGCAGAATTTTTCCAGTTGGCTTTCGTTCGGGCTCTTTTGGACACGTTTGCCTGAGCTTCTATTTTTTGGGGGATATTTGACACGCAGCGGAGCACCCCTGTTTTGGTATGGTCATGTGTGGAATCACTTCCTTGTTCGCCAGCTTCAGACGGATCGAGAATCGGATATGTATCGAGGGAGATATTAATATTTAATTGATTTAATTAAATATTAATTATTTGGCGTAATTATGACTTAGGCGTTTTGGGCCAAGGGGGCGCTCATTATGAAGGGGACCGTTTTAATTATATTTTTATAATTAAAATTGTCTTTAGACTATGGAAAAATTAAAAGAGAAGGAAACCCTGATTCTTAATTATGAAACCCTAATTAGGGCAAGCGCACCTTTTTTAAGATATAAGAGTTTCTCATTGGAGGGTGTGCCATTCATTCATGTTGAAGACAAAATTTTTGCTAAGTATTTTTTGAGAAGACAGAGCCAAGAGTTCCAGTATTCCATTTGCATTGGAGAACGTGCAATCTTCAGTGTGTGCAATTCAGAGGTTGTGAAATATCAACTGATCTATTGCCAGGCAGAGAGATAATTTTATACAGAGGTTATCACAGAGATTCACAGGTATTTATTTCATTAGGGTTTGATCCAGAAATTATCTAGAACGAGATTCCCAGTAGTGGCGCAATTTTCTTGAGATCTGGAGTCCAGCCATACCGGGCCGTACTGTATTTACTGTTCCTGTATGGAATTTGAAGTGCGCAGTTAACTGAAATGCGCAGCAGTCGCAGCCAGCAGGGAGCACGACCGACATCGGCAGCGCAGAGACCAACATCGGCCGAACATCGGCAGCGCAGAGACCGATGTCGGCCGACTCACACCGACATCGGTAGACAACGGCATTATTATCCGACCGACCGCAGCAGTATAACCGATGTCGGCGACTGTGTTTTTGAAACAACAACCAGATAAAAGCTTATTTATTGCAGCCGTACCAGATCTAGGGTTTATTTTCAGATTGCGAAAAAATCAGGTTTTGAATAATATTTGATATTATTTTATATGCATGTTAGAGAAATGATATTGTAATCATCTGGAAAGAATAATAAGAATATAGTTTAGCCAGAAAAAGGGTTTACTGCTTCAATATTTATTTATTTGAATTTATACGAATTTATCTTGCAAATTCGCATTCTTCTTTATTTCATACAAAAACACAAAAAAAAATCAAAATACACAAAAACAGTCAAAAAATATTCAGTATCAGAATTCAGGGGAAACAGGGGTTTCTACAAAGTGTAGCTTCATGAAGAAAGAATTGGCATACTTGGGTTTTTTAATTGCCCAAGAAGGTTTGAAGATGGATTCAGAAAAAGTGTGCACCATCTTGGAGTGGTCATCACCTACGAGCACACTTGAGGTACAAAGCTTTAATGGCTTAGCAAGTTTTGATGGGAAGTCCATTAGAATCTTAAGCGAGACGTGCACAACAATCACCGAGGTAATGAAAGGTGATATAGAAGGGTTTGACGTGACAGCTGAATTGGAACAAAGTTTCCAAACCTTAAAGAAGAAAGTGACTGAGCAAACAGTATTGGCATTGCTTAATTTCAATAATATATTTCAAGTTGATTGTGATGCTAGTGGCACAGCTATTCAGATAATGTTAAATCAAGAATGTAGGCTTGTATCTTTAGTGAAAAACTAAATGACACAAACAAAAAGTATTCAGTTTATGACCAGGAGTTATATGCCATAGTGCAAGTGCTCAAGAAGTGGAAACACTATCTATTGCCAAAGAAATTTGTGTTGTACATAGACCATCAAGCGTTGCAATTCATAAATAGTCAAGGGAATTTAAATCGACGACACATGAGGTGCATTGAGTATTTGCAGAGTTACTCATTTGTGTTCAAACACATAAGGGGAATGTCAAAAAAGGCAGATGATGCGCTGAGCAGAAAAGTCTCTTCGTGAAAGAGATGCACGTTGGAGATCATAGGATTTGAGTCTATGAAGGAGTTATAGCAGCAGATGAGGATTTCAGATATGCTTGGAGAGCATGCACAAAAACATTGAGTTTAGACAAAACATCATGGTTGGAATACTTCATTAAAAATATATATATTTAAAGGGATGCAATTATGCATATCCAGAGGGTTGATGCATGAGAATTTGATCAAAGAGAAGCATAGTGAAGGATTGGCAGGTCATTTTGGAAATGACAAGACTTATGTGCGTTTGGATGAGAATTACTTTTGGCCTAAGATGAGTGTGGATGTGCACAAATTTGTACAAGATTCTAAGGTTTGGCAGTTCACAAAAGGAAAGAGTTAGAATGCAAGGTTGTATCAACCATTGCCTGTTTTAGAGAAACTATGGGATGAAATCACCATGGACTTTGCACTTGTATAACCCAAGATGCAGAAGGGGAACAACTATTTTTGTGACTGTTGATAGATTTTTAAAGATGGCACATTTTGTTGCATGCAAAAAGATGAACCGTGCCACAAACATTGCTAATTTGTTCTTTAGAGAGGTTATAAGGCTACATGGGTTGCAGCGTACATAGTATCAGACAAAGCTACAAAGTTTGTAGGTCACTTTTGGAGGACCTTACAAATAAATTTGGGTACAAAGCTGAGTTTTAGTCCAACTTACCATTTGTAGACAGATGGGCAAACCAAGGTTGTGAACGAGAGCCTTGGAAATTTGCTAAGGTGCTTGGTGGAAGACAAAGCAAAGAAATAGGATTTGGTATCAGCAAACAAAGTTTGCATATAACAATTTGGTGAATAGGAGCACTGGGAAAATGACTTTCCAGATTGTGTATGGAAGCATCCCAAGAGGAGTTAAAGAGTTCAGAGAAATTAGAGAGATGCATGGAAGAAGCGCAAAAGTAAAAGATTATGTTGAGCATCTACGCAAAACACACCAATAGGTGAAGGAGAAGTTGGTGCAATATGGTCAATAGTATAAGCGGTGCACAAATGAGAAGTGTAGGAGTAAGCAATTTGAAGTTGGGGAATTATGTATAATGTCCCCTTTTCAATGCTAGCTCACTAAGGAGACCTTTGAAACAATGACTTTATGTGGACTAAAAGGGAATACAAGGGAAACTTGATTCTTTGTTCAAGTTGCTAAAAAGTAACATGCAACAACTTCTTTCTAAATTGAGTTATAATAAAGAAGGGGACTTCTCTAATTTGATAGAAGTCAGCCTTTAATTTAGACAGTATATTGGAGAGAAAGAGGGTATAAAGGGAGATAGGGAGATTTAATTTTGAGCATCTATCTACTATCATTGAATACATTTCTGATCGCTAAGCATGGTTGCTTGCATCACAGCTGGTGAGGATGGAAACCCTCATTAGTTTCCATATTCAAGGACGAAAAACCTGAAATACTCAATTGGGGGCCTTATTCAGAGGTCACACTTGCTTTGGAAATTCACCTTTAGCCATTGGGGCACTTGTAGAGAGTGTCGAACTTGCTAGGACAGTTTGTAGGGCATTTGGAGTATAGCGAACTACCTTAGACAGCTCCAGAAGGGCATCGAACCTGTTTTGGGGGCCTTAGAGGCAAAACGTAGGTTTTCAATGTATTGAAGGGGAAATGCAGCAGTGGATCAGCCATTTGGGGGTCAGCGGAGCCATTTCCCAACCACTTGAGTGTGGCAACTTGCTTGGGAAGCTTGGACAGCTATTTTTAGTATTGCTTGATGGTCGCAAAATTCAGTCTCTTCTATCATTAATTGGGTAATATTTTCAGATGATTTTCAGCCCTGATTTAAGATGAAAAATCAAACTTATGGATTCAAATAAAAATTTTGAATATTCTGTAATTTAATGTGCCAATTTTTTTCTCCTTGGCTTTATGTCTTGCCCCCTAGATTTACCTTTGGTTTTCTTGCGGACTTTTATTATCTCTTTGGCTTTATTATTTTCTGCCCCTTTTCGTTGATTTGTTTGCATTTTTCCCAAATGAATCCTTCGGACAAAACATCTGAAGGAATTCCTTCGGACTTTTTGTCCGAAAGATATCTTTGCTTCTAAATTTTTCTTTTTCTTCTTTATTCCCTCAGGTTTTTTCGCATTGACTTCCTGTGGGCTTTGTTTGGTCCATTTTCTTTGGAATTCCGTTGACCCTTGGTTTATTCTTTCATTTGGACTTTTATCTTGTGGAAAAAATGTCAGTCTCTATGTTTAACAATTATTCCGAAGGAATCCTTTAGACTCTTCACTGGCACCTACTTCGGATTCTTCATTGCTTGTTATAAAAAAGAGATAAATCATTCACCCTGGGAAACCCGAAATGCACTATCCTGAGTAATTCGGGTTTCTAAACCCCAATTACTTCTACTGGTAAAACTTTCATAAGCAAAGCACTTCTCAAGGCCCGATTTGCATTGTCAAGAGTAACTCGGGTTTTCCAACCCGGATTACTTCTACTGATAAAACTTTCATAACCAAAGCACTTCTCAAAACCCGATTTGCACTATCAAGAGTAATTCGGGTCTTCCACCTGGATTACTTCTGTTGATAAAACTTTCATAAGCAAAGCACTTCCCAAAACCCAATTTACACTATCAAGATAATTCAGGTTTTCGAACACGGATTACTTCTGTTGAGGGGTTTCAAATGCTGATTACTCATAAAGTGAAATAAGTTGTGTCTCTTGTAAAACCCGAAGTCTTCTGCTGTGTAAAACCCAAAGTCTTGCTTGAATGCCCACCCTCTCACACTTAGGCAAAATTTTGGTATGTAGGCCAAAAAATGGCCAACATTTCTGGCGACTCGTAGGAAAGCATGCCTGCTATGCTTGAGAACTCAGACCATATAGATGCTATTTGAACTTCCAAAACAATGATAAACCTGATTTCTGACTAAAAATATCCTCTGATCATGGCTAAAGTAACCTTTCTCCTTCAAAGTAAGAAGGGAACACACAAAAGCAGAAAAACTAACTAAAAAACAAATGTGCAAACATGCACTTATTGGAACATAACTGAACGAAACTAATGTGTTGGAACAACACATGGAGGAAAACAAACTAACAAAGAACCTAACTAACCATGACAAAGCACGATCCACCTGGATCAAAAGGGAAATTCTTAAACTCAATCACTCCAAGAGATGGTACTAGTTGCAAGGCAGGATGTTTATCAATCATAACCTTTGATAAGGCATTTTTATTGTCCACCAACTGTATTAGCATCTTCTCAAATGAGTCATCAACAAAGACAAACTCATCAAGTACTTACTGATATTTTTCGCACTGCTTGTCAACTACCACCTTGTCAAGTGATAATTGTTTTTGAGTGGCCACACCCTTTTTATCGACTGCGGCAAGTTCATCCAGCTCTTCAAGGAGCTTTGAATAGGCAACCCAATCTGTATTATGATCTTGAATAGGTGATCCTTGATCAAATTTCTCATAAACATGCTCTTCAATAGCCAACATATCCATACAAAGCTCTTCAATCTCTTGAAGAGATTCAAGGTACAACTGCCAATCTTTTTGTTCCTCATTTTGTTCTATTTGAACTGAATCAGCTTGAAAGCTATCTGGATCCTTCTCAATAGAAGATACCTGTAACTCATTTATGACTTCAATCTGCACCAACTCTTCTTGAAGTTCCTCTACATCAAGATCAGCCTTCTCATTCTTAAATATAATTGGAAGCTCAACTACAACCTTAAGTGAAGTATCAATAATAAATTCTTCCTTAAACACATCTGAAGCATCCTCCACACACTGTGCAAGAACTTGACCTGTAGCTGCAACCTTTTTCTCAATCCTCCAAAGAACAGGCTCCTCCTAAAGAAGGGAGATGGTGGGAGGGTGATGAAATTCAATTGTTTGAGAGGAAAAATGAAGCATGGGAGGTTGATCATGATCAGATTTTAGAATCTTGAGGGCAATGCAAATATCTAGGGAGTTTTGGAGAGGAGGGAAAGAGAAACTCTTAAAGACTTTTGTATTTTGTTCCTTTCACTTGGCCATTACCTCATCAAATTCTGAAACCTGCTTGTTTTCCTAGACAACTTGAGCTTGAGAGATGATTGGTGAGGAAAGGGGACTATACGAAGGTTTAGTCTCATGAATAGTCACTTGAATAGGCTCTTGACTCCAACTAGGAAGCTCCCTCGGCACACACTGGGCATGGTTAAGAACTTCATGAGAATAAGGATTACAAGAACCCTTTGTAGACAAGTGACTCAACTCGATTTTCTGCCTATCCCAAGCCTCCATCTTCTCCAATAAAAAAATACACAGCTCATTTATCTCTTCTGGATCATTGGACACATTTTGGAATAGACCATTCACTTCTTCATACTGAGAGTTTGAACAAACTTTCCTCGCATATGCTAGTATTTTGAGCTCTATCTCATCCATTCTTTGTTGGAGCCAAGGCCGCTCATATGACTGATATGGCTCAACATAGCTTTGATATTACTCCTGATAAGGCTGATTAGGTTCATAAAAAGGCACTAGGCATCATGATAAGGCTGGTGTGATCCATCATTGGGATGATAAGGAAACATAGCATAGGAATTCTCTTCATATACAGCCATCAAAACTCATTCATGATAATGCAATACTTACATGGAAAGTGTGACTGGATTATTAGAAGTAAACACTTGAGCTTGGAATCGCCAAACACTTCTTGAAGAACATTGCTGCAACTGCGATTTCATTAAGACAGCTCCAAACGGGTCCCGTCAGCATGCCAAAAACTGTTGTCAACTTGGAGTTGCACCCTGAATCAAAGACGTGCTGAAATGGCTAATCCTCCCTCCAGTTGAAACAATGGCATCTTCTCATGAGGGTGGGTGCCTCAATGGTGAGAAGAACCTCCAGAGAAGGCTAGTTCCTGTAAGATATCAATGCGGATCTCTACTTTGTGCTGTAAATCTACCATGGAAAAGGGAGAAAGAAACCTGAAAGGAAAATCCTACATAATGGCGGTGATACACCAGAATGTTGATCCACTCTACTTGGAACCTTGAACACTGAATCAAACAAGGGAAAAGGAAGACCTTTGATTTCAATTGATCACTATGCATAAGTATTTCATGAGAAGGTTAAATCCAATGACAAAAGCGTGAGAGAAAACAATGGAGAGAGGTTTGATACAAGACACTTTGAAGCCACCTAACGTCCACTTACAGCTTCAGCAAAAGACATAAAACACTGAACATGACCTGCATAACATGATGAGCTAGCAACTAGGTACGAATTACAATTTGGGAAGGGAGAGAAATCTACCACATATGCAAATTGCTAAATGAATGTACACTATGCCAGCACTTGAAATCTGAAATTACAGTCCTTTTATTGATTAAAAAGGTTACACAACTCACCAATGACAGAGTCTGATCTTACCAAGAGAGGGATCCATTTTACAAGGCTGAAAAGCCATTAATATAGAAATTTATAACAAATCAAGAGATTGGCATTGAAAAAAGGAGAAGTTAACTCTTCATTAGCCCAAGTCCAAATTGTGTTGCATGAGTGTTCCAAATTTGTCTTTTTTTGGCTTATACCTAGCTGTCTTGCATGAAGAATCCTTGGCGTTGAAAAAGAAGAAAAAGACAAGCTTTGGATGCATGACACCTACGAATAGATGTCTTGACTTGAAAACTAGTCAACTTCGAAACAAGAGTAGTTGAATTCACCCGAACTGCTGGAACGTTTGAAAGTCTCCCCTTTGCATGAATCAATGCAAATGCCAAATTAAGAATTACGTTTGAACCGCTGGAACGTTTCGAGCAAACGAGAGTGCATGCATGGATTTTCTGGCTGTTTGAAACGTTCAACGCTTTGCCTGTTCATCATGCAAGACAACTTTGTTTTCAGCACTGAATCGTGCTTGCTTTCTTAAACGCGTTCACTTCGTTGGAGTCACTCACATTAGCCTGTGCATGATCTTTATTTATCCTGCCTTTGTCTTTATTTTGTGTTGGTTTTATTTATTGTTCATGCTTATGTCCATGTTCAATTCTGCTTTAATCTTTGCTCATGCCTCTATTTCTGCATTTGTCTTTCTTCTTGTTCAGTTCTGGCTCAGTCCTGTTTGTGCTTACGTCTCTATTCATGCTATTGATCATGCTCAATTCACTTCATGTTTTCTCTAGCTTTTCCCGTGTTCTCCTTTAATTCGAGATTCAAGCTTTATTTTAGTTTTCGTCCTTCGGACAAATTGTCCGAAGGACTCGCTGTCTCTTCTCCTTCCTGGGCTTGTCATTTCCTTTTCTCTTTTTTGGTCTTTGCTTACGCTCTTGTCTTTTCTATCGGGTTTCTTGAAATTGTCCTTATTCCTTCGGACAAAAAGCCCGAAGGAATTTTTTCCTTGCCAATTTTCCCGAATTTATTCTTTTAGGCTCTTATGTCTTGCCCTTTGATTTTCTTCAGATTTTTGTTGACTTCATATTCTTGCGGATTTCCTGTTTGACAATTATTATGAAGGATTTCCTTCTTTGCCTTTGTTCTTTTTATTTTCTTCGGGTTTTTATCCTCTCGAATTTCTTCGGACTTTTTGTCCGAAAGAATTCCTTCGGACTAATTCGTCTCCCTTGGCTATCTTTTCCCTGAAGGGCAAGTGCCCTTCGGGAACTTTACTTTTTTCCTTTGCTTTATGGAGGTGACCTCCACAAGGGCTTCTGCTTCCCAATAAAGCCCTTCGAAAATTTTGAAAGGGTCCTGCCACTGACCAAGTGCCCTCTGCAAGGGCAGGTGTCCTTCGAAAAAATGGATTTTGTCTTTCGGAATGTTTACCAAGGTCTTCTTCATGCTTGAAGTGTCCCCCACAAGGGCACGTACCCTTTGGGGAAATTGTAAATGTCCCTACGCGACGCCCAGATGTCCTCCACAAGGGTTGTCTTCCAAGAGTGCCCTTCTGAAGAATTGAAAAGGTCCACTTCACCGACCAAGTGCCCTCCACAAGGGCATGTCTGCCTTCAAAAGTGTCCTTCGAAAGAATTGTAGGGCACCCGGGCTTTTTGAAACTGTCCTTCGGAACTTTTGTCTTGACTTGAAAACCATAGAGTGAACCAACCCGAAGGGTTACATACCCTTCGGGACTTTTGAATTGGACCTTCCCGAAGGGCAATTGCCCTTCAGGTCTTCTCAACTATGATTTTCCCTTTTTCTTTCAGACAAAAAGTCCGAATAAAATAAGCTTTGAACGACTGCCACTTAGTCATTTTTTTGGACTTTTACACAGTCCTTTGAGAGCTCTTTCTCTCAAACAGAATGTCTGAAGAAATGGTCCACCTGTTATAGCCCGAAAAAATTCCTTGGTAAGACAAAATAACTAAACTTACAGCTTGTATGTCTTGGCTGTATTTGCCCATTTGGTTGTAATCAAGAAAGCTCCTCGGAAACCTCTGCATGACTGAAATTCCCCTGGCTGTAGATGGCCACTTGGGTGGCTGTAAATGCTCATTTAAGGACCCCAAAACTGATTCACAAGACAAACTTGGCACCATAGCAAAGTTCCGAAGTGTAGGGGTGACAATTTGCCCTGTGGGGGGCAAAATTGTCAACAGTACCAGTTCCAGTTCATGTTTGACGAGGATGAAGTTTGGTTCAAGTTCACCAATGGATAAATTTCAAAAAAAAAAATGTCCTTAAATTTGAACAAAAGTGTTTTTAAATGATTTTTATTTTCTAAAAATTGACAAGTAGAAGTTATAACTTGCATAGCCTGCATAATACATCAAGCATTTAATATCAAGTGTCAATGCTATGTACGTTCATACTGTTTTATTAGATTGCAGTGGATTAGTATTGCCTCCAAGAATTAATTGATACAAAGACCCAATTATAAAACTAGTTACAACAGCATTCTGCTCGTCTCACTGATCATTAAAAAAATCTTATTAGTCACCCTACTGAACATGGCATGCCAGCTAAAATACAATGTACTAGCCATCTCAATAAGAAACCTTGTAAATTTTTCATATTAGCTAATCCTTAGGACAAATTATTAAACTTTCCTTAGGACTTCATGCTCTCAGTTTAGAAATTAATAAAGTAATCATAAGAACATATCCAATTAAATCATCAAAGTGATTCAATGCAAAAACTTGGCTTACACATTCATCAAACTGAGCTCCTGAGCACAAGATAGTGAACGCACTACAAGCTGCACATAGAGCAATAATAATGTTCATTATTTAACGATTCTGTAAAATATAAGAAAATACATATAGGTAGCAGAGCAATCATACCTTGCTATTGATTTCAAGGCCAAGAAAATTCAGATCTTCATATATCTGAGCCATCCTTAAGGGGAAACGGCCGTTACCTGTTCATAGTGCCATGATTTTGATAGGAGAAATAATTAATCCCATCAATGAGAATATAATTGGCTATGTCACTCAGCGTTCAAAATTTGTTTGATTGGTGTAACCTGACTAGTAGTTCAATTTTCAAACACTTTAATCAGAAATTCATATGTGGAAATATATAATAACACCAAGAAGGAACCCTGAATGATGGGAAAAAAAATGTTTTGCATTTATTGCTACATCATTTGAATAGCAATTATTTTGGGTACATAGGATGCCATAGGGGCTGTCCCATCCTGAAATGAATCAATTTAGCTTTTAGTGTTAGCAATTTATGTTTGTTCTTCAACCTCACAATTTCTATACAGATTCAACTTATTGGTGCCATAGCCTTGCAACACCATGTAAGATGCATTTGTAGTAAACAGAGCACATGCATATACCAAAACTAGTCTTGCCTCACTGAATTATAACTGTGAACATACTTTGGGTGCAGTTGTTTCACGTCAAAGAAACAAAATTCAGCATAGTCAAAGTCAAACAGTAACATATGACAGGAAAATACAACAGCAGCTATACGCAATGAATTACAATAAAAAGTGATAGGAGAGATGATTGATAGCCTTATAGAGTTTCAACTTGTATACAATGCAATTGTTGTCAGTGTCACCAAGAGCAGCTTTGCGCTGATACCTCTAGGTGACACCTCATCATAACTACTACTGCCTTGAGTCGTCTAAATTGGATCTTCTTATCAACACTTCAATCTATACTTCAAAAGTATAGATATAAATTTTTCTAACTAGCATGTAAAATGAATCAAGAACCATATTTCTGCCTAGTACCTACATCCCTCCTCCCCCCAAACTAAATAAATTGGCCAAATTCCTTGCTGGCGTATACAAAATATCACCATTTGCAGCTGTGAGTTTAAAAGGCAATACTTCTAAAAATGAGATCCTTTGGTTTTGTGCCATTTATTTTTCAAGTCCAAATCATATGGACCTTCTTGCAATTCCAACCATATTTTGCCAAAATGTGATTGGAAACAGTGTTAGTTGTTGTCAACCTGGAGTTTCACCCTGATCAAAGATGTGCTGAAATGGCTAATCCTCACTCCAGTTGAAACAATGGGATCTTCTCACGAGGGTAGGTGCCTCAATGGTGAGAAGAACCTCCAGAGAAGGTTGGTTCCTGTAAGATGTATCAATGAGGATCTCAACTTCTACACTATAAACTGTCTAGGGAAAAAGGGAGAAAGAATTTGAAAGAAAATCTTAGCTAAAATGGTGATACACCTAATTTGCTTGATCCACTCAAATCAAGCTTCTGAGAACACTGATTCAAACAAGGAAAAGGCAGAACTTCAACTCCAATTGGTCAATACACATACGTATTTCAAGAAAAGGTTCTATCTAATGATCTAAGCTTGAAGGAAAAGTAGAAATAGGCCTAGCAAAAGGCACTAAACAGCCACTAATATCCACTGTAAACTCAGCAAAAGACATTCAAACACAGAACGTGACCTGCATAAATGACCAGCTAGTAACTAGGTACGAATCCAGATTTGACAAGAACGAAAGAAAATCTATCACTTAGACAAATCTATAACAATAGTACACTATACCGGCAGCTAGAAATTGAAAAAAAAGTCTTCTTATTGATTCTGAAAAAAGGTTACAGCACAAACTTTGGCAGAAGATTGCTTGCCAAAAGAGGGATAATTTTTTACTAGGCTGAAAGCCCATTAATATAGAAAATTACAAAAAGCCAAAAGATGGCGTTGAAAATAGAAAAAAGGCTAAATCCGTCCAACTCAGCCTTTACAAAATGTCTATTTTGTCTTCTTCCACTTTGCATGAAATGTCCTTGGTGCTAGAATTGAATGGTGGAATCATACGTTTGACTTTGCTTGTGCATGGAGTTCCTTGGCATCAAAATGGATGGTGGGCTCAAACGTTTGAAAGTCAAACCTCTCTTTGAATGGAAATCCACGCCCACCTCTAGATTTGGCTTCTTCATCTTGAGTTGTTTGAAAGCTGAGCTGAACGTTTGGAGACACGAGCTGGAACGTTTGGAGGGCTGAGTTGGATGACTGGTCAAATGAAGATTAGCCATCCGCCAAAAATAGCCCTTGTTCGCATGTATTTTCTCCTATTTTGGTCTCCTGTTCGTGGCTTGTCTATTTTTGGAGGGATTCTATTTTCTGATAATCTTATCTATATTTGGTCTATTACCCTATTTCAACCCCTTAGCCTAATTCTTTCGGATATTCTGCTTGGCTTAATTTTTTTGGAATTCTTGTTTACAATTTCCTTCGGACTTTATTCTGCGGACTTAAATTCCTTGATCTCCGTGGTTTTGTATTCCTTCGGAATTCCTATTTACTAGCTTTATGTCTGTGGATCTGTTCTTTGGTTCCTTCGGATCTTTTCCTTTTGACTTCTCTTTGACTCCCTATAGACTTTTTCCTTGCCCCTGTGACTTATTCCCTTTCGGAATTTTCTGTTGACTTTTCTTCTTTGGTCTTTCCTCAGACTTTTGTTAGTCTTATTTCCTTGCTTGAAATTTTCCCGAAGTATTCCTTCGGACAAAAAGTCCGAAGGAATTCCTTCGGACCTTTTGTCTAAAGGATATCTTCCTTCGTTTTCTTTCTTTGCCTTGTTTATATTTCCTCGAGCTTTTTGACAAGCACCAGGGCGTTTTGAAGGGCACCTTCTAAATCTTCCCAAAGGGCAGGTGCCCTTCGAGATTTTTGCCTTGATCCTTTTCTGCCAAGTGAATCTCCCGCGGCTCTTCTAAGTGAACCTTCCCGAAGGGTACATACCCTTCGGGACTTTTGCAATTCTCCTCTGAGAGCTCTTTCTTTCGGACAAAAAGTCAGAAGAAATACTCTTCCTTTTACAACCCTGAAAAAATCTTTGCTTAGACAAAATAAATGAACTTAAAGCTTGTATGTCTTTGCTTTTGGTTGTACGTGATTCTTAGAAGAGGAGAAAACCCCTTTCAAACTATTATAGATGATGTTTTTAGGAGAAAAAACCCTCTTAAATCGGTTGCATGTGTCTTCTTTTTAAACGAACTATATGCTCTATATGATCGCTATAGGAATCCATTAGAATTTACATGGCCGTAGTAGACCTTTTTGTCATCATTTGCATGGCTGTATTTGTACATTGCATTGGCTGTAATCAAGAAAGCTCCTGGGAAACCTCTGAATGACTAAACTTCACCTAGCTGCAGATGGCTACTTTGGCTTATACCTAGCTGTAGATGGCCACTTGGGTGGCTATAAATGCATATCTAAGGACTCCAAAACTGATTCACAAGACAAACTTGGCACCATAGCAAAGTTTCGAATAGTAGGGGTGACAATTTGCCCTATGGGGGAAAAATTGTCAACATTTTTGGCGATTCAACTGGGAAGCATGCCTGCTATGGTAGAAAACTCAGATCATAAAGACGCTATTTGAACTCTCAAATGGTAAACCTGATTTCTGACTGAAAATCTCCTCCTGACCTTGGTTGAAGTAACCTTTCTCCCTCAAAATAAGAAGGAAATAACACGAAAGTAGGAAAACTAACTAAGAAGCAAATATGCAAACAAGCACTTATTGAACAAAATTGAAGCAAACTACTATGCTTGAACAACACACGGAGGAAAGCAAAAACAAACTATGTACATACAGCTTTGCTCTTCAATAGCAATGTTTCAGATGTATCCCATTGACTGGGATTGGAAGCTCTTGGCCATCCATCTTGGCAAGTTGGAAGCAACTGTGGGATTTGCAACTGGAGATCATTCCAAAGGAAATAAAACTTCGTGTGCCTTCCTGGTTTGGCTCGATCCTCGTCCCACTTGAGGACCAAATCTCCTTCATTAAAGCTTCATGAGGAAACTCCTTTGTCAAATGTTCTTTTCACCTGTGCCTGATGACTTTCCATGGCTAGCATGGATTGATTTCTTGTCTCTTCCAACTCCATAAGCTCTGCATACCTGATTTCCATAGGCTCATTCTCCAACAACTCAAGTTGATGCATTAGTTCTAAAGCTGGAAACTCAAGAGAAATAGGTAACCTTGTTTCCTTACCATATA
Source organism: Torreya grandis (assembly GCA_037957365.1). NCBI lineage: Eukaryota > Viridiplantae > Streptophyta > Pinopsida > Cupressales > Taxaceae > Torreya > Torreya grandis. Next base: position 1,642,767 of record JARHVA010003202.1, on the reverse strand, counting down.
CTAGCTTGTATGGAGAGTTGGCTATTGACCTCTCATAGGTAATCCTATCAGCCCATAGAGCTGACTTCAACTTGAGATGCCATGACCTCTGATTGTCTTCAATAGTCCTTCGTATGATCCTTAAGAGGTTCTTGTTTGTAGATTCAGCAAGGCCATTTCCTTGTGGATAATAGTTCGATGAAGTGCTGAGATAAACTCTGTGTTGGACAGCCCATTGACTGATCCTAGATCCCACAAAAGCCATTGCATTGTCAGAAATAATGGTTGAAGGAACTCCAAACCTAGTAAGCAAACATTCATAGAAATCAAGAATGTTACTTTTATTTGCTTCTTTCAATGCAATTGCTTCCGTCCAACGTGTGAAGTAATCCGTCGCTGTTAGAATCCACTTATGCCCTAAACTCGAAGGAGGATTAATGAGACTAATAAAGTCCAATTCCCACTAGACAAAAGGCTGATCCACTGCAATTGGCTGAAGGGGCAGGGCTGCAAGTTTAACTTTTCTTAAAAACATAGCACATTGTATGCACTTCCTAACCCATGTATGGCAATCGCCAAATATAGTAGGCCAATAATACCCACCTATCATGATTTTAAGTGTTGTAGTTCTTGCGAAAAAGTGTCCTCCACCATGTCCATCATGGAATTCTTCAAGTAATCTTTGAGTTTGGCTTGGTTTTACAAACCTTAGTAGCATTCCATTAATATCTTTTTTGAACAAAACCCCATCAACGAGCAAGAATGAAATTGATTGCAATCTAAAATGCCTTCTTTTTGAAGCACTTAAGAGAGAAGATTAAATACCATTTTGTAGATAGCTTACCATATCATGGAACCAGCTGGAAGATGAAATGTGAATATCAGCAATCTCTTCATCATTTGACACTAAAACAACTTCATTCGCTTCTTGCAAGTCCTAAGCTAGATGCTCACAAAGTCCTTTGCCTCTAACCAGTTTTGTAACCTTAATCTCTACATCATATTCCATTACCTTGGTTATCCAACCAGCGCTCTTCTTATTTAGGCCTTTGTTCAGAAAAAATTATTTGATGCTTGGATGAGCAATCATTAGATGTATTTTATTATTAGACAACAATAGCCTAAATTTTTTCAGAGATCTTATAATTGAAAGGACATGCTTTTCAACAAAAGAATACCTTGTTTCATACTCCTCCAAGCCTTGGGTGTAGAAAGCTATTAGCTGCTCCAAATCTTCATGATTCTATTGCATAAGAATACCTGAAATGGTGTTCACATTAGCATACGTATACAGAATGAAATCTTTCGTAAAATCTGGATTTAAAAGTGTAGGAGCACTTGCTATGGCTTTCTTAACATCTTCAAACCCCTATACTCCCTCTTTGGACCAGTTGAAGTTCTGATTTTTCTTTAGCATGGCTATAAGTGGTTTAGCTACAGTAGCGAAATCTGAAATGTATCTCTTTATAAAGTTGATTTTTTCAAAGAAACTTTGCAAAGCCTTTTTGTGCTTAGGCAAGGAGAGTGCAAGAATGGATTGAATCCTTTCAGAATCTATGTTTAAACCATGCTTTGAAACATGTCCAAAAAGCTTACCTTTATGAACTGAAAATACACACTTTTTGGGATTTAGAGATATCCCAAATTCCCTACACCTTTTGCAAACTTGCTTGAGATGAACCAGGTGATCTTCTGCATTCTTTGAAAACACTGTTATATCATCCAAATAAACAAGCACAATCCTGTTAAGGCGGCCTTGGAAGGCCATATCCATGGCTCTCTGAAAGGTTGCTCCAGCATTAGACAAACCGAATGGCATCTTTTTGTATACAAATATCCCCCACTTAGTTGTGAAGGTTGCCTTGAATTGGTCCTCTTTTTTGACCAAAATCTAATTATAGCCACTATATCCATCCAACAAAAAAACCTCTGAACCTGCAACAAGCTGTAAATTTTGTTCCATTGATGGCAATGGATAGTGACCCTTAAGTGAAGCCCTGTTTAAATCACGGAAATCAATATGTAAATGAATTTCACCATTCTTCTTTCGTACCGAAACCAGATTCGCCACCCAAGTTGAGTGCTTGATTGGAAATATAATAGTTGATTCTTTGAGTTTGTGAAGCTCAGCTCTCATCAAAGGCTCAAGCTTTGGATTGATTGGCCTTTGTCTTTGTCTCATTGGTTTAGTTTCCTCCTCTAACTCAATGGTGTGTTGAGCCAAACTTGGATTAAAACCTTTGAGATCACAATACTACCATGCAAATATATCAACAAAACTCGTGCATAAATCAATGAAAGCTTTCTTTTGTGGAGGACTGCATACCTTGCCCAATTTCAAAATTTTACTAGCTGCAATCTCTAGATTGACATAGTGCTCTTCCTTTGTTGACAGGGATGATTGCTCTTTCCTTAGCTCATCATCTCCATTGAAAATATTCTGAAGAGTGACCAATCTCTTGGGCAGCATATTCATTTTCAGTTGTACAATCTGATCACCATACTATTGTAAGTGTTTTGACTGATTTTTTGAAGAAAACTCAACCTCTTCCTGCAAAAATCTCACAATTTGATTGTCATCTTCAAACACCTGCCAATTCTCATGGTTATCTGGAACGGTAGGCCTTACAACTACCTTTATATGTGATTGAAAATTGTCACTTTTTACATCAACTGGAATGTTAAACTGTGCTTTAACAATAGCCAACCTATCAACATGTTTATTCTTATCTCTTGGTATTGCCTGAATGTTAAAAGCCTAGAAATCTTCAAGTAAATCCCAAACTCTATGCTTGTAAGATTTAAGTAACAAATTTTTGCATACATTCGAACCTCTTACTTGATGGACTACAAGCTCACTATCTCCAAATACTTGCAAACAATTGGCTTTCATTTTTCTAGCCCACTGCAAACCGTGAACTAGCGCTTCATACTCAGCAACATTGTTTGAACAGCCAAACTTAAATTTAATAGAGGAGAAATACCTTTGTTCTGTAAGAGAAATTAACATCATTCCAGCTCCAATTCAATGCTTATTTCTTGATCCATCAAAGTACAATTGCCACAAACATTCATTAGATTTGCCTTCTTTGACCATCGCTGAAATTGATGCATCATTCTCATGAAGACAATACACACCAAGACCTTCCTCTTCAATCAGCTTGTAGGGATCATACTCATGCAAGGTAGAAGTCCACTCATGAAGAAACAAATTTGGAACTCTATCCAAAGGTGAGTCTTTTTCTACATTACTAATTTGTAATATTTCATCTGAGATAATACAATTAACATTGGCAACACTTGGCATATATGGCTCTATATGAAAACATGCAATAAGCTCTGAATGAATTGTTACCTTTGTACCATATCTGGTTCTCAACAGTAAATAGGTCCTATCAGCTGATAAATATCCTCCAATCTTTGATGTGAAGTCCTTTGAAAGGCAAATAGCGAAATAAGGAGACAAGTCCACCACTACAACATCTTGCTAAACAGTAATGTTAGGACAAGTATGTAATGTCAATTTCAAATCTTTGATAATGCCTACTATTTTCGCTAGTGAACCATCCAACTACAATACCCCTTTGGTATTTGGCTCATAAACAAGGTTGAGCTTGCTTGCAATCTGTTTGGGCATTATTGTACTGCTAGCTCCACTATCCACCATACAATTATGAACCAAAGTATCACCCACTATCAAAGAAAGATAAAAATGAGTTTTTTTTATTTTACCTCAGTTTTGTCTACCTTTGACAATTTATCTTCTTGTTGTACCTGTTACTTAGTTGGCTGATCCGAATTTGTCAAGACAACACCTTTCTGAACTAGATTTGGAGACAATTCAAGAGCTTAAAGTTCTTGAATGAGTTTATCTTTTTGTCCTAAAATTGAAAGAGAATCCCACATGCTAATGCTAATGTTAGACTTCTTCATTTGATCTACAATACTGAACTGAGATGCACTAACCTTTGATTGCACTTTTTGAGGCACTTGTTGCTCATGAATTAGAGGTATTTGTTGCACTTTACTAACCTTTATATTCTGATTTTTTTGGGCTGTGGGGGCAACACGCTGCTCTTTTGTACTTTTAGCAACAATACTAGGAGTACTTGAAGTATTTGCTACCGCTAGGGCTTCATCAACAGCTCTTTTTTTAGCTCAATGATAGGTTACAGCTGCAACTTGACCATTTAAATCGTTAGTTTTAACATCTTGAGTAAAAGCAACATGATCATCTACCTGCCAATTTACATTAATAGTATGAGGCTACCCTTAAACTTGATGAGTCTCCTTGTGATGTCAAACTTGTATCTTGATATAGACCTCCTTGAAAAGAGAACTCGTCTTGTGTCATATGTTGCATGGTGATGTTCTGTGATACCAAAGCTTGCTTTTGAGCATCATTGAGATTTGAGGGCTGCCACCCTGAATCCTGCACCAAATTATTTTGAGGTGGGGTTGGAACAATAGCTTTTGAAGTGGAAGGAGCATTTGGATCAAGAGCAGCATATGGCTTAGCTAGAGTTATGGCTCCTTGTGCTTGATAAAGTGGTCTATTTTCTCTGAAACCCTAATAAGGAGACCTTTGATCTTTGAAAGACTGATAGTTCTGATTTTGTTGTTGATGGGGCCAATTTGACTGAAATTGTTGCCTTTTGAGCTGTACTATTTCATTTTCAAAAGACTGTAGCAAACTTTTCAACTCTCATATCTCACTAGCTTGACTAGTAGGGGCTACAATAGGAATTTGAGGTGCTGGAATTGGAGCCAATGATGGAATTTGAGGAACTTGAGGGGCTGGTATAGAACTTATTTCTAGAAATATGGGTATTGGAGGTCTTGGAGAAAGCTTACCAGCGTGTATCAAACTACTTTCAGCCATAATTGCAATCTCATAAGCATCCGGCAAAGTAGTACCACCCATTGACTATATCATCACACTAATGTCGGAATTAAGAGCTTTCAAATAGTACAGAAATGCATATTGAGGGGATGGCCTAATCAATGCAGGTATCCTAGTCCATGTTTTTTAGAATCTGAGGTTAAAATCAGACATTACCTTATGAGGAGCCCTTGTTATGGTGGTCAATTGCTCAACCAAAGAGAGATGATCAGATTTGTCCTCAAATTGCTTGACCAATGCTGCGCCCAATTCATCCCAAGTGGCAATGGAATTAAATGGCAGATTTCTATACCATTGCAACGCTTTTCCTTTGAAGGAGGCAGCCAACAATCTAACAACATTATTTTCAACAACATTATGGACTGAACAGATATTAGCAACATCTTGGATATGCTCAATAGGGGTTGTTTGATTTTCTCCTGAAAAAAATAGAATGCTCTTGAAGGCAGATATTGGAATATCATCCAACTGGGCTAAATTTAGTGGACTTTCCCTATTGAATGGAGCAAACACTTGGTTTCTGATGGCCATTTGAATAGTAGGGATTGCAGTGTTTAGAACAATAGGATGAGAGGGAAGTAAATATTCTCTTTGAGGATATGGATTTGCCCACCTAGACCTTGCTCTTTTATAAGTTACAAACTCAAAAGGGATACCTTTACTTGCTGATCTTGTGGCAACCTTTGGCATGAACGAATTGCTTGCATGATGCTATGAACGTTGCAACTGAATGTAGATAAATATCTTCTGCTGCTGCAAAACCTCTGCAAATATGCAGAGATCTTCTTCGTGGTCCTAGCAGGTGTGCCAAAAACTGTTGTCAACCTGAAGTTGCACCCTAATCTAAGACATGCTGAAATGGCTAATCCTTGCTCCAGTTGAAACAATAGGATCTTCTCACGAAGGTGGGTGCCTCAATGGTGAAAAGAACCTCCAGAGAAGGCTGGTCCCTGTAAGATGTATCAATGAAGATCTCAACTTCTACGCTACAAACTGCGTGGATAAAAAAGGACAGAACTTGAAAGAAAATCCTAGCTAAAATGATGATACACCTAATTTGCTTGATCCACTCAATTCGAGCTTCTGAGAACACCGATTCAGACAAGGAAGAGGCAAAACTTCAACTCCAATTGATCAATACACAAGTATTTCATGAAAAAAGTTGTATAATGATCTAAGCTTGAGGGAAAAGTAGAAATAGGCCTGACGAAAGGCACTAAACAGCCACTAATATCCACTATAAACTCAGCAAAAGACATTCAAACACAGAACGTGACCTACATAAATCATCATCTAGTAACTAGATACGAATCTAGATTTGACAAGGAAGAAAGAAAATCTATCACTTAGGCAAATCTATAACAATAGTACACTATACCAGCTACTGGAAATTGAAAAAAATCAGTCCTCTTCTTATTGATTCTGAAAAAAGGTTATAGCACAAACTTTGGCAGAAGATTGCTTGCCAAAAGAGGGATAAATTTTTACAAGGCTGAAAAACCATTAATATAGAAAATTATAAACAGCCAAAAGATGACATCGAAAATAGAAGAAAGACTAAATTTCTCCAACTCAGCCTTTACAAAACGTCTATTTTGTCTTCTTCCACTTTGCATGAAATGTCCTTGGTGCTAGAATTGGACGGTGGAATCATACATTTGACTTTGCTTGTGCATGGAGTTCCTTGGTGTTGAAATGGATGGTGGGTTCAAACGTTTGAAAGTCAAACCTCTCTTTGCATGGAAATCCATGCCCACCTCTAAATTTGACTTCTTCATCTTGAATTGTTTGAAAGCTAAGCTGGACATTTGGAGACACGAGCTAGAACGTTTGGAGGGCTGAATTGGATGACCAGTCAACTGAAGATTAGCCATCTGCCAAAAATAGCCCTTGTTCACATGTATTTTCTCCTATTTTGGTCTGCCTGTTTGTGGCTTGTCTATTTTTGGCGGGATTCTATTTTCTAATAATCTTATCTACATTTGGTCTATTATCCTATTTCAACCCCTTAGCCTAATTCTTTCGAATATTCTGCTTGGCTTAATTTTTTCGGAATTCTTGTTTGCAATTTCCTTTGGACTTTATTCTGCGGACCTAATTCCTTGGTCTTCTCCGTGGTTTTGTATCCCTTCGGAATTCTTGTTTACAGGCTTTATGTTTGCGTATTTGTTCTTTGGTTCCTTCGGATCTTTTCCTTTTGACTTTTCTTTGACTCCATGTAGACTTTTTCCCTACCCCTATGACTTATTCTCTGTCAGAATTTTATGTTGACTCTTCTTCTTTGGCCTTTCCTTGGACTTTTGTTAGTCTTATTTCCTTGATTGCAATTTTCCCAAAGTATTCCTTCGGACAAGAAGTCTAAAGGAATTCCTTCGGACCTTTTGTCCCAAGGATATATTCCTTCCTTTTCTTTCTTTGCCTTGTTTAATAATAATAATAAAAATTTTAACGTCCACGAGACTAAAAATAGTCTATGGGACAGCAAGACAACTCAAGCAGATTTAAGTAGCACTGTTTGCTTCTTGTGTAGGCTGATGATGAGCCCCCCTGATTGCTCAATGTGCTCTTCGTTGAATAGGTTATGCCAAGAACTGTCACATATAGTATCCGCAAATTTATCTCTGCTATCTTTGTAGGCCTCACATTCTAGAATAAAGTCCTGTTCAGTTTCCACTTTCCCAGAATTGCAAAATCTGCAAATTCTCTCTTCCCAAGCCTCCTTTGGCCTCTTCCAACGCCCGGTCTCACAACGAAGTTGGTGAGAGTTGGTTCTCAGCTGAGCAATAAGAATTTTAGCCCTCCAAGAAATGTTGGCTCCTATGTACGCTTTTTGGAGTTGATCACAAGTGGGGTTGAACTCATTTATATAATATAGTTTCTTCCTCCCGATCTCGCTTCCCCAATTTCTCTTGTATAATTTCTCCATAACAAAGACTTTTATTTCTTTATTATTTGTGGGGCACATATTGAATTGAATATTCCATTTACTCATCCATGTGATGTTTTGTTGCATCCATGTCCTTTTTCGCTTACATAGTGTATCACTAAAAACAACTTTAGGCCATCTATCCTCTTCCATTTTTTCGATTCTTTTTAAATAGCTTAAAAGGCGAACCATAGCAAGTGCCTCGATAGGAACAGCCCCCATTTCACTTAGCATGATGTCATATGGAACCGTGCTTTTGATTTTAATCTTGCTTGTAATCAAGCGCTTTTGGATTCCTTCAATTTGTTTCCATTGTGCTATAGTAGTGCTGCTGGCCCATAATTCACACCCGTAAAGAACAACTGGCAGCACAAGAAGACCGAACAAGGTTTGAATAGTTTTCCAATCCCACAACTCCGCTTCACGGCACTTATTCTGAAGAGCATAGAAAGCCTTCCACCCACCTAATGTCCTTTTATATTTCCTTGGGCTTTTTGAAGGGCACCCGGGCTTTTTGAAGGGCACCTTCTAAAGTCTTCCCAAAGGGCAGGTGCCCTTCGGGAATTTTGCCTTGATCCTTTTCTGCCAAGTAAATCTCCCGCGACTCTTCTAAGTGAACCTTCCTGAAGGGTACGTACCCTTCGGGACTTTTGCAATTGTCCTCTGAGTGCTCTTTCTTTCGGACAAAAAGTCTGAAGAAATACTCTTCCTCTTACAACCTCGAAAAAATCTTTGCTTAGACAAAATAAATGAACTTACATCTTGTATGTCTTGGCTTTTGGTTGTACGTGATGCTTAGAAGAGGAGAAAAACCCTTTCAAACTGTTGTAGATGACGTTTTTTGAAGGAGAAAAAACCCTCTTAAAACTGTTGCATGTGTCCTCCTTTTGAACGAACTGTATGCTCTATATGATCGCTATAGGAGTCCATCAGAATTTACATGGCCGTAGGAGACCTTTTCGTCATCATTTGCATGGCTGTATTTGTACATTGTGTTGGCTGTAATCAAGAAAGCTCCTTGGAAACCTCTGAATGACTAAACTTCACCTGGCTGTAGATGGCCACTTTGGCTTATACCTGGCTGTAGATGGTCACTTGGGTGGCTGTAAATGCACATTTAAGGACCCCAAAACTGATTCACAAGACAAACTTGGCACTATAGCAAAGTTCTGAATAGCAGGGGTGACAATTTGCCCTGTGGGGGCGAAATTGTCAACATTAGCTTCCTAGATTCTTCCATATTTTTTCCTAAAGTATATTCACTCCCAACCCTGCATCTATCAAGGCTCATGGAGAACCAAGTAGTTAATCTCAATGGTAGCCTTGGAATACCATCCTTTCCTGCCATCAGTTCCATTCACATTTAGTCTGAGTGCAGTTGACTGTAGTGACAACTTCCTTAGCTTCTTCCATATTTTCTCTCAACGTGTATGGACTCTTGAACCGACATTTGTCAACACATTGTGGAGAGCAAAGCCTTTCATCTCAATGTCAACATTGGGAATACCATCCTTTCCCAGCACCAATATATCTCTATCTTCATATGGTTATTTTTCTAATTGTCCCTAAGCCAATGCTAGCTATGATAGACAGTTCATAAGTAACTTTACATGCATATAACCAAAATGCAATTTATATTCTGTCCTTAAGCAAAAGTGTTTCAGAGGAAGCGTTGAAAACCTCTTCAAATGACCTACAAAAAGGGTGAGATAGAGAGAGATAGGTGAGGAAGAGATCTGCAAAAGGAAAAAAAATCTCTCTTATATGCTGATGCACAATCAAATACACACTATGCTGCTGTCAAAAATCAGATTCAGAAAAATAAACTCCTTATTGATCACTGGTCCATCTTACAATTTCTTTTTCAAACTTTAGGGCCCCTCTCTATGGCTTGATTCAGCCAATAAATAAGCTTTGAAAAATAGTCTAAATCAGTCTAAGTGTACTCCAAAAAAGGGAAAAGGTCAATTTTGGTTAGTTTACTCAAGACCTCACCTCTTTTACAATGCTTTTCATATTCATTAAAATTATTCTCCTTTACAAAAGTCTGCATGCTTCTCCAAACTTTGGCATATAATATAGATAATGGAGCCAAGTTTGGAAAATGATTCTTAAAATAAACAAAACTCTCCAAGAAAACTCCAAACATGCATGACAAAGATGGTGTGGAAGTGGGCGAAGGAACTCAGGTCTAACTAGTCAACTTCTCATTTGCATGATATATTACACAAAAAGCCAGTAGATGAACTCCTCACGAACTACTGGAACGTTTGAAACATTTGGATGCATGAGAGAAGCATGTGGCACGGTGAAACAGTCAACAACAGTTTTGACCAGTCCAATAACACGTTTGCATAGATAAGAATCTATTTTTGACCTTTTCCATTTACAGCGTTTAATTCCTGTGCATGTATATTCTTTGTCTTGCTTGCTTGCCTGCCTTATAATCTCGGACTTCTCTATTTATGACTTTTTCAATTGTGTGTGCTCCTTTATATAGACAAAAGTCTGTGCCTTTCATTGTTCATTCACTCGGATTTTCCTGTGTATTTCTTCGGCAATTTTCCCCTTGGTTTTCTACACAGTCAAATCCCTTAGAAATTCTTCGGGATTATTTCTTTTGGGTTTATTTGCACAGTCAAATGTTTTGGATCTTTTCCCTGTCTTATGCTTTATATTGGGCTTATTTGTCTCGGGATTTGCTTAGCGATTTTCTCATGGATTTATCTTCCGAAAGAATTCTTTCAGACTTTTGTTTATTTCCTTTTCTCCTTCGACTTTTCCTCGGACTTTTTGATTTCAATTTTCCCGAAGGAATCCTTAGGACAAAAAGTCCGAAGGAATTCCTTCTTTATTTTCTTTCCTTTGCCTTGTTTATAATTTCTTCAGGCTTTTTGAAGGGTACCCAGGGTTTTTGAATGGAACTTCCTGAAAGCGTTGTTGCCCTTCAGTGTTTTTGAAAGAGTCCTTTGTAATTTTCCCGCCAAAGAACTGCCCCTTTGAATTTTTTCAAATTTATTGTCAAGCACCTTGGTTTTTGTAAACCCCACGGCAACTTTTCCGAAGGTATTCCTTCGGACAACCTTCGGACCTTTTGTCTCTTTACATTTTCCCGCAAATGTATCTTCCCGAAGGGCAGGTGCCCTTTGGGCTTTTTGAAAGAGTCCTTTACCTGCTTGAAATGATCCTTCCAACTGTCCCAAAGTATATATTCCCGAAGGATTTTGTCCGAAGGAATCCTTCGGACCTTTTGTCTCTTTACATTTTCCCGCAAATGTATCTTCCCGAAGGGCAGGTGCCCTTTGGGCTTTTTGAAGGAGTCCTTTACCTGCTTGAAATGATCCTTCCAACTGTCCCAAAGTATATATTCCCGAAGGACAGGTGCCCTTCGGGACTTTTGAAAACGTCCCTTCACTTTTTCCTTCGGATAAAATGTCCGAAGGAACAACTTGTCTTAGTCCAGTTGCTAAGACTTCCATTTATGAAATGACCCTTCCAAAGGGCAGGTGCCCTTTGGAAATCTTGTGACCCCTGTTCCTTAAGAAAAGCCCATCGGACTTGTGCAATTGGTCCTTCGGACAGCCGAGTGATTTTTTTCAACTTTGAAGATGTCATTTTTTCGAAGGGTAGTGTGAACCTTCCCAAAGGGGTACATACCTTTCATGATTCCTAGAATGTACCTTCCCGAAGGGTACCCACCCTTCGGCCCTTTGAAAGACCTTTTCCTTTGTAATTTTCTCGGCTTTATTGCAAAGTACCCGGGGTTTTTGTAAATCCCTTGAAATCTTCTATCCCTTGACTAGAAAAAACCCAAGAAAATAAACATATGCATGATGTTGCCTTTAACTCCGTGCTTCCAATTAAAGTGACCAAGAGATGTGGCCTTTGAACTTGTTGGTGTCTTTCCCTCAAACGGACTGCATGCTCTATATCGTGGCTATAGGTCTTCACCCAACTTTTCTTGATACCTTTGTTGTAAGTACATTCATGCTTTTAAACCACAGATTGACAAGCTGAAAAGGGGGTTAGACCATTGTAGAAAAGTTTAAAATAATAGGGGTAATAACTTGGCTTTGACAAGCCAAATTATTAACAATTCTGGCGACTCACAGGGTTTGACCAGCCTACTGGTCAAAGAACTCAGAAAAATTAATTGTAACAAGCTTGAACATGACTGAAAATTGGAAAGTTGGAGACCAATACAATTAGAACTGACTCAACAACAACATCGTGCACATGTGCACTTAGAGGAAAGAACAACAACGAAACTAAAAGGGAAGCAACCTAGATAGAAAACATGTGTTAAAAGCACATAGAGGAATGAAACTATGACTATGTACAAAGGAGTGACTGTCCTAATAGCAATATTTAAGAAACATCCCATTCACAAGAATGGAAAGTTCTTCTCTGTTCAATCTGGTAATTAAAAAGTGTTATTCTTCTTACAATCAGTAATAATATAAGGTCCACTCCAAAGGCTATCAAATTTGGAGTGCCTACGTGGCTTTGCATGTTCCTCATCCCATTTGAGAACTATGTCTCCTTGTTGGAATATTTTTTATGAAGCTCTCTTGTCAAATGTCTTCTTGATTTGTTGTTGATTAGTCCACATGATATGCATAGCATCATCTCTATAGTTTCTTCTAACTCTCTCAATTCATTCATTCTTACCTCCATGGCATCATTTTCCAGAAGCTCTAGCTGGTGTGCAAGCTCTAAAGATGGAAGCTCCAATGAAATAGGCAGCCTTGCTTCTCTTCCATAAACTAGGAGATAAGGTGAATGACCAATAACCTTCTTAGGGGTGATCCTATCAGCCCATAAAACGGTTTTCAATTTTGTATGCCAAGATCTCTGATCATCCTCCATTGTTCTTTTGATGATCCGAATCAAATTTTTATTAGGAGATTCAGCTGGCCCATTACCCTATGGATAGTAATTAGATGATGAAAACAGGTAAATACCATGTTCAAGAGCCCATTCACATACCTTTGTACTGTTGAATGCTAAAGCATTATCTGATATAATAGTAGATGGAGCTCCAAAACGAGTGGCTAGGCTCATAAAACTCAAGTACGGAATTCTCATTTGCCTAAGGTATTGCTTCCACCCACCTGGTGAAATAATCTATAGCTGTCAAAACCCATTTATGACCAGCACTAGATGAGGGATGAATCATGCCAATGAAGTCCAAACCCCATTGCATGAATGGCTGCTCAACCTGAATTGGCTTTAATGACAGTTGCTAGTCTCTGTTTTCCTACAAACATTGCACATTTTGAACATTTCCTAACCCATGCATGCGCATCTCTGTATAAACTAGGCCTAAAATAACCAGCTCTAATAATTTTTGCCGCTGTAGTCTTGGCTGCAAAATGACCTCCAGAAAGACTATCATGAAATTGCTCAAAACGTTTATCAAATTGACTAGTTTCTACACACCTTAAAAGCATACCTCCAATGTTCTTTTTGAAAAGCACTCCATCAATCAGGATATAGGGCACTGATTGCACCCTGAAATTTCTTCTTTGTGATGCATTCAAACCCCTTGGACATTCTCCAGTTTGAAGAAACCTAGCAATATCCTGTGTCCAGCTTGTAGGGGGTGTACCTTCAACTTGATGTTGAGTGTCTTGAATTGTCAAAATTGTTTTTCTTTCTTCTTTTACATCTTCTTGAAGATGTTCACATAATCCTTTACCTCGAACCAACTTTGTAACTTTGATTTCGATGTCGTATTCCATGCATTTAGTAACCCATCCAGCTCTCTTTTTGCTCAAGTCTCTATTGAGAATGAAATCCTTCACACTTGGATGAGCAACCATTAGTATAATTTTGCTATTTGAAATCAAATGTCTGAATTTTTCAGACCTCTTATTACAGCAAGAACATGATTTTCTACGAAAGAATCTCTCTTCATAATCTTCTAAAGTTTGACTAAAGAAAGTAATGGCTTGTTCCAAACCTTCATCATTCTGTTGCATAAGCATGGCTGAAATAGTGCTGGAAGTAGAGAAAGCATACAAGAAGAAATCCTTACTAAAATCCGGATTGAGCAAAGTAGGAGTTTGGCTGATTGCTTCTTTGATAGCTTCAAAACTTCTCTTACCTTTCTTATCCCAAGTGAACTCTGTGTTTCTTAAGCATTTGAGTGAGTGGCTTTACTAGTTCTGCAAACCCAAGAATAAATCTTCTAATAAAGTTAATCTTACCCAAGAAGCTTTGCAAACCTTTCTTGTGTTTAGGCAATGATAGAGCAAGAATTGCTTCTATTCTTTCTGAATCAATTGAAAGACCATCTTTGGAAACCATATGCCCAAAAAGTCTCCATGTACTGAAAAAATATATTTCTTTAGATTCAAAAAAACTCCAAATTCTCTACATCTATCAAAAACAATCTTCAAATGAGTTAGATAATCATTATGATTCTTTGAAAATACAGTAATGTCATCTAGATATACCAAAACCATTTCACTCAAAAGACCATGAAAAGCAATGTCCATTGCCATTTGGAAGGTAGCTCCAGCATTGGAGAGTTCAAAAGGCATCTTCTTGTAAGCAAAGGTACCCCACTTTGTAAAAGTGGTTTTATATTGGTCTTGCTCCTTCACCAGTGTCTGATTGTATCATGAATACCCATCCAATAAAGAAAATCTCTGTGAACCTGAAACTCTCTGCAAAATTTGATCTATAGAAGGAAGTGGATAGTGATCTTTCAATGACACCTTATTTAAATCTCTGAAATCTACACAAAGCCTCATTTCTCCGTTTTTTTCCTTACGGGAACAAGATTTGCAACCCATGTTGAATACTTAATAGGAAAAATAATACCTGATTCAATCAGCTTTGTAAGTTCTTTCCTCATGAGAATCTCAAGCTTGGAGTTGATTGGCCTTTGCCTTTGTCTTATCGGTTTTGCATCATTTTCCAATTCAATAGTATGTTGTACTAATCTGGGATCAAAACCTTTCAAATCATGGTACTCCCAAGCAAAAACATCCATATACTCTTGACATAATGAAATGAAAGCTACTCTCTCAGAATTTGAATTTTCTTTACCCAATTTAAGTTGTTTACTTTCAACTATGTTAATTGGCTCATAATGCTCTTTCTTGGAAGAAATATTCACCTTGTCTCTCTTTAGCCGATCATCTTCATTGAATATGTTTTCTAAAGTCACCAAACCTTTAGGCATCTTGTTTGATTTTAATTGCACAATCTGATTTTCATATTGATCATGCAATTTGTCATGATTTCTTTAGCAAAATTCTGCCTCATTCTGTAGAAAATATGCTATTTGTTTATCAGAATCAAAAACTTGGCAACTTACATCATTATTTGGAATTGAAGGTCTGCATACCACTTTGATTTGAGTCTAATTTTTACTGTCCTTAATCTGATCCGGAATATCATAATGTGCACCTATTGCAGCAAGTCTATTAGTGTGCTAATTTACTCCTCTAGGAATGGAGCAAATATCAAATGCAAGGAAATCTTCAATGGGATCCCAAACTCTATGTTTGTATGCCTTCAGAAGAGGATTTTTTGTTGTACTTAAACTTTTTACTTGTACCATTAATTCACTATCACCTTTTACCTGTAAAATCTTAATACCCCTCTTTCTAGCCCACTGAAGACTATAAATAAGAGCTTCATATTTTGAAGCATTGGAAGTACAACTGAACTGAAATCTAACAGAAGAATAATACCTTTGATCTTGTGGTGAAACTAACATAGCTCCAATGCCGCTACCATTCTTTGTTTTGGATCCATCAAAAAATAGATTCCAAACTCCTTGATCCTGTAGTGAGCTAGTGAGACTAGGCAACAAGTCACCTTCGTGCATGCAATAAACTCCAAAACCAACATCTTCAATATTTTTGTAAAGGTCATGTCCATGATTATCAACAATCCATTCGTCAAGGAGATCTGGAATGCCTTCAAGAGGCTTAGAAGGCTCTTGATCAATGGTGTTATCTTCTTCTGTAATACTGCAATTCACATTTGTCATATTTGGCATATACGGCTCAAAGTGAAATATGGAAATAGGCTCTGATCTAATAGTTACTTTGGTCCCATACCTAGTTCTAAAAACCATATATGACCAATCTGAAGAAAGATAACCTCCTATTTTAGCAGTAAAATATCTTGATAGGCACAGTGCAAAATATGGAGGCAGATCAACAACATCCTGTAAGATGGTGAAATTTGAGCAAGTAGCAAGTATAATTTTCCGATCTTTCAACACACCCACAGTTTTGGTAGAACCATCTAATTGCAAGACACTTTTCTCATGAGGTTCATACTGCAAACCTAACTTATCAGCGATTGATTTGGGCATAACAGAAGTACTAGCCCCACCATCAATCATGTAATTATGAACTAGACAATCTCCAATGATCACAGAAAGGTAAAATGGAGGAGGTTTACTTATCTTTTGAGGCTCAACAATTGAATTACAATTAGTTAGGACAACACTTACTCTTTCTTTTTCTGGTGTCTTCTTAGAGATAGTGAGCTTTA
This sequence comes from Torreya grandis, assembly GCA_037957365.1. Taxonomy (NCBI): domain Eukaryota; kingdom Viridiplantae; phylum Streptophyta; class Pinopsida; order Cupressales; family Taxaceae; genus Torreya; species Torreya grandis. The sequence goes on along the minus strand of JARHVA010003202.1, from coordinate 1,626,436 downwards.
AAAGCTCTTTTTGCAAGTATTCCTTTTGTCCTGGGATTAGTAGAGTGTCCCACATCGAAATTGATACTAAAGTCTTATTCATTTGATCCACGATACTAAGTGAAGAAGTGGTTGTTTTTTACTGTGATTTAGGAGTAGCTCCCAAATTTTGTGTAAATTGAGGAATGTAAGGCCCTCTCACATTTTTATCTTTTGGATCTTGAAATTGCTGGTTTGAACTTTTTTGAGGCAGCTCATGTGTAATTGTCTCTTGTTGTGGCTGAGAAGAAGGAACTGCCCTTTTAGGCACTGAACCTTCTCCAATTGCTCTTTTCTTGGATCTACTGTAAGTTCCAATTGGATTATCAACACTAGATAAATCTTGATTCTGATTTACAGCCAAATATTCAAAAGAATTCTCACCTTCCTGGAATTGACAAATGTAGTTTTAGTAGGAGCTTTACCCCTACCTTCTCCTTGCTGATTTGAAGCTTATGTTTTAGTGAATGAAGGAATGTCTCCATAGGGTAGACAGGCTTCCTTATTCTAAGAAGATGGCTGGTTTTCAAAAGAAGGCTGAACTAAACTTTGTTGCATAAAAGATTGATGAGAACTCTCATCAGTTGGAGCCATTGCCATGTTGCTTGATTGATCCCATTGATTGTTCCATCATCCTTCTTGAACGTAATTGCTTTGAGTTGGCACCATTGCTTTTGAATTGCTTGGAGCATTAGGATTATATTGTCTTGATTGAGAATTCTGTCCTTGACCTTGCTGATTGGATTGATAAGATGGCCTATTGGGCTGATAATTCTGGTTAGTATTCTGATAAGGCCTATATGGTAGAGCTTGTTGGCTCTCAATTGCAACCAGCTTGTTGGTTTGAGCTTTAAGAAGACTCTCTATCTTTCCCAATCTATCAGTTTGCTCACCTTCTATTTGGTGGAACTTTGATGACTTTGGAATTGGAGCAATAGTTGGACCAGGAGGATGAACTTCTAGAAAAAGGGGCATTGGAGGCCTTGGAGATAACTTGCCTACTTGTATAAGACAATTTTCAGCCTTAATTGCTATTTCAAAAGCTTGAAGTAAAGTATTACCTCCCATAGATTGAATCATTACAGCCACATTTGAATTAAGAGCCTTCAAATAATACAAAAAAACATAATTGGGGGTAGGCTTGATTCCTGCTGGAATTCTGTCCCAAGTCTTTTGGAATCTGTGATTGAAATCCACCATGAACTCATGATTGAATCTCTTAATTGTTGTACCTGCTCCACAAGTGAAAGATGATCACTTTTATCTTCGAAACGTTTACATAGAAGTACTCCAAATTCATCCCATTGTTGATTAAGCAGGAGTTAAACTTTTGTACCACTGAAGTGCTTTTCTTTTAAAAGAAGTTACTAACAACCTCATCGCTACATTCTCCTGTGTAACATGACGAACTGAACAAAAATTAGCAATATCTGCAATATCTTCTATAAGAGTTGTTGAATTTTCTCCTGTATGATAAGGAAAAGCCTTTAGAGCTGAAACTAGAATATCGTCTTATGTAGTGATATTTAGAGGACTACCACCATTGAATGAAACAAAAGCCTGTCTTTTGGGAACAACTATCTAAGGAATAGGATTTATAACAATATTAGGCTGAACAATATTGGCTTGAACAATAGGATTCTGTGCAACAGAAGGGATAATAGAGGGTGTAGGATTTGGATTTGACTGAGAAGTTCTCCTTTTCTTTCGCTGATAAGACAATTCAGAAAAATCTGCCTCTTTCCCTTTTACAGCTGAGCTTGTGACAACTTTTGGTGGTATCAAAAAACATACAAATCTAAAAATGAAATCTGGAAATAAATAAAATACTTAGATACACAGATACCAATTCGAAAATGTGAATAAAATGGTCCCACCGAGCATGTTAGAAACTGTTATCACTCTGGAGTGCACCCTGCTTGAAGATGTGCAAAGTACAACACTCCAGCGGATACAATGGGAACTTCTTAGAGGGTGGGTGCCTCTGTGTTGAGAAGAACCTCCAGAGAGCGCTAGTTCCCTTATGATTTTGCAATTAAACCTGAAACTGTGATTTTTGGGGTGAAAAGAGTAAGGAAAAACTTTGAAAGAAAATCTAAGGGGGGTGATACACCTGAATTGATTAGATCCTCTAAAGTTACTGAAATCAATGCACACATATAAGCAAAATACAATTTATATTATGTCCCTAAGCAAAAGTGTTTCAGAAGAAGGGTTGAAAACCTCTTCAAATGACCTACAAAAAGGGTGAGATAGAGATAGGTGAGGAAGGGATCTGCAAAAGGAGAAAAATTATCTCTTATATGCTGATGCACAATCAAATACACACTATGCTGCTGTCAAAAATCAGATTCAGAAAAATAAACTCCTTATTGATCACTGGTCCAGCTTACAATTTCTTTTTCAAACTTCAGGGCCCTTCTCTATGGCTCGATTCAGCCAATAAATAAGCTTTGAAAAATAGTTTAAATCAGTCTGAGTGTAGTCCAAAAAAGGGAAAAGGTCAGTCTTGGTTAGTTAACTCAAGACCTCACCTCTTTGACAATGCTTTGAATATTCAATAAAATTATTCTCCTTTACAAAAATCTGTATGTTTCTCCAAACTTTGGCATAGAATATAGATAATGGAGCCAAGTTTGAAAAATGATTCTTAAAATAAACAAAACTCTCCAAGAAAACTCCAAACATGCATGACCAAGATGGCGTGGAAGTGGGCGAAGGAACTCAGGGCTGACCAGTCAACTTCTCCTTTGCATGAAATGTTACGCAAAAAGTCAGTAGATGAACTCACGAACTGCTGGAACGTTTGAAACTTTTGGACGCATGAGAGAAGCATGTGGCACGGTGAAACAATCAACAACAGTTTTGACCAGTCCAATAACACATTTGCATAGATAAGAATCTATTTTTGACCTTTTCCATTTACAACGTTTAATTCATGTGCGTGTCTATTCTTTGTCTTGCTTGCTTCCCTGCCGTATAATCTCGGACTTCTCTATTTATGACATTTTCGACTGGAGAGAGGATTAGCCATTTCAGAACGTCTTCAATTCAGGGTGTAACTCCAGGTTGACAATAGGTAAGGGGACTATTTTTTTCGTATATCTATAGCTGCTATTAAATTTTGAAAATGTCTATCAGAGGGGACATAACTTGCACAAAAGAAAGGTGAGGAATGAAAGTATGGTACAACACTTTTCCATTGATCATAATGGATTCTTTTTAGACTCACATTTGGGCTCACATATGCATGAAAATGTTCAGAAGTGGCAGCCAATGAGTGGACATATAACTCACATCAAAGGACCCAAACAAGAGCATTTGCTTCTTGATAAAATCTCCTCCCTAGGTATGTTGCTCAATAAATTCAATCTTGTTTTTTGGTTGCAAGTTGGGAAAGAATTGCCATGGGATGTAGGAGATTCCAAAGAATTGTGGAATGTTGGTAACAATAGTAGGCACTTAATGAAGGAAATTCAAATGGATCTTTCCATTTGGGGCAGCAGAGTGTCACCTTCTGGATATTTTTCTTTTGGCACCCTGGGTCCAACTAGTACATTCTTTGAAATAAAGTTTGTGTTCATATTGGCATCCTTGAAGAATATAGATATGGAGAGCACATGGGAGGTCAACTTAGTAATGAATCAGTTGACTTTTGGGGGTAATTGCATGATTATACATCACATATACAGCCTACATACCAGCAAGTTCAGGGTTGTTGGGACGATCCTCTTCCTAATGAGGGGTCAATTGAGTTTAGGGGCCAAGGATTGGATGACAGCCCTTATGAGGAAGTTTACATCCCTTATGGAGCTTAAAATGACCAGCTTGGAAGATGGTTTGGAGGAGGGTAACAGCAGCTATAGGATCCACATGGAAAACTACAGCAAGGGCAGCCAATGGTGTGAAAGAAGAATGAGGTTGGATAGTGTGAGTATGGTATAACAAAAAGAAAACCATAATGCACACAGCTCATAAAGGATTGGGAGATTCCACACCTTTTTTGTTTTGTTGAACCAGAATTGCTGAAAGTGTGTGCTCGGAAGCATAACTGTACATTGTGAAGTCTTTGGTATAATCTTGACAAACTAGAATTGGGGCATGGGCAATAGCTGTCTTAATGTCTCGAAATGCCAATTTGCCTTCTTCAGTTCAGCTGAAAGTGGCTTTTTCCTTCATCATGTCCACAATGTGGTGAGTCTTCTCGGCAAACTCAGGGATGAACCTTCGTAAAAAATTCACCTTTTCGAAGAAAGAGTGAACTGCAGTCTTACTTGTGGGCAGAATAAGCTCCTGGATGGATTTGACTCTTTATGAGTCAATCTTTATGCTTTCTCGAGATACAATGTGTCTGAGAAGTTTCCCTTCCGTTACCCCAAAAATGGACTTCTTGACATTTAGAGAAATGCCATTCTGGCGACATCGTTTCAGCACTTGTTGCAAATGGCCCACATGATCAGGACGACGCTTGAAAAAGACTATTAAATCATCAAGGTACACCACAATGAACTTACCCATTTCGTCTTTGAAAGCAAGGTCCATTGCTCTCTGAAAAGTGGCGCCAGCATTTATCAGGCCAAATGGCATTCTTCGATACGCAAAGGTGCCCCAAGGTGTGGTGAAGGCAGTCTTATGTTGGTCTATTTCGCCAACTTCCACTTGATTGTACCCCGAAAAGCCGTCCAACATTGATAACATTTCTGAACCAGTCACCGTCTGAAGGACTTGATCCATGATGCGCAGAGGGTAATATCCTTTAAGGAGGATTGATTAAAATTCTTAAAATCCACGCAGAGGCGAATTTTGCCATTCTTTTTTCTCACAGGAACTATGTTTGCAATCCATGTGGAATGATGGATTGAGAAAATTATTCTAGATTTCAGCATTTTTTGTATTTCAGACAGAATAGTACCTGATATCTTTGGATTATACTGTCGAGATTTCTGCTTATAAGGCATCGAATCACTCTTGAGAAGAATTTCATGGCGAATTTCTTTAGGCCTCAGCGACTTCAGATCATCATAAGAGTACGCTAGAACATCCATGTACTGGCAAAGCAGGGCAGTAAACTTGAGCTTCTCCTCAGGAGTGCAGCACTTCCCAATGTTCATCATCTTGGGATTTTCTTTGGTACCCAAATTTATCTTATCAAACTCTTGGGAGGAACTTGAATCCATTTGTTGCCGTTTGACGAACCTGTCATGCTTGTCAAACAGTTTCTCAAGGAAAACCAATCTTTTGGGAATTTTATTCTCTTTCAGCTATAGGAATTCTTCCCCTAAGTCCGAACTCGTTTCCTGAGGTGATTTATGTTTCTGAGGCTCACTGCCTTCGAAGTGAAGCTGTTCAAAGCTATTTTTTTGTTCCAGAAAGGCGATGATTTGGTGGTCGCCATTGAACACTTGCCAATGATTGGCATTGTCAAGCACACTTGGTCGAAAAACCAGTTCGATAGTGTATTTGTCTCCCTTAAAATCTTGGTGAGAAACCAAGAGAGTCGCCGAAACAGCTAATGCATCAGCTCGGTCATTGAATTCTCTAGGTACTACAGAGATACTGAAAGCATCAAAGCTTTCAATTTGATCCCAAACTAGATTGCGGTAATGACACAATCTCTCATTTTTGGTTTGGTATAGGTACCTGCCCTGGCAAACCACTAGCTCAGCATTTCCTTTGACGTGAAGGAGTTTGACGCCCCTGTCTTGAGCGGCCTTCAATCCGAGCAGCAGCGATTCATATTCAGTAGTATTGTTGGTGTTGTTGAACTGTAATTTGTAAGAATAGGGGAAGATATCTCTCTGAGGAGATATCAACAAAATTCTGGCTCCCGAGCCGGTAGAAGAACAACTGCCATCGAATTCGAGTATCCACACATTATCAGAAACTGACCTTTCCTTAGATTTTTTTAATTGGAGGGGAGGATTCTTCTGCTCTTGTACTGCGTTCTACCAATCCTTCTACTGTTCCGTCTGAACCAATTTTTAGATTATCATTTTTAGAAATTTTATCAGCTAGGATATGAACATCATCTGTAGTCAGAAAGTAATTACCCACGCCTGAAGACTCAAACATAATTTGAGCTTCAGACACTGATGTTTGAGTAATAACATATTTTGCCTTCTTTTCAGGGAGCAGCCTCTGCATGACGCCTTTGACAGGGATCCTCATTGTTGACGCAGTGGATTGCACCCTTGACAGGAGGCTGAGCTCCTGTCTTCCACACGTCAAAATGGAAACTCCCCTCGCCTGTGGGATCGGCGAAGTTGGGGGGAGAGTCTCTAGATAAGGGCTAGCTCCCTCTGATGTATCTTTTAGGTCCTGGACTTCCTACTGCTAACAAATAAATGAAAAAAGGGGGGGACGAAAAGGGAGAAGGATGCTGAAAACAGAACCTAAACCTGAAAATAAAAAGGTGATACACCAAAAAAGTTGATCCACTCAGCCCGAACATACACTTTTCAGCAAGAAGAAGCTCCCATACACTTCATCTGATGTGGAAAACTCTTCTATATCAATGAGTCAGGGATCCGTAGAGATACAGGGAGGAAGAACTATCAAAAGTGTTCTGAGACACACTTTGACAGCCTGTTCACATGCGCCTATATTCCTGCTGTAGACTCTTCTAGCAGACCTGCAGAAGAAGAAACTTCACAATGCACCAGACATGCTGGAATCGTTCTATGAAAAGCATAAAAGAAAATGACTTAACACAAAAAGAAAACATAGATATATGTGTGAGTGCAAGTTCAAATGGAGGTAAAAATTGCTAAGTCTTGATTCAAGGTAAAAATCCGGCAGAGATCTTCCTTACAAACCCAGAGATTTTTGGGCAGAGCTTTGCCTTATAGGCTAAGAGATTGGATCCCATCTCAAAATGAGAAGTTTACAATATATAGAAAGAGGAGAAGAAGTATAGGCGCCTCTTTGGAAAAGACTTTGGCGCTCTTTGACAAGTTGGCCCATGTGCGTTGAGAGCATTGAGAAGAGGAAGTCACTGTTGCTGATGTCATTCTTCTAGAAGAGGCCTACTGGAACCATGCTGTGTAATCGCCAGTGTTGACTTTGGCGTTCAAACATTAATGTGAACACATGGGCCGCACCTCCTTTTCTGCAAACAAGCCTGCTCCTTCCTTACGTAGTTTGTCTGCTCATAAATGAAAAATGGAGAAAACAAGTCACGCCACTTACTGTTCGTGCCATTGGATGACCACTTGGCAAGCACTGCTCCAACTGCAGGAATAAATACCTGAGTTGACACCTCTTCTTTGCCACTTGGGCCGTTTTGTTTGTTTTTGCATTGTCTCTTCCTGGGTTTCTCTCTTTCTGGCTTTGTCTCTTTCGGCCCTCAGGGCTATCTTTTTGGCGGGTCGCTGCGTTCCTTGGGCTCTTCTCTGCTTGTCGCTCAATAATTCAAAGATCAAACGGCTATTTCTCTGCTGTAAAAATGACGTTCGCGGGCCCGTCACCATTTGAAAACCAACGGCTAGTCTATTTCCCTGAAATTGACAGCTTTGGAGACGTCACCGTCCTTGGCAATTGTTTTGGTCTTTTCTCTTCGGCCTTTTGTCGCTCCCTTACCTTCGAGCTTTGCTTTGGACCCTCCTGAAGGGGAGGGTGTCCCTTTTTTCGGCAGCCGAGAGTCCCCTGCAAGGGAACCTGCCCTTCAGGATCCTTTGGCGGCCTTTTCTCTTCGACTATCTTCCTGCGGACAAAATGTCCGCAAGAATTGCCTCGCCCGTTTCTTTTGTCAGAGCTTTTCCTCGGGTTTTCTCCTGCGGACCTTTTTCTCGCGTTCAAAAGTCCGCAAGAATTGTTTTGAGCACTTTGCCTTTGACCTTCGTAATTTTCCTCGGCTTTTCTTCCCGCGGCCTTCCTCCGAATTTCTTTGGACTTTTTGTTCGAAGGAATTCCTTCGGACAAAAAGTCCGAAAGAAATCATTCTATGCCTTAGTCTTTTTCTTACTTTTCTTCGGCTTTCTTGCTCATAGCCCTTCCCCTTAGTCTTTTTCTTACTTTTCTTCGGCTTTCTTGCTCATAGCCCTTCCGAATTCCTTCAGACTTTTTGTCCGAAGGAATTCCTTCAGACAAAAAGTCCGAAGGAATTCGGAAGGGCTATGAACAAGAAAGCCGAAGAAAAGTAAGAAAAAGACTTTCCGCGGCCTTCCTCCGAATTTCTTCGGACTTTTTTTCGAAGGAATTCATTCGGACAAAAAGTCCGAAAGAAATCGTTCTATGCCTTAGTCTTTTTCTTACTTTTCTTCGGCTTTCTTGCTCATAGCCCTTCCGAATTCCTTCGGACTTTTTGTCCGAAGGAATTCCTTCGGACAAAAAGTCCGAAGGATTTCTTCCTTTGCTTCTTCAATTGCCTTTGAACAGTGCCTTTCGGAAAAATTGAAAACGACCCTTCCGAAGGGTACTTCCTTTGCCTTAAACAAAATTCCGAAAGAAACTTACCTTTTCAGCTTTTCTCTGTGGCCTCTTTGAAAGTGTTCCCTGCCCTCCGCAAGGGCTCTTAAGTCCGGAACTGCCCTCCGCAAGGGCACTTGAAATGGTCCATTTTGCGCCTAAGTGTTGGGAACTCGTCTTTTCCTACAGAGTCCGTAGAAACGCCTGCAGAGTCCGTGATTCCGTAGAAATGCCTGCAGAGTCCGTATAAATTCTTACAGAGTCCGTAGAAACTTCCAAGACTTGTGCAAAACCAAAAAATGTATTGGCTCAGAACAGCAGGGAAAGAAGGGGACCGATTTTTGGCCTGTTGGACCAAAAATGGTCAACACTCGCCTCAGACAAGTCCATGCTTAACTCGCCACCAACATCCCTGCAGAAATTTCGCCCAAGAAGAATGTCGTATGAGGCTGGGACGTCAGCCACCAAGACTATCATCTTAATTCTCTTGTCAGGGAAAACTGCAAATGCAAATTGAGCATCCTTGATTTGTCCTAGTAGTGGCACTTGTTTGTTCTCCATAGAGAATCATCTCCCAAAAGTCTTGGCTAGTGTGAGTCCAAGAGATTCTGCCACTTTGACAGGCATGACATTGTCAGATGCACCTGAGTCTATAATACAATTGTTGAGCTAGTGTCCATTTATCAGCAGGGAGACATAAAATGGTTCTGTCCTCCCGAGAGCAACATGAGTAATGACAAGGTTGTTCCGGGTGGATATGGGAGTCACCTTTGGAACAGCTAGTCTTGTAGGGACGATTTTATTCCTTACACACTGAACCAACTTATCCAACTGCTCAGGGTTGGAATGCAAGAATTCAAATTCAGACATTTGAATTTTAGTTTTCTTGACATGGTCGACTATGTCAAACATCTGAAATGAATTAGGAATAGGGAAAGGCAGTTCATCCTTCTGATATTTAGGGGGTATTGGTCTGCGAATTTGAAGTTGAAGATGAAGGAATGCTTAATGTACTTACCTTTTTAGCGATCACCAGGTCCTTTGATTGAAAAGGCAGAGTGGTTCCCCGCTTAGCAATTGATATTGTTGGTTGAGAATGCTCCTCTATTTTTTTCTTATCAGCTTGTTGCGCTGACTGGTTCTGGGACCAGGTGAATACAACGTATTATCCATCAAGTGCTTCACCTTTACTTCTAGGTTCATCCTGGTAATTCAAAAAACCAATGTTGGAGTTGCCAGCTGATTCTTCTTGGTCCTCTGTGAAGAGATCAATGTCATTTTCAGGGTTCAACTCAGGCTGGAATGACAAATCAGATTCTATTTCAAGATATCCAACTGTTGAATTGGTTGGAGGTGCTTCAATGGCAAGTTTCCCCTGTGGGGGAGGAAGACGATTTCACTGTCCTTGATTCTTGGCAGCATTGCTTTGGTATGACTGATTGGGGAATGTTCTCCTTAGTATATCTCGGTATGAAGGAGGAGCAGACATTCTTTGCGCCATTTGCTTTCTAAGAGCCAGCAACTCATTTGCCAGCTTCTGCACCATAGGATCAGTGGTCCCTGTAGACGAATATTCAGAAGATGAAGATTTATCTCTATTAGGATCTCTCCTTATCTTTCCCGCCAAGGTGAGATCATCTTCCACCTCAGTAGCCAAATCCTACGCTACAGCAAGGTCTATGTGGCCAGCAAGTCTTAGAAAAAAACTTACTTCAGGCAACTGAGAGTTGATGAAGAAGCATTTAAGATTCTCAGCTGTTCGCTGAGCAATGGTAGGGATCTTGTTCCTCAGCTTGTCGAATTTGGTGATAAAATCTCTCATTGGTTCATGAGGTTCTTTCTTCATTTGTGTGAGTTGGGCCAGCAGGGCATGTGCATCTTCTGCAGTCTTGAACTTGGCTTCAAATTTGGCTTTGAGAGTGTTCTAATTGGTCACCGACCGAGCCTGCAGATGGTAGAGCCAGTTTGCAGCAGCACCTTGTAATGTCTCTACGAACAACCTGACTGCTACGTCTTCATACTCCACGCCTATCACACCACAAGGTCTGCTGAAGGCTGCAATATGTTTGTCAGGATGAACTCTCCCATCACCAAAGAATTTGGGAAAATTTATCCTTGAACTGCGTGGTAGCTCATGTAGAGGTGGAGTTAAATTGAGGGGCCAAAAGAGTTACCCTAGGGGCCTTGAACCGCCATGATATGATTACTGAAGGGAGGGATAACAAATGTCTGAGGGGTATGTATTGACAAAGCTCTGCTAACAATAGAAATGGACGCTTTGCTTGGTAATGGAGACATGATTTTTGTAGGAGGAAAACTCCTAGTTCGCTGAAGGTGGGATGGTGAAGGGAAAGGATCAAAAACACATTGTTGTACCAACTCGAATGCAGGGTCAACAATACCTTTAGCTCGCTGGCTTCGAGTATATCGTGGATCCGCCAGAGTGTAAAATAAAAATGGAAAAGAACTGGCACTGCTTCAATTTGAAGCTTGAGGCTTCAAACTGCGTGTTCTTCCTCAGCGGAGTTGCCAAAAATTGTTGGGTGAATATTTTGTCACCAGCTAACTGATGGGCAAAATAAGTTGTTTCAACCACAGCATAAGGAGATTGATCAGCCAGATGTGTAGGTTTACCACATCAAAAGGGGACAAATCTCTACTCTCATCAAGGGGAGGTTCCCTATAACTATGAGGTACTATATACTATATATATACGCTGAAAATAACACTCAGGGTAAGACAACCAAATCTCTCTTTTTTCAGAGATGATGTTACACAGACATAGGAGAATTATCGTGAAAACACTGACGGCACCTCTCTTCTTTCAGAAGTGGTCTGCAGCAAACAGCAGGAATTTTTTTTGGTAGTGATAAGTAAATGTAATAGGACGCAGTAACACAACAGGATGAAGTGTAGCACAAAGTCTCCACCTCAACTGTCAAAGAGTAAAATACGAAAGACAATGGGGGCACAAAGTCATCCCAAGATCCTTTACACAACAAACTGAAAACACACACTAAAGACAATTGTGGCAACTCAAAGTATTCACACAGTTGGCTTCAGGACACCTTCCTGATTACTTCCACTAGTTCTGCTTATTTAATTAAATGGACAAGAACGCATTCAGGAAACAGACATAAGAACAATTTTCTCAACAACACAAGTTATTCCAGCACAAAGTCTAAAAGGTCACTTGTTTTCTCATTCAAATAAAGAAATATGATTAACAATCTGAGCTCAAAGTCTCAGTAATCACCTTTCAATTTGGGTAGAGTTTCGCTTATATTACCTGTTGACCATTTTTGGTCCAACAGGCCAAAAAATCGGTCCCCTTCTTTTGCACCTGTTGTTCTGAGCCAGTGCATTTTGATTTTGCACGAGTCTTGCAAATTTCTACGGACTCTGCAAGTTTCTACGGACTCTGCAGGTCTATTTCTACGGACTCTGCAGGTGTGTCTTTCGGCAAATGAGGAACCAATTCAAAGAGTGCAAGGTTTTACAAAGCTTCTTCGGACTCTTGTCTGAAGAAATTCACAAGGAAAGAGAGTTGAAATGGTTCAAAGACACTTTTTCTTAAGGTCGGGAAAGTGGTTCAACGACATGATCTTTCAAAGAGTTAGCATCTTTGAACCGCTGAACCATTGAACTGGTTCAATGACAAAGTTCATCGGCTCGATTCAAAGGCTTGGTTCAACGACAAAGTTCAACGGCTCAGTTCAAAGGCTTTGTTCAATTCAGTTGGTTCAATGCTTCGGTTCAATCAGATGGTTCAATCACTTGGTTCAATCGGCTTGGTTCAACTGCAAAGTTCATCAGCAAAGTTCAACGACGAGGTTCAATCAAATGGTTCATCGACTTGGTTCAAGGCTTGGTTCAACTTTTTTGGTTCAAACATTCGGTTCGATGCCTTGGTTCAACAAACGTTTGAACCATTGAACCGGTTCAATCAAATGGTTCAACGGTTGGTTCAAAGGAGCGGTTCAACCAAAGAGTTCAAGAGAGCCTCCCGAAGGACAAGTGCCCTTGCGGAGGGCACTTGGTCAGCAACAACACCCTTCGGAAGGGTCGATTTCAAGAATCCCGAAGGGCAGTTTTAAGGCCAATCGGAGAAGCAAAGGAAGAAATCCTTCGAACTTTTTGTCCGAAGGAATTCCTTCGGACAAAAAGTCCGACGGAATTCGGAAGGGTTGTAAGCAGAAAAGACTAAGGCATTGAACGAATTCTTTCGGACCTTTTGTCAGAAGGAATTCCTTCAGACAAAAAGTCCGAAGAAATTTGGAGGAATGTCGTGGAAAGAAAAGCCGAAGGAAATTCCAAAGGCAAAGCGGCCAAATAATTCTTGCAGACTTTTGTCCAAGGGAAAATTGTCTGCGGAAAAAGTCCGCGGGGAAAAAGCCCGAATGAGCAAACTGCCAAGGAGAAAGAAGACCGCTCGAAGGGTATGTGCCCTTGTGGGGGGCTCTTGCCAAATAAAGGACTTTTCTCAAGAAGCCGAAGGGTCACTTTCCCTTCGGGAAGGATCGACAAAAGAAGTCCATAGAAAAAGCTGAAGCAAGAAAGCCGAAGAAAGTCCCAGGGATGACGGGCCCGCGAACGTTAAATTTTACATCAGAAAAAGCAAGGGCACAGAAGGCGCCAAGCGGCAACCGCGAGAGGCTTTGACATGTTTTCTCTAAAAGAAGCGAAACGTGCCACGTGTCCCCTGCAAAGTTCGAAGGCAGCCGACAAGTGTAAACATTCGCGGTCTCTCCCTTTTGTCCCGCGAGAACTGTGGTGGGCCCCGGACGAATTACTAAAGAGAGCGGAAGCCGCCACGTGTCCTCTTCTGCAAGACCTTCAAAGGGTGCCTAAAGCTTCTGAGTCAAGCGGAAGCTGCCACATGTCCTGCTCATTTCACAGCGGAACGCGACACATGTCACTTATTTGAAATCGGCGGAAAGTGGCCAAGGCAAGCAGGAAGAGCCCAAGGAACGCAGTGACCTGCCAAAAGATAGCCTCGAGGGGCGAAGGAGCCAGAAAGAGACAAAACTAGGAGAAGACAAAGTGTAGAAACAGACAAAAAGTCCAGGTGGCAAAGAGGAGGCGAGTTATTGCCAAGTGGTCATCAAACGGCGCAAACAGTAAGCGGCACGATCTGTTTTCTCCATTTTGCATTTATAAGGGGACAAACCACGTAAATGCCTTGAAGGGAGCAGTCTGTTCGCAGAAAAGAGGCGCGGTCCATGCTTCCTCATTAATGTTGGGATGCCAAAGTCAAAGCAGGAACCGGCAATCAAACGGCTTCCTCTTCCCAAGGCTCGGAACGCACATGGGCTAGCTGGCAAAAGAAGCGCCAAGTTCTCTTCTCTTTCTATATATTGTAAGAATTCTCATTTGAGAAGGATCCATTCTCTTACCCGTAAGGCAAAGCTCTGCCCAAAAATCTCTCGGGCTTGTAAGGCAGAACTCTGCCGGATTTTACCTTGAATCAAGACTTAGCAATTTTTACCTCCATTTGGACTTGCACTCAAGCATATGTCTATGTTTTCTTTTTGTGTTAAGTCATTTTCTTTTATGCTTTTCACAGATCGATTCCAACATGTCTAGTGCATCGTGAAGTTCTTCTTCTGCAGGTCTGCCAGAAGTGTCTACAGCAGGAATATAGGCGCATGTGAACAGGCTGCCAAAGTGTCTTAGAACACCTTTGACAGTTCTTCCTCCCTGTATCTCTACGGACCCCTGACTCACTGACACAGAAGAGTTTCCCACATTAGATGAAGTGTATGGGCACTTCTTGGTGAAAAGTGTATGTTCGGGCTGAGTGGGTCATCGTTTTTGGTGTATCACCTTTTTATTTTTAGGCTTAGGTTCTATTTTCAGCATCTTTCTCCTTTTTCATCCCCCCCTTTTTTTCCATTTATTTGTTAGCTTAGGGAATCCAGGGCCTAAAAGATACATCAGAGGGAGCTAGCCCTTATCTAGAGACTCTCCCCTCCAACTTCGCCGGTCCCACAGTCGAGAGGGGAGTTTCCATTTTGATGTGTGGAAGGGCAGGAGCTAGGCGTCCTGCCTAGGGTGCAATCTACTGCATCAACATAACCTAGAGATCTCATTTGCATAAAATAAGAGATTACAATATATAGCAGCCAAGAAAGACTTGGCGCTTTGTTTCATGGAAAGGCCCATGCTGCATTCAATGCCTTGGATGCATTTTCAGTTCTGTCAAGGGGCCATGCTGGAATAGGGCATCGACCTTGACTTTGGTGTACAGAAACATCTTGAATCTCTTCTCCTTGGCATGGGTCGTCTGGTCTGTCTCCAGATATGTACACGGCTGTCCATTCGCTTTTATTCAAAGGGAGAAATACAGGCCGCGCCTTTTAATGTTTGCGTGCTCAGATGTCTACTTGGTGGATTGTTCCACCTACTAGAATAACTCTCTTGTAGATATTTCAGTATCTCCTATAGCTTTCCCTCTTTCCTGTTGCAATTTGAGCTCTCGGGCTATCTTCTTACCTTCAGTAGGCTCTTTAGGCTTCTTTCTTCAGTTGTTCGCTGAGTTTTGTTCTTCAGGTTCCGCGCCATATTTGAAAATAAACGGGCATTTCATTACCTTGAATTTGATGTCCGCGGAGACGTCACCGGTTGCTAGTCGTTTGAACCACGTTGAACCTTGAACCTTTGAACCTTTGAGAGTTCATTGGTTCAAAGGTTCAATCTTTTGTTTGAAGCCTGTCAATGAATCTTTTGATTGAACCTCGGCGTTGAACCAGCCTTGAAAATGCCTAAGTGTTGGAACTTCTTTTTGAGAAAGCCTGCCTGTTGAACCTGCGAGTTCTCTAGATGAGAAGACTCGAATAATTGAAGAATTTGAATACTCAAAACATTTTTTGAGAAGGGAAGAGAGAATTTTGGTCTACAGGACCCAAAATGGTTGATATGTTGTCCCCAAAGACAAGTGATGGATTTTGGGAACAAGAAGATCATATGGTTCACCTCCAGCTTGTTTTTGAAAAGTGTAGGCACTTTGGGATATCTCTAAATCCCAAAAAGTGTGTATTTTTAGTTCATGAAGGTATGCTTCTTGGACATGTTGTTTCAAAGCACGGTTTAAACATAGATTCTGAAAGGATACAATCCATTCTTGCACTCTCCTTGCCTAAGAGCAAAAAGGCTTTGCAAAGTTTCTGTGAAAAGATCAATTTTATAAGGAGATACATTTCAGATTTAGCTACTGTAGCTAAACCACTTACAGCCATGTTAAAGAAAAATCAGAACTTCAGCTGGTCCAAGGAGAGAATAACAGGGTTTGAAGATGTCAAGAAAGCCATAGCAAGTGCTACACTTTTAAATCCAGATTTTATGAAAGACTTCATTTTATATACGTATGCTAATGTGGACACCATTTCAAGGATTCTTATGCAGCAGAATCATGAAGATTTGGAGCAGCCAATAGCTTTCTACAGCCAAGGCTTGCAGGAGTATGAGACAAGGTACTCTTTTGTTGAAAAACACGTCCTTTCAGTTATAAGATCTCTGAATAAATTTAGGCACTTGTCTACTAATAAAATACGTCTAATGGTTGCTCATCCAAGCATCAAAGAATTTCCTTTGGCGTGGCCCATATACGATCTCCAGCTGCAAATCCCACAACGCCTTCCAGCTTGCTAAGATGGACGGCCAAGAGCTTCCAATCCCAGTCAATGGAATACATCTGAAACATTGCTATTAAAGAGCAAAACTCTATGTACATATTTAGTTGTTTTGGCTTTCCTCTAAGTGTTGTTCAAGCACAATAGTTTGCTTCAGTTTTGTTCCAATAAGTGCTTGTTTGCACATTTGCTTCTTAGTTAGTTTTTTGCTTTCGTGTGTTTCCCTTCTTATTTTGAAGGAGGTTACTTTAGCGATGATCAGAGGAGATTTTCAGTCAAAAAATCAGGTTCATTTGGGAATTCAAATAGCGTCTATATATGCTCTGAGTTCTCAAGCATAGCAAGCATGCTGAGCCAGCCGAGTCGCCAAAAATGTTGACAATTCTTCCACAGGACAGATTGTCTCTTGCCATTCGTAAAATTCACATCTCTATCCAAGGAAAGAAATAATTCATTGGGAAGAATACATTGTTTTTCTTTTGTGAAGGCCTTTGCTACAACAAGAATTCCTTCGGACGACTTTTTTCCGAAGGAATGGTTCATCAAATAAGGCTTCTACTAAGGATTAATTCCTTCGGGCTAAGGACATAAGTCGACAGGATATAACAAAGGAAAGAATCTAAGACAAAGGAAGTAATTCCTTCCGACTTTTTGTCCGAAGGAATACTTCGGAGAATCCAAGAGAAAGGTCCCCGCCAAAAGCAAGAAATCCAAGGAATAATTCCTTCGGACAAAAGTCCGAAGAAAAGCAAGAGAGAATTCAAATCCCGCAGAAATTCAAGGGAATCGGGTGCCCTACAAAAACCCTGGGTGCCCTACAATTTTTCCAAAAAGGGCACAGACGAAGGACAGAAGCCCTTGCAGAGGGCACTTGGTCGGCGACAGGACCATTGCAATTTTTCCGAAGGGCACAGAGGGAGAGCCACGAGCCCTTGCGGAGGGCACTTGGTCAGTCCCTAGACCTTTGTAAAAAATCCGAAGGGCATTCTCAACGGAGTTAAAAAAGAGAAGGATTAATTCCTTCGGGCTTTTTGTCCGAAGAAATTCGGAGAGGCCCATGCCAAAAGATCCGACAGCAAAGTCTGAAACAACAAAGAGCAAAGGCAAAGGACAAAGGGTTAATTCCTTTGTGCTTTTTGTCCGAAGGAATTCCTTCGGACAAAAAGTCTAAAGAAATTCGGAAAGATTACAAGACAAATCCGTGGGAAAAAGCCCGAAACAGGTGAAGACAAAGACAAAACACCTTACAGAATAAAGCCAATATAAAAGGGAGCAGAACAAAGGAAACCTTCAGACTTTTTGTCCGAATGATTAATTCGAAAAATAAGCCCAAGGCAGAGAAGAAGAAAAATCCGAAGGAAAGGTAATAAACCAAAGTTCGCAAGAACAAATTCGGCAAAATTGGCAAGCATAAAGCCGAAGGAAATCAAAGGTAAAGTCAACAAGAATTCCAAAGGAAATAAGAAGACTAAGGGTGACGTCTTGCAAGACGTCAAATTTTGACCGTGGGAAGTAACCGTTGAAACAAAGGTAAAGCCAGATTTTCGAAAGAATTAAACCACGGGAAGTTGACCTCAAATTAAGTGACGGGAAGTTGAAAAAAGGCAAAACGGAGGAAATATAGACAAAATACATCCAAATATAGAATCCCGCCAAAAATAGACATGAACAAGCAGACCAGAATAAGATAAAATACATGCAAACAAGGGCTATTTTCGATCGACTGGTCAAAGCTTCAGTTGACTGGTTGTTGAAGTCCTGCTCATCTCGAGATCAACTCATCCGAAGGTCTTACTCAGCTTCAACCGGAGTTCTAAATTCGAACGTCGAGTTGACTACCCTAGATTTAGAGTTGACTAATTGTTAAATGCCACATCTACCAGGAGTTTCCCATGCAAAGGAGAATGATCTCTTCGTCCAACTCAGCTTATCAAACGGCTAACTCAACTTTTCAAACGTTCCAACTCGGCATCAAGCAGCTCACGTAGAGTTCTAAAATTGACATTGGCATGGATTTCCATGCAAAGAGAGATGGGCGGTTCAGAACAAAGACAAGTTCACTTCCTCAAGTGCAAGAAGCTTCATGCAAAGACAAAAAGAAAACATTTTTTATTGAAAGGCCAAGTCAGCCTTGAGTTAATCTAAGTTAATCCTTCTCTTCAATTTTTCAACGCCAATCTTTGGCTTTTGTAATTCTCTATAAATTGGCTTTCAGTCTTGATTAAAATGATCCCTCTCTTGGCTAGACCAGACTCTGTCATTGGGGAGTTGTGTAACCTCTTCGATCAATAAGACTGTACTTTCAGATTTCAAGTGTTGGCATAGTGTATATTCATTCAGCGATTTGCATAAGTGGTAGATTTCTCTCCCTTCCCAAATTCTAATTCATACCTAGTTGCTAGCTTATCGTATTATGCAGGTCATGTTCAGTGTTATTTATGTCTTTTGCTGAAGCTGTACGTGGATGTTAGGTCGCTGCAAAGTGTCTTGTATCAGACC
Organism: Torreya grandis; assembly: GCA_037957365.1. Taxonomy (NCBI): domain Eukaryota; kingdom Viridiplantae; phylum Streptophyta; class Pinopsida; order Cupressales; family Taxaceae; genus Torreya; species Torreya grandis. The sequence goes on along the minus strand of JARHVA010003202.1, from coordinate 1,607,882 downwards.
TCTCTCCATCGCTTTCCTTCATGTTTTGGTCAGTGAATCGAACCTCTTCATGAAATATTTAAGCATAATTGATTGATTGAAATCAAAGGTCTTCCTTTTTCCTTGTTTGTTTAGTGTTTAAGGTTCCAAGTTGAGTGGATCAATCTTCTGGTGTATCACCTTTATTAGGTAGGATTTCCCCTTAAAGTTTCCTTCTCCCTTTTCCATGGTAGTCCGCAGCATAGAGTAGAGATCCTCAGTGATACATCTTACAGGAACCAACCTTCTCTGGAGGTTCTTCTCACCGTTGAGGCACCCACCCTCGTGAGAAGATCCCATTGTTTTAGCCGGATAGAGGACTCGCCATTTCATGCACGTCTTCGATTCAAGGTGTAGCTCCAGGTTGACAAGTATACTATTGGGTACGTAGAGAGGGTTGGCAGAGCATCTACCCAATTAGCCATTCAGGATCAGAGACGTAAGCCATCTTCTGATTCGAGTGATGAGGAGTGTGTTCCTCATGACTATGACAGTCAACCATTGACACAGGCAGGGGCTTTTTGTCTTGACTGTATAGTGAAGAGTGCTCATCACTTCTTTAGTCCACACATTGATGACTTGATGACACGTAGGTGTGGATTGGCTCGGGATTAATACCATCCATTGTGGGATGAAGAGTTGCCATCTTCAGAAGATGGAACTAGAGATTGCAGGTGTCTGACTCAGTTATATTCAGAGGATTACTTGTAGGGTCAGAGATCAGATTACCATCATGCTGGTGTGTACCTGACAGAGTTTGCCACTTCTTTGTCTCAGAGATTTCCATTGGATACATGGTTACAAGGAGGTGGTGGTGTCCGTAAGCATGATGGCTTGTTTAGCCCTTATAGCAGTGATGGAGGAGAGTTTTATCATTCCCTCGATTTGGGAGGAGCAGTTACATATCTTCCAGCACCTATGAGGGATAGTTAGCACATCCATAGGAGATTTCCAGAGGATGAAAGGGGATGTTGTGGTGCAGACATGTCTACATATTCTTACCTCCTCTTGACTGATGGATGTGAGTTTCAATTGTATTGGGATCCAGGTGGTGACAGGATTGGCATTGTGGTTCGGATGGGTGACATTGGGTTGCTTCACCACTCTTGGCATGGTGAAGTTGATATCAAATTAGTGCAGTGGAAGTCAGAGGATGTTATGCATGGCAGACTTCCATTCTGGGTTTGGGATCCAGGGATATATTATTGGGCCCTCTACATTTTGATATGGGATCCATCTTGTGCATTAGGATTCCATTCAGGGTTTGCTGATGAGTTTTACAACGTGTACATTGTGTGGTACACATATAGTTTCACCTTTGGTTCACATGTACATGAGTTGATTTCAATGCACAAATCTTGTGCGCATGAGTTGGATAGTTGGTATGATGTTTATCCTTGCGCAATTGTGCTTTTGTTGGTGTTGCTAGAGTTATTTGGAGATATGTGGGTCATTCTACAGTTCTTCCCTTGGGCTTCTATTGGAGTGGTGTTTTCGTTTCACTTGCGATGGCTTGAGGACAAGCAATTTCAGGGAGGATGGACTATAATGTCCCCTTTTGAGCGAGCATCAGAAGTTTGGTGGTTTAGTCTATCATCGGGTCCTCGTAGGCTAATCAGGGTGATTAGAGGGCCCAATGTTGGAGTTAGCTGGTTCTCCAATAAGCAGTTGGCAATGTTTTCATCTCCAAATCCTTAGCTTGTTCAGAGACAATGTTATTAAGGGATTTCTGGCTTCATTTGTGTATACTTACTATTTATAGTAAGTCAATTGAATGATAGAGACCAACCTTACTATTTATAGTAAGGCACCCTGGTTAGCAGTGAATGCTGTGGGCTACCTCCTGGTGAAGTCAGAATTGATTTACGATGATTAATGGAGTTATAATATTATAATTATTATTAAAGTTATACTTTAATAATAACTAATTATTAAGCGCATATCATTAATGAATTAAGTGGACTTTATTTAAAAGGGGGATTTAAATGCTTTTAAAAGTATACTTTATAATAAGTGTTAAAGTGTTATTTTAAAGGAGAGATATAAGTGAATAATAAAGTATACTTTATATTTTAGAGTTGTGCGCCAAAAAGGAGGGAAAAGTAAATGAAATTAAAGTAAATTAAATGAGATGAAATCAAATGCAAATTGCAAATTATAAAAGGGCATTTAAAGCTCATTTTCGGGGGTCATTGTTGAAGAAGAATTTGGCTAAGGACTTTGCTGAAGACTGGAGAATCTGAAAATCTTGAGATTTTTGAGGACGTAGCCCCTCAAGAAGAATAGCTTGCAGACAATTCCATTGCAGGTATTGTGTTTGTGCTTCATCGAATTAAGGAAGATTTCTTTATTCAGGGTTCATACTAGCCCTAGCGCCATTGGAAAGATTACTTGCAGCCATCATTAGAGGATCGATTGCATTTCAAAGGAGATCCAGCTCCATACAAACCAGTCGCAGCATATAACAAGTGGAGATTGTATATGGTGAAAAGGTTGAGCTACAGTAGTCTTCTAGTATCTCAGACATAAATCTACAACTGGAGCAGCATATACATATGAAGTCAATTGGATTTGATACCTTGTTTGTAGTTTGGCATTGTAACTTCATCATGGCACAAGGGCAAAATTTGGTATGTTGGCATTTCATTGTATAATCTGAAACTGAATGTAATCAGCAAATAACTCTATTCTAATCTTTAATTTGAATACATATATCCTGTTTACTTCTGCTGTTATAAGTGTTAATATCAGTCATTGGATCTTGTCTGGTTATTGGCATATGCATGTGAAATGTATGCTCTATTGTTCATTGAAATGTCTATATGAAACAAACCGGAAAAACTTATCACAAACAAGCATTCAAACTCAGAAAATTCAGTGATAATAGCCAGCATGCTAAGTGTTTGACAAAATGTCAATACACTAAATTCAAGAAATTCAGAGCAGATTTGGGGTGGGACACTACAGTACCTTGCAATATGTCTTCCCAATCATGGGCTGTAGTGTGACTTTAAAGTGCAGATTTTCGATTCCTTTAGGTGGCTGGAACTGTTTTGTTGACTCGGAAAATTTTGAGCCAAAAATTTCAGACTTCAAACATCTTTTTTCAGCTCTTCCCCTTGCCTGCCATATATGGAATAAATTGGTTTTGATGCCCAAAAAAGTCCATAGGTAAGCCCAGCTAAGTCTAGCATTTTGCGGTAAGCAATAGGACCAACTTTTCTTGCAATTTGAACCTTGTGAACCACTGTTTGCATTTTTTGCCCTCCAAAAACAAGAAAGGTCTCACTTTCCTCAAAACGCCTTCATATTCATTCTTGCAAGAAGTAATAGGGTGCTGCCCAAAGCAAATTTTGGGTTGCCCTTGACAATCAAATCTCCTCTTAACCTTCCCAAAACAAGCATGACAAAAATCAGAATTTGCTACACTTACCGATTGCCTTGTAGAGGATTCTAATTTGGAATGAAAGGGTTGCATTTGATGTCTAGTGGCAGCCTTCTTTTCAATGTACTGTTGTCAACCTGGAGCTATGCCCTGATTCAAAGACGTGTGTGAAATGGCCAATCCTCTATCCGGCTGAAACGATGGGATCTTCTCACGAGGGTGGGTGCCTCAGCACTGAGAAGAACCTCCAGAAAAGGCTGGTTCCTGTATGATGTATCAATGAGGATCTCTACTCTATGCTGCGGACTACTGTGGAAAAGGGAGAAGAAAACTTAAAGGGAAAATCCTACCTAAAAGGGGGTGATACATCAGAAGTTTGATCCACTCAAATAAGAATTTTGAACACTGAACAAATAAGGGAAAAGGAAGACCTTAGATTTCAATCAACCACTTATGCATAAATATTTCATGGAGAGGTTCGATCCAATGACCAAAACCTGAGGGAAAATGATGGAGAGAGGTCCGATACAAAACACTGTGCAGCCACCTAACATCCACTTACAGCTTTAGCAAAAGACATAAAGAACACTTTAACATGACCTGCATAAGGATAATCTAGCAACTAGGTATGAACCATAATTTGGGAAGGGAGAGAAATCTACCACTTATGCAAATTGCTGAATGAAATATACACTATGCCAACACTTGAAATCTGAAAGTACAATCCTATTGATCGAAGAGGTTACACAACTCACCAATGGCAGAGTCTGGTCTAACCAAGAGAGAGAATGGATAATTTTTAATCAAGGTTGAAAGCCATTATATAGAGAATTACAAGAGACCAAAGATTGGCGTTGAAAATTTGAAGAGAATGATTGACTTCGGTTAACTCAAGGCTGACTTGGCCTTTCAATTAAATATATTTCCTTTTTTGTCTTTGCATGAAGCTTATTGCGCTTGAGGAAGTGAACTTGTCTTTGTTCTGAACCGCCCACCTCTATTTGCATGGAAATCCATGCCAATGTTAATTTTAGAACTCTACGTGAGCTGCTTGATGCCAAATTGGAACGTTGGAAAGGCTGAGTTGGCCGTTTGATAAGCTGAATTGGTCGAAGAGATCATCCTCCCTCGCATGGAAAGCTCCTAGTGGATGCAAAATTTAACAATTAATCAACTCTAAATCTGGTACAGTCAACTCAACATTCGAATTTGGAACTTCGGTTGAAGCTAAGTTGGACCCTCAGATGCATGAGATGATCTGGAGATGAGAGGGACTTTAATAACCAGTCAACTGAAGCTTTGACCAGTGTTCGAAAAGAGCTCCTGCTTGCATGTATTTTACCCTGTTCTGGTCTGCCTGTTTCTGTCTATTTCTGGCGAGATTCTATATTTGGCAATTTCCTTCGGACTTCTCTTATTTCCACTTTTGCACAGTCCAAAAACTATTACTTTTGGGTGTCTCGGCTTAATTCCTTCGGATTTTATTGAAGGGGCTTTGTCCCAATTTCTTCGGACTTCTGTCTCGTCATTTTCCCGCGGACAAAATGTCTGCAAGAATTATCTTGGTCTCTTCCTCTGTCCTTCGGAATTCCTATTTTCTTCGGGTTTTTTCCGTGGCCCTTTCTCTGAATTTCTTCAGACTTTTTTTTTGTCTGAAGGAATTCCGAAGGTTTCCTTTTGCTTTGCCTTTGTTGAATTCAACTTCGCCGAAGCCCTTTGTATTTTGCCGTCGGCTTTTGTCTTTGGGCTTCTTTCCTGTGTCTTACGAATTCCTTTGGAGTTTTTGTCCGAAAAAATTCCTTCAGACAAAAAGTCCGAAGGATATCTTCCTTTGTTGTGCCTTTGAGTGCCTTTGAAATGTGCCCTTCGAAAAGGTTACCGTGGTGATGTCGCCGACCAAGTGCCCTCCGCAAGGGCTTGTAGCTCTCCCTCTGTGCCTTTCGGAATAATTGGAGGGCACCCGGACTTTCGCAAAGGTCCTGAATTCGTTCCTATACCTTCTCGAAGGGTATGTGCCCTTTGGGAATGTTGAAAATGATCCTTCCAAAGGGTACCCTGCCCTTCGGGTTTCTTACAAATGACCCTTCCGAAGGGTACTTCCTTTAGGCATTTTGTTGATTTGTTATTCCCTTGTTTCATGAACCATTCCTTCGGACATGAGCCCGAAGGAATTCATCCTTTTGTAGCAAAGGCCCTTACCAAAACAATGTATTCTTCCTTCCTTGGCTAGAGACGTGAACTTTCTAAATGGCAAAAGACAATCCGACTTGTGGAAGAATTGTCAACATTTCGGGCGACTCAGTTGGCTCAGCATGCCTGCTATGCTTGAGAACTCAGACCATGTATAGACGCTTATTTGACACCAAATGGTGAACCTGATTTCTGACTAAAAATCTGCTCTGATCATCGCTGTAGTAACCTCCTTCAAAATAAGAAGGGAAAGACACGAAAGCATAAAACTAACTAAAAAGCAAATGTGCAAACAAGCACTTATTGGAACAAAAACTGAAGCAAACTACTGTGCTTAAACAGCACTTGGAGGAAAGTAAAAACAACTAAAGAACCTAGCTAACCATGGTAAAGCATGATCCGCCTGGATCAAATAAGAAATTCTTGAATTCACTCCTAAGAGATGGTACAAGTTGCAAAGCAAGATGTTTATTAGTCATAACCTTTTATGAGGCATTTCCCTCGTCCACCAACTGTATCAGGATCTTCTCAAATGGGTCATCAACAGTAACAAGGACAAACTCATCAAGTACCTCTTGATCTTTTTCAGATTGCTTATCATCTACCACCTTGTCAAGTGACACCTCATCTATGCATGGTTTTTTGATGACCATATCCTTATTGATTGTCGCAAGCTCATCCAGCTCTTCAAGGAGCTTTGAGTATGCAACCCAATCTGTACTGTGACCTTGAATAGGTGATTCTTGATCAAATTTCTCATAAGCATGCTCTTTAATAGCCATCATATCCATACAAAGCTCTTCAATCTCTTGCAGAGATTCAAGGTACAGTTGTCAATCATCTTTTTGTTCCTCATTTTGATCTATTTGAACTGAATCAGCTATCATGCTATCTGGCTCCTTCTCAATAGGAGATACCTGTAACTCATGTATGGCTTCAATTTGTACCAACTCCTCTTGAAGTTCTTCTACATCAAGATCAGTCTTCCCACTCTCAGCTATAATTGGATGCTCAATTACAACCTCAAGTGAAGTATCAATAGGAAATTCTTCCTTAAACACATCTGAAGCATCTTCTTCACACTCTGCAAGAACTTGTCCTGTAGCTGCAACTTCTTCCTCAATACTCCAAAGAACAGGATCCTCCTGAGTAAGGGGGATGGCGGGAGGGTGATAAAATTCATTTGTTTGAGAGGGAAAATAAAGCATGGGAGGTTGATCGTGATCAAATTTTGGAATCTTGAGGGCAATGGAATTATCTAGGGAGTTTTGGAGGGGAGGGAAACAGAAACTCTTAAAGACCTCTGTATTTTGTTCCTTCCACTTGGCCATTACCTCATCAAAGTCTGGAACCTGCTTGTCTTCTTGGACAACCTGAGCTTGAGGGATGATTGGTGAGGAAAGGGGACTATAGAAAGGTTTAGTCTCATGAATAGGCTCTTGAATAGGCTCTTGAATATGTTCTTGACTCCAATTAGGAAGCTCCCTTGACACACACTGCGCATTGTTAAGAACTTCATGAGAATAAGAATCACAATAGCCCTTTGTAGACAATTGGTTTAACTCGATTTTCTGCCTTTCCCAAGCCTCCATCTTTTCCAATGCAAGAATACATAGTCCATTTATCTCTTCTGGGTCATTGGACACATTTCGAAATAGACCATTCACTTCCTCATACTGAGAGTTAGAACAAACCTTTCTTGCATAAGCTAGTATTCTGAGCTCTATCTCATTCATTTTTTCTTGAAGGCAATACTGCTCATACGCAACATCATAGCCATATGGGAAAGATGCAATCCAGTCCTGAGACTGATATGACTCACAAGGAAGGCAAGATTCACGCTCTTGATAATAAGGATCATGAGAAACTTGATAAGGCACAACATAGCTTTGATAATACTCTTGATAAGGCTGATTAGGCTCATAAAAAGGCTCATAGGTAATGACCAGGCTGGTATGGGCCGATAAGGAAATATAGCGAAAGAATTCTCTTCATACACAGCCATCAAAATTCATTCGCGATAATACAATAAAAATAGACTTACATGGAAACTGTCCTGAACTATTAGAAGCAATTGCTTGAGCTTAGAATCACCAAATACTTCTTGAAGAACACTGCTACAACTGCAATTTCATCAAAACCAGAAAAAATAGATCCCACCGGGCGTGCCAAAAACTGTTGTCAACCTGGAGCTGCGCCTTGATTCGAAGACGTGCGTGAAATGGCCAGTCCTCTATCCGGCTAAAACAATGGGATCTTCTCACGAGGGTGGGTGCCTCAACGGTGAGAAGAACCTCCAGAGAAGGCTGGTTCCTGTATGATGTATCAATGAGGATCTCTACTCTATGCTGCAGACTACCGTGGAAAAAGGAGAAGGAAACTTAAAAGGGAAATCCTACCTAAAAGGGGGTGATACATCAGAAGTTTGATCCACTCAACTTGGAATTTTGAACACTAAATGAACAAGGGAAAAGGAAGACCTTAGATTTCAATCAACCACTTATGCATAAATATTTCATGGAGAGGTTCGATCCAATGACCAAAACCTGAGGGAAAACGATGGAGAGAGGTCCGATACAAGACACTTTGCAGCCACCTAACATCCACTCACAGCTTCAGCAAAAGACATAAAGAACACTTTAACATGACCTGCATAAGGATAATCTAGCAACTAGGTATGAACCAGAATTGGGGAAGGGAGAGAAATCTACCACTTATGCAAATTGTTGAATGAAATATACACTATGCCAACACTTGAAATCTGAAAGTACAGTCCTTCTACTGATCGAAGAGGTTACACAACTCACCAATGGCAGAGTCTGGTCTAACCAAGAGAGAGATTGGATAATTTTAAATCAAGGTTGAAAGCCATTATATAGAGAATTACAAGAGGCCAAAGATTGGCGTTGAAAATTTGAAGAGAAGGATTAACTTCGGTTAACTCAAGGCTGACTTGGCCTTTCAATTAAATATATTTCCTTTTTTGTCTTTGCATAAAGCTTCTTGCGCTTGAGGAAGTGAACTTGTCTTTGTTCTGAACCGTCCACCTCTATTTGCATGGAAATCCACGCCAATGTTAATTTTAGAACTCTACGTGAGCTGCTTGATGCCGAATTGGAATGTTGGAAAGGCTGAGTTGGCCGTTTGATAAGCTGAGTTGGTCGAAGAGATCATCCTCCCTCGCATGGAAAGCTCCTAGTGGATGCGGCGTTTAACAATTAATCAACTCTAAATCTGGTACAGTCAACTCGACATTCGAATTTGGAACTTCGGTTGAAGCTGAGTTGGACCCTCAGATGCGTGAGATGATCTGGAGACGAGCGGGACTTTAATAACCAATCAACTGAAGCTTTAATCGGTGTTCGAAAATAGATCCCGCTTGCATGTATTTTACCCTGTTCTGGTCTGCCTGTTCCTGTCTATTTCTGGCGAGATTCTATATTTGGCAATTTCCTTCGGACTTCTCTTATTTCCACTTTTGCACAGTCCAAAAACTATTACTTTTGGGTGTCTCGGCTTAATTCCTTCGGATTTTATTGAAGGGGCTTTATCTGAATTTCTTCGGACTTCTGTCTCGTCATTTTCCTGCGGACAAAATGTGCGCAAGAATTATCTCGGTCTCTTCCTCTGTCTTTCGGAATTACTATTTTCTTTGGGTTTTTTCCACGGCCCATTCTCCGAATTTCTTCGGACTTTTTTTTTTGTCCGAAGGAATTCCTTCGGACAAAAAGTCCGAAGGTTTCCTGCTACTTTGCCTTTGTTGAATTCAACTTCTTCGAAGCCCTTTGTATTTTTCTGTTGGCTTTTGTCTTCGAGCTTCTTTCCTGTGTCTTCTGAATTCCTTCAGACTTTTTGTCCGAAAGAATTTCTTTGGACAAAAATTCCGAAGGATATCTTCCTTTGCTACGCCTTCGAGTGCCTTTGAAATGTGCCCTTCGGAAAGGTTACAGTGGTCCTGTCGCCGACCAAGTGCCCTCTGCAAGGGCTCGTAGCTCTCCCTCTATGCCCTTCGGAATAATTGGAGGGCACCCGAACTTTTCGCAAAGGTCCCGAATTCGTTCCTTTACCTTCCCAAAGGTTATGTGCCCTTCGGGAATGTTGAAAACGACCCTTCTAAAGGGTACCCTGCCCTTCGGGTTTCTTGCAAATTACCCTTCTGAAGGGTACTTCCTTTAGGCGTTTTGTTGATTTGTTATTCCCTTGTTTCATGAACCATTCCTTCGGACATAAGCTCGAAGGAATTCATCCTTTTGTAGCAAAGGCCCTTACCAAAACAATGTATTCTTCCTTCCTTGGCTAGAGACATGAACTTTCTAAATGGCAAAAGACAATCCGACTTGTGGAAGAATTGTCAACATGTACCTCATGCTCATGAAACATCCTCCTATCATGCTATTTGCAGAAAAAGAAAGGGCCTCTCTATCACTCAAACCATGCAAAACAATCTCATTACTTGCGACTTTGAATTTTAGCTCCAATGTTTGGTAGTTTTGAGCGTACTCACCAAGTGAATGCAACCATTGAATACCAAGGACCATATTGGTCTCTGTTGACAATTTTACCCCAAAGGAAAGAACAAATTTATTCAAGCAGTTGAAGGAGCAAATTCTAAAAGAGAACAGATGTTTTGTGGTTTTACAAAGGGGCAAAGATCATTTCGAAGTTCTAAAGGGTTTGAATCATTTGGACTTTTTTGTCCGAAGGGTCACTAGTTGAAGATTCAATTGCTTCGGACATTTTGTCCGAAGGAAATGGCACTTGTTTAAAGCCCGAAGGATCACTAGGAGTGGAAGACCTTAGCAAAAAATATCTTAAGGGTCATAACTACCAAAGATGCTAAAGTGTTCATTCATTTGTAAAAGGGTCATTTTATCGGCCAAGATACCATTTGCAAAAAAATCCGAGGGGAAAATGACAAGAGGTAAGAGGCCGAAAAAAAGAGTCCATTACAGAAAACCCAAAGGGTATCTGACCTTTGGAAAAATCACATTTCATAATCCCGAAGGGTAGGAAGGACCTTTTCCAATTTTACTGAGGGGCTAGTGTAAAGTACGAAGAGTTCTCCATTTGCCGAAGGGACATACAGAAAGCCGAAGGGTCTTTTTCCCTTCGGGAAACTCTTTGTCAAGAAACCCGAAGGGCACGATACCCTTCAGAAGGGTCATTTTCAACAATCCCAAAGGGCACCTACCCTTCGAGAAGGTACACGTCAACTTCAAGGCCTTTGCAAAAACTTGGGTGCCCTACAATTTTTTTGAAAAGGGCGCAGACGAAGGACAGAAGCCCTTGTAGAGGGCACTTGGTCGGCAACAGGACCATGGCAAAAAGTCCGAAGGGCACAAAGGGAGAGCAACGACCCTTGTGGAGGGCACTCGGTCAATGACAAGACCACTGTGACTTTCTCGAAGGGCAATTTTTTCGAAGGCAGTCAAAGACAAAAGACGAAGGATTAATTCCTTCGGGCTTTTTGTCCGAAGGAATTCCTTCGGACAAAAAGTCCGAAGAAATTCAGAGAAAAGGCTGCGCAAAAAGCTCGAGCAAATAAACCCGACAAAATGAAGTCCGAAGCCAACATAAGAAGAGAAGAAACAAAGGAAAGATATCCTTTGGACTTTTTGTCTGAAGGATTAATTCGGGGAAATCAAGCCCGCAAAGTTAAAAAGTCTGCGAGAAAGTGATAGGGTAAAGACAATTCAAGTGGACAATTTTTTCGACGAAAATCATTCAGAGGGAAAGTCCGAAGAAAGGCCCGAGGAAATAAACCCAAGGCGAAATGAAACCAAAAGTGTAAATTTCGAAGGAAATCCAAAGCTTCGAAAAAGATGAAAAGGCCAAATGGCCGCCAGAAATAGACATGAACAGGCAGACCAGAACATGGTAAAATACATGCAAGTAGGGGTTATCTTCGAACGCCGGTCAAAGCTTCAGTTGACTGATTATTAAAGTCTTGTTCACCTCCGGATCAGCTCACGCATCCGAGGGTCCAACTCAGCTTCAACCGAAATTCCAAATTCGAATGTCGAGTTGACTGTTCCAGATTTAGAGTTGACTAATTGTTAAACGCCGCATCCACTAGGAGCTTTCCATGCAAGAGAGAATGATCTCTTCATCCAACTCAGCTTGCCAAACAGTCAACTCAGCCGATCTCTTCGTCCAACACAGCTTATCAAACGGCCAACTCAGCATTTCAACGTTCCAATTCGGCATCAAGCAGCTCACATAGAGTTCTAAAATTGACATTGGCGTGGATTTCCATGCAAAGAGAGGTGGGCGGTTCAGAACAAAGACAAGTTCACTTCCTCAAGGGCAAGAAGCTTCATGCAAAGACAAAAAATAAAATATATTTTATTGAAAGGCCAAGTCAGCCTTGAGTTAATCTAAGTTAATCCTTCTCTTCAAATTTTCAACGCCAATCTTAGGCTTTTGTAATTCTCTATATAATGGCTTTTAGCCTTGATTTAAAAAATGATGATCCCTCTCTTGGCTAGACCAAACTCTGCCATTGGTGAGTTGTGTAACTTTTTCAATCAATAGAAGGACTGTACTTTCAGATTTCAAGCGTTGGCATAGTGTGTATTCATTCAGCAATTTGCATAAGTGGTAGATTTCTCTCCCTTCCCAAATTCTGATTCGTACCTAGTTGCTAGATTATCCTTATGCAGGTCATGTCAAGTGTTCTTTATGTCTTTTGTTGAAGCTGTAAGTGGATGTTAGGTGGCTACAAAGTGTCTTGTATCAGACCCCTCTCCATCATTTTCCCTCATGTTTTGGTCATTGGATCAAACCTCTTCATGAAATATTTATGCATAAGTGATTGATTGAAATCGAAGGTCTTCCTTTTCCCTTGTTCATTCAGTGTTCAAGGTTCCAAGTTGAGTGGATCAATCATTTGGTGTATCACCGTCATTACGTAGGATTTCCCCTTAAATTTTCCTTCTCCCTTTTCCATGGTAGTCCGCAGCATAGAGTAGAGATCCTCATTGATACATCATACAGGAACTAGCCTTCTTTGGAGGTTCTTCTCACCATTGAGGCACTCACCCTCGTGAGAAGATCCCATTGTTTCAGCCGGATAGAGGACTGGCCATTTCACGCACGTCTTTGATTCAGGGCGTAGCTCCAGGTTGACAACAGTCTCCCCTATACCAACCACATAAAAATCATCCTCAAACACATGCCTTTCCAAAGTGAGACTAAGATTTGGAACTTTAGTAGTAAAAGGGGTGGTGAACCCATCCGCCACCATGACTTTGAATCCTTTGAACTCCACAGATTGTAGCCCACATGATGCTACTAGCCCTCTATCAATGAAATTGTGGATTGCCCCACTATCAATAAGTATGGTGATTGGCGTACCCTTCCCTTCACTCTAAAGGGATAATACCTAGGAGCCCCCAAAAGTGATGCCAAGGTGCCACTCAACTCCTCTTGTCCCTCTATCTCCAAGGTGTCCTCCTCATAGGTGGTTCTCCCAACTTCCTCATTTTCCTCTTCGGGAAGTACCTCAATGTAGTGTACTTGCCTTTTGCCACGGCAATTGGGTCCCTTCTCCCAAGGATCCTTGCATGTAAAACAAAGACCTTTCTTTCTCAGCTCATTTCTCACATCAAAGTTACTACGTGGTAGCTCCTTCTACTTCCCCAAACCTAGTTGGTTTGGTCTAATCAAGGGACCCATGTGATTGGCCTTTGGAGGCCCTACATAGATACTCTTCGGCTGCCCCAAACTGCCATCTCTTTGCTGCCCTGTAGGTGGGAAAAAAGTATTCTTTGGCTGTGCCAAAGGTGTGAATCTGCTCCTTGGAGTAGAAGACTCCAAATCACAGGCCTTCTGGATGGGCTCTCTCAACGAAGGTGGATCAAATGCCTTGACCAATCCCCTCAAAGAATCAACAAGCCCTCCACAAACAACACCGAGATATCAATCACGATGAGTGAAAGCCTCTGAAACTCCGTGACATAAATCATCCACTGAGGCCCTTTGCCTCAATTGTGAGCTAAATCATGGAAATGATGTTTTGGATCTATTCTATCAACCTCCTGCTAAACTCCTCATAGGAGTGTATGTGTTGATGTCCCTGCGTGATCAAACCATGATACCACCAATCGTGGGTTGCTCCCTCTAAATGCAAAGTGGCAAACAAAATGGCCTCTCCCTCTGCCATAGGTCAAAGTGAAAAGGTCTCCACCTTTTGAATCCATGCCCTCACTGAGCTCCTTTGTGACCCATTTAACATAAAGAGAGATAACTTTCCCAACGCATGCTAGAGATCTCCCTGGCTACACCTCTGCCTCCGACTGGTCCTGGGCCCACTCTGTACCCATTTCCAAGCTGAAAACTCAGAAAAAGTCATTGCCCCTCTCACTATCGCAGATAAGGTAACATACTCATCCATCTCCCTCTCTAACTCCTCACATGGGCTAGGAAACCCCTCCCTCGTTGTTGCGGGCTCCTCCCTCTTGACAAATAGTAGGTTGGGTGGGCCTACATGTGGATACTCCATTCCCCAAAGGGGGTGTATGCGAATCTGACCTGCTCCCTGAAGCACCACTATCTCCATTGTGTGGCTTTAAGCCACCCATCTTACTGAGGGAACAAAGAAACCCCTCCATCACTGTTGTCATTCTCTTGAGTCTGAAAACACTTCTCAAACCTCTCCTCGGCTATCTTGTCTCTCCTCTCACTCTATGTCTCCTAGTGTACCATGTCGCCCATGACTTGATCATGCTCAAGTGAACCAACTGGTGGAAGCCCTGCTTCTCTCCTGTTACACCTCAAGTAATACTTAACCTCTTTATTGCCACTCATGTATCAAATCCTTCACCCCACAGTATAGCCAAGATATGGCTCTGATACCACTGTAATGTCCTCAATTTGGGGCAAGCAAACAATAATGGGATTGGGTATAAATCCCAATCAAAAATCTGAAAATAATAGAATAGACCAGCTACTTTAGGTTATATCAAACAAACCACAATACTCCTCCAAAGTGATCCAGATGCTAGATGCCACTAGGGTAGAAATTAGTCCACAATTACAGCGATTTATAACCACTCCAAAAATCGAGAATAGACTATAAAAGTTGATGCAAAACTGCTGTAATAAATTCTTGGAATTGATGTTCACACTAACTGAAGATATATACCAAAAATATAGGGAACACAAGCCTTCTTTCCCACTCATCAAACCTATTGTAGAGATCCTTGAAAATGGTTTGCAAAATTAGGTAAGACCAGTGATTACTCCCAACCAAGGAAATTTGTAATTAGGCCCCAAAAATGGCCACTAAACAGAAAATCAGATCGCCAATCCTCACAAGCAAGCTGGAAAATTATCAAATAAAATCACTTTATAATATCGTGAATATCAAGTGATTAATAAGGTCAAACCCTCAACCAACAAGCTAAAAAATCCTCAGAAAATGTCACAAATATTAAGGATAATATTTGCTCAATGATTTAGAGCCTACAAGCACCCCAAACCCTTGCAACTTCCTCTCCAAGTGAGTCGCCCAACTTATGATTTTAATTGCTAAAAATTTCAGAATTAATACATTTATTTTAGCTCTCCAAAACCTTCCAAATCCTTGTGATTTTATCCCAAATAAATTAAAAATAATATTAAAATTTTACCTTTTCAAATTAGAGTCTAAAAGCCCTCCAAAAAGGTTCACTTCCTTCTCCAATCAATTCACCACACCTCAGAAATAATTATAAAATAAATCAGAATATTTTGTCTCGTCAATTGATCATCAAATGATCTCTTCTGATGCCCTAGGCAAGTCATCCAAGTGGAATAATTTCGCCAATAAATCTTCAAACCCTTAAAGGGGTCTCTGTGTAGCACAACCCTCTCAAGAGGGGTCTTCTTGACCCAATCAATTCATCACCCAAGGGAATGGCTCCAAATCATGCAATCAACCTCCCAATGCAAGTCGCCAAACTCCAAGACCTGCAATTTATCTGAAAACCAACTCTCTATGAGGTTTGAAACAATTTTTAATGAAGGTGGTGTCCAAAAACACTCTTGTAGATCCACTTGCATGCAACCATGCAAATTTGAAGCATAACTACAACCCTTGAATAGAGTTGTCCTGAAAATAGGTGTGGAGGTTTTCATCTCCAAACCCTAAACACACTTGAAGGTTTTCGTTTTTAAGATATGATGAACAAGCTTGACATACTTAATCAATGATTCAATATCCAAAATAAACATAATCCTCCAAATGACTCATTTATTATTTTTTATAATCATCCTCCAAGGGTGGCGCCCAAGTTGGATGTGTCTTTTGAATCATAAACAATTTTACCTTTTTAAAAATTATTTTTTGAGGGTTTAGGCTCTCATGACCTTTAAGGTCCCCTACTTAAGTGAAAATTAAATAAGAAAAAATAGTTTTTTTGCATAACTCAACTGAAAATTGGAACACTTAAGTACTTTACACCTTTTTTTTTTTGAAGGGCCTCTTCATAGTTCCCTTCTTTTTTTTTCCCTTAGCCTTGTGGGAACAAAACCAAGCTAAGGGTCCATAAGCAAGTTATGCCAAAAAGGGGGACATTACACATTCTCTGTATGAGCCTTATTAATAACAATCCAAAATATTTCAAAAATTTCAAAAATAATCTCTTTACAACCAATATCTAACATGATGTTACAAAATCTGATTTTTGCAAAAGTTTGTAGTATTGTTACCCTCTTGGCAAAGTTATGGCTTCCAATAATAACCAATCCACGGAAACTTTCAACAATCAGTAAGAAAACCTCTTTCATGATACTATTGCAATAAGGTTGTTTTGGGGTTGTTATTTTGTTGATTTCACTAAGGCAATTAGTGACTGCAAATTTCACCTCTTCATCTAAGTGTCTCAAAAGCTTGGGTTTAACCAAATAAGTCATTGATGGCTTCATTGCCTATAGAAATTTCTAAGAATTTGACTGGTCTATCATAGACAAACAAATCTCCACTTCCTTTAAGTTGGGTAAGACATCATTTGACTGATGCAAAAACTCCAGACTCTATCCTGATGTGTAAAGCCTATTCTCCACATCCTTTTCTTCATGTAAGGATCTAGACTGAAAAGGTTTTGGTGTGTAACTGATCATAGTTTGATGATCTTCTAAGGAACCCTTGTTCTAAGTTAAATCTGTCCAAAACACCTTTCGAAAAGTTCTTTCCAATTTATCCTGACTTTGTCTAAGAGATTTAAGGAAAGAATCTATTGTCTTTCTATATTCCATAATTCAAATGATATATGAAGACCAAAATACTAACATGCAAGGCTCGAAATCAACATGCAAGTGCTAATCACTAACATGCAACAGGAAAAACTGACATCCAAGGCTCAAAATCAACATGCAAGTGTTGATCATTAACATGCAACATGAAAAACTGACATGCAACCCTCCAGACTGGCAAGATCATAGCTCTGATACCACTGTAAAATCCTTACCTGGATTTCAACTAAAATTCACAAAATATTTAATTATTCTTGTGCAGATATTTTGTCAAATATTTGTTATTATGCTCATCAATCTGAAATTTTGGTTATAGACAATGAAGAACAACTTGCGTGGAGATTAAAAGAAACACATTTGTTATTCAATATTCAATGAACATATATGGGTAATTTGCCAAATAGTTTGCACCATACAATGAAAAGATTCAACTGAGACTAAGAACACCCAAATGGATGTTAACTTCAGAATTGCATAAATAAATATTGTATTACAAAGTAATACCAAAAGGAGTTCAAACACCCATGTTATATAGCAAATCGTCCCATGAAGGGTTTCACCCAAAAAAGGACTGAATAAAGGACAAACAAGCGATGCAGTTGTCTCAAGGAGATACTACTTGTATCAACAAAACAATTTGCAATATTAAACTCCACAGAAAGTGCCAAAAACCATAGTGAAGACCTATGATTTTTCAGAAACTGTGATACTACTTTGAAACCCTCAAAAATCACTTAACTTCTAACACTAAATCCCCATCAAATGTTACAATCTCCTTCAAGGCTTCAGCTCCAACAATTAAAAGAATATTGTTCAGCACAAACTTCAAAACCTGTTTTAATATATGCACCTAGGAACTCTGAATAAATCTGCCCAGGTTGCTCGAATGGGTTTTCGTCCACACAACCAATCTTTCAATTCGCAATGAATCCGCACACCTATGAATCATGAATGAATCCACCAAGGATTGGCTAGGTGGGTTTTTGTCCACAAAACCAATATTCCCAAGGGTTTTTGTCCTAGGGTTTCTAAGAACCAAAGGTTCTAGCTCTCCAAGAGACTTCAAGAAAATATCAAAACAAGAATAATTGAAATGAACCCCCACAACCTCCTTTTATAACACCCTAGGAATTTTCTAGAAGTTATATTTAAAATTTACTTTTTAAATAAACTTTTCCACACTTCATAAAGTGACTTTATAATATTTTGTTTTTTGGGCTCCAACATAAGTCATTTTATAATAACACTTAATCTCCATATAAGTGACTTTTATTTTATAAATTACTTCTAAACCAATAAGACACTTAATGTTCACCTTTATAAATAATTAATATAAGTTGTCTTTTAATTTACCCCTTGACAACTTAAATATTAATTATTTATTATTCTAGTTATTTTCCTCACATCCACCCAAAGTTGTAGGGAATTTAAAAATAGCCCAATAGTGAATTCTGAAGGCGCCAACAAACTCAGAAGCTTACTGGAGATCCAATTTAATGAAAATTAACACTTTCAAAAAATAGTAAGCTTCTCCAAGAAATGTGGAGAGCTCCCAGAAGGTCGAAATTGCATCCAAAAAGTACCATTAGACATATTTTGATCTCTTCAACTAATTGTCGTCAAAATCCCTCCCTAATAACATTGGCTCACTCCAAGATTCTTGGTATCTTCCAAGACTATTGGAAAGGATTGAAAAGGAACATTACAAGTTTGGTCCTTTGGATCTCAAAATTTAGTCAATTCCAAGCTTGTTTGATATGTTATTTTCATCATTGATGCAGTCACAATTAGGGGTCTCAATGAAGAGATGCCTTATACTGTGCAGCGAATAACTAAATAACAACAATTTACTCTTTAATATTAAATAAATGAGAGATTTCACACTTAGCCAAAATTGACTTACAACACACCCACACACAATCCGCAGGCTTACAAACACCACAGTCCTTGCAAGGACATGATCCAAACCAAATCCCCTACCCCAGATCTATGCATGTATCTTTGTTGACTATTCTCACTAATAGCAACAATCAAGACTTTCACCTCAAGGGTTTTGAATCCCCTTTCAATGGTGTAGGGATTTGTTTATATACGCATTCGATCCATCTACTTACATCAATGCTCTTAGCTACCTACTAATGCCACAAATACTAAATGCTTATAAAGCATCACAATTATTAAATGCTCAATATAGTTCCAATACATCATAACGCATCGTGCCCATAACACATCACAGAGATATGAAATATGCTTGACAACCTTCCATGTTCAAGTTATTAAATGTGAAATGGTTAGAAACTTGCAAGGAATATTTTCTTCAACAGTTGGATTAATTCGCAAGGCTTGCGCACTGAGCAAGTTGCATGGAGATTGCACTTCCTAAAGCTAAGTCACAACATTTTGCAAATGCAAACTACGCAAGATCCTCCCGAAACACATTGTTGAACGTTGCTCTTCTTATCAAAGATATCACAAGCTTCGCAAAGCTAAATTGCACACATGTTCTGGGCTTGCATAACTTCACTTTGCTCATCTACACCACGATAAAACTGGCTTGCGCAAAGGTTTGCAAGTAACCTAAAGCTTTGCCTCATGTTTTGGGTTGCACACATCAAACAAACTGCGTGGAAGTAACAAAATATGCATGCAAAAGCTGCACAAAATACACAAAGGCTTGTGCGCAAGCATAGACTTGCACAAACTACTGCAAGCTGCTTATTTCTTCACTAAATCTTTTTGGTTGATGCAAGATTACAAGTGAATTTGGATGCTCCTACATCAATCATTCAAATGAGATGGCTATTGAGACATTATAACTTATATACTTTTTGGACATGGACACTTGCTTTGGTTTTGTTTTAATTTTTTCCTTGTTTACCATCTTGGTGGAGTAAGAGCTATTGATGGCCCTCAAAAACACTTGGTTGCTTCTTGTAGTGGGCAATTCGACAATCTGTTGAGCTTTTATTGTATGTTGACCAACCCCAACCTCTCTCAAACAAATTATCACTTCTTGGGACCATCTATCTACTATGATTGCTCTAGCCTTCTATAGTTTCCACAATCTGAGCATCTATGAGCTTATCCAATTTCCACAAAACTCAAAAACTTAGAAATTTGTTGGGCCACTAAGTTGCTTCCATTGTCACTCGCAAATACTCACTTTTGTATGTTGGGAGACTCTTGTAATTGGCTCTAATGTAAAGCTTCTCATCCAAAATCCTCATGCATGTACATGGGTCCCACTTAGACGAGTTAATGTATGCTTTGGTGTACGATACAATGCAAGGACAATTTTATTTTTATACCAAAAAGCTCCCTTCTCCACTGCACATGCAAAAATATTATTCATATTCTTTGAATAGTTTGTTTGCCCCTAGTGCAGGTAGTTTACGACATGGAATGCCTTTGAATTCTGAGTTAGCTACAAACTATATGCTGACTGATTCAGGTCTACCATTATGCAAACTCAGTTAGGTCTACCATTGGTTACCGTTAAACATCAATAATATTTATGTTTTATGCTTATTTAAAAACTTCAATACATTAGTGAGAAACAACATGTCACATTAATCTTCTAAAACACGGGCATTAAACAATATATTGACATTCATTACAGAGCAGGTGATTCAAAAATAACATGATGCGTAGTTTTAAAACACTGATCATTGATAATAATATCATGGTAATAAGGGGAAACCTCCATGCCTCCATAAGAATCACCTTCCCAGATAGAGTCACCATGGAACCCATTCCCACATGCCAGCAAAAACCTTTCCCTTGAAATACTTTCTTATCCAAGCTGCTCAAGAACTGAACAAAAACCTTCTAATTTAAACTTGCATAAGATAATAACCAACTTTTTAAGCTACATTCCAGTTAGAATACCTTTTAAGCATCAAACTTCTAATTTGACCATTGTTCTCTTGTCCAAGCCAAATCATACTTGCACAGTTGAACCATTTTAAATTGACAAGGATTGCACATTGCAAGTGAGGAATATTATGGTAAAGCGTAATATTAGGCATCATACCAAGTAAAACTCTTAACCTTGGATAACATAGATTTTCATGTCTGATGATTAAAGGAATCTGTAAATAATATTTGAAAAGCACACTACAAACCATGCATATGATTCATGTTCTAGGAAAATTAATAATAAATCAATCCACAAAGATGTGTGTATACCACTTCCAATGTCAACAACCAAAGGTTGTAATGGATTCTGAAAAATTGTTCTCCAATCAAGCTTTGTAGGGTACGGCTGCAGTACGAACAAGGAAATAAGAAATCCTTCAGCTCAAGAGATTACTTAAGTTTTTAAATATACTGTGAACTGATAGCTACCTTATTATCTAAAATTTAATATATTCAAATTTCAAAACTGTACAATGTTTTCTTAAAGACAAAATATGTCTCTATGTGTATCATCAACTTGAAGGTGCAGTTTACAAGGACTAAATGATTTAGAGGACTCAAACACCTTCCTGGTTGTATTAAGAGACCATACATACAAAGCTAATTCTAGAATTTTTTACAAAAGTAAACCCAATTGAAATTTTTCAATTCATGGTACTTATAATAAGATAGCGGTGTTGAATCTCTAATGTATTTAGAAGGTATAATTTAAAATCACATACAAGATATTGTTTTAATTATATCTGCAGACAGGGAGGGAGGGAGGCAGAGAGAAAAAAAAAAACTATAATGATTTCCATGAATGACCAAAAGTAGGCCAATGGGACTCGAGATGATCTGTAGTTTGCATGGGTATTCCATAGCAAAATTTACCAACACAAATCCTCTAACCTCCTAACATATACGTGATTTTTTGTTTACAGTTATGCATTACTTTTCTACTTAAAACAGAGATTTATGGTGCTGCAAATGAAATTACAGAATATTGTAATAATAAGAAGATTGGAAATACAGTGCAAGTAAAACACAACAAAGCACAAGACAAAATAGTTTAGCATAAAGGAACCCAATTTGGGAAAACCCCCAGCAAAGTGAAGTGCTTACTCCTCCCCTTTCCACTATATAATTATCAAGTACAGTTTTAATGCCATCAATTGGCCTTCATGGACATAGATACAATTCAACAACTGCCCAAACCCTGCACAATGGTTTGCCTTTCTCTAAACACTTCCCGGACAATTACAACACCACCTGACAATCAAAACCAGCTTGGAGAACAATGATAAACTTTGTCTCATTGATGGACTCCATACCTGAGTTGCACTACTAAACCCAAATAAATTCATTTCCATCCAATGCCTATGCCTATCCCAGTGAAATGTCCCTTTCGGGCTTAAATCTGAAATATTTGAATTTTCCACAAAACCCTAATGATGAGATTCTGAAAATTATGACAGCAATCAGAATTTATCCAAAAATTAGGGCAGCGACCTGTTTTAGGTCTGCAAACCCCAGCCGCACAGTGCAAAAATCAAAACCCTCAATGAATAATCATAAACCAGATTTTTATTAGAAACCCTTGGAGGCAAAGTACAAAATTTCTGGAAATTATTATCAAAGGCAGCTATGCAGAATTCTGGATTTATTTAGGGCAAAAACAGTTGCAAACTTCAAAAATTCATAACCAATGAAATATGCAAAATTACATCACATGAAATAGATGAAAAGATCTATGAGATGACAGCAATGATATAAAATTGATTGCATAATTTTCCCGCAATAGGACCACACACAAAAACAACTCTGAAATTCCCAAGGAGGTCGCCAGCCCTAGGAGAGGGCAGAAATTGACCCACAAACCCTCAAGTACTTAGCACAAACTCTGATAATGGAGGAAGTTCTGGTCACGAACCCTATGTTGATCCAAATACTAACCCTTGTGGCTGTTCCGCACTTCAGAATGCTGAAAATCTAATCCGTAGTGAAACCCTAGGCTGAAAATGCATTAAAGTTGGACATGCATGAAGGAAAATAGCTTGTAGCTCAATGTGATCTCTGAAATAAGACCACTCGTGCAGATTTAGAGGGTTTTCGTCCTCAAAAACTACCAACCAACGAGGTTTTCCATCCTCAAGAGCTGAATGTGCAAGCAAACGTGCTTAACATCAAATGAATCAGTTGATAAATGAATGATATGTCCCACAAATGAACCCCATCCATCTTCTTTTATACCTTTCCTCAACTCAATCTCCAAACTCTCCTTTATTTTAAGATTAAACATTAGTTGCGGACAATTAGTTACTTTTTGGCTAACTTAGTCATATTATTGTTTTTACTTTTAAGTATTTAAAAATACTTTTTATTTTAATAATAATATTATTATTAAACTGCCCAAAGATTAGAAATGACCGGGCCCAAATTAAATAATATTATTAATTAATTTTATCTAGAAAAAGAGACATTATAGTTTGCCCTTCCCAAAATTGCTTGCCCTCAAGCAATTGCAAGCTCCATTATTCACTCCTTGTACCCTTTTGCAAATACCGGGATCCCAAATCAACCTTAGGGACTCTTCAAAGTGTGGAAAAACTTCAGCAACCTCTTCCACCTTTGCTGCAACATACTCTTCACCCTTTTCTAGGGCTGGAAACAAACTTAGCTGCTCCCACTCATGTTTGTCACGTGCCATGATTATTCTACTCTCGTTGGACATATGCAAACTATGCACTCTGACTCATAAGAGTCTCTTTATCGGCACTCATATGGGATGTTCCCATATGTACAAGGTGTTGCCAAGTTGCCAGAGTGACCACCATGATGTTTTGCTTCAGCTGAACCCTTTCCCTAACTTCTTCCATTCAAAAAGCTGCCCTAACATGTGCCATCTTACAGTTGTCCCTGACTGACAACAATTATTCCAGCACTCTGAAAATGTCATAACAGCAGCATATTTGATCTCCTTTTGCCCCAATCAAGGGTATGGACTATGCAGGTGCTGAAAAAGCTATTGGAAATAAGTGCATCATTGAAATAGTAGTACCGTAGGGGCTGAAAATGTTTATGATAGCAGTGTGGAAGTTGGGAATTTGTGGCTGGTTGTTCCAATTTTTAAACCTGCACAAACAACAAACATGTCTATGAAATCAAGAGCTCCCCACACCACTCCAACCGCTTCATCATGCCTCGTAGGCATGTTGTTCAACTCTCCTCCAATGCTTGCATCTTCTTCATAATTTCCATTCATGTGATGGACTTCCAAAGGTCCATTCTTGCTGCCCCAAGCATGGTTGTCGCTGTATCGTTGCATTTTCTCACTCGCAATCAGCATTGTGGTGGCTGGAAACTCTTCTATAACAGCTGCAAACAATCCCTCATTGATGGTAGGTGGAACACCCTTCCATCTTGTGACTGAAAACACTTCTGCAACTGTCATAAAAAGTGTTAAGGGGCTGGTTCTGTTGCAAATAGCAGCAAAAAGAATAGGACAACTGTCATACTTTAAATTCTCCACAAAATTCAGAAATGACAATGATACAGGGGCTGGTATCAACCATATAGTGCCTGAAAATGCTTCAACAACATCAACAAACTGAAGATTACTCAAATGTATGACTGGGACTATTGTACGGTTGCACACAAAAAGTTGAGCTAGCTGGAAATGTGGATGATAGCAGCTCTACAACTCAGAATAGTGAAGTCTTTTTGTAAAAATACATCCTCCTTGAGTTCTCCTTCACACCATGCAACTGAAAATACTTTTATGGCTATCATACAAGTGTAAAAGAGACTGGTGTGTTATTGGCAGCATATAAAAGATTGGTACAACAACTGCCACACATAACACTCTTTGCCAAACTCAGCTATGTGAGTGATCTAGGGGCTGAAAACAACCTTTCATTGACTGAAAATTCAACAAATATCCGCTTGTAGCTTGATCTCTAGTCAATCCTTGAGAGATGGCAGCCAATGTTCAACTCCATGGCATGTTGGACACCACTATCCGCTAGCAATCCTTGAGTTAGATTTTCGAGCACCAAACTATGTTGTATAGGAAGCATTTGAAAATCAACATAAAGATTGTTTGGCTTACCCACTTTTCACATCAAGCATCTCGTGGCCCTGGCAATGGTGACTTTATTCATAGCCTTGTCCTCAAGTGTGGGACTTGGCTCCAAGGAGTGATCTATGGATCGTTAGCATTGATTCTCCACCACTTTTTTAGAATAACTGAAATACTTCATAGGGTTCCTCATCAACTTTTTTTCAAGCCAAATGAATGAGATAAGGAATTCATTGACAATAATAACATTGAACTCCTCAAAGACCTTACCCTTCTTGTATCTCCAAAGATAACCCAGATCCCAAACTTTCATATACAAGCAATTTGGAACTTATTTGAAAGGATCTGTATGCCCTTTGCCACACAAAGAGTTCTTCACTCTATCACCATTTTCACTATGTTGTCCATGATCACAAATTTATCGTGATATACTATGAAGCATCAAACTTGACATATGATCATTATTTTCAATATGCTGCCCATGATGACAACCAATCTGAAATGACTTAGTAGAAAGTAACAAATCCACAACACTTTCATACCTTTGGCTATCCTCAACTTGTTCACCTTCCTTTGTCAGATGAAGATTGGTTGTGATATCTTCAACACCTCCCACCTTGGGATTCAGAATTTCCTCCTGAAATGCATGCTTATCAGCTGAATTTTGAATTGTTCCATTGTTGCTCGCATTGATTCCTTGTACATTCCAATGTGGCTTCTTAGGACAATTTAGAACCCAAGGTTCTACCTTCATCCCTTTACCATTCTCCAAATGATGGCAAAGTTGGAATAGTTCTTTGTTGTCCCCACCATAACTTGAACTAAAATTATAAGGGTGCTAACCCTCTTGACAATAATCTAGAATTGCCTTAGTATGGATCACTGAATATGGGGCATGACCATCATTCCTTGGGCTGCAATTAGAATGCTCATCTCCTTAGGTTGAAGGGCTTTTGATAAATTTGTCTCCATACTATTAATCTTGTCAAGTACCTTCCCATAGTTGTCTTGACAATCCATCTCATATGGCAATGGCTCAATCTTTGGAATGCTCAAAAGATGGATAGGGGCTTCTTGGAAAAGATCCTCTTTCCATTTGGTACCCTTAATCTTATCACCATTATTAGAATGATCCTCATGATGATCAAAATATTGTAAGGACATAGTATGATGGTGATACAATAACTAGGAAATAATAAATCTGAAGAATGATTTTCCTTTACATACCTTTGGCTATCACCAAGGTGTTCATCCACCTTTTCTGGATAAGAGTTTATTGAGATAATCTTAACACCATCATCCATGTGACTCAAAATTTCCAGCTTAGGGTTAATTAAAGTGTCCACCTCAAATGCATATCCATCCCTAATGCTTTTCTAAAAATCAATACTTTCACTCTCCTTGCTAAAATCATGAAGATAATCAAATTGCTTACCTTTCTCTTTTCTCATCACAATGGCAGAATTCTCTTTCGCTTGGGCTGGAACATTTTTTCCACTTTCCTTGAATATGATAGGTGCCTTCATGGGATACTCCCTCTCCCTTCCTTGCAGCCCTAATTTTTCTTCATGCTTCGTCATTACAATTTGGAAATTATTTTCCTCTTCCTTTCTCAAGGCATGATGCAAGTCTCCCTTTTTAGCTCGTGGTTTAGACCTTGGTCCAATTCCAAATTGATTTTTCTTCAATTCCATGAAGTCGGTGAGTGATAGTTCTTTCCGGATCTCTACTGGAAAGGCTCTATACTCAGTGTAACTGGCAACAATGTCATCAACTATGGAAGGTTGAGTTTTCATCACTGGATGTAATGTCCCCGTTTTGGGCCAAAAGACCAAATAAGGGTTTTCCCTAAAATCCAAAATGTTTGCAAATAATTTTTGAACTCTGAATTTAAAAAAAACCAGCAAACCGTAGCTGAAATCAATGCTCCAAACACCACCAAACCCTTGGTGCCAAAGTGAAAGAAATATATAGGCAATTTCTAGCAATTATTTCAAGCAATAATCACCACAATGTGGGCAAATATGAGCAATAAACTGAAAAAAAGAAGAATGTACCTTTTTACCACGGTAGGAGGATTAAGCTCTAATTTAGACTTGCTAGAAATATCTGATTTTTATCTCAGAAAACCGCTGCTGATCCTTCATCAAATGCTTCTTCAAAACCTAGCAAACACCATACGAAATATGCTAAAAATATAGGAATAATTCCAGCAACCATTTAGGGCATCCAAGGTGATCAAAATGTCTTCCAAGAGAAGTCGTCCAAGTCAAACAAGACTGCAATAAATTCAGGAAAAATGCAATTCCCAAACTAGGGCCTAGGGTACCCTCAATGATCTCTAAAGCTCGCATACACAAGTCAATGTTAGAAAAAATTGCAAAATATTTATTTGGCATAAATCAACACTTCAAGAGTCAAACTTGACCATAAACCTTGTCAAATAATTAAATAATAATTCAAATAATTATTATTTAATTTTCCAACAAATTAAGGCCTTAAAACCCTCACCAAACCTTCACAAATCCCCATAGTTACCACGTTCGATCGAACACGGCTCATGTTCGGTTTGAACCGAACAAATTGCATGGACCGGATTTGTGCGGTCAAGTTCGACCGAATAACATTCTTTTTTTTATTAAAAAAAAAAAATTAAAAAACCCAAAATGTAAATCTAGTCCGAACCCAACAGTATATATAAATAAAATAAACATTTAAAGTTATATTTTATTTATATACTTTCAGGATGTTTGAGAGGGGTTTCGGATCACTAGGAGCTATAACGCAAATTCTAGGTTTTGGAGGATCCTATCATGTTTTAGAGTTAGTCAAATTCCAGGGTTTCAAACTTAGCCATATTTCAGGGTTTCAAGATTTCAAGGAGACATCATAGGAGGTATGAAGGCTGCATGATAGTATGAAAATATCTCTCGCAAAGTGCCACAAACCAATCCCACCCCATTCCCAGTGCACCCCTTAAGGCATGCACTCTGTGAGATTCAATGCACCAATGAGCCCTTGTGAGAGAAAGTGTCAGTAAATGATAAAGTTGAAAAATAATGGGAGTGGCATTCATGCTTTTGTGGGCAATCGAGATGATTTATTCTAGATTTGAATGTACATTTTGTCTTTGAAGTAATGAATGAATGAATGAATGATGGTGCTAGTGCTAGTGCTAGTTTTGATTTGGAAGCTGGGTTTGATGTTGCAAATGTTTGAAACTTAAGTTCTATATCAATTTTGAGCTTAGGCTCTAAACTATGAATATTTTGCTATCTTTTAATGTAATTCAAGTTTGAAATTCTTATGCATTTCTCATTTTTGCAAGTGTTAAATTAATGTTCATTCCTTAGTAGATTGAAATATTTTGCATATATAATTTTATTTTCTGAACCGGATTTTACCGGATTTTTTCAAAAATTCCGCATTCCGCATTTTTTCCGCCTCCCGAACGCATTCGGATTTCCGAACCTGGTAACTATGATGCAAAAGTAAAGCGAAATGTTAAAAACTTGAAACCCTATTCCGCAAAAAGGCAAACGCTTTTCCATTTTTTTATATTTTTCATCAACGAACGGCGGAACTAAGCAGTGAGCAGTGAGCAATGAGAAGTTACTGAGAACGGCGGAACTGAGAACCTTTTTATTTTTTTCATTTGCTATCGCGCAACATGAACGCAAGACTCGAACATCGCCATCTGCTATAGTCTATCTTCCTTGGCCATCGCCTAGATTCGCAGAGTTTGCTTGTCGGGATTTGCAGAGTTTGCAACTTCGCTCATCGAGATTCACCGCATATTTGTTTGTCTTGAATCTTTGACTCTTTGCATATTAATGGCCATTGACCAGAGCGGCGTTGTCTTCGACTAATCACTTTAATTTTTAATAGATATAGTATTGTATTTCTAATATTTATATCATGCTAAACTTTAGTCTTTAACCCAATTTACGGTTTACACTTTACTATTTAATATTTTATTATTTACTGGATTTAGTAATTTTGTTAATATAAATGCGTAAAATTGTAAGTCCTACTGTGTAACTAATAATATTAAATATACATGTGTAAAATTGTTTGTCCTACTGTGTAACTGTAGTTTATAAGTAATTTAAATTAGATGTATTAATATTAAATATACTATTAGTTTATTATTAATATTATTCTTTTAAATTTTAAAATAATAAAATATTATTAAGTATAAGTTAAATAATATTAATATTAAATATACTATTAAATATTAAATATATTGTTAAATATTAATAAGTATAAGTATTGTGTTTATACAGATACTTATCAACTTATTTATGTTTATGTTTTACAAATATGTATGATATATTTATTTTTTATAATCTATAAAAAAATCCTAACCGAACTTACCGAACCGAACTTTTTTCAAAATTCCGAACTTCCGAACTTTTTCCCCCTTCCGAACAAACCAAATTTTTCGAACATGGTAACTATGCAGATCCCAATGCCATGCTTCAAAAAATTAGCAATAAATTTCAGAATATTGATTTGATCAACTGGACCTCCAATTGACCTCAAAATACTCTCCAAAGACTCCCAAAACAAATCGCCCTCTCCAAGGGCAAGACAAAATATTCCTTTGTGCAAAAGTGGAGTTCCAAAACACTTTTTTGAAGATAATTCAACTCAAACCGTGGTAGCAATTATTGGGCATACATCCCAATCATTCTTCAAACGTGAAGATTCAATATCCACATGTCTAAAATAGAAGCCCTCATGTCTATATATAGTCTTCAAAATGGGGTGACCCACTCTTGGAGGCAAAATAACTTTTTAAAATCACTTAACCACTTTCAAAAATATATTTTCTTCTTTTATTTTTCCTCCTAGCCGACATTTACTTTTTTTCCCACTTATAATATTTAATTAATTGTCAAAATAGATTTAGTAATTAAAATTATTTTAAGACAATAATTTAATAAATACCTAATTAATTTAGCCAATTTACAAGAGTAAATAAATCACTTTTGGACAAACAATTAATTAAAATACCTTCTCCCAATATTATTTGAACTCTGAAGTGCAATAGTGGTTAAAACCACTTTTATAAAATGTTTTAGTGGTAAAAACCACTATTTAATAATATTCTATTAACTAACTAAAATTGCCTTATATGGTCAAATGATTAAAATCACTATTCGAGCAATCTTAATCAATTAATAAAATAAAATCTCGAAAACTTATCCCTTAATCTATAGGGAAAAAATAGACTAAAGGTCTTCAATACATGTTTGCTTGTGAACCGGAAATGAAGACATTACACTAGAATGGTTTCTTTTCTTGGAAGGAAAGTCGATCAGAATGACATAGATGAAGAATCACTCATGGTCCTTGGTGACTAAATATTATTGTTTGCCCTTGAAGAGCTTCTTTCCCGATTCGAATTTTGCATGGTATGGATCAGTTGTGCCATCATATGAGTCAATCTCTCTTGCCCTTGGGCAAACCTCTCTAACATAGCATTATCAAAAAAATGTATGCCATTGTATCTTCTCCTTCTGAATCACAGGCTAGCAAGATTCAAGCTCTGATACCACTGAAATGTCCCTTTCGGGCTTAAATCTGAAATATTTGAATTTTTCACAAAACCTTAATGATGAGATTGCCTTCTTCAATTTCAACGAAAGCTCTGTTTTCTTCATTAACACCCAAGAAAGCCTTCAAAAGAAATTGGCCAACATCCTAGACTGACAGATTGAGAAGCTCCCTTCCATCCACCTTGGACTTCCTCTTTTTACAAACAAACTAAAAGATGAATACTGGAACCTGTTGGTGGATAGAATTCAAAAGAAAATTGCAAGTTGGAAAGGTCACCTCCTTACTCAAGCCGGTAGGCTCCAACTACTTAAGGGCACCATTCAGAGCATCCCAATATACTTCATGTCTCTTTTCAAAATTCCAAACAAAATTGCAGATAAAATAGAATAGATCCAGCACAATTTCCTATGGAAAGGGATGGAGTAAAGGTTCAGATTTCCCCTGGTTCATTGGGATAAGGCTTCCCTGCCTAAATCAAATGGTGGTCTTGGGCTTCGAAAAATAAGAGATATGACCAAAGCTCTTCTTGCCAAAATGGGATGGAAAATCCTTAAAAAGGATAAACAATAGACACAAATCATTAAGGTCAAATACATAGAGGGTAATAATGAAGATAGCTTCCTATGGGAGGAAGGCCCAGCATGTGGCTAGAACTTCTAGAGAGCGGTCTCTTATGGAAAGAAGCTCCTACAAAAAGATTATAGGTGGCAAATTGGCAACGGGGAATCGGTGGATTTCTGGGATGATCGTTGGTTATCTCAAATCCCTCTTGGCTTTCAAAACCCATGGACCAACCTTTCTATGAACTTTAGAGTTGAATGGGGCACTAAAGCAAAAGACTACTGGGACTACTCTAAAGGCTCCCCAGAATGGAAATTCCTTAATCTGGATAATATCACTTATGAGGAATCTCAAGCTCTCTTTGAGCTTCATTCAAAAATCCAGCGAATTCACATACCCCACTTTCCAAAGAAGGATTCTATTCTTTCGTTCACTGAAGACAGTGGGACTTATTCGGTGAAATCGGGATATTTAGTGGAGCTAGATTTGGAGGATCAATGGGATCTCTAGTGACCTCTCTGGATCAAACACCTTACCCCAAAGATCAACATATTTATCTGGCTAGCTACTCAGAACCGAATTCTCACCATAGATAATCTTATCAAGAGGGACATAATAATTCCTAATCATTGCTCGCTCTACTCTGCCTATGCATAATCGGTCCATCATCTGTTTCTGGAGTTGCCCCTCAGCCTCTCGGTGCTCTAAAGGTAGCTTAATCAGTTTTTGATCCCCTGGTTTTGTCCAGAATCCATTTAGGATCTTATTCAGCAATGGAAACCCCCATGGTCACTTTCGTCTCTTTCCTTCTTGTGGAACCTTGCCCTCCCTCATTTCTTCTGGGCCATTTGGAAGGCTAGGAATGATTGGATTTTTGAGAATAGATCTATAAGTGGGTTGATCTTCAAGCATCTGTGTTCTTCTATAGTGGAGAATTGGAAAGCTTTTATAATCAAAGATAAAGTCAGGTGCTCCCCATCTGAATCTTTAGTGCTTTGTTCATGGAATTTGTCTCGAATTGTGGTAACGGCACCAACGACGGCGGCTCGTCGTGCCACCAAATGGTCGAGTCCCCCTTATGGGTGGCCCAAGCTTAACTTCAATGGTGCTTCGAAAGGCAACCTGGGACCGGCTGGGGGGGAGGGGTGATTCGGGATCACGTTGGTGTGGTAATTGTTGCTTGTGTGGGTCCCTTGGGTCACCAAACCAACCATGTTGCTGAGGCTATGGCTGCCTTTTGGGGCATTCAACTTGCTTCTCGCCTCCGCATCCCCAACCTTATCATCGAAGGCGACTCCCTCAATATTATCCATGCCCTTGACAGTAAAGTCAACCTGTCCCATACCATTAAACCTATAATTGAATATGCCCGCAACCTATTAAGTTCTTTCGAGCATTTTTCCATAATCCACGTGTACAGGGACGGGAACTTTGCGGCAGATAGTCTTGCCAATTTCGGTGGATGCGCTGACAATCCGGTCACGTGGGATAGTCCCAATCATATCCCATCCCAAATCCCTAGCACCCTCAACCATGATTGCATTTAGTCATTACCTTGAGTCGGCCTGGTCTGCCCCGAATGATGCATTAATGCATAGCGTGCGGATTGGGCTGGTTAATGATTTTCACCCCAACTTCACATTTAACGCCATTGGGAACATCACTTTGTTCAAATTCTCAAGAAGTTTAAACACAAAAGTTAAGTTTACAAGCATTATTCCTTGCAACCAGCTGATATGGGGGGCAAAAGAGACCAAATGGAACCACTTTCATTGTTGAATGTTCAGAACAACAGGAAAGTTTGGAAAAAACTCCGCAAAGGGGGTTTGGCTTCTTTTATGCAACGTATTACCGACCACGATGAAAACCTATTAAAGGATTTTGTTCTTGCATGGAACAAACGGATAGTCAGAATGACGGGTCTGCGCATTGAGGTCTCAGAGGAAAATTTGGTGATGTGACGGGCATGCCATGCAACAGAACAAAAGTTTTCAAAGATAGCAGCCTAAAGTTGGAGCTTATGCAGAATTTTTTCAAAACGATAAGGAGATGAAGACCAACAAAAAAGGATTCCCTAGACTCAACCTCCCAAAGCGATGGTCAGATTTCTGCCTGCACGTGATGTAATATCTCACTTTGGAAGGTAAGTTCACAATTATATTCTCACACCACTTCCTTCTGCTCAATCATTTCAAAGGTTACAAAATTAGTCTACTTTTCTACTTGTTAAAATCCTTGGAGAGTACTGCCCTGGCATACCATGTGAACAATAAAAACGACATTATACACCATGGTTTGATTTATCTGTTAGTCCAAAAAGGAGAGCCGTTACCGAGCAAACCCCTTCCCCTTGTTGAATACCTTCCTGTTGAAGCCCCTAAGCCTCCGGTCAATGAAAACGCTTCCCCCATCCTAGGATCCTTCACCCCCTCCACTAGTATTTTTAATACTCCCCTCAACCGCTTGCTTGCCCCTTCTCTACCCTCAGCCAAAAAATGTAAAATCATCTCCACTCCAACCAAGGAGGCAATCACCCCTAATGTCACCCTTACCCTATCTCTGGAAGACTCATTGGGCCAGGGCAGCGGAGAATTGGGGGTTTTTTTAGACAAGCTAGAACAAGTTGGGATGGCCATGTCAGACCTCATTGCTGACTAGAATAGGCTAAAAGCAACTATGGTCAAGCTCAAAAATGACCTGGATGTGGTACTAAAGATGGAAGACACTTTGCCAGAAAAGAAAACGAAACCTGTGAAAATTTTTGAAGAATACTCTACGCAGGACAAGACCATTCTGACCTCGGATGAAGGCCCTTTGAAGCATGCTAGGGGCAGAATTAAAAAGATTATGCTGAAGGAATCCAGCCTGGAGACTGAGGAAGAGCATAAGACTAGTCAGGATAACACAAGCTCAAAGAAGCTTTCTGGTTCTAGTGGATAATCTATTAGTGGTCTTTAGTGTTTATGGTGTAAGTCCTGTTGGTCCATTTTTTGCTTTTGAGTTTCTGGTTAGTTTATGACTCGGGTGAAGGCCTTCTCTTTCAAATTGTTCTCATTCTTCAGTTGTTTATTGCTTTATCCTACTTTTGTTTAAACTAGTGGTTGCAGAAGCCCTATAAAACCTTCTTTATTCACCCTATCTAATAAAAAACTGTGCAACCTTTGCACACTATTTTCTTCTCAATCTTGAAGTTCAGCAATCCCTAGACCATGTCCTTCAAGATAGGTAGTGCTCTAAAGTGCAAATGACCTAATCACTTGTGCAATAGCTCACAAAAATTGTCACTGTCATGCACCAAAGCACCATGCTTCATCAGATCAACAAGCAACCTTATATAGGCTACCTTCTCACACACCTTTGGCCAAAACTCAACCATAATCATGACTGCGATCTTTGATAACAACTTTTTGATCATCAAACTCGGCCACACACCTACGATTTTCTATGACTAACAGTACAAGAAGATTCTTAATTAGACCCGAAACATACAAGATATCATTAGATGCAAGAACATCCTTTGATGGCATGTAGAAGGAGACAGAGCATGTCCCTGTAACTAGGTATGTGACATTATCACCCAAATCCACTTGCATGTTTTCCTTGTGTTCTTGAAGTCTGCTACAAGCCTTCTTGTTCAAGGTCAAATGTTCATATGCTCCATTGTCCACATACCACCCTACACCAAAGACAGTGTTAGATGAAAGGCATGAAACTATGGAGATGGTTGTCTCAAGATTGGATGATACTCATTCACTTCGGCAGAAACTTTTGCACCCTTTGTAAATTGCTTATATTGTTTCTTTCCCATCCCATTCTTCTTCTCAGGACACTAAGATACATAGTGGTCCATCTTGTAGCACTTGAAGCACTTAATGTGACTCGAATCTTTCTTACCAAGGTTGGAAGAACCTAAATCTTCCTTCTTCCCCTTTTGACCCTTTTCGAGACCTCCTTTCTTACCTCCTCTCCTCACCTTACCGATGAGGACTAGATTATGGATCTCATCCTCCCTAGGTGAAACAGTCTCTTGCCTTGTCTCCTCTTAGACAAAGAAATCCCACAATTTCTCAAAATTGGCCATGTTCTCCCAAGAACACACACCCTACACAAAGTATTGCCAGGGTGTCGATAATTTATTCAAAGCCATGGGAAATAGCTCTTCATTCATGACCTTCATACCTATAGCTAAGAGCTAATCTCTCAACTCACTAATCTTCATCAAGTAGCTTGGCATAGTCTCAATGTCACTCATGCAGGTGCTAGTGAGTTTGTTCTTCAAAAGACTCATGCAGGATATGGTCAAACTATAATACAAAGTAATTAAGGCATCAAACATTTCATTTGTTGTTGTCTTCTCTTCAATGTGAGGAATCAAGTGGTCCTTCACATAATAAAAGATGATTCTCTTCATTTTGGTGGCCTTCTTATTGTGGTCGGCCAACTGTACATGATCAATAGGAGATGTAACCTTCGTCTCAACAACATCTACAGTCTACACTTCCGTGGTGTGATTTTGGAAGGGCCTTCTAGCTTGCCACACTCGTTGAGACTGAGAGTAGTCATCCTGCAGCTTCTAGAATACACTTCAACAACCAAATCAGTATGAAATCAAATCAAAACAAAACCTTCATAGGTCCAAGAAATTATCACAAGCATATATCGACTGCAATTTATTAGGGCTTCCAATGAACACAATAGAGCTACAAATAGTTCAATTAGCTCTTCCAAAAAAGTCGCCACACTTGGATAAATAGATAGAATCAAATCTGAAAATCAAACCCTTTAACTAGCCCTCCAAGTTCCCCAAATCAAGTCACCAATCTTGGGAAATTATTATAATAATTTCTAGAATATAAAAAAAATAATATATGATTATTCTCTCCAATATTAGACCCCAAAAACACTCTAAAAACACTCCTAGGTGAATCTTTCCACAAGAAAAATTAATATAAATAATTTCTAGATTTTTTACCTTGTGACCAGCACTCAATTCACTCAAATTTAGCTTGCAAATGATTAGAAAAATATAATAATAATAATATTAAAAGTATTATTATTAACTTAGACTTGATTTTCACCACCGAAAGAAAGCCCAAGCATGCCCTAAGGCACTTGCCCAGCCCTCTAAGGAAGTCGCCAAGCTTGCGGAGCATCCTTCCTGCCCTAAGGTGATTCACCTCTCTTCTTTGACCTACAAATTGTATTTTCCAACTCTCCAATGAGTTCGCACAATCCCTGAATGAAGGTGGTGTAAGGTCCCTTTTTGGTTTGAAATCAAAGAAAAAGTGTAAACTAGAAAATTCCCAAATATAGCCTTAACACATAGCAAAAATCAGGTTAGAAGAAAATTGAATTTTATTGTGATTTTCTACCCTCAAATGCAAATCGCTAGTTTCCCTAGGTGATTAGGGTTTTATGAGATATTATGATGCAAAACAACTCCAAAAATTCTACAATTAAATTTGTAGATAGGGAAAAATATTTCAAACAAAATTATGCAATCAGATCTGGAAAATAAGGCTTTCTCAATTTTATTTCTAAATCTGAAATACTGC
This sequence comes from Torreya grandis, assembly GCA_037957365.1. Taxonomy (NCBI): domain Eukaryota; kingdom Viridiplantae; phylum Streptophyta; class Pinopsida; order Cupressales; family Taxaceae; genus Torreya; species Torreya grandis. The sequence goes on along the minus strand of JARHVA010003202.1, from coordinate 1,571,395 downwards.
AGAATCTGGAATATTATAAAAATAATAACTCCCAAAATGTGGCAAGTTTTACATCAAGCAATAACTCTAAAAAGAGCTAAAAATACCAGCAAACAAATGAACCACAAATCTGAATTTTCCCACCAAGGGAAGACCTCCAAACTATAGTGTCAAATCCACAACTAGGTCGCCCAACTGTAAACCCTAAGAAATGCAGAAATTTGACTTCTTGGTCTTCAATCACACAAACCAGCAAAATCAGCTCCAATGCAACTTCTAAAATAAAGTCGCCTCTTCAAGACTCCCTCGGAACTCCAAGTGCCTTGATCAAGCTTGGTAGCCAGGCTCCAAAACCTGAAAATAGAAATAATTGACAAAAGATACTCTACAATGAGCTCATGGCATGTTCTTATAACTCTCCCAAGGTGGGCGAACCACTATGGGACCCTTTTAGACAAAGAGAAACTACTTTTTAGCCCACAAGGGTTTCCCCAAGTGTGGCATCCAAGTATGGGTCATTTCTCATGCCCAAAAGTCATTAATGATTTTTACTTGAGGGTCAAGTCCCCATGAAAAAGTGCCTCCCCTCGTATATTATCTAATTTTCACCTCGTAATATAGTGATTAAAATTATTTGAGGATCAATTAAATAATAAATTACAAAAAATAATTAAGAATATTGTTTTTTACTTTAAATGATGAAAATCACTCTCTAGCAACATCTTCATTATCATAAATATTCCCCTTGATTCATCCCTTAGCCCACGAGGAATAAAATAGTTTAAAGGTCTTCAAAAGGTTGATAAAAAATCAACCCCTTAGAAAAAGGGACCTTGCAGGTAGTGTTTCAAAACACATTTGTAAGACCAATTGCATGCAACCATACAAATCTGAAACACAATTACAACCCTTGAATAGAGGTGTCATGAATGAAGGAATAGAGGTTTTTGTCCCCAAACCTTTGGCACACTTAAAAAATTTCGTCCTCAAGTTGTGGAGAACAAACTTGACATACTTGATCAACAATTCAATATTCCAAGCATCCATAACCATTCAAATGAACCCTCAATTGCTTCTTATAATCATCTCCAAGGGTGGCACACAAATTGGAAGGATGTGACTTTTGAATCATAAGGAAATTTACCTTTTGAATTACTTTTTTGAGAGGTTAGGCTCCCATGACCCTTAAAGGTCCCCTACTTAACTGAAAACTAGACCAAAAGTACTTTTTGCACAAGTCAACTGAAAATTAGAATACTCAAGTATCTTTTCACCTTTTTTCTCTTTGAATGGCCCCCTCATCGTTCCCCTTTCTTTCTTTCTTTTAGCATTGTAGGATCAAAACCAAGCTAAGGGTCTATAAGCAAGCTATGCCAAAAAGGGAGACGTTACAATTTTTTGCTCCTTATCACACTAGAAATGTTCATAACATGTACAAGTGGATTTTAAACCACTATAAGAATGAATTTGAAGAAGAGAATGATATGCTACAAACATGATAAGAATGGCCTAAGCACATCTTTTAGAATCCAAGTGAGAAGGGGTTGTAAGGGAAAATCAAGGCATCAAAGAGTTCACATCATGCTCATAAGGCTTGATAAGGTGATCAAAAAAGTCTTGCTAACCGCTCTTGTTTTCAATAATATGTTTGCTCTCTGTGCAGGGTCCAATCAGCAGTCGGTTGCAACGAAAATAAGGAGTACAAAGGAAGTTGCAAATTTTGAGTGGAGGCAGCCACTAAGGTGTCCTCAGAATCATCACATTCCATGCTTGAGAAACATGGATAATTCGGGAGTTCGCAAGTGGAGACAAGTCTTGGAATCGGCAAAATCAAAAAGTGTGGACAGCCTTATGAATTCGAAAAAATTTGATAAAATTAAAGCCCTAACACACTCAGAAAATTCTGAGTTTATTTTGCCAACTCAGCAGGTTATATGTTCAGAAAAATTGGTGAAAAGTGTGCCAACACAGCTGGAAAAATGCACCAAAAAGTCTGAAAATGTGTAATGTCCCCCTTTTTGGTATAAACTTGCTTAAGTCCTTAGCCTTAAATTGGTCCTAAAAAGGCTAAGGGAAGAAGAGAAAAAGGGGACATTTGAAGACTTCAAAAACATTTAATAGAAAAGCACTTTATTATCTAATTTCCACTTAAGTTAGGGCCTTTTTAAGGGTCACGGGCACTTAAGGCCTAGTGTTTTTATAAGGAAACTTGTAATATATCTTTATTAAAAAGGGAAAAAGGTAAACTCTCCCTCTCTGTTTTGGGTGCCACATTTGGAGGAGAGATAGAAAAGGAAAGTGAAGGCTCATTTGAAAAGGTTATGCAATTTGGATATTGAAATTCTTATGCAAGTATGTCAAGCTTGAACAAGTGACTTGAGGACGAAACCCTTCAAGTGCACTAAGGGGTTTGAAGATGAAAACCTCCATTCTCTACTAGGGAAGCTCTATTCAAGCATTGTAATTGTGCCATAATTGTGCATAAATGTAAGGAGGAAATTCTATAAAGGTGTCTTTTGATGTCACCTTCATCAAGGAATCGGTACTATTCTTCGAAAAGCTGGAAATGTTCAATTTGCAGGTAAAAAAAAAGTGGGTGAACTCCATGGAGAAGCCCTAGAACAAGTTTTAAGTCTTTCAAGCTGTGGCAACCCCCTCTGATAGGGTGGCGACCACTCACAAGTGGTAAATTTGGTCTTCAAAACCCTATTCGGGGGTTAAGGTAATTTTCATAATTTATTTCAGTCATTTGGTGAATTGTTTGGAACAATTGACATGCATGAAAGGACATTCTAAGTCTTAAAATATTCCAAAAATTATTACAATAATTTTTGCACTTGGATAACTTGGTCGGCAAGCTCCGGGAGGTGATTTGGTGAGTGAAATTCAAGGGATAATTTCAGAATTGTTCCTTTATTTTTTCTAAGGTGTGGCAACTCACTTGGGAAGTGTTTTGAAACATTTAAGAGTTGAAAAATACAGTTGTACCTTCAAGGAAAAATCAAATTATTTTTGGGAGGTATTTTCAGCTATTCATCAATTTATTTGACCCTAAAAAAAATGTACTTAATTTTCTAAATAATTTTCAGCTTCTTGTGGAATTAATTGGATGCTCTTTAACTTGAATTTCATATAATTTTTAAAGCTAGGGTTTGGTTGGTTAAAAAATTTCAGATTTCAGTTTGGTGCTTGAATTGGCTAGGGTTTGTTAAAAAACCCTCTTAATTTTGCCTTCGTCCCAAATTGGGGACATTACAGTGGTACCAGAGCCATATCTTGGCCATTTGTGGGATTTAGAACAGGAACAAGGATGAAAAGTAATACACAAGCCCAGAATCATGAGGACCAGTCTTTGATTCGTTGGGATCTCATGGAGAATTATGATGAGTACTTGACTCTTTCACCTATATACTACAGGGGAAGGAGCTTCGAAGGCTAGGCTTGAGGTATGGTAAGAGGCATTATGGGCATATGGATACACATGATGATTTGGGGAAGATAGTTCTTCCAACTTTTGATGGTGATCCAAGTAATTCAGTAAGGGTTTGTGTTGATATGATGATCAAGTACCTTGACTTGAGGCCTAGAGGTTGAAAGGAGGCACTAATTTTTGTTATTCATCATTTGGATGGGGCTGCCCATAAGAGGTGGCATCAAGAAAGGATGACACAAAGGCCTAGTATGATGGGGACACATAAAGATTTGTTGGAAGAGATAATCGAGAAGTTTGAAAGGAAAAAGGAACTAACCACGCCTAGATCAACAAAGGTGTATGATAAAGAACTATCAAAGAAAAGGCAACCATTAAAGCAAGTGTCAGATCTGAATTTCCAATTGTACAAGGGCCAGCGACTTCACGAGCTTACCAATGACCAAAAATCAGTCAAACAAAGCTCCTCTATGTGGTACAAACAGCTGGGAATTACTTTAGAAAAGTTGAAGAAATCATTGGTCAAAGAAGGTGATTTTGAAAGGCAGCCACCTAGTGGAGAGACCTTAACGATTAAGCATAAAAAATCGGCCAATAATGGACCCAAAGGAACAAGCAACCAGCTGAAATTAAAAACAGAAAATTTGGAAGAATCAAAGACACGAAAAGAGCATAGGAGGGCAGCCATCTAAGAAAGGACAAGCTGGAAATGGGGAGCAAGGAAAGGTGTATGAGAAGGCAAAAAAAATTGAAGATGGAAGGTGATTGCATCAAAAGGAAATGGACAGCCAACATGCGACTGTTATAGCTTGGAATTGCACCCTTGTGAGAGAGTTCTTCAGGCTCCCTCACTTCCGGCTACAGGCATGGGGACAACCTGAGGATGTGGGTATCCTATGGTGAGGTTGAACCTCTAGGTTTTTTTCTGAGGCTAGTTCTTCAGAGGCTTCACTTCAGCTCTTGATCTCACACTAATATCTATTATTAGCTAAGGAAAAGGGATAGGAGGATGACAGAAAAAAAATCTAAGCTAAGGGAGGTGACGCACTAAAAAAAAGTGATCCACTTGGTCTGGGAAAAGAGCCAACTACTGATGAAACTGTTATCACTCTGGAGTGCACCCTGCTTGAAGATGTGCAGAGTACAACTTCTCTCCAACTAATACAATGGGAACTTATTAGAGGGTGGGTGCCTCTGTGTTGAGAAGAACATCCAGAGAGGGCTGGTTCCCTTATGATTTTGCAATTAAACCTGAAATTGTGATTTTTGGGGTGAAAAGAGTAAAGGAAAACTTTGAAAGAAAATCTAAGGGGGGTGATACACCGGAATTGATTAAATCCTTTGAAGTTACTGAAATCAATGCACACATATAACCAAAATGCAATTTATATTTTGTCCCTAAGCAAAAGTGTTTCAAAGGAAGGGTTGAAAACCTCTTCAAATGACTTGCAAAAAGGGTGAGATAGAGAAAGATAGGTGAGGAAGGGACCTACAAAACGAGAAAAATTCTCTCTTATATGTTGATGCAAAATCAAATACACACTATGCTACTGTCAAAAATCAGATTCAGAAAAATAAACTCCTTATTGATCATTGGTCCAGTTTACAATTTCTTTTTCAAACTTCAGGGGGCTTCTCTATGGCTCGATTTAGCCAATAAAATTTAAAAAATAGTCTAAATCAGTCTAAGTGTAGCCCAAAAAAGGGAAAAAGTCAGTCTTGGTTAGTTAACTCAAGACCTCACCTCTTTTACAATGCTTTGAATATTCAATAAAAGAATTCTCCTTTACAAAAATCTGCATGCTTCTCCAAACTTTGGCGTAGAATATAGATAATGGAGCCAAGTTTGGAAAATGATTCTTAAAATAAACAAAACTCTCCAAGAAAACTCCAAACATGCATGACCAAGATGGCGTGGAGTGGGCGAAGGAACTCGTGTCTGACCAGTCAACTTCTCCTTTGCATGAAATGTTACGCAAAAAGCCAGTAGAAGAACTCCTCACGAACTGCTGAAACGTTTGGACGCATGAGAGAAGCATGTGGCACGGTGAAACAGTCAACAACAGTTTCAACCAGTCCAATAACACGTTTGCATGTATAAGAATCTATTTTTTACCTTTTCCATTTACAGCTTTTGATTCCTGTGCAGGTATATTCTTTGTCTTGCTTGCTTGCTTGCCTTATAATCTCAGACTTCTCTATTTATGACTTTTTCGACTATCTGTGCTCCTTGTTTATCCAGACAAATGTCTGTGCCTTTCATTGTTCATTCTCTCAGATTTTCCTATGTATTTCTTCGGCAATTTTCCCCTTGGTTTTCTACACAGTCAAATCCCTTAGAAATTCTTCGTGATTATTTCTTTCGGATTTATTTGCACAGTCAAATTTTTTGGGTCTTTTCCCTGTCTTATGCTTTATATCAAGCTTATTTGTCTCGGGATTTACATAGCAATTTTCCCGCGGATTTATCTTCCGAAAGAATTCTTTCGAACAAAATGTCCAAAAGAATTCTTTCGGACTTTTTTTTATTTCCTTTTCTCCTATGGCTTTTCCTCGGACTTTTTGATTTCACTTTTCCCGAAGGAATCCTTCTGACAAAAAGTCCTAAGGAATTCCTTCTTTATTTTCTTTCCTTTGCCTTGTTTATAATTTCTTTGGGCTTTTTGAAGGGCACTCGGGCTTTTTGAATGGACTTTCCCGAAGGGTTGTTGCCCTTCGGGCTATTTGAAAGAGTCGTTTGTAATTTTCTCGCCAAAGAACTACCCCTATGAATTTTTTCGGATTTATTGTCAAGCACATTGGTTTTTGTAAACCCCATGGAAACTTTTTCGAAGGTATTCCTTCGGACAAAATGTCCGAGGGAATCCTTCGGACCTTTTGTCTCTTTACATTTTCCCTCAATGTATCTTCCCAAAGGGCAGGTGCCTTTCGAGCTTTTTGAAGCAGTCCTTTACCCGCTTGAAATGATCCTTGCAACTATCCCGAAGTATATATACCCGAAGGACAGGTGCCCTTCGGGACTTTTAAAAACGTCCCTTCACTTTTTTTTTGTCCAACGGAACAACCTGTTTTAGTCCAATCGCAAAGACTTCCATTTATGACACAACCCTTCCAAAGGGTAGGTGTCCTTTGAAAATCTTGTGACCCCTGTTCCTTAAGAAAAGCCCTTCGGACTTGTGCAATTGGTCCTTCGGATAGCCAAGTGACTTTTCCGTACTTTGAATATGTCATTTTTCCGAAGGGTAGTGTGAACCTTCCCAAAGGGGTACATACCCTTCAAGATTTCTAGAATGTACCTTTCCCTTTGTAATTTTCTTGGCTTTATTGCAAAGTACCTGGGTTTTTTTTGTAAATCCCTTGAAATCCTCTATCCCTTGACTAGAAAAAACCCGAGAAAATAAACATATGCATGATGCTGCCTTTAACTCCATGCTTCCATTGAAAGTGAACAAGAGATGTGGCCTTTGAACTTGTTGTAGGTGTCTTTCCCTCGAACGGACTGCATGCTCTATATGGTGGCTATAGGTCTTCACCCAACTGTTCTTAATACCTTTGCTGTAAGTACCCTTCATTCATGCCTTTAGACCATAGATTGACCAGCTAAAAAGGGGATTTGACCGTTCTGAGGAAAGTTTTGAATAGTAGGGATAGTAATTTGGCCTTAACAGGGCAAATTACTAACAATTCTAGCAAAATGAAACAAATTGCGGCCAAGGCACTGAGGGAAGGGAAAACACACAACTGAAATGGATGTGCACAAGGCACTTAGAAGAAAACACGAAAAACTATACAAAAGGGTACAATATATACAATGACTACAAACTTCTTTAATAGCAAGTCTTTAGATGAATCCCATTGACTGGGATGGGTAATACCTCCCCATCTAGTTGAGCATGCTGAAAGCGTTATGTTGTGTGCGTTCATGGATCACATAAGGGCCACTCCACAAGCTGTCAAACTTGGTATGGTTGCTTGGTTTGGCCTTTTTTGAATCCCATTTGAGGACCAGGTCTTCCTCCTTGAAAGTCATTGATGTAGCTCTCTTGTCAAAAGCCTTTTTGACCTGAGCTTGATGTGCCTCCAGCGTTTTCTTTGCAAGGTCCCTTGTCTCCTCCAGCTCCGTGAGTTCTGTCAATCTCACATTCATGGGTTCATCTTCCAGTAGCTCCCGCTGATGGGCTGGCTCTAATGCGGGCAGCTCAAAGGAAATGGGTAACTTGGCCTCCCTTCCATATACTAGAACATATGAAGAATTGTCAACAGTAGGTTTAGGAGTTACCCAGTCAGCCCACAAGGCTGTCTTCAACTTGGTGTGCCACGTCCTCTGATTCTCCTCCTTGGTCTTCTTGATAATCCTCAGCAAATTTTTATTTGTGGACTCAGCCAATCCATTTCCTTGAGGATAATAATTTGAGGAAGTACTGAGGTAGATGCCCATCCCAACGGACCATTCACTTGTTTTCAAACCAAGGAAAGCTAATGCATTATCAAATATGATAGTGGATGGAACACCAAACCTAGTCACAATGTTGTCATAAAAATCTAAGACTGCACTTTCATTGGTTTCCTTCAATGCAATGGCTTCCACCCATCTGGTGAAGTAATTAGTTGCAATAAGCACCCACTTTTGTCCTGCACTTGATGGGGGGTTAATTACTCCAATGAAGTCCAAACCCCACTGCATGAATGGTTGCTCTACCTGAATCAGGTTGAGAGGGAAAGCGGATAACCTTTGCTTACCCGTGAAGTGAGCACATTCCTGACACTTCCTCACCCATGCATAAGTGTCCTTGAAGAGGCTGGGCCAGTAGTAACCAGCCCTCATGATTTTTGCTACAGTAGTCCTTGGAGCAAAATGACCTCCTGCAGGCCCATCATGGAAATGCTCCAAAAGCTTGGCTACTTGATCAGCATCTCCGCACCTCAAGATCACTCCATTGAGGTCTCTTCTGAACAAAACCCCATCAACTAAAGCATAAGGTATGGATTGAAGTCTGAAATACCTTCTTTTTGCTTTGTCCATACCTTGAGGGCACTCACTTGTTAGCAAAAAGTGCGTCATATCATGGAGCCAACTAGTGTGAGGTGGAAGTGCATCTACTTGTAAGTTATCTTGTGTTATTAAGATGACCTCTTTGTCTTCATGAAGGTCATCAACCATATGCTCACATAAGCCTTTACCTCTTACTAGCTTAGTGACCTTGATCTCCACGTCATACTCCATGACTTCAGTAATCCAACCAGCTCTTTTTTCGCTCAAATCTTTGTTAAGAAGGAAGTCTCTTACTCCAGGATGAGACACCACAAGGTGGATTTTGCTATTGGATAGCATTGGCCTGAACTTCTTGAGGCTCTTACCGCTGCAAGGACTTGCTTTTCTACAAAGGTATACCTCACCTCATACTCTTCAAGCCCCTAACTGAAAAATGCTAATGGCTGCTCAAGTCCTTCACCATTTCTTTGCATCAACATAGCTGATATATGTTGGCAAAAGTATACAATATAAAATCCCTTGAGAAATCAGGATTCATAAGTGTGGGTGCTTGAACGATGGTTTGCTTAGCCTCAAATGTTGACTTGCCTTCATTTTAACCAAGTGAACACTTGGTTCTTCAGCATAGCAGTGATGGGCTTGACCAAACTTGCGAAACCGGGGATAAATCTTCTCACGAAGTTTATCTTTCCAAGGAAATTTTGGAGTACCTTCCTATGCATGGGCAAGGATAAGGCCAAGATGGCACTTATTCTCTTAGGATCAATGGACAACCCTTCCTTTGAGACGATGTGGCCCAGCAACTTGCCTTCATGCACGACAAACACGCACTTCTTGGGGCTCAATGAAATCCCATACTCTCTGCACCTTTCAAAAATCAGCCTCAGGTGATCCATATGTTCGCTGGTATTCTTGGAGAAAACTGTGATGTCATCCAAGTATACTAGCACCATTTGGTTTAGCAGCCCCTGGAAAGCCATGTCCATGGCTCTTTGAAAAGTTGCGTTAGCATTTGATAGACCAAAGGGCATCTTTTGGTACGCATATGTGACCCATTTGGTGGTGAAGGCAGTCTTGTACCGATCTTCATCTTTCACCCAGACTTGGTTGTAACCAGAAAATCTATCCAACAGAGAGAAGCATTCTGATCCTGCAACTACTTGGAGAAGTTGTTCCATGGATGGTAGAGGGTAGTGATCTTTCAAGGATACTTTGTTCAAATCTCTAAAGTCCACACAAAGCCTAATCTCCCCACTCTTTTTCCTTACAGGCACTAAGTTGGCTACCCATGATGAGTGTTTGATGGGAAAGATGATCCTGGACTCGATCAACTTGGTTAGCTCCTCCCTCATCAACTCTTCAATCTTGGGATTAATAGGCCTTTGCTTTTGCCTTACGTGCTTGGCGTTGGCCTCCAATTCTATGGTATATGGAGCTAACTTAGGATCAAAACCCTTTAGGTCGCTGTACTCCCAAGCAAAAATGTCTGCATACTCTTGGCAAAGTGCTATGAAAGCGTGCCTCTCAGTCTTGCTGCTTACCTTCCCAAGCTTGAGAAGTTTGTCTTTGAAGATGAGGACTCTCTCATAGTTCTCTTCGTTAGTAGACATTACTGCCTTTTCTTTATGTTGACCAATTTTTGGTCCTGCAAGCCAAAAATTGGCCAACCCTCTTCTTTTATTGCAAGAGTCATTCATCCAAGTCCTGGCTAGTTCATCCCTCAGCTGCCTTGCAAAATTTTCTCTGACAGGCCATTTCCCATGAAAAAACCAAGTGTTTTCCTCTTTTGCTTGCCAAGTGCGTTTCGGGTCTAACAAGTGACTTTACTTGTAAAAATTCGTAAGTGAAGCCACTTGCAAACCTCGATTTGGTCTTGGTAGATCAAATCGGGTTTTCTAAATGGCTTTACTCATTTGTCTTATAAGCAAGAGTCGACGTGAAACTCAATTTGGTCTCGGATGCTTCACAAGGCAAGTGAATTACTTCGGAGGGCCATTTATCGGCAAAGTGAACCAAGTGAAAAGGCCGAAGGGTCGTTTTCAAGAAGTTTGAAGGGTAGGTGCCCTTACGGAGGGCACTTAGGCGGCAAGCGGGACCTTTACAATTCTTTCGAAAGGCAACTTTGGAGGCCAAGGAGCCCTTGTGGGGGGCAAGCGATGAGCAAAGTGGAACTTTTCAAAAGTTCAAAGGGTAACTTTGGGCTTGAATTGCCCTTTCGGAGGGCAGCCGGTTGGAGCAAAGGGGCAAGACAGAAAGCCCGAAAGGAACTTGCCCTTCGGAAAAAGTGACAGGCCAAAAGAGAATTCCTTCGGGATTTTTGTCTAAAGGAAAGCCAAGAAAGAAAACTCAAGGAAGAGTTCTTTCGGACAAAATGTCCAAAGGAATTCCTTCGGACATTTTGTCCGAAGAAATACGACAGTCGCAAAAAGTCTGAAAATTTTCGGAAGACCAAAAGTCCTAAGGGTAGGTGTCCTTGCGGGGGGCACTTGCCTTTGAAAGAGGACCTTTTCAATTTTTTCGAAAGGTCACTTTCCCTTCGGAAAAGTTTGTTTGCAAAATGCCGAAGGAATTGTCCTAGTGGGTGGCAGGCCCACAAACGTCAAATTCAGGGAGATAAGCTAGCCGTTGCAATTCAAATGTCCGATGACAGGGGCACGAACGTCAAATTCAGGGAGGTAAGCTAGCCATTGGAAAAGATCAAAGGAGAATTTCTTCGGACATTTTGTTTGAAAGAACTCAGAACGGAAGCCCGAAAGCTCGTCAAAGGAAGGTCAGAAAGTAACAAGCCCAAAGGAGAATTCTTTCGGACATTTTGTTCGAAGGAATTCAAAGCCCGAGAGCCTGAAGAATGAATGAGCAAGCAAGTGAAGAAGGGAGCCCGGGGAAATAATAAGCGCTGAGAGCCTGAATTGCCAGGCAAGAAGGGGAAAACAGTGCGAGTAAAGCAGACGCGGCCACACGCACATAAGACAAAAGCTCAAAACGCTCCAAGTGGCGTAGTAAGTCAAAGCGCAAACCCAAGGATGAACCAGACCAAGGTAGGTGGCACAGGAGTCGTCAGCAGGAGAAGTAAATGCACTTAGGTGAAATAGTCTCCACCAAAAACCATTAAAAGGATTGGTTGCGAACATTGAAGGGAGCGGCCCGTGTTTTCTTGTTTTGCCATTAATGAACAACCAGTTGCGCTCAAGATTGAAGAGAGCATGTCCCAGTCAACATAACTTGGGGATGGCCTTGACGGTTGCTAGGAGGAGTAACCCATGCTCTTGCAGGCCCGGACAGCAAGGGATGCGACTTAAGCACCTACAACATGGCTTTCCCATGCGCAATTAAGAAGAGACGACGGCAGCATAGGCTTGTGGTTGTTGCAGGAGTGTTTAATACATCATGGGTTTTATTTCCTTGACTGGTCAATGCTCTATTTTCCAAAGCTCTCTATATAATTGTAACTTCTCATTTTGAGAAGGATCTCTCAGCATTGTATGGCGAAGCCCTGAAGAAATTTACCTTGAATCAAAAGAAGCATTTTACCTCCATTTGAGCTTGCACTTTTGCATATGTCTATGGCCTTATCTTATGTTCAATCATTTCCTTTAATGCTTTCATAAGTTTATACCAACATATCTAGTGTATTGTGAATTCTTCTCTGCAGGTCAACAAGAAGTGTCCAACTCGGAGTATAGACGCATTTGAACAGACTGTCCAATAGTGTGTCTTAGAACACCTTTGGTAATTTCTTCCTCCCTATACCTCCATAGGATCCCCTATTGAAACACTAATGCATGCAATTTTCTCATTCAAATGGAGTGTCTGTTTGTTTTTCTTTGGTGTAAAGTGTAGGTTAAAGCTAGTAGACCAACCAGTTTGGTGCATCACCTCATTAGTTAGGTTTTGTTTTTAGTATTTCTCTCTCTTTTCACTCCTCCATCGTTAGCAGTAGGAAATCTAGGGCCTCAAGGTGCATCAAGGGGAGCTAGCCACTAATCTAGAGATTCATCCCTCAAGTTTGCCACCCACAGCAAAAGGAATGTCTCCATTGTGATGTGTGGAGGAAGGGAGCTAAGTCTCCTTTTAGAGGGTGCAATCCACAGCGTCAACACTTTCCGCATATGGTCTCCTTCATGAAAAAGGCCCTCAAGTGTAACCAGTGCCTTAAGAAGTTTGTTCTAATTCAACTGAACAATCTGATCCTCATATTGATGCTACAATTTAGCTTAGTTCGAGAACTCAGCTTCCTGTTGTAAGAAGCAAGCAATTTGATTGTCACTCTCAAAAACCTACCAGTGGGCTTCATTATTTGGCACTGATGGCCTCACCACCACCTTGACATGTGGTTGAAACTTGGTTTACTTCAGCTCACTTGGAATGTCAAACTGAATTCCCATGGCTGCCAACCTCTCAGCACACTGGTTCTGATTTCTTGGGATGGTTTGAATGTCAAAGGCCTCAAAATCTTCAATCAAGTCCCACACTCTATTTTTGTAGGAACTCATCAAAAGGTGTTTTGCGATGTTCAAGCCTCTAACTTGGTTAACTACGAGCTCGTTGTCCCCATAAACTTGCAACAGTTTGATTCCTCTTTTATTGGTCCATTGAAGGCCACGCATTAAGCCTTCATATTCTACTGCCTTTGAAGAGCAACTGAAAAGGAACATGTAAGAAGAGAAAAGCTTATTCCCTGAGGGTGAAATCAACATTGCCCCAGCACTTGCACCATTTTCGCCCCTCGAGCCATCAAAGAACAACTTCCATAAACCATCGGGGTCTTCTTTAGGGCCAATGAGGGAAGGCATGGGTTGATTCTCTTCATGCAGCAAATAGACACCCATGTCTCTTTCCTCAACACCTTCCAAAGGGTTGAAAACTTGGTTATCTCCCCATAGCTCATCCAAGAACGAGTTTGGAACCTCTTCAGTATGAGTGTTCAGCTCTTGACCAATTGTAAACTCATCCTCATCAAGGATAGTACAATTGAGGTTTATGTTATCTGGCTGATAGGGTTCAATGTGGAATTGTGCCATGGGTTCAACCTTGATTGAGACCTTAGTTCCATACCTTGTTCTAAATGCCATGGAAGACCAATCTGCTGCAAGGTAACCCCCAATCTTGACTGTAAACTCTCTGAAAAGACACAATGCAAAGCGAGGAGTGACATCCAGGATTAGCACGTCTTGCACCACAGACATGCTAGGACAAGCATGCAAGGTTGGGCTCAAATTCCTGATGATACCTGATGGCTTTGTGGAAGAACCATCAAGTTGCAGGACTCCCTTGGTGTGCAGGTCATACTTAAGGTTCAGCGGATCAGCAATAGACTTTGGCATGACTGAGGTGCTGGTCCCACTATCCACCAAGCAGTGGTGCACAAAGGAATCGCCAATGATTAATGAGATGTAGAATGTGGGGGGGCTTGGTCATACTACTTGACCTTTATCCCAAAGGACTCTTGGCTGCATTAGTGAAGACTTCAGTTTCCTTGCTTGGTTGCTTACTTGCAGCTATAGAAACACTCATCTTGGACAAACCTTCCTGAAAAATGTCTACTTGGCCGGGCATGGAAAGCATGTCCCACATTCGTATGCTCACGCTGGATTTCTTCATTTGCTCCATAATGTTGATTGGCGTACCCCCAGCGTTTGCCTGGGTTTTGGGAGCTACTGCTATTGGCTTTGTCAGTGAAGGAGCAGTGACATGAAAGCTTCCTGATTGTCACCCATATTCCTTCTCTTAAACCTTGTGTTTGTTTAGACTGGGATGTGCGCCAAACTGGGAATAGCCTGCGGATTGGATGCATAGCACTCCTCTTGCTCACTGATGACCATTTAGGCTTCCGACTGGTTTGACCCCTAATCCGAGCCTTGCTCTTGTGGAGGTTGCTCTTGCTTTGTCAGCGTAGACACATATGTGCTTTGGGCCATAAGACCCTAGTTATATCCATAAATAACAGCCTGCTACCATTGATCATTGAACACCTGGTTGGAGCCATTAGTTGGGACAATGGATTGTCCAAAAGAATGATTCCAAGGCATTGTCCCTTCAGCCTCCTGAGCCACATTGTTCTAAACTGGGACCAAGGAGTTGGAAGGGCCTGCAACGTTCGGATTATAATTATGTTGCCTAGCATAGTTATGCTGCCCCTGTCCTTGGAAACCTCCTTTGTAGGGTGGCCTATTAGCTTGATAATGCTGCTGTTGAGGCTGATACGGAGCTTGATAAGGCTTGTTGTAAGCTTGCCTCTTGACATTGACCACATCATTCCCCAAGGATTGGAGCATGCTTTTCAATTCCAAGTAATTCTTTTGCTCTTGGGAGTCATTGGATCCACTAGTAGAGGCCTTCTCTTGCTTAGGTGAAGGCATAGCAACAATTTTTGACGTTGGAAGTATAACATCAAGTGGAGGAATGACTGCTGGAGGTGGTCTGATCTCAGAAAAAAGAGGCATTGGGGGTCTGGGAGTAAGCTTGCCCATCTGAACTAGGCAATTTTCTGCCTTGATGGCCACCTAGTATGCATTCGGCAGTGTGTCTCCTCCCATAGATTGAATCATTACAACTATGTCGTTGTTAAGAACTTTCAAGTAATACAAGAAAGCAAAGTTCGGAGATGGTCTAACAGCTGCTGGAATTCTATCCCATGCCTTTTGAAATCTCGTATTGAAGTCTTGCATGACTTCATGGGGAGCACTCTTGATTGTGGTCAGCTGTTCTGCAAGTGACAGATGATCACTCTTATCTGCAAACCTTTTACATAAGGTTGTTCCCAGCTTGTCCCATGAGTGGATAGAATTAGGAGCTAGGCCCCTATACCAGTCTAATGCCTTTCTTTTGAAAGATACAGCCAATATCCTAATAGCCACGTTCTTCACTGTAATATTGTGAATGTTGCAGAAGTTGACTATGTCCATTATATGCTTAGTAAGAGTTACAGCTTGGTCTCCCGTGTAATTAGGAACACTTTTTGAGGGTTGTTACTGGCATAGGATCATACTATGGTAAGTTCAAAGGGCTTTGGCCGCTGAAGCCCACAAAAGCTCTTTGGGGAATCATAGCAGCAAGAGGTGCTGACAAGGATCTTCTTGCGTAGGTATACCTTATGACTGGTTTAAGAAAGTAGCTTCTTAGGTAAGGGTGAGTATGGGTGAATCTTAACCTTCTTGCTGAGTTTAAAGGTAAATCAACAAACTCAAAAGGAATACCTGGAGAAGTCGATCTTGCAGTCACCTTTGGCATGAAAGATAGCTATTGCTCTGCCACTAGATAGTTGGGTGCTCTTTGAAGTGCCCAAATGCTAAAGGATAAATGCTACCACTGCTGAAAAATGATCAAAACAACATCAAACTTGACCAATCTTTCATAAAAAATGAAAATAAAATGATAGTTGTCCCATCGGACGTCCCAGAACTGTTACAACTTGGAATTGCACCCTTGTAAGAGAGTTCTTCAGGCTCCCTCACTTCCAACTACAAGCATGGAAACAACCTCAGGATGTGGGTATCCTATGGTGAGGTTAAACCTCTAGGCTTTTTTATGAGGCCAGTTCCTCAGTTGCTTCACTTCAGCTCTTGATCTCACACTAAAACTTATTATTAGCTAAGGAAAAGGGGTAGGAGGATGACTGAAAAGGAAATCTAAGCTAAGGGAGGTGATGCACCAAAAAGAAGTGATCCACTTGCTCTGGGAAAAAAACCAACTACTAATGAACCCAAACAGGACACAGGGTATTCTGGTTCTATCTCAAGGCCATAGGCATGGAGCTTTTGCGTGGAGGTTGAAGGGAAGCCTTGCGCTTTGAAGGATAACAAAAATAGGTCTATGGGAGACACTATGAACTGGTAACACTTCAAGGAGAGCTCAACACACAGACAATTAACACAATCCTGCACAAAGCTACGTGTGATGAGTGGATGAGGAGGGCAAAGCAAGCAAAGATGATAGCCTTCCTAGCTATGCAACACCTAAGGAAATTCAAGGAGGAAGGTGAATCCCTTAAATGCCTACATAATCATGCCAAAGATAAAGAGAAATCGATATTGCACATTGATGAAGGCAAATCGGTGAACAAGGTCCACACCACCAAGGATAATGATCACTATCAGCTTGCTGTAATTTCCAAAACAGCAGATAAAGATAAGCCATTTAATTATTTTTTTGGCAATTCATCAGTGCACAACCTTCCTACTATGCTCCTACATCACTTGGAAGGTTATGAGGATCATGCCAAGGCTGAGAGGAAGGTGAAGGGCATGCCAAAAAGTATGCAAGCACAGCACGAAATTGATTTATTTTGGAGACCCCTTGCAACGGGCAATGCAAGGAATGAGTTGGCTTCCATAAATGGGCAACCAATTGGAAGGGATGATATGAAAAACATGGAAATGGTTTAAAGTCTTGTTGTCAACCTGGAGTTGCACCCTGAATCGAAGACGTGATGAAATGGCCAATTCTCTCTCCGATTGAAACAATGGGATCTTCTCACGAGGGTGAGTGCCTCAATGGTGATAAGAACCTCCAAAGAAGGCTAGTTCCTATAAGATGTAGCATTGGATCTCTACTCTGTGATGCGAATCTACCATGAGAAAGGGAGAAAGAAACTTGAAAGGGAAATCCTACCTAATGACGGTGATACACCAAAATGTTGATCCACTCTACTTGTAACCTTGAACACCGAATCAAACAAAGAAAAAAGACCTTTGATTTCAATTGATCACTATGCATAAATAATTCATGAGAAGGTTCGATCCAATGACCAAAACATGAGGGAAAACGATGGAGAGGTCTCATACAAGACACTTTGCAGCCACCTAACATCCACTTACAGCTTCAGCAAAAGACATATATAACACTGAACATGACCTGCATAATATGATGAGCTAGCAACTAGGTACGAATCAAAATTTGTGAAGAGAGAGAAATGTACCATGTATGCAAATTGTTGAATGAATGTACACTATGCCAGCACTTGAAATCTGAAAGTACAGTCCTTCTATTGATCGAAGAGGTTACACAACTCACCAATGGCAGAGTCTAGTCTTACCAAGAGGGATCCAATTCAAGGCTGAAAAGCCAACTTATATAGAAAATTACAATAGCCAAGAGTTGGCGTTGGAAAAATAGGAGAGAGGCTAAATTCGTCCAACTCAACCTTTACAAAGAGTCTATTTGTCTTGCATGAAGCTCCTTGGCGTTAGAGGAAATGGACGGTGAGTTTGTTGAAAGTCAAACTCTTATCATGCAAAATGCTACGCCCACCTCCAAACATGGACTTCCTCTTGAGCCGTTTGATCATTTGAAAGCACGAGATAAACAAGAACATGCATGAAACCCACGCCATGCTAAAATTAGAACTCGAATTGAAACGTTGGAAGCTGAGTTGGAACGTTTGAAAGCAGGATTTTGACCCGGAGATGAGCTTGACGTCAACAACCAGTCAACTGAAGCTTTGACTAGTCAACCGAAAATAGCCTTTGCTTGCATGTATTTTCTCTTATTTTGGTCTGGGCTATTCATGGCTTGTCTATTTTTGTCGGGATTCTATTTTTTGATAATCTTATCTATATTTGGTCTATTATCCTATTTCAACCCCTTAGCCTAATTCTTTCGGATATTCTTTTGTTATCTGTGGATTTCCCTTGGTCTTGGATTCTCTATTATCTCCTTTTAATCTCTGCAGACTTTATTCTTTTTTGCGCACTTTTTTTTTCGTTGTATTTCTTGCTTGCAATTTTCCCGAAGTATTCCTTTGGATAAAATGTCCGAAGGAATTCTTTCGGACTTTTTGTCCAAAGGATATCTTCCCTCCTTTTCTTTCTTTGCCTTGTTTCTCATTTCTTCAAGTTTTTTGCAATTTGTAAATTCCCTCGGATTTCTACCTGCCAATTTTCCCGTATTTATTCCTTCTATATGCCTCGAGGTTTTCAAATTCCTGAAGTGGGTTTCTTGCTGAGTCGAGCCAGACACATAGACCTTACTGCTGCTCAGGACTTGGCTACTGAGGTAGAAGATGACCTTATCTTGGCACGAAAGATAAGGAGAGACCTTAATAAAGGTAAATCCTCTTCATCTTCTGAGTATTCACCTGCAGTCACCACTGACCCAATGGTACAAAAGCTAGAAAATGAAATGCTGGCTCTCAGAAAGCAAATGGCGCAAGAGATGTCATCTGCTGCTGCATACAGAGATATGCCCAGGAGGACATTTCAGAATAAGGCGTACCAAAGCAATGTTGCCAGGAATCAGGGATAGCAAAATCGCCTTCCTCCACAGAGGAACCTCGCCCTTGAAGCGCCTCCAAACAACTCGGCAGTTGGATATCTTGAAGCTGAAGCGGATTTTTCACTCCAACCTAAATTGAATCCTAAAGATGATGCTAATATCTTCACTGAGGAAGAAGATAAATTAGTTGGCGACTCCCATATTGGTTTCCTGAACTATCAAGATGAACCTAGAAGTGAAGGCAATCCAGCTGAGGGGTCATATGTTGTATTCACCCGGTTTAAGAATTAATCAGCTCAACAAGCTAATAAGGAGAAAGCAGAGGAGCGACCTCAACCAGCAGTTTCAATTGCTAAGCGGGGATCCGCTCTTTCTTTCCATCCAAAGGACCCGGTGATTGCGAGAAAGGTAAGTATCCCAAATGCCCCTATGCCTTCTACTTCAATTTCACAGTCTAGTCCTCCCCCTTTCAAAAATCAAAAGGATGAACTCCCATCCTCTGCTCCTAGCTCATTCCAGACATTTGATATCATTGACCATATAAAGAGAACCAAAATTCAAGTGTCTGAATTTGAATTTCTGCAATCCCATACCGAGCAATTAGACAGACTAGTTCAATATGTTAAAAACCAGAACATCCCTATTGAGCGAGCAATTCCCAAAGTGACACATGATGCTGTCAGGAATGCACCCACCAGGAACAACCTTGTCACCACTCCCCTTGTTGCTCCTGACAGGACTGAACCTTTTTATGTCTCATTGCTGATAAATGGACATCAGCTGAATAATTGCATCATTGATTCTGGAGCTTCAGACAATGTCATGCCTGCTAAAGTGGCCGAATCCCTTGATCTCACATTGACCAAAACTTTTGGCAGATGTTTCTCCATGGAGAACAAGCAAGTGTTTTTGCTGGGACAAATTAAAGATGCCCAAATTGCGTTTGCTGCATTTCTAGACAAAAGAATCAAGATGACTATCTTGGTAGCAGACGTCTCAGCATCATATGGCATCCTTCTCGAATGAAATTTCTGCAGGGATGTTGGTGGTGAATTAAGCATGGATTTATCAGTGGCGAGGATTCCAGTCAAAGGTGTTATGAAGAGGCTGCTCCCTGAGAAGGACACGAAATATGTGGTTACCCAGACCTCAACACCTGAAGCTCAAATTTTGTTTGAGTCTTCAGGTATGGGTAACTACTTTCTGTACACGAATGGAGTTCATGAGACATCTGATGAAGCTCCTGCAGATGACAGCCTGAAAATGCATTCAGCTGAAACAACAGAGGAATTGGCTAAGCACAAGGCAAGTATGGAAGTATCTCCACCCCCGGATGAAGAAGAATCCAAAAGAAAATCAGTATCAAATGAGGTATGGATTCTTGAATTTGATGGCAGCTGCTCTTCCACTGGTTCAGGAGCCGGGGTTGTGTTAATATCTCCTCAAGGAGATATTTTTCCCTCATCTTATAAATTGCAATTCAACAACACGAATAACACAGCTGAATATGAGTCTCTGCTGCTTTGATTGAGAGCCGCTCGAGACAAAGGCATCAAGCTCCTTCATGCTAAAGGAGATGCCAAACTAGTGGTTTGTCAGGTAAGGAACCTGTACCAAACCAAGAATGAAAGATTGCATCATTACCGCAATCTAGTCTGGGACCAGCTTGAAGACTTTGATGCTTTCAGCATCTCTGCAGTTCCCAGAGAATTCAATGACCAGGCGGATGCATTGGCTGTTTCAGCTACTCTCTTGGTCCCCCACCCAGATTTCAAAGGAGACAAGTACACGATTGAGCTGGTATTTTGGCCAAGTGTACCTGACAACGCCAATCATTGGCAAGTATTTAACAATAACAGCCAAATCATTGCCAAATAATAGCAGCTGCATTTTGAAGGCAGTGAACCTCAAAAATGTGAAACAGCTCCTGAATCAAATGCAGACACAGGTGAGTTCTTGTAACCAAAAGGGAATAAGATTCCCAAGGGCCTAGTTTCCCTTGAAAAGCTGTTTGATAAGCATGATAGATTCATCAGACAGCAGCCAATGAATTCAAGCTCATCTCAGGAGTTTGATCAAGTAAATCTGGGAACCAAGGAAGACCCCAAGATGGTGAACATAGGGAAATGTTGTACTCCTGCAGAGCGTTTCAAGTTCACCTCTTTGCTCAACAAATACATGGATGTCTTAGTGTACTCCTATGTTGACCTGAAATCACTCCGGCTTGACGAAATTCGACACAACATCTCTCTCAAAGATGATTCAACACCTTACAGGCAAAAGACCAGGCATTATAATCCGAAAATATCAGGTACTATTTTATCTGAGATACAAAAAAGCTAAATGCCAGGATAATCTTCCCAATCCATCATTTCACATGGATTGCCAATATAGTGCCTGTAAAAAATAAGAATGATGAAATTCGCCTTTGTGTGGATTTTAAGAATTTAAATCAGGTATCCTTGAAGGATAATTATCCTTTTCCAATCATGGATCAAGTGCTGCAGACAGTGACAGGCCCGGAGATGTTATCAATGCTAGATGGCTTCTCAGGATATAATCAGGTTGAAGTTGGTGAAGCAGACCAGCATAAGACTGCTTTCACCACGCCCTGGGGCACGTTTGCATATAGAAGAATGACTTTTGGCTTAATAAATGCTGGCACCACCTTCCAAAGAGTAATGGACCTTGCCTTAAGGATGAGATGGGTAAGTTCATCGTAGTTTATCTTGATGACTTGATTGTCTTCTCTAAGCATCGCCCAGATCATGTGAGCCATTTGCAGCAAGTGCTGGAACGCTGCCGCCAGAATAGCATTTCCTTAAATCCCAAGAAGTCAGTTTTCGGAGTAACAGAGGGAAAACTTCTCGAACACGTGTCCAAAGGAGGCATAAAGATTGACTCAGACAGAGTCAAGTCTATCCAAGAACTTTCCTTGCCCACAAGCAAGATTGTTGTTCACTCTTTCTTTGAAAAAGTGAATTTCTTACGGAGATTTATCTCCGAATTTGCCGAGAAGATCAGGCACATTGTAAACATGATGAAGGGAAAGGCCACCTTCAGCTGGACTGAAGAAGGCAAGTCAGCTTTTGAGGATATCAAGACCGCCATTGCCCATGCTCCAATTCTGGCTTGTCCAGACTATAGCAAAGAGTTCACCATTTACAGCTATGCTTCAGAACATACGCTTTCAGCAATTCTGGTTCAACAGAATAAAGAAGGTATGGAATCTCCCATTTCCTTCATGAGTTGTCCCCTCAAAGCTCATGAGCTGAAGTACTCAAATATGGAGAAGCACGCTTATGCAGTGGTGAAGGTCGTAAAGCATTTTCGTTTCTACATCCTCAATTCTCGAGTTACTACCTTGGTCCCTGACACCACAGTGAAATCTATACTGACTCAGTAGGAGTTTGGGACGAAAAGAGGCAATTGGGTTGCAAAGATCCAGGAGTTCGATCTGATCAAGCCAACAAAGCTGGTACGTGGAAAGGGGCTATGCCAACTAATTGCTGATAACAAGCCAAGAGGAACAGAGCATGAAGAACCAGAAGTGGATGAGGATGACACACCAACAGTCCTCTTTGTCTCCACCACGAATGAGTGGTACTCAGGTATTGCTCATTTCCTTACTTATGGTGAATGTCCTGCAAACCTATCTTATAAAGAAAGGAGAACCATCAAGCAGAAAGCTGCTAATTTTGTCCTCTGAGACAACGGCCTGTACAAGAGGAGCCTTGATGGAACGTTCCTTCGCTCTGTGGATAAGGAGCAACAAAGCCGACTTCTGAAGTCCTTCCACAATTCGGCTTGTGGAGGACATTTTTCTGCCCTTGTGACTGCCCATAAGATCCTATGAGCCAGGTACTATTGACCAACTCTCTTTCAAGATGCATACAAGTGGGTCAGGGGATGTGAACTGTGCCAACAATTTGTTGGAAGGCCCAAACTAGCTGCCCTGCCCCTCGAACCAATGATCATAGAGGAGCCATTCCAGCAATGGGGAATTGATTTTATTGGAGCTGTAAACCCGTCATCAAGTGCTGGACATGACTATGTCCTCACGGCAACAGACTACTTCACCAAATGGGTAGAAGCAGTTCCAACCAAACATGCTACTTCAGAAGTAGTATGCAATTTCTTCAAAGAGAACATCATGTCCAGGTTTGGGGTCCCAATCAAAATTGTCACTGACAATGCAGCCTGTTTCACTTCTCAGGAGATTGCTCAATTCTGCTTCTACTATGGAATTACACTCTCCCACTCCTCTGATTACTTTCTACAAGGGAATGGACAGGCTAAATCAAGCAATAAAAATTTGGTGACTATCATCAAGAAGCTGGTGGATGACAACCAAAGGACTTGGCATAAGGCATTGGTTGATGCTCTATGGGCAGACAGAATTACACCAAAGAGAGCAATTGGTATGTCTCACTTCCAACTTCTGTATGGTGTCAATGCTGAGATACCGATCACCTTGGAATTGCCAGCATTGAAATTGGCTAAGACGATTCAAGATCAAACGTATGAGAGCTCACTTGAGAAGAGGATCATGTGCCTTGCTGAGCTGAATGAGCAGAGAACTGCAGTGGTGGACAGAGTCGCCGCCCATCAAAGTCTGGTGAAGAAGCTCTTCGACCATAAAGCAAAGAATCGTGATTTTCAGATTGCAGATCAAGTCTTGCTGTGGGACAAGAGAAGAGAACCAAAGGGGATGCACGGAAAGTTTGATTCCCTGTGGAGGGGCCCTTTTACTATTCATCAGCTCAACGGTAAAAATAGTTTCCTGTTGAAGTATCAAGATGGCACTCTCTTCTCTCTGCCTCACAATAGGCAACATCTGAAGCACTTCAACTCTTGAAGTATCAGATGAGCTCCCCTGTACATATGTATATTTGTATAGTCTTTAGCTTTTGTTTTGTTCGTTTCATTTTCGTTTTTGGAACGTTTTTTTTTGGGTAGCTCTACTTCGTAGCCCAATGGCACACTTCAAGGTATTGGAGATTCTGGTTTCTACTCCCCTCAGCTGTGTTTCAAGTTTTCACCTGAAGGAAGTTCCCCAACTGGTGCCAGCTGTTGGTCCCCAAAAATGTCTCTCATTTTTGGAACAACATATGAGCTATCTTGGTCCTACAGGACCAAAATTTCTCTCTTCCCTTCTCAAAATTTGTTCTGAGCTTTCAAATTCCTCTTTTTTCAAGCTTTCCAGAAATTTGCGGACTCTGCAAGCTTGAAACTACGGACTCTGCAGAAAGAAATCTACGGACTCTACAAGCTTAAAACTACGGACTCCGCAGGATCATTTCTACGGACTCTTTCAAGGCTCGAGAGAAAACTTAGAGAAAACTACGGACTTGGTTTCTACGGACTCTTAAGGTAGGTTCATTTCTACAGGTTCAAAGGCTTCTGCAGGCGAGTTCAATGGGTTCAACGACCAATTGGTTCAATGCGCTTGGTGCAAAAGATCAAAAAAGGACTTAGCCAAATAACGAAGAATGAACCGATTGAACTATTGAACCGTTGAACCAAAGTTGGTTCAATCGGTCGGTTCAATCGACAGGTTCAAGGGGCTGCCCCAAAGCCAAAGGAACAAGTGCCCTTACGGAGGGCTGTGAACCAAGCCAAGTGCCCTTGCGGAGGGCAGCGAGCAAAAGCGGACAAAGTGAACTCCTTCGGAAAAGTGAACAAGGCAAAAGACAAAGTGAAATCCTTCGGATAAATTGTCCGAAGGAATTCGCCCGAAAGACAAAGCAAAAGCCCGGCGGGAAAGATGCAAAGGCAAGGAAGATTTCCTTCAGACATTCTGTCCGAAGGACATAAAGGATAAAGCCCACCGAGAGGAACGACGAAGAAGCAAGAACCCGCCAGGGAAGTAAAAGCCCAAAGGTCGCATGAAAAATCTCGAAGGGTAGATACCCTTGCGGGGGACACTTGACGTCAGAAAAAAGACCTTTTCCAAGGACCCGAAAGGACACCTTCCCTTCGGGACGTTCCAAACACTGAACAAAGACGCAAAAAAGAATCTTCAAAGACTTAAGACACAAAGAGCTTCAAAGAATGAACCGATTGAACCATTGAACTGTTGAACCAAATGGTTCAACGTGTTCACAGGTTCAAGGGTTCAACCAAGCACAATGAAGATCAAAGAGCTTAGGAAGAGCAAACGACGGGCAGAACCAAAGAACCAATGAACCGATTGAACCTTGAACCAAAAGAGTTCAAAGTTCAATGGTTCACAGGTTCAAGCAATTCAAAGGCAGCCTCAAGCAAAGAAAGAAGCAACATGGATGATTCCAAAGGCAAGTTCAATGAAAGCGATGGTTCAACCAGAGAGCAAAGAAGCGCTTAAGCAGGGAAGCGATGGACCAAAAGAGACAGAGTGAACCGATGAAGCTTTGAACCAATGAACTTTAAAATGGTTCACAGGTTCAAAGTTCAACACGGTTCAAGCAGCGAGCAATCATTGACAGCCCTCAGACGTCAAATTTAAAGTGACAGAAAATCCGTGGAAATTCAAATAGAGCACGGAACTTAAAGGAAGAACCAAGCGATTAAATGAAAAGAGAACCCGATAGCTCAAATCGGAGCTAGAAAAGACAAAAGCAGAAAGACGGAAAAGCCATAAATGTTTTCGAAAGAGTTATTTCCAGTAGGTGGAACAGTGGATCGAGTAGACTTCTGAGTGCACCAAACCAAGGACGCGGCTTGTTTTCTTCCATGAAGTAAAGACAAATATGCAAAGGACCAAACGGTCCATACCAAGGAAGAGACATGTTAGATGAAGGGACACGCCATAGTTATGGCAGCGCACTGTTCTCAGCATGGTTTCTCCAGACAAAACTGGAGACGCATTGAAGACATTGACTGCAGCATAGGCCATCCCATGGAAAAAGTCGCCAATCCTTGCGTAGTGGCTATAAGTTTGTTAATTCTCTCATTTGTAAAGGAGACTTTCATTTTACAAGAGCAAAACTTTGCCCATTTTGAAAGAAGACTGAGACTTTGAGCTCAGGTTGTAATTTCATTTTCATTTTTATCTGAATGAGAAAACAGGTTTTTCACAAACTTTGTGCTGTTCTGACTTGTGTCATTTTAGAAGATCATTCTTACGTCTGTCTTCTAAAGGTGTCCTTATTCATTTAATTTGGTAAGCAGAATTAGTGAAGGTAATTGGGAAGTGTCCTGAAACCAACTGTGGGAAGACTTTGTGCTTTCACAATTGCTTTCAGTCTGTGTTTTTCTTTTCTTTTTGTGTTAAGGATTCTGGGGCGACTTTGTGCCCCCGTTTCCTTTGTGATATACTCTTTGGGCAGTTGAGGTGGAAACTTTGCGTTCTGCTTTAACCTGCTGTTACTACGCCCTCTGATTAACTGGTTTCTTATCTTACTACCTAAAAGAAAATTTTGTTGTTTCCTGCAAGAACACTTCTAAAAGAAGAGAAGTGCCTTCAGTGTTTACACTAGGATTTCTCCTTTGTCTGTGTGCATCATCTCTGAAAGAAGAGAGATGGATGGTTTATTCTGCCCCCATGTGTTATTTTCTGCTTACTTATTTTGTATATAGCTCCCGCATATTTAATAGGGAACCTCCCCTTGATGAGAGAAGAGATTTGTCCCCTGTTGATGTAGTAAACCTGCACACCAGGACGACCCATCTCCCTATGCTGTGGTGATAGGAACTGTTTTGGTCACCAGTTAGCTGGCCGACAAAATATTCACCCAACACAAAGTATCACCCACTATCAAAGAAAGATAAAAAGGAGTTCTTTGTTTTTACCTCAGTTTTGTCCACTTTTGATATTTTATCGCCTTGCTGCACCTATTCCTTAGTTGGTTGATCTAAATTTGTTAAGATGACACCTTCTTTGTCAACCAATTTTGGAGACAATTCAAGAGCTGAAAGTTCTTGAATGAGTTTATCCTTTTGCCCTGGAATTGAAAGAGAATCCCACATGCTAATGCTGATGTTAGACTTCATCTGATCTACAATACTGAACTGAGATGCACTAACCTTTGATCCCTTTTTCTGTGGTACTTGTTGCTCACAAATTACAGGTATTTGTTGCACTTTATTAACCTCTCTATTCTGATTTTGTTGAGTTGTGGGAATAGCAAGCTGCTCTATTGTACTTTGAGCAACAATACTAGGAGCGCTTGAAATATTTGCTATCACTTGGGCTTTCTCAACATCACTTCTTTTAGTTCTCTGATAGGTTATAGCTGCAATTTGACCATTTGAATCGTTAGTTTTAACATCCTGAGTAAAAGTGACATGATCATCTACCTACCAATTTACATTAATAGCATCAAGCTGCCCTTGAGACACTCCTTGTGATGTCAAACCTGTATCTTGATATTGACCTCCTTGAAAAGATAACTCTTCTTGTGTCATCTGTGGCATGGTGATGTTCGGTGATACCAAGCCTTGGTTTTGAGCATCATTGAGATTTGAGGGATGCCAACCTGAATCCTGCACCAAATTATTTTGAGGTGGGGTTGGAACAATGGCTTTTGAACTGAAAGAAGCATTCGGATCAAGAGCAACATATGGCTTAGATAGAGTTATGGCTCCTTGTGCTTGATAGGGTGGTCTATTTTTTCTGAAACCCTAATAAAGAGACCTTTGATCTTTGAAGGGCTGATAGTTGTTCTGATTTTGCTGTTGATAGTGTTTATTTGACTGAAATTGCTGTCTTTTGAGCTGTACTATTTCATTTCTAAAAGATTGTAGCAAACTTTTCAACTCTCCTATCTCACTAAATTGACTAGTAGGCACTGCAATAGGAACTTGAGGTGCTTAAATTGCAGCCAAAGATGGAATTTGAGGAATTTGAGGGGCTGGTACAAAACTTATTTCTGGAAATATGGGCATTGGAGGTCTTGGAGAAAGCTTACCTGCTTGTATCAAACTATTTTCTGTCCTTATTGCAACTTCATAAGCAACTGGCAAAGTAGTACCACCCATTGACTGTATCATCACACTAATGTCAGAATTAAGAGCTTTCAAAAAATACTGAAATGCATAATCAGAGGATGGCCTAATCAGAATCGGTATCCTGGTCCATGTCTTCTGGAATCTGAGATTAAAATCAGACATGAACTCAAGAGGAGCTCTCTATATGGCAGTTAATTGCTCAACTAAAGATAAGTGATCAGATTTGTCTTCAAACTGCTTGACTAAGGCTGCACCCAATTCATCCCAAGTGGAAAGGGATCTAAGTGGGAGGGTTCTATATCACTGTAATGTTTTTTCTTTAAATGAAGCAGCAAACAATCTGATAGCAGCATTATCCTCAACAACATTATGAACTGAACAAAGATTAGCCACATCCTGGATATGCTCAATAGGGGTTGTTGATTTTCCCCTGAAAAGAATGGAATACTTTTGGGGACAGATACAAGAATGTTGTCTAACTGTGCTAGATTCAATGGACTTCCCCTATTGAATGGAGCAAACACTTGATTTCTAACGGCCATTTGGATGGTGGAGATTGCAGTGTTTAGAACGATAGGATGAGGGGGAGGTAAATATTCCCTTTGAGAATATGGATTTGCTCTCCTAAACCTTGCTCTTTTATAAGTTACAAATTCAAAAGGAATACCTTTACTTGTTGATCTTGTGGTAACCTTTGGCATGAATGGATTGCCTAAATGATGCTATGAACACTGCAACTAGATGTAGATAAATATCCTCCGTTGCTGGGAAAACTCTGTACAAAAAAACTTTTTCGGTGGTCCCACAAAGCGTGCCAAAAACTGTTTTCAACCTGGAGTTGCACCTTAAATCGAAGACGTGCTGAAATAGCCAATTCTCTCTTCAGTTGAAACAATGGGATCTTCTCACGAGGGTGGGTGCCTCAATGGTGAGAAGAACCTCCAAAGAAAGCTAGTTCTTATAAGATGTATCATTGGATCTCTACTCTATGCTGCGAATCTACCATGGAAAAGGGAGAGAAAATTGAAAGGGAAATCCTACCTGATGACGGTTATACACCAAAATGTTGATCCACTCTACTTGGAACCTTGAACACTGAATCAAACAAGGGAGAAAGAAGACCTTTGATTTCAATTGATCACTATGCATAAATATTTCATGAGAAGGTTCGATCCAATGACCAAAACATGAGAGAAAACGATGGAGACAGGTCTAATACAAGACACTTTATAGCCACCTAACATCCACTTACAGCTTCAGCAAAAGACATATAGAACACTGAACATGACTTACATATTATGATGAGCTAGCAACTAGGTACGA
The DNA here is from genome assembly GCA_037957365.1 of Torreya grandis. Classification (NCBI taxonomy): domain Eukaryota; kingdom Viridiplantae; phylum Streptophyta; class Pinopsida; order Cupressales; family Taxaceae; genus Torreya; species Torreya grandis. The sequence goes on along the minus strand of JARHVA010003202.1, from coordinate 1,542,527 downwards.
ATCAAAATGTGAGAAGGGAGAGAAATCTACCACGTATGCAAATTGTTGAATGAATGTACACTATGTCAGCACTTGAAATCTGAAAGTACATTCTTTCTATTGATTGAAGAGGTTACACAACTCACCAATGACAGAGTCTGGTCTTACCAAGAGAGAGATCCAATTCAAGGCTGAAAAGCCAACTTATATAGAAAATTACAACAGCCAAGAGTTGGCGTTGGAAAAATAGGAGAGAGGCTAAATCCATTCAACTCAGCCTTTACAAAAAGTCTATTTCTCTTGCATGAAGCTCCTTGGTGTTAGAGGAAATGGACAGTGAGTTTGTTGAAAGTCAAACTCTTATCATGCAAAATGCTACGCCCACCTTCAAACATGGACTTCCTCTTGAGCCGTTTGATCGTTTGAAAGCACGAGATAAACAAGAGCATGCATGAAATCCACGCCATGCTAAAATTAGAACTCGAATTGAAACGTTGGAAGCTGAGTTGGAACGTTTGAAAGCACGAGTTTGACCAAGAGATGAGCTTGACTTCAACAACCAGTCAACTGAAGCTTTGACCAGTCAACCAAAAATAGCCTTTGCTTGCATGTATTTTCTCTTATTTTGGTCTAGCCTGTTCGTGGCTTGTCTATTTTTGGCGGGATTCTATTTTTTGATAATCTTATCTATATTTGGTCTATTATCCTGTTTCAACCCCTTAGCCTAATTCTTTCGTATATTCTTTTGTTATTTGCGGATTTCCCTTGGTCTCAGATTTTCTATTATCTCCTTTTAATCTCTACGGACTTTATTCTTTTTTGACACTTGTTTTTTTTGGCTGTATTTCTTGTTTGCAATTTTCCCAAAGTATTCCTTCGGACAAAAAGTCCGAAGGACCCTCCTTTTCTTTCTTTGCCTTGTTTCTCATTTCTTCGGGTTTTTTGCAACTTGTAAATTCCCTCGAATTTCTACCTACCAATTTTACTGAATTTATTCCTTCTATATGCCTCGGGCTTTTTGGTTTTCAAATTCACGCCGGCTTTATGTTTACTCTCATTTCCTTTGGACTTCATTTTATCTCCCTTGAATTCTGTCGGAATTCTTTGTTTCCTGCCCTTCTTGAATTCTTTCGGAATTATTCCATTCCGCGGGTTTTTTCTTTCTCCCGAATTTCTTCGGACTTTTTGTCCGAAGGAATTCTTTCGGACAGAAAGTCCAAAGGAATTTGTTTCCTTTGGCTATCTCTTCATGCCCTTCGGGAATTTTTTGAAGGGTCCTCTGTCTCTCCTCTATGCCCTCTGCAAGGGCTTTTGTCTCTCCTTTGTGCCCTTCGGGAAAATTGGAAAGGTCCACTTCACCGACCAAGTGCCCTCCACAAGGGCAAGTGTCCTTTGGAACTGGCTTTTCGAAATAATTTAAGGGCACCCATGCTTTTTGTAGGGCACTCAGGCTTTTTGTAAGTCACCCGAACTTTTTGTAGGGCACCTGGACGTTTTGTAGGGAACCCGGGCTTTTTGACTTGCAAATTCTCCGAAGTATTCCTATTTCTTTGTTGGTTGTGGGTTTTTGTTTGCAAATTCTCCGAAGTATTCCTTCGGACTTTTTGTCTGAAGGATATCTTCCTTCAATTTAATTTCCTTTGCTTTGTGCATATTTCCAACCTTGCCTAAGGCATTAATTAATGTATTGTATGCAGTAACCCTATAAGAATAACCATGTTTGCGCATCGCATGCAAAACAACCTCTGCCTTTTCAAACAGTCCAAATATGCAGTATGTCTCAACATGTAGAACATATGTATCTTCAGTCGCAACCCAGGGCACCTGTAACATCCTCAAGTACATCATCCCATGTTTTATGTGAAGGTTGTAGAGAATCAAGAGCACGGTAAATAGTCTTTTTATTGAAAACTTTCAACATGTATCAAGCCAATTTATGAGCCTTGGGGCTAAGTATTGGAACCACTCCACCGACAAAGCTGGTACCATAAATCCACCCACGTCCTTTTGTTGAACCACCTGGGAAAAAATCCGAGAAACTAAACCTGCATGATGTTGCCTTTGATCCCGTGCTTTCATTGAAAGTGAACCTACAGGCCTGTAGGTTAACTTCAAGGATGGCTGTAGCTATTAATTCTTCATTGGCTCCTATACACCTCACAAAATCATTCCTTCTACCGGGCTGGAGCTTTAAGACTGTATGTGACATTTTGAATAAGGGATATGGCCTTTGAACGTGTTGTAGGTGTCTTTCCTTCAAACAAACTGCATGCTTTATATGATGGTTGTAGATGGCTCCTTGGGATTTGCATGGTTGTAGGTGTCTTTACCAATTTACATGGCTGTAGGTGTCTATTTAAGGACCCCAAAAAACTGATTTACAAGACAAACTGGTACCATAAGACCATCTTCCGAATAGTAAGGTTGACAATTTTGCCCTGTGGAAGAATTGTCAACAAGTCTATCATAGATTGGGCAAAGGCTCAAATCATGAGCAGCAGTTGGCAAGGTAAATTGGTGAAGAAAAATTTGTCTATTTCCTTTCCAAAAAATTCAGAAAATTGTTGGCAACAATCTTGGTCATTGACCCCCAAAAAGGGGACATTGTTTGTACATGGCAGCCAACAAAGAAGATTGCAATTGTTGATAAGAAGTCTGAAAATTGTCTCTAGAAATTATGAGTGGTGTCATTTATTACAGCCACCTAGTATACATATAAAAATTGGTTTTGGAGGTATTTTGTTACTCATGACAAGGAGAGAGATTATTCCTTGTGTTTCTGATTTTTTGCTTCTTCTACAGCCCTTTTATGGGAACAACATGACTGATTTAATTGTTTACTTCCAGCTGTTTTTGAGTGCAGAAAATGACATCTTTAGAGACCACAGTTTGCACAAGAAGTGGGTATAATTTGTGAATATGAAACAGTAGTGTACCTTGTTTATTTTTGAACATTCCTTTGATGTTTACATGGTCACATACTTACATAATAGTCATGGGAAGGGGCAGCCTTGGATAAAACATGCTTTGCATATGATGGGGACCATTCATAGTGGATTACATATAGTGATGAGTCGCTTCAGAGGTATGTGGTACCTGATAATTTGTCATGTCCCCTTCTCAGTGACATCTCTCGAAGCACAGGATTAGCCTATCATATGACCCTCGTAGGCTGATAGACTGGATAGAGGGTCACATTGGAGCTTGGCTCATGCTTCAGTTGGCAGAGTTTGATCAGTTGGCTTTCGTTTGGGCTCGATCGGAGACTTCTGGCAGAAGTTACTATTTTTAGCAGTTCCTGGTGGTCAGAGTGGGACCCCTGCTATTTTTAGCAATATGGGTTGGCAGCGTTCGGAATCACTTCAGTATATGACCGCTTCAGACGGTTCAGTCATCAGGTGAGTAACGAGGGAAATATTAATATTTAATTGTATTAATTAAATATTAATGATGCGAAGACTATTATATTAAGTTATAATTAAAAATTATAACTTAAGTGATTTTAATGCTGAGGGGTGGCCCATCATGGAGGGGGCCAATTTGTAATTATATATTATTATAAAATTGGCCAAGACTATGGAAATATTAAAAATAAGAGAAATGCGAAATTTTAATTAAAAGCCCCTATTATGGAGGGAATCGCACCTCTTTGGTTACTTATGCATTTGCCTTGGGAATCGAGCCATTATGTCATTATTGAGAATTGAAATTGATCAACTTTGATCTGAGCAAGAAGCTTCAGGGTTTCAAGTTCGAATTCCTTGGGGAACGTGCCATCTCCATTGGAAGCAATTCAGAGGCTGTGAAATAACATCTGATTTATTGCAGCAGAGGTTTTTTCATTCAGGGGAAATCACAGAGTTTTCAGAGATCCATTATCTACAGTGTTTTTATCAGTGTTGCATCCAGAGAGCCTCATACTAGGCGCTTCATTTCAGAGGGTTAGGCATTGATTTTTTGGGCACGCCGTACTATTGTACTTGCTGCTGGTACAGAACTGTACTTTTCTATACCTGGCCATACCATTCACCAAGCTGTACTTCATCTTCAGAGGGAGGCACAGCATACTTCACTTACCAGTTGGTTTCATCATTGGCGCCCTGTATCTGGGATCATCTGCCATCAATTTTTAGGAGAAGGACGCATTTAATGCAGCCGTACTGGATCTGTACTTTCAGCTGCTACAGCAAAGGAAAAAACCAAGTTTTCAAATAATATCATTATTTTATACTTTGCATGTAACTGTTTAGTTGAAAGCGTCTCTGGTAGATTTTTTTTATAAAAATAAGCTTGAAGTTGCAGTATACCATATAGTTTACGGAGTTGGATAAATTTTATAGGATTTATTTACTATTTTATGCAAAAATCGCATTTCCTTCATTTCTGGCAAAAACCCCAAAAACATCAAAAAATCAAAAACTTCAGAAAAAAAACAAATAAACAGTTAGTTTTCAGAATCAGAGGAAACTAGGAGTTTCTACAGTGGTATCAGAGCTAAATCCTGCCATCCTACGGGTTTAGCTATCTTATGCAGCCAGATCAGATTGGGTCACCCAGGTATTACACGCGCAGGCGAGCTCTGATTGACAAGCAACAGAGCTTGAGCAGGCAGCCGGGAAATATGGCTGACAGAACAGATATACCTAGGACAGAACATAATGACAGAGATCAGGAGGGTGCAGAGTTCATGCATACACTCAGAGATCTTCGTGCAGGACAACGGCGGTCCGATGAGGTATTACAGCAGGTGGCAGTGGCACTGCAGAGATTGGGTACTTTGAGGAGACCGTCACCTCACCGTGACGATGACAGAAGTGATGCAGGGTCACGGAGAGCTTTTAGGACAGTGTCACGGACAGCAGATAGGCCTACCAGGCCTACTTTCACGAGACAGGAACCCGATAGGGCTATACCAGATGAGGAGCATGATGAATTGTTCGCTGACACCCTTATGGCAGCACGTGAAGAATGGGAGTTATTACCCCCTGTGGTCCAAGAGATGATCACTTTTGACCGTTTTATTACACAGAGGCGAGAACACAACAGAGCTCGACAGGATAGGAGACCTCGACAGCAGAATAACGATCTAAAACATGCTACGAACCGGCTCACATTGGCGACGTTCGATGGTAGTGGTAAGATGACAGCCCAAGCTTGGATTAGCAAGCTTGATACATTCCTTACACTACCCCTGATGGCTGAGAGTGACGCCATTAGATATGCTACATTGCATCTCGAGGGAGTGGCCTACGACTGGTGGCACCACGGCATGGTGACTTTACAGCATGACAGGATCACTACATACCAGGAGTTTGTGGACAGGTTGGTTGAGAGGTTTGACAGGAAGGATCCGGAAACCTACTTCCGAGACTTAGCACAGTTGAGACAGAGTGGCAGTGTAGAGACCTACATAGGTGACTTCCAGAAGTTATCCGTTATGGTCCCTAACATCTCAGAGAGACGCTTGGTAGTACTCTTCATGGAGGGGTTGTCAGAGCCATTGCGAGGTTGGATCAAAGCTTTTGATCCTCCTTCGTTACAGGAGGCGATGAAGAAAGCACAAAACATGGAGTTAGCAGCACCATCGAGTAAATTCAGCTCCCGAGGTTCTTCATCATTCAGGGATAACAAGGGCTTTAACAGAAATAAGGATAAGTCTGATTTTAATAAAGAAAAATCAAACTCAAGAAACGATCCAAAAGGTAAATCAGCAGCTCCACCTTTGGATCATGAGGCCCTTAATGACCTACGCAGGAAGAAGCTTTGCTTCTACTGCAAAGGACCATATGACGCCAATCACGATTGTCCTCTAAGACATAAGAGCAAGGCAAATCGTATAATGTGGGCGTTCTATGAGGACTCTGAATCAGAAGATTCCGAACAGCGGGAGAGTTCCGAGGATTCCAAGCCAGAGGCTCCAGAGCCTAGAGTTGAGACAGAGCCCGAGCTTCAGGAACAGGAGGCCCGTTTATCTAGCATTCAGCAGGAGGGTTCTTTCAGGATTCGTGGTGTGTTGGCAGGACAGAGGGTCATTACCCTACTTGATACAGGAGCCATGCATAATTTCATAGATGCTAGATTCGTTGAAAAACGTGGACTCGTCACTGAGGAGTTCGAGGGCATAAGAGTCAAAGTGGCCGATGGGTACACTTTGAGATGTGAACGCATGATTAAGGATCTCCTTTTATGCTTGAACAATTATGAGTTCAAGGCAGATTACTATGTTGTTAATATGGGGGGCATTGATTTGGTCTTGGGAATGAAGTGGTTACATTCATTGGATGAGGTCACACTTCGTCTCAAGGACATGGAGATCCGTTTTGATGTTGACGGGAAGACACACATACTTAAGGCAATACGGGACAGCAACATCAAAACAATTTCTTTCCACCGGATGGAGCGGCTTATGCGTCACGACATGGTAGAGTGGGCTGCTGTGTGTCATTTAGCACCTATACAGGAGGGACAGCAAAAGATAGAATATCATCCGGACATTCAGGAATTGAGAGTCAAGCATGACAAGGTGTTCAGTGATATTCCGCCAGGTAGACCTCCAGACAGGGGCATAGAGCACATCATTGAGCTCGAGGAGGGGGCGAAACCAGTTATGATAACTCCTTACAGTTATCCAAAAAGATTGAAGGATGAGATAGAAAAGACAGTAAAGGAGTTACTTGCTATGGGTCACATTCGGCCTAGCAAGTCACCATTTGCTTCTTCGGTTGTTTTGGTGAAGAAGAAGGATGAAACATTACGCATGTGCATTGATTACAGGGTCCTAAATAAGAGGACAATTAAGAATAGATACCCGATACCGAGGATTGACGAGCTTATTGATGAGCTCCATGGGGCATGCTACTTTACTAAGATTGATTTATGGTCGGGTTATCACCAGATCAGAGTCCGAGAGCAAGACATAGAGAAGACGGCCTTCAGATGCCATTGTGGGCACTTCGAGTTCGTAGTGATGCCATTTGGGCTCACTAACGCACCAGCCACTTTTCAGTCTACGATGAACAGGGTTTTTCATTCATTGCTAAGGAGGTTTGTGTTGGTCTTTTTTGATGACATCCTTATATATAGCAGGACTTGGCAGGAGCACTTAGCTCATTTGGAGACAGTGTTGAGTATCTTGGAGAGGGAGTCCTTGTACGCCAAGGAATCCAAGTGCGAAGTGGGGATGACTGAATTGCTATATCTCGGTCACATCATCAGTGCAGATGGAGTGCGTATGGATCCTGAAAAGATCCGCGCCATTATTGACTGGCCTACACCGGCAAACCTGACACAGTTGAGAGGGTTTCTCGGTTTATGTGGATTCTACCGTAGATTCGTGAATGGTTATTCACGACATGCAGCCCCGATGACAGATTTGTTGAAGAAGGGGGCCTTTGTTTGGACTTCAGAGGCACAGGAGTGTTTTATGAAGTTCAAGGAGTTGATGACCACATGCCCTGTTTTAGCACTACCCGACTTTACGAAGCCGTTTGAGCTTCAATGCGATGCATCAGGTGAGGGCATTGGTGCGGTGCTTATGCAGGACAAGCACCCGATTGTGTATGAGAGCCGCAAGCTCAGAGGACCAGAGAGGCTGTATAGTATATATGATAAGGAGATGCTCGCGATTATGCATGCCTTAGCAAAATTTCGACAGTATCTTGTCGGCAGCAAATTTTGCATTAAAACTGATCATAACAGTTTGAGACACTTCTTAGGGCAGCGAGATCTCAATGATAGGCAACAGAAGTGGGTCAGTAAGTTGCAGGCTTATGACTTTGATATCTCATATATCAAAGTTACACAGAACGTAGTGGCTGATGCACTTTCACGTAAGCCGTACTTGAGCACTATGGTTCATATTTCTGAGGATTGGAGGCATATGATAGTGGCAGAGTATGCCAAGGACAGTTGGGCCTCCAGCATTGTTGAGGGATCAGCAGTTGATACCAGGTATACACTTGTGAATGATTTGATCATTTACAAGCACAGGATATATTTGATCCCAGGGTCAGAAGTGAAGAACATTGTTATGCGAGCCTTTCATGACATGTCTACAGCAGGACATCCTGGATACTTCAAAACCTACAGGCAGATTAAGGAGAGATTCACCTGGAAAGGACTCAAGGCAGATGTTCTTCAGTATGTGCGTGAGTGCCCTGTTTGTCAGCAGAACAAACAGGAGAACACGTACCCCGCAGGTTTGTTGCAGCCACTTCCGATTCCTGACAGGAAGTGGGAATGCCTGTCGATGGATTTTATCACGGGCTTGCCTAAAGCCCAAGGGCGTGATTGCATTTATGTAGTTGTGGATCGGCTTACGAAGTATGCCCACTTCTTTCCGATCACCACGACTTACACAGCTACACAGGTAGCAGAGGTTTTCTTTCGCGAGGTATTCAGACTTCATGGGTTGCCTCGGACCATCGTGAGCGACAGAGATAGTCGGTTCCTGAGTAACTTCTGGCAGGAGGTTTTCAGACTTTGTGGGACTGAGCTCACTCCGAGCACTAGCTACCACCTGCAGACTGATGGGCAGACGGAGATTGTTAATAAGTGGGTGGAAGGTTACCTCCAAAACTATATAGCTGGGCAGCAGAAGGCGTGGGTCAAATGGATACATTTGTGTGAGTATTGCTATAACTCAACATTTCATATGACCATTCAGATGTCACCCTTCATGGCGTTGTACAGGTATGAGGCGCCGAGTTTCCTTGATTTGCTACTGAGCGACAGTAGAGTGCCGAGTGCAGGAGGTTGGTTGCAAGAGAGTCAGGACACTATGAGGGCTCTCAAGGAAAATATAGCTAAGGCACAAAACCAGCAGAGACAGTATGCGGATCAGAAGAGGACGGAGAGGCATTTCGAGGTGGGTGACATGGTTTACCTCATGCTGCAGCCCTACCGTCAGTCCACTCTTAGGAAGAGTGGGTCAGAGAAGCTTAAGCCATGCTATTACGGACCTTTCAAGATCCTGAGGAGGGTTGACGAGGTGGCTTACGAGCTTGAGCTTCCAGCAGAGAGCAGGGTGCACAACGTTTTTCATGTATCACGCCTCAAGAAGGCGTTGGGTCATCGTGTGGTACCGTCTGCGGTTCTACCTCCCTTAGATGATGAGGGAAAGTTGATTTTAGTACCTGAGTCCATCCTGGAGTATAGGGAGAGATAGTTGCGTAGGAGGACTATCAGGGAATATCTGGTGAAATGGAGAGATTTGCCTGTTGAGGATGCGACATGGGAGAGCGAGGATATTCTACAGCATCCGGCATTGAGATTGCTTGAGGACAAGCAATTTCAGGAGGGGCGGACTGTCATGTCCCCTTCTCAGTGACATCTCTCGGAGCACAGGATTAGCCTATCATATGACCCTCGTAGGCTGATAAACTGGATAGAGGGTCACATTGGAGCTTGGCTCATGCTTCAGTTGGCAGAGTTTGATCAGTTGGCTTTCGTTTGGGCTCGATCGGAGACTTCTAGCAGAAGTTACTATTTTTAACAGTTCTTGGTGGTCAGAGTGGGACCCCTGCTATTTTTAGCAATATGGGTTGGCAGCGTTCGGAATCACTTCAGTATATGACCGCTTCAGACAGTTCAGTCATCGGGTGAGTAACGAGGGAAATATTAATATTTAATTGTATTAATTAAATATTAATGATGCGAAGACTATTATATTAAGTTATAATTAAAAATTATAACTTAAGTGATTTTAATGTTGAGGGGTCGCCCATCATGGAGGGGGCCAATTTGTAATTATATATTATTATAAAATTGGCCAAGACTATGGAAATATTAAAAATAAGAGAAATGCGAAATTTTAATTAAAAACCCCTATTATGGAGGGAATTGCACCTCTTTGGTTACTTATGCATTTGCCTTGGGAATCGAGCCATTATGTCATTATTGAGAATTGAAATTGATCAACTTTGATCTGAGCAAGAAGCTTTAGGGTTTCAAGTTTGAATTCCTTGGGGAACCTGCCATCTCCATTGGAAGCAATTCAGAGGGTGTGAAATAACACCTGATTTATTGCAGCAGAGGTTTCTTCATTCAGGGGAAATCTCAGAGTTTTCAGAGATCCATTATCTACAGAGTTTTTATCAGTGTTGCATCCAGAGAGCCTTCCTCATACTAGGCGCTTCATTTCAGAGGGTTAGGCATTGATTTTTTGGGCAAGCCGTACTATTGTACTTGCTGCTGGTATAGAACTGTACTTTTCTGTACCTAGCCGTACCATTCACCAGGGCGTACTTCATCTTCAGAGGGAGGCGCAGCATACTTCACTTACCAATTGGTTTCATCATTGGCGCCCTGTATCTGGGATCATCTCCCATCAATTTTTAGAAGGAGAAGGACGCATTTAATGCAACTGTACTGGGTCTGTACTTTCAGCTGCTACAGCAAAGGAAAAAACCAGGTTTTCAAATAATATCATTATTTTATACTTTGCATGTAACTGTTTAGTTGAAAGCGTCTCTGGTAGATTTTTTATATAAAAATAAGCTTGAAGTTGCAGTATACCATATAGTTTACGAAGTTGGATAAATTTTATAGGATTTATTTACTATTTTATGCAAAAATCGCATTTCCTTCATTTCTAGCAAAAACCCCAAAAACATCAAAAAAATCAAAAACTTCAGAAAAAAAAAAACAAATAAACAGTCAGTTTTCAGAATCAGAGGAAACTAGGAGTTTCTACATAATTCTTTTGGCTACTCCTTTGCACATTAGGGAGTCTTCTTCGAGGCATAGAGGGATGAGTAAGGACAGCGATTTGACATCTTCTAGAGGCCATGATTGTATTGATGGGATGAATGTAAGTGTAAGTTTTGAAAGTTATTTCTCAGAAAAATCAGATTTGGAAAAACAAACACAGCCATGTTTAGAGGGAGAGATTCTGAAATTTATGAAAAGAAGTATGCATATATCAATTCCCGATTTTGTCAACATGGAAAATCAGAGATGTGCATGCATGTACAGCCATATTACAAGGGAGGAAAGACTGAATTTGTTAATACAGTCCAGCTCTTGCAAGGTCTTAGAAAAATGCATATGTTGGCACCTTTGGAGGATGATAGAGGAAGCATATACATGAATAAGATTCAGTTGTATTTGGTAAGTGTTGGGAAGCTATTGATGAGCTTTTGGAGGGTCTTATGCATGCATGGGATGATTGACAAGGGGCAGCCTTTTGGAAGACACATGGTTTGCACAAAGATGCCCATATATGGTGAGTGGAATGTTTTAGAGGCCTCACATCATGATAGGTACCTTGTTGGGTTCTTTTTTCATATTGGGATAGTGATGGCTTGGCATTTGGGAGGTCTTTGTCCACAGGGCAGCAAGGTAATCATATTCCCTCATGTTTATTGTTGCAACTTTGGGTCAAATAACACCCCCTTTGAAAGTATATGGGAAAGGAGTTTGCCTATCTTCCACTCGGTATTGAAAGGGATGATCGATTGGGAACATATGGAGCCTTTGGAGGGCTATGAGAACAGCTCTAGCTCTTGGGGGCAGCCCCCAAAACATAGGTACAACAGGGTAAAGTTTTGGTTTGGAGCTTCCATTTCATGGAAGGCATTGACAAGGAGAGCTTGCATAGTAAAGAGTGTTGGGACAGCCCCATGGCTTTTGCAATTGCTAGAAGACAAGCAATTTTGGGCAGAGAGGATTGTAATGTCCCCTTTTTTAGTATAAACTTGCTTAAATCCTTAGCCTTGAATTGTTCCTAAAAATGTTAAAAGAAGAAGAAAAAGGGGACATTTGAAGACTTCAAAAGCATTTAATAGAAAATCACTTTATAATCTAATTTTCACTTAAGTTGGGGCCTTTTTAAGGGTCATGAGCACTTACAGCCTAAAGTGTTTTTATAAGGAAACTTGTAATATATCTTTATTTAAAAAGGAAAAAGATAAACTCTCCCTCTCTATTTTGGGTGCCACATTTGGCAGAGAGATATAAAAGGAAAGTGAAGGATCATTTGAAAAGGCTATGCAATTTGGATATTGTAATTCTTGTGCAAGTATGTCAAGCTTAAACAAGTCACTTGGAAACGAAACCTTTCAAGTACACCAAGGGGTTTGGGGACAAAAACCTCCATTCTCTACTATAATAGCTATATTCAAGCATTGTAATTGTGCCATAATTGTGCATAAGTATATGCAGGAAATTCTACAAAGATGTCTTTTGATGACACCATCAAGAAATCGGTACTATCCTTCGGAAAGCTGAAAATCTTCAATTTGTAGGTAAAAGGTGGGTGAACTCTGTGGAGAAGCCCTAGAACGAGTTTTAAGTCTTTCAAGGTGTGGCGACCACTCACAAGTGGGATATTTGGTCTTCGGAACCCTACTTGGGGGTTAACCTAATTTTCATAATTTATTTCAGTCATTTGGTGAATTGTTTGGAACACTTGGCATGCATGAAAGGACATTCTAGGTCCTAAAATATTCTAGAAATTATTACAATAATTTTTGCACTTGGGCGACTTGGTTGGCAAGCTCAAGAGGTGATTTGGTGAGTGAAATTCAAAGGATAATTTTCAAAATTGTTCCTCTATTTTTTTTGAGGCGTGGCAACTCACTTGGAAAGTGTTTTGAAGTGTTTAAGAGTTGAAAAATACAGCTGTACCTTCAAGGCAAAATCAGATTATTTTTTAGAGGTATTTTCAGCTATTCATCAATTTATTTGACCCCAAAAAAAAAGGTGCCTAATTTTCTAAATAATTTTTAGCTTCTTGTGGAATTAATTGGATGCTCTTTAGCTTGAATTTCATATAATTTTTCCAACTAGGGTTTGGCTGGTTATAAATTTTCAGATTTCAGTTTGGTGCTTGGATTGGCTAGGGTTTGTTGGAAAACCCTTTTAACTTTGCCTTCATCCCAAATTGGGGACATTACAAAATGATAGGATCATAAAAGCTGGAAATAATGAAGGAGCAAATAGGCAAACTCAGCTGATCATATGCACAAAAAATCTAGAAAATGGGGTAACTTACAACCCTCAATAAATTTTGATTTTGCAAAGGAGATTCGGCTTTCCACTTATGAGGTAAGGTTGAAATTGGTAGAAGAGGAACAACGCTTCCAATGGTAACAAGTAGGTGAGCAAGAAGGAATTGTTTTGTCACCATGGCAAGACCACATGCTTGGGCCAAGCCTCAAAAGGGAAGGTATGGTTTCTAAAATGTTCAAGTGTAATTTTTGCAAGTCAATTGTTGGGATACACTTCAAATGGAATAAGACAACATCAAGGTACTTGGGAGAGTATTGGGATGCTTACCTAAGAGCCTCCTATTTCAAGGCACTCATTCAATGGAAGTTTTCCATAAGAGGCAGCCTTGATATCTTGATATACATTGTTGTTTAAAACTTTCCCAACACTATGGAAGGGAGTTATAGGTTCCTAACGGATGCTTGAGAGGTGATATGTATGGGTGGACCCCCAAAGGATGAGGTAGGAACAAATAGCTTCAAGATTTGTGGTAAATTCAAGGCTATAAACTACAAACATAGCCACATAAACTTCAAGTACAGCAATACTTTGGGGACAATTGCCTTCAAGGCAAGTCAACACATGAGCCCAAGGAGGAAAGTAAGAGTCACGTCAGTTTTGTAGAAGTTTCCAGTCCTTATGGAGCTTGAAATGATAAGCTTGGAGGGTGGTTTTGAGAAGGGTAACAGCTGTTATTGGTTCTACATTGAAGACTACTGCGGGGGCAGCCATCAGCGTGAGGGATGGATGAGCTTGGTGACCATTTTTTAGGATGACTAAAGCTGGTCCCTACCCAACAACAACAAAGATAAACTGGAGGTGGTTTCTCTTCCATGGGAAACAACTACAAGTGGACTTTGCATGAAGCAACTTGTTGGGACAGCTCCACGGATGTTGCTATTGCTTGAGGACAAGCAATTCTGGGCGAGGAGGACTTCATGTCCCCCTTTTGATCGTGGAGCAAATGAAGACCCTTAGCTTTGTTTTGTTTCCTAGAGGCTATGGGAAGAAGGAAAAAGGAAAATACTTGGGGTTTCTAAGAGCAATTGTAAAAGTGCTTTATTATTCAAATTTTTACTTAAGTTGTGGTCTTTTAAGGCTCGTGGGCACCCAAACCACTTAAGTGGATTATAAGGAGTGTTCTTTTTATATTTTAAAAAAGTACTTTATGATTCTAATTTTCACTTAAGAAGGGGACATTTGAGGGTCATAGGCACTCAAGTGATTAAATGAAAGCTTCTAAGAAAGGGTCCCTTTAATATTTGAATTGTTTTCCCTCCCTTTTGGATGCACCCCTTTTGGGAAAGGCTATAAAGGTAAAGGGGGGATCTTGAGGAGAGGGAGATGTTATTTTTGATAATTGATTTCTTTAAGTCTTTAGCACGAAAAGTTGGACTTTGCCTTGTGGACAAAATCCCTTCAAGGTTGTTTGGAACAAGGACATAAACCCTTGATTTCAGACCTAGAACAACTTTACAAAGAGGTTGTACTGAGCAATGTTGGCAGAAGGGTGTTTACAACACCATTTCTCCATTTGAGGGTGTGGTGACTAGGTTGGTGGGCTGAAAGGATTGATTGGGAGCTGGTTTTGGAAAGCTAATCACTCATTACAGTGGGGCGACTAGGGTTTGCAGGTGAAAAAAGGGACAGCAATTGTTTTCAAGGGTTTGAGGGCCTAGATAAGGCAGCGAACCCCTAGGAGAGGTCAATGACCCCTCAGGGCTGGGTGAAGGTGCTTCTAGGGTTGTTCTAGCCTCTTTTTATGCTCAATAACAGTAGGGTATTTATTTATGAATTTGTGATTTATTTACAGCTATTTTGCATTGAAAATTTCAGTTTTGGAGCCAAGATTGTTGGCTAGAATTATTGTAATTTTTCTATAATTTTTGGCATAAATAAATATCTATTAGGTGCCATTTTGGGGCACTTCCAGCATTCTGAATTTTATTGTAGCAGCTAGGGTTTGAGAAAATACAAAAAAATCTTATTTATTTGGCTAGGGTTTGATATATCTAAATCATAATTTGCACATGTGGTGTTAGGGTTTGTTGTTTTTGTTGACGATGTGGATTGCACCCTTGACAGAATGCTGAGCTCCTGTCTTCCACGCAGCACAATGGAGACTCCTCTCTTGCCTGTGGGTCTAGCAAAACTGAGGGAAGAATCTCTAGATAAGGGCTAGCTCCCTTTGATGCATCTCTGAGGTCCTGGAATTCCTACTGCTAACAATAGGGGGTGAAAAGAGAGAAGGCTTACTGAAAATAGAACCTAAATTAAATGGTGATGCACCAAAAAAGGTTGATCTACTTTTAATTTAGGTTCTGTTTTCAGTAAGCCTTCTCTCTTTTCACCCCCCCCATTGTTAGCAATAGGAAATCCAAGACCTCAGAGATGCATCAAAGGGGGCTAGCCCTTATCTAGAGATTCTCCCCTTAGTTTTGCCAGACCCACAGGCAAGAGAGGAGTCTCCATTGTGCCACGTGGAAGACAGGAGCTCAACCTTCTGTCAAGGGTGCAATCCACATCGTCAACAATTTTTGGCACGCCTAGTGGGACCATTTTTAACACTCAGCAAATTTCCAGGATTGATGCTGGTCCTGTTACAGCAAAATCAACTATTTTTCAGCATCTGACAACTCCACTATTAAGAACATCAGTCTCTGGTCAAAGGTCAGTCTGACATCCTATGCCTAAAGTCACCACACGATCTGCTGGTAAGGGTGTCCCTTTTGAATTTGTTGAACTACCTTTAAACTCAGCAAGGCGACTGAGGTTTGCAAGAACTCATCCTTATTCAACAAATTGTTTTCCCATACTTGCTATAAGATACACTTACGCAAGAAGGCCTCGGTTGAATCCTGTCATAGCTATGGCTTTACCTTTTGTGGTCTTTCATGGTCAGAGTCCTTTGAATCTCCCACATTATAACCCAATCCCAAGGGCAGTCCTTAAAAGTGTGCCTCCCTTTAATGGAGGACCCATTACTGCCATTGAACACATCAGAAATATTGCTAACCTCTGCAATATTCACAATGTCACTGAGAAAAACATTGCTATCAATTGTTGGCATTGTCTTTTAAGGGCAAGGTTCTGGACTGGTATGAGACTTTGCCCATGAATTCAGTCGACTCATGGAATGAATTGGGCACCCTCTTAACAAACAAATTTGGGGAGAAGAGCAACCACCTCACTTGCTGAGCAGCTGACCACTATGAAAAGAGCTCCACGCAAATTTATGCAAGATTTCAATACTCGTTTTCAGAAGACATGGGACAAAATCCCCATTTTGGTAAGGTCGACTCCAAGCTATGCTTTCCTTTATTATTTGAAAGCGTTAAACAACATTGCTATCATGATATAGTCCATGGGAGGACATGTGCTGCCCGTTGCCTATGACATAACCATAGCAGCTGAGAATTGTCTGGTGCAAGCTGGAAAGATAGCCCCTAAACCTCATATGCCGCTCTTTCTTGAATTGCCGCCTCCAGTCCAAACTGCTGCACCTACCTTAGCTCTTTTGTCTGGCATAGAAAAGCCGGTTGCTACTCCGTCCAATGACCTCCATGAAGTAAAAAGCTTGTTGCAAAGTGTAACCAATGAACTAGTGCCTCTCAAAAGGCAGCAAGCTCAGAGCAATCGGCCAAATCAAGGATATCAGCAGTTTGGACAAGTAAATAGACCCCCTTTCTAGAATTACAGTCAAGGACAAGGTCAGTTTGCACAGGCCAGACCTTATCAAGGCTATAATCCAGGCACTTCATCATCCAAGGCCATGGTGCCCGTTCAAAACAATCTGATACAAGAACAGCCAAATTGCTCACCCATGGGATACAGTCAAGATCAGACTATTTATACAAATGAAATGCTGGGTCAATACACCAATGCACAAGATAATCAGGCAGCCACTCAATTCCCAAGCTTTGAGGCGTCATTGCAACATGGCATGGACAGCAGGCCGGCTCAATCTGATTCTGCTCTCATGAATCACTTGGAAGGTGAATTCTACGCAGTCAACTACGTGGGCAATGCGGATAATCAAGGTGACTATGTGGCAGCCAACACAAGGTCAAAAAAGAGAGCTATGGAGGAAGCTCAAGCAGCCACTCAAACGTCCACAGCATCATCTTCATCACATACAAATCAAAAACTTCCAAATTTCAGGCCGCCATTCACACCCTCAACTCCTCGGCCTACACCCTAGGCTGCAAGTAACCCCAGAGAAAATTTGAAAGGAGGTAATCCTTAGATCAATGTGGTGGACCAGATGAAGAAGCTACACATGAATATCTCCTTATGGGATTCATTGGCAATGCCGGAACAAAAAGACATGCTGCAAAAGGAATTGCATGGGCTAAATGAACCGGCTGTCACAGCAAAGGCTGATAATGTTCTGATCACGAATGGGCAGCCTTCCACATCAGGCCTAGTAAAGAAAGAAGAAAAGGTTCCTCCCTTCTATCTGTCCTTAGTCATAGGAGATTTCCTGGTGCACAATTGCATTATCGACAGTGGGGCAAGCACCTTAGTAATGCCAAAATGTATAGCGGATAAATTGGGGCTCAAATATGAAGAAATGACAAAGGGAGTCCTGCAGCTGGATGGAACACCAACAAAGACAGTAGGAGTGGTGAGAGGCTTGAACTTGACGCTCCACACCTGTCCAACCTTCTCGGTCTCTCATGACAAGGTGGTGGCAGATGTTCCTCCTTACTTTGTCATTTGTTTGTCCAGGGATTTCACATCTAAAATAGGCGGCTACCTAGCAGCAAACTGGTCCTATCTAGTTTTTAGAACCAAGTATGGGACTAAGGTCAAGATTGAATCGAAGCCAATCCACAGAGATCATCTGGAACCGTACTCACTCAAGGCAGCAAATGTCAGCTACGCCACTATTTATCAAGAAGATTTCCAAGTAGATCAATCTCCACCCTCTGCCCTTAAAGGAGTTGCTGACTTACTCTTAAATGAGTGGAGAAGTGACAACTTTGAACATGACCCTTATAAGTTCATAGAAGAAGCAGGCCTTGGGATTTATTACATGCATGAAGAGGGTACTTTTGTACCAAATTTGATGAAAGCAAGCCAAGAGAGCTCAGGGTTATGGCAGCTTTTCTTTGACGGCTCAAGAAGCAAGCTGGGAGCTGGTGGGGGAGTGGTGCTAGTTTCTCCTTCACAAGATAAGTATTTTTCGGCTTTCAGGTTCCAATTTTCTTGCACATGCAATGTTGCAAAATATGAATCTCTCATCCATGGTTTGGAGTGGGCAAAGAAAAGAGGAATTGGGGAGCTGCAGGTTTTTGGTGACATCGAGCTGATCGTAAACTAGGTGAGAGGCCTGAACCTGACTAAGAATTTCTTGCTCAAGTCCTACAAGCACAGGGTATGGGACTTAGTGGAAAGTTTTCTTGCTTTCAATGTCACCTCCATTCCAAGGGAACAGAACAAACAAGCGAACAGACTAGCAGCAGTTGGTGCTCAGTTCAATGTTCCCAAGGAGATAGGCCGAGACCGCAGTCCGCACCATTTGAAAGTGGTAATCAGACCCTCCGTGCCTGACAACATCACCAACTGGCAAGTGTTTGATAGCGATCAACAAATAGCACTCTTCTTGCAAGAGGAAGCTGAGTTTGTTGTTAGAAACCAGGCTAAACTACAACAGTATGGCGGCCAAATTGTTCAACTGAAGAACATTAAAACTTCCCAAAGGCTTGGTCACTCTCGAAAGTATCTTCAACGAGGATGACCAATTAAAAAATGATAAAGCAAGCATCACAACGAAGGAGAACTATGAAAAAGTTGAGATATTCAAGGATAAGCTGCTTGCACTTGGGAAAGTGTGTACGGATCAGGAAAGGCAGGCCTTTATCTTGTTGTGCCAAGAGTTTGCTGATGTCTTCGCTTGGGAGTATAGCGACTTGAAGGGTTTTGACCCAAGTCTAGCCCAACATGCCATCGAGCTGGAGGACGGCGCCAAGCCTATCAAGCAAAAACAAAGCCCTGTCAACCCGAAGATTGAGCCTCTCATGCGGAAGGAACTCACCAAGCTGATTGAGTCCAAAATCATATTTTCGATCAAACACTCTTCTTGGCTGGCCAATCTTGTTCCTGTCCGAAAAAAGAATGGAGAGATCAAATTGTACGTAGATTTTAGAGACCTCAATAGAGTCTCTCTGAAAGACCATTATCCTCTCCCAAGTATGGAGTAGATCCTCCAAATGGTGACAGGTAGCAAGCGTTTCTCCCTCCTGAATGGGTATTCAGAATACAATCAGATTTTGGTGCAAGACTGTGACCAGTACAAGACAACCTTCACTTTCAAATGGGGGACATTTGCTTATAGGAAAATGTCATTTGGACTGTCCAATGCTGGTGCCACTTTTCAATGAGCCATGGACATGGCTTTTCAAGGCCCAATAAATAACATTGTGCTAGTGTATCTTGATGACGTGACAATATTCTCTAAGGAGGCGGGCCAACACATGAAACATCTCAGACAAATCTTTGAGAGGTGTAGAGAATTTGGTATCTCTCTCAACCCAAAGAAATGTGTGTTCGCTGTCCATAAGGGTAAACTCCTTGGCCACGTTGTTTCAAAAGAAGGCTTGACCATTGATCCAGAAAGAGTTCGCTCCATCATAGAGCTGTCCTTGCCTAAACATAAGAAGGCTCTGCAGAGCTTCTTTGGCAAAATAAATTTCATCAGGAGATTTATTCCAAATTTTGCGGAGGTAGTCAAACCATTGACCTCTATGCTGAAGAAAGATGAGAAATTCGTGTGGACAGCCCAAAAGAAGGATAGTTTTGAAGAGATCAAGCAGGCTATTGCCCAAGCTCCTACCTTGATCAGTCCTGACTTCGCCAAGGATTTCAACCTCTACACCTTCGAAAATGAAGAGGTAATCTCCGCTATGCTTACCCAAGCGAATGGTGAGAACCTTGAACAGCCGCTTGCATTTTTTAGCCAAGGTCTAGAGGGTTTTGAGGTCAGGTATACATATGTGGAGAAGCAAGTCCTTGCAGTCATACGGAGCCTGAAGAAATTCAGACATATGTTGTCCAACAGCAGGGTTCATCTCATGGTTCTACATCCCAGCATCAAAGATTTCTTGACCAGCCGTGATTTGAATGAAAAGAGAGCGGGATGGATCACTAAAGTAATGGAATATGACGTGGATATCAAAACCACCAAGATGGTAAGAGGAAAAGGCCTGTGTGAACACCTTGCTGCGGACTTTAAACAGCAGAGAGAAGACAGTTTGCTCATTCATGATGAAGCCACAGCAAAAGAACCAACAGTCATGAAGGATTGGACATCAGACATGAGGCGTTTCCTTCTCACTGGTGAGTGCCTGCAGGGCCTTGATAGGACCAAGAGGAGATATTTCAGACTCCAATCTCTCCCTTATGTCCTGATTGATAGAGTGCTTTTCAGAAGAGATTTCTCAGGAGTACTTTTAAGGTGCATAGACCCAGGTCAGATTGACAAAGTGTTGTCCGAGTTCCATGATGGGCCAGCTGGTGGTCACTTTGCTCCGAAGCCTATAGCTGCAAGAATAATGAGAGCTGGTTACTTCTGGCCCACTTTATTTAGAGATACCCATGCCTAGGTACGAAAGTGCCAGAAGCGTGCACTCTTTGATGGGAAACAACAACTGGCTGCAATGCCTTTATAGCCTATTCAGGTGGGGCAACCATTCATGCAATGGGGCCTAGACTTTATAGGGATAATCAATCCTCCCTCCAGTGCTAGCCACAAATGGGTTTTGACCGCCACAGACTACTTCACAAGATGGGTAGACGCTGTCGCTTTGAAGGAAACCAACGAAAGTGTAGTCCTGAACTTTTATGAAAACCTGGTGACAAGGTTTGGAGTCCCAACTACCATCATATCAGACAACGCATTGGCCTTCTTGGGGACCAGAATGAATGAATGGGCATTGAGATACGGAATCTATCTCAGCACTTCTTCCAACTACTACCCACAAGGGAATGGGCTGGCTAAGTCCACCAATAAGAATCTGATCAGGATTATCAAAAAAACAGTGGAAGAGCATCAGAGAACTTGGCATGCCAAGTTGAAAACAGCCCTGTGGGCAGACAGGGTCACTCCAAAGAGGGCAATTGGCAATTCACCATACACGCTCGTGTATGGAAGGGAAGCTAGACTTCCTATTTCACTTGAATTGCCAGCCTTGGACCTTGCTCACCAGCTGCAGTTAGAAGAAGGCAACAGCATGGAGGTTAGGTTGTGTGAATTGATGGAACTCCAAGAAACAAGGGACCAAGCTATGGCTTCTATGACCAGCGGCCAACAACAAACGAAGAAGCACTTCGACAAGAGATCCTCATCAAAAAGTTTCTCTGAAGGGGACATCGTCTTGAAATGGGATGAGGACCAAGCTAAACTTGGAAAACACACGAAGTTTCACGCCCTATGGAGTGGTCCATATGTCATCAATCAGTGCAAACAACACAATGCGTTCCAACTCTCCAGGTTGGATGGTGAAGAACTGTGTATCCCAATTAATGGGATACATCTTAAGCATTATCACTGAGCCTTCTCTCATCATGTACATATTTTCCTTGTTTTTTCTCTGTTTTCCCTAAGTGCTTTTGCACATGTCAGTAGTTTTCTTAATCTTGTGTTTCGTTTCCTTTTGGGGTAAAACCTTCGTGATTGATTCTTGGATATCTCAAGGCTGTTGCTAACTTTTCAAGCTGCTTTCTGACTCCATGCCCAATGGACTTTGAAGCTACTGGTTTCTAAGCATAGTAGGCATGCTTCCCCTGGGAATCGCCATTTTGTTGACCATTTTGGCCCTAGGCCAAAATCAGTCTCCTTCCTTCCCTACCATTCTGAACCCTCAGTCTAGTCATGTACCCACCTTCTGCAAAATCTCCTTTTTCTTTGCAATAATACCTGTTCTATAAAGCATTGAAGGATCTAAAGACCTGCAGATTTCAATTCAGTATGGAGCTTTTCACTTTGTGCAACTGCCTTAGACAAACTTTCGGCAAGGGGATGGGCCAGCAGGAATACGAGTCTCTTACAGAGCTCCGAAGGCAAATACCCTTGCAGAGTGCAGGCAGGTGCCGAATGGGGCTATTTGATGGGATCCAAGTACCCTTGCGGAGGGCAGGGAACCCTTGCGGAGGAATCAAAAGACAAGGCAAAAAGGGTGAGTTTTCTTTCGAAAAAGGCAAAGACAAAAATTTGAATTTCCTCGGGCAAAATGTCTGAAGGAATTCTTTTGGACATTTTGTCCGAAGAAATTCACAAGGCAAGGAGCCAAACAAGGAATTCTTTCGGAAGAAAATCCCACGGCAAAATGAACAAGGCAAATTCTTTCGAACAAAAAGTCCGAAGGAATTCCTTCGGACTTTTGCCCGAAAGAATTCGCTCAAAACAAGGGCCAAACATTGAAGAGAACATTTCCTTTGGACAAATGTCCGAAGGAATTCCTTCGGACATTTTGTTCGAAGGATTTGAAGACCAAGGCCGCCCGAAGTACCCCGAAGGGGAGGTGCCCTTGCGGGGGGCTCTCAGCGACCGTGAAAGGGACCTTTATCAAAGCCCGAAGGGACACCTTCCCTTCGGGAGGGTTAAAAGACAAAGGCCCGGACAAAAGGAAAAGGCCGAAGGAAGGAAAGCCGAAGGAATTGACCAAGGGGTGGCGGGCCCAAAGACGTCAAAATCCAGCATAGCGAACTAGCCGTTCAGGTTCAAACATCTGGTGACGTCCTCGCAGACGTCAAATTCAAGGCAATAGAATAGCCGTTGGCTTTCAAATGGTGCAGGCGCGCAAACGTCAACTTTACGGCAATGAAATAGTTGTTGATCTTTAAATGCTTGAGCGCGAACCCGAAGGAATTCAAAGGCCTTAGGGCCAAAAGGAAGAGCCCGCTGAGAAAAGAGCCTAAGGAGCCAGCCAAGGATTAATAGAAGATAGCCCTAGGGGGCTCAAATTGCCAGAAAGAACCAAGAGATGACAAAAGACAAAACTAGGAAAAGACAAAGCTGGAAAAAGACGAGTCAAGAGTGAACTCAGCGACCCGCTAAGAAAGAAGCCTAAAGAGCCAAGCGCAGAAACAGACAAAACAGTCCAAGTGGAAAAAGAAGGTGTCGGCACAAGGAGTTATTCCAGCAGTTGAAACAGTCTCTGCCAAGTGGTCATTAAGGAGCACAAAAAAGGAACGGCACTGTTTTTCCTCATTTTGCATTAATGGTCAGACAACCGCGTGAATGTCTTGAAGAAGGGGTCTTATTTGTAGACAAACGGCGCGGCCCATGTTTTCACACATGACATTTAATATATTTTAAACGCCTAAAATCAAAACTAGAGCCGACACAACATTCTCTTTCAGCGGCTTCCTCTTCCCAATGCTCTCAACGCACATGGGCCACTTGTAAAAGGGTGCCATTGCTTCTTCGCTCTCGATATTTATTGTAAACTCTCATTTTTGAGAAGAAGGTATCTCTCATTTTTGTATGGCGCAGCCTTGCCAAATTTTCACCTTGAATCAATAGAGAGCATTTTTTACCTCTATTTGGTTGGATATATCTCTGGTGTGCCTGAGTATTAACCTTGTGTTCAGTCATTGTTCCATAATGCTCTCACAAGCTTGATACCAACATACCTGATATAGACAAAGCGCCATTCCTGCAGGTAACAAAGAGAGCTGTATTTGGAGTGCAGAGGCAGAAGAAGGTTATCAAGCAATGTGTTTTCCTACAACGTCTGTGGCAAGTTCATTTTTTGTGTGTATCTTCATTAAACCTCCTTGTTAAACTCTTTGCAGTCTGGTCCTTTTATCAAATAAAGTGTATGTACGTGCTCTTATGGTTTGAAGTGTGAGCAAATGAGTAGATCAAACTTTTTTGGTGCATCACCGCATTAATCTAGGCTCTGATTTCAGTAATCCTTCTCTCTTTTCAACCCCGCCTTATATATATATATATATATATATATATATATATTAACACATGTTACTGGAATAACTCAAAGATGCATCAAAGGGAGCTAGCCCTTATCTAGAGATTCTCTCCTCAGTTTTGTCAAACCCACAAGCAAGAGAGGAGTCTCCATTGTGCCACGTGGAAGAGAGAAGCCCAGCCTTCTCTCAAGGGTGCAATCCACAACGTCAATAGTTTTGTTGTTAGGGTTTGTTGGGAAACCCCTTTGATCTAATTTCAGCCCTACAAGGGACATTTCATAGTGTCGACCACAGAGAAAACTTAGTAGTGGGAGCAACAATAAACAATAGGGGAGGAGATGGAGGATCATCCATCTTATCACCCCAACCTCTCCAACCACTACTAGTCAGAGGGTCTTTAAGATTGAGTACAGTATCACAACCGTCCATTTATTTTTCTTTATCTTTTTTTTCAGAATTATCGGGCCTGTGAGTTGAAAAAACTAGAGTCAGGTGAAGGAATTTCCCTTGCTAAGGTGCAGACCACCCAAAGTGGCCAGCACCGCCACTACCACCAGCCCAACCACTACCACCAACACTACCATTACCACCAACTTGAGGTCCCAAAGCCAAGGAAGGAAAATGTCTCTAGGGGAACACTAACCTATGGTTTGACAATTCATATAGAAATGTTTCACAAGGCACTATGGTCCTCACATACATGACATAGGTAAGGTAAAAACCTATGCCAGGCACATGATCCTTACGCCACACCTAATATTAGGAGTGGGTCATTAGGTCATGGTCAATCCCCCTTGTCCCACGTTTTATCTTCAAACACTTGTGACATGTACACTTATTGCCCCTGTCAAAACATTCACACAAGATAAAAATATAATAAATTATGGAAATCAATACATCCACAAAGTGGTCATACCAATCCATGAATTCTACCACAATCACATGATCCAAGATACATGCATCTCATTCTCTATTCTTAACTGCAATATCCATTCACAAATCCAAGATATATGTATCACAAGTAAATCATAGGAAGAGGAAACAATATACAACCCCCAAGGCCCCAAGCTCCACTTCCAACCTTTCGCTCCATTTGTCATTTTATCTATTCGCTATTTGATTTGCTTGTTTAACAATGGGAGGGGAGTCGATTTGCGACACCCTTCCTCCTTCAGTCTGAAGTATAGACAATATGTATATTGCCTTTAATAATGTGGGGGAAGAGTCAGCAATGGCCCCAAAATCGTCTGCTCCCCTCCGGCTCTTAAGAGAACCAACCTAGCCCCTGGCCCTAAGTTAATCCTGTGCTAAACAAATTACATCACAGTAATGCACATAATGTGAGCATCCATACGTGCCGTTAAGGTAGAGACCAGAAAACATGTGAATCAGATGGTGTACTCCACCACAAAAAACCACATGAATCATCCAAATCCAATATCAAAACAAATCACATAATTAGACCATACAAAGTTATATATCACATGAAGATAACTCATATCCATCAATAATTATGTTCAGAATTCATAGCAAGCATGAACAATATAACCATGTAAAGTAATCATAACACATCCAAATAAATTCATGACCACTCATAGATGTCTCAATCTTCAATAGCTACAAGCTACATCTTACGCTATATCACATCAAAGATAGAGAGTACAATCCGCAATGCAGTAAAAACAATGCCAAGAGAAATACATAGTTGTGACGTCACCGAAGGTCCAGTAAAATATACGAATACCAAAAGGCTACCAATAACAAAGCTAATCAAGGTGAATGTAGTTATCATATGTATGTGTCGAGGATAAATCGGGCTACTTCCTTAGATGTCTAGTAATCACATAATAATATAGGCAGAGAATCAACTTAATGTATATATACCTTAAGAAAGTCATCACAATCAAGGAGATCAACATAATTTCCAAGACCATAATGAAAACAGACAATCAGAATTATGTCCAAGACCCACAATTAATGGACAAGATTAAACATATTCATAAGTAATGATAGGTGCACAATCCAATGGTGATTTGTAATAATGCAAGACATCGGAGGACGCAAAAACTAGCATGACAGAAGGGCCAATTGCCCCACAAGTGACCTGACCACTTTTGCATTGTTCCAAAAAGGGTCAAGACCACTTCCAAAATGCTCTGAAAATGACCAACAATAAAACCCTTAAAACAGAGACCTAGATGAGATGTCGAACTCCTAAGTGGATCTAAAGGCAGATTAATGATAGAACAGGAAACATTTAGGAGGAATAGAGACATGGAAAGGCAATCGAGGCCCCAGTACAAGCAGAAAATGTGTCAATAAGAGCCTAAAGTTAACCAATGATCTATATACACGAAAACATGATAAAACATTGCAAATACAAACCTTGTACCAAAATTAGGTGTTTACTACTATAGAGAAATATGACAATCTTTGAGAGCTCTCTTACCCTGACCAATATCTATGTACATACTAAATATAGTGGTGTCGGGCAAGAGATGTGTCGGTTGAACCACAATTGTCTTCTAGCAACCAATAGTAACAACATAATAATGAAGTAAACTAATCAACCAAACATGTAAATAAGACAAAACCATAGTTGGCTACAATTAAAAAATATTTGTTAAATGGCTAACTACATGTGTGTGTGCACGCATGCATGTGTCCTATATATATGTGTGTGTATGGACACACACACAAACCTTTGATAGTATGATCACTATGTACAATTTATTGTTGTATTTAGTTTTACTATTACTAATAACTAGGCAATTCAATGGTCAATGAATAAGTATGCTCCATTTTTAATGCTGAAATTGAAGCTTTTCAAACAAGTATTCAATTTGATGATCGTATAGCACATTCATTTGATTACAAAGGCTATATCAATATTGGCTAGCCATTTGTAGTGTTGCAGTTTTTATTAATGCTTTTCTTTTTCTGCTGCCATTCCTGGTGATATTGTTGAGCAGGGCCACCATCCCCCAAACATGTCTCCCCATCCACGTTGGGGAATCAATATAATTTTTCATAATATTTGCGATAACAGAATAGGTCAGAATGTAATGAAGGTGAGCGTGAAACTCTCTCCCTAATGTAAAGAAGAATGGAAGCAGAAAATTTAGACAAACAAAAAGAATTTTGATAAGTAATTGCATAAAGTGGTCAAGAAGTATGATGTGATACAAGGAGATGAAATGATCCACGTCAGGATTAGAGATATGAGGACAGTGAAGGTCAATGTAATGAAGTTGAATTGTGGGCTTTCCATATGAACTCCACATACCTCAAGGCTCAAACTACACCCAAGTTGAATACCATTGAATTGTATCAAATTGTAAATGCAGCCACCTGAGCCCAGTTTAAGACTAATCTTGCAGCTTAAATAAATATGGACAGTGCAGTTCAAAGCCCTTTTCTAACACTATTCACATTAAACACAAATTGAGATTTCAAATATCAATGATTGAAGGTCACTCATAGTGATACAACTTTGTCAAATGTCTTGGAGAAAAACAAAAACGCGACGACTTTGATGTCACTTGTCATTGGCCAATAATTCCATTCAAAATTCCAAAACTAATTCTTGTCTAGATTCCCAAATGTTTTAAGATGCACCAAGTCACATATATGTAATAATCAATGCTATGCAGACGCAACATACACGATCTAGAGCTGCAACTCCCGCAAGTGTATTTCCTTTCAAAATTTCCCAGACAGCAGCCCCATGCAGAAAAATTGGATGAACTGAACAAGAATAAGTTGATTCTTTTAGAAAATTGTATACTTCCTTCCCAATGGCAATACTGGTACATCCATTTGAATTGAATTGACTCAGAAATCTTTTGAAATGTAATGACCCGTGGCATTGATGCTTTGAAGGCCAGAGCTTAACAGGACCAATCCAAAGGGTTGTCTGCAATAATGTATCCAGCAAACTAGAAATTAGTGGGTTGGATAAACATTAATATTCTATCAAATCTATATTATATATAAACAAATTTTGGAAAAGCTAACAAAAAGCAAAGTTTCCACAAAATTAAATGCTAATTTATCCTTGGTGTTAAGGAATGCTACTCAGAAGCACAAATTTATAGCATTTCTTGATCTTGATATTTTAGCATCGATCACATCATGTTTGCATCATGCTTCTATGTAGGATGAGATTATTTATTCTCCAACTGTTGACAATTTTTCCCCAAAAGGAAGAACGGATTTATTCAAGCAGTTGAAGGGTTCACAAATTTGCCGAAGGGTCATTTTATCGGCCAAGAGACCAGTTGCAATTTTTCCGAGGAAAAACCAAGTAAAAGGCCGAAGGAAAGAGTCCATTACAAGAATCCCGAAGGGCAGGGTACCCTTCGGAAGGGTCACTTTCAACAATCCCGAAGGGCACCTACCCTTCGAGAAGGTGAGAGAACAGATTCAGAACCTTTGCAAAAAAGTCGGGTGCCCTACAATTCTTCCGAAAAAAGGCACAGACACGAGCAACTAGCCCTTGCGGAGGGCACTTGGTCGGCGACAGGACCATTGCAATTTTTCCGAAGGGCACAGAGGGAGAGCCATGAGCCCTTGCGGAGGGCACTTGGTCGGTGACAGGACCACTATGACTTTCTCGAAGGGCGCATTTCGAAGGTAAAGGTAAAGGAAGAACAAAGGAAACCTTCGGGCTTTTTGTTCAAAGGAATTTCTTCGGACAAAAATTCCAAAGAAATTCAAAGAAATAAACAATCCCGAAGGGCACCTACCCTTCGGGAAGGTGAGAGAACAGATTCAGAACCTTTGCAAAAAAGCCGGGTGCCCTACAATTCTTCTGAAAAAAGGCACAGACACGAGCAACTAGCCCTTGCGGAGGGCACTTGGTCGGCGACAGGACCATTGCAATTTTTCCGAAGGGCACAGAGGGAGAGCCACGAGCCCTTGCGGAGGGCACTTGGTCGGTGATAGGACCACTGTGACTTTCTCGAAGGGCGCATTTCGAAGGTAAAGGTAAAGGAAGAACAAAGGAAACCTTCGGGCTTTTTGTCCGAAGGAATTTCTTCAGACAAAAAGTCCAAATAAATTCAGAGAAATAAACAAGGGAATGGTTCAAGCAAAAGGCCGAAGCAATCTTTCGGGTATTTTGCCCGAAAGAAAAGAGAGAACAAAGTGGTCAAGCTTCGGACTTTTTGTTCGAAGACAAATGCAAAGGAAAATAAAGGGGTAAGACAGAAGTCCGAAAGAATTCTTTCGGGAGATTTATCCGAATAAAAGAAAGACACATGGTTTCCTTCGGATTTTTTGTCCGAAGGAAATGGACAGAAATGACTCGGAAGGATGTTTAAAGTCCAAAGAAGAATTCCGCAGGCCAAAGGTAATTCTTGCGGACATTTTGTCCGCGCGAAAATGACTTAACAAGAAACAAGGCAATCAACAAAGGCAAAGCTGAAGGATTCATTCCTTCGGACAAAGAGTCCAAAAAAATTCGGAGAAAGGGCCGCAGAAAAAACCCAAAGAAATGCATAGAATAAAGCCGAAAGAAAGAAAACCCGACTATGAAAAGGAGACCGGGAAAAGGTCCGAAGAAATTCCTTCGGACTTTTTGTCCGAAGGAATACTTCGTAGAATAAAGCCGAGAGAAAGAAATGCTGCAGGAAATTCAAGGAAATAAGAGAAGTCCGAAGGAATAAATGCCAAAGAATGACGTCCCGCTAGCCATCAAATTCTGACCACGGTAAGTAGCCGTTGAAACAGGGGTAAAGCCAGAATTTCGAAAGAAAAGGCCAAACGAGAGAAAATATAGACAAATACATCCGAATATAGAACCCCGATAGAAATAGACATGAACAAGCAGACCAAAGCATGATAAAATACATGCAAGCAGGGGCTATCTTCAAACGCCGCCCAAAGCTTCAGTCGACTGGTTATTGAAGCCCTGCTCGTCTCCAAATCAACGCACGCATCCGAGGGTCCAAATTAGCGTCAACCGAAGTTCCAAATTCGAATGCCGTGTTGATTGTTCCAGATTTAGAGTTGACTAATTGTTAAATGCCGTATCCACTAGGAGCTTTCCATGCGAGGGAGAATGATCTCTTCGACCATCTCAGCTTGCCAAACAGTCAACTCAGTCGATCCCTTCGTCCAACCCAGCTTATCAAATGGCCAACTCAGCGTTTCCAACGTTCCAATTCGGCATCAAGCAGCACACGTAGAGTTCTAAAATTAACATTGGCATGGATTTCCATGCAAAGAGAGGTGGGTGGTTCATAACAAAGACAAGTTCACTTCCTCAAGCGCAAGAACCTTCATGCAAAGACAAAAGAAAACATATTTTATTGAAAGGCCAAGTCAGCCTTGAGTTAACCTAAGTGAATCTTTCTCTTCAAATTTTCTACGTCAACCTTTGGCCTTTTGTAATTCTCTATAAAATGGCTTTCAACCTTGATTAAAAATCATCCAATATCTCTCTTGGTTAGACCAGACTTTGCCATTGGTGAGTTGTGTAACCTCTTCGATCAATAGGACTGTACTTTCAGATTTCAAGTGTTGGCATAGTGTATATTTCATTCAGCAATTTGCATAAGTGGTAGATTTCTCTCCCTTCCCAAATTCTGGTTCATACCTAGTTGCTAGATTATCCTTATGTAGGTCATGTTAAAGTGTTATTTATGTCTTTTGCTGAAGCTGTAAGTGGATGTTAGGTGGCTGCAAAGTGTCTTGTATCGGACCTATCTCCATCGTTTTCCCTCAAGTTTTGGTCATTGGATCAAATCTCTTCATGAAATATTTATGCATAAGTGATTGATTGAAATCATAGGTCTTCCTTTTCCCTTGTTCGTTCAGTGTTCAAGGTTCCAAGTTGAGTGGATCAAAATTCTAGTGTATCACCCCCTTTTAGGTAGGATTTTCCCTTTAAGTTTTCTTTCTCCCTTTTCCATGGTAGTCCGCAGCATAGAGTAGAGATCCTCATTGATACATCATACAGGAACCAGCCTTCTCTGGAGGTTCTTCTCACCGTTGAGGCACCCACCCTCGTGAGAAGATCCCATTGTTTCAGCCGGATAGAGGACTGGCCTTGGTGCACGTCTTCGAATCAGGGCGCAGCTCCAGGTTGACAACACTAACTTCGGATGTTTTCAAGCAAGACAAGGATATTCTCACACCTAGCAGTATATAGATACTGTTGACAGGAATGTTTTTGATAAAGACTGAAAAAATATGGACTATGGCATCTCCATTAGTTGGCACGAGTATAATTTTTAAAATATAGTAGGTAATCTACCATACCTTGCATTCCTTGAGCACAGAAGCAATTTCATTCAAGGATTCTGGTCCAATTTCAACAGGCCTCCAACCTGTCAAGAGCAGTACATCAGAACAAAATACAGCTTAAATTATTCTGAAAATAAAACACAACACAAAGAGGTCAACTCCCAGCCATAGTCATCAGAGGGGAACTTGGCAGAAATTTTGAATAGTTTAAACAAACATTATTAGTTGCATATATGTTTGTAATATTTAAAAAGAATCACACAAATGTACAATATTCCAATCCCAAAATTCTATGCATTCTATTTAACTTGCATTGCACTCTCAAGATTCCAATCAAAATCCACTGAACACCTCTAGATTACTGATAATATGTTGATCAGTTCCTTATAGTCAAAGTACCATAAAAAAATTTATCATAAAGATTTAAAACTTAGGCTATGTTACAAAGAATTGTCTTCTAATAGTTGTTCCCCTCTTAAAAGCACCCTTATCTACAACATGTTTAGAGGCATCCATCTTGTTATAATTATTATGGTTACATGACCATGTATCTTCATTTAGATGAATTATATCTTTGAATTTTATACGAACATGCTTATCAAGGTGACTCAATAAGGCAGTAGCAACTGTTATTTGATATTTCAGTACTTTATTCTGAGACATTTTGTGGCATTGATCCTAGGAAACATCTTAGATGTGCTTTATCTCAACTTGCAGGCTCGTTAGTGAATAATTTAATGTTTTATCACTTTTGGGATTCTAGTAGTCTATGCATTAAAATTATTATTCATTTTTATTTTATTTATCATTCGTATGTGCTTTCATCCCTTTAGCAGCTTGTATAGAGTCCAGACTATGGGATCCTGTGACAGACTATTTGAGGTGCAGAGACATGCAGTACCATTGTGAGAATGAGCCAACTCGTCATTAGGGCTACATTGAGATTAAGAAGCAATTTCATGTAAAACAAATATTTAAAGCATGGTACTTATCTCAAGATCTGGATAATGAGATAAACCATTCCCTAGTTTGGCAACGTTAGAAAATCAGCCTATTTAATTGCCCATGTGACTAGATTACTTAGCAGGGGTTGTGACATGGCATGACTAGATCGCCTACAAATCACCCATGTTTGGTGTAAGGCCCAGTTTTTACCTCACGGGGTGCCCACATTGTATTTTTCTTGCACTATGTGCTAGACTTAGTCTTCACTGATTTGAAAGCATGGGGTGCCAACATTGTATTATTAGCTCTTAGACAATTGGTTAGCATATGTGTATGGCTAGTTGAACAACCAAGTATTCATCTTTTGGTTTTGTACACAAACATTGTGGGAGTCCTGACTAGTTAATCTAGCAGACTTATGTCTATTCGTTTTGGTATATGGGTAATATTGATATTTTGTGAGTAGATAGCATGTAGGCTTATTTACAAATTGTTTTATTACTTCATATGTTGATTTGGTGTTTGAGATCCTTGTAGATTTTAGTGATTGCATTGGAATGTTTATTGTTTGTTTTGTTGATTGTGCACTTCGTTTGCTTCGGTTATTAAAAGGGATTGTACATTTTGACTTGTGCCTCGATGTAATGTCCCCCTTTTCAGCGTAGGCGTGCATGGGCCCTTAGCCTTAAGTTGTTCCCAAGGGCTAAGGAAAAAAGGAATGGAAAAAGAGGAACATTTTAAAAGCCTTAAGAGCATTGAATGAAAAAGCACTTTATTGTTTTAATGTCCACTTAAGTTGGGGCCCTTTTCCATTGATTTATTATTAAAAGCAAAAACCATATTCCAGAGCTTGAGCTTTGGGTTCAACTTCTCCATCTGAGGACGAAAACCCTCCAAGTGTACAAGATCTGAGTACGAAAATGATATTTTCCTTAATGGTGATTCCATCTAGGGATTACAATTTCCCTAAATGGTCAAGATTAATTCCGGTTTTCTGTTGGGTTGGAGGTAGTTATCAATGCAGCAAATGGTTGAGCATGAAGAAGAGAAGGTTGAGCTGGAAATGGTGGGAAAAAATGCAGCAGAGCCAAGCACTTTGAGGTAGCCTAGTGCTGTAATTTTTGAGTCTCAAAAAGAAATTGTTGAAGTTGTTAAAAAAACTGAAATTGAAGAAGAATACAAACTCTATGAAGCAGAAATATTTTGGAATAATTCTAGGGAAAGGTGTGTTGTAGAAGAGGAGGTGAAATTTTGCATTAATTCTAACAATAGTTCACTTTCATTGCATAATTCTAGATTGCATGAGGGAGATTGGAAAAACGAATTGTTAGAAATAGGTGAGAAGGAGGTACAAGTCCTAACAAGGTTTAAGATTGATGGTTTCAGAAAAATTAATGAACCATATCAATCGCTGGAAGAGAAAGCCTTAAGGCTCAGTGGAAGCCATAATGGGTGTTTGGATCTCGTCAAGGGAGGATGATGGCACCTCTCCAAAGTGCATGTTTGGTTGAAAATGACCAGGGGAACTATTGACAATTTTGACCCTACAGGTCAAATTGCAACCCTTATCATTCGAAACTTGCATAATCATGCATTTTTGCCTTGTGAGTTAGTAATTGGTCCTGAAAAGTCCTTGAAGAATCCATGGTTGACAAGTCTTAGGGTTGTTCAGGTGATTTAGGTTCTTTTCCTTCACTTGTCTTCTTCTTTGCAGAAAAGTTTTGATGTTGATCCGAGCAACTGAAGGGAGCGACTTTTGAAAAAAACTTCAGGTTCTCAAAGAAGAAGACTTTGGGCTTTTTCAAGAAGAAATACTTCGGGTTTTTCTATATAAGCTAAATTGAAAGACTTTAAAAAAAATCTGAAGGATTATTCCTTTCTGAAAAACACATTTTCAACAATCTCGAAGGGTAGTTTCCTTTCGGGAAAGTCACATTTCAAAAACACCC
This sequence comes from Torreya grandis, assembly GCA_037957365.1. NCBI lineage: Eukaryota > Viridiplantae > Streptophyta > Pinopsida > Cupressales > Taxaceae > Torreya > Torreya grandis. The sequence goes on along the minus strand of JARHVA010003202.1, from coordinate 1,508,478 downwards.
GAAGGAATTGTCCTTTACAACTTTTCTGAAGGGCAAGTGGACCATTCAAATTCTTCCGAAAGGACCTTTTCAAAAAGTCAGAAGGGTTATTTCAATTTGCCGAATGACCATTACACATTTTCCGAAGGGCAATAGGACCTTTGCAATTTTTCCGAAAGGGCTTTTTCTAGAGCAAGTGGACCATTTCAAAAAGTCCGAAGGGTCTATTGCAAAAATCCGAAAGGCACTTCCTCGGAAGAGGTCTATTTCAATTTTTCCGAAGGGTAAGTGGACCATTTCAATTTTTCTGAAGGGTAAGTGGACCGTTTCAACTTTTTCGAAGGGCAAGTGGACCGTTCCAATTTTTCCAAAGGGTAAGTGGACCATTTCAACTTTTCCGAAGGGCAAGTGGACCATTTCAAAATTGCTAAACGATCCATTTCACAATTTCGAAAGGTTCATTTCCAAAAGCCTGAAAGACATTTTCATGAATCCGACGGGCAATTTACAAATGTTCATATCATGAATTCCTTCGGACTTTTCGTCTGAAGGAATTGTCCATTTCAACTTTCCCGAAGGGTCTATCCCCGACCGAGAGATCATTTTGAAAAGCCCAAAGGGCAATTTGCAAAGGTTCCAAGGACATGAATTCCTTCGGACTTTTTGTCCGAAAGAATTGTCCATTGCAAGAAGTCCGAAGACAGAATTCCTTCAGACTTTTAGTTCGAAGGAAATGAACGAAGGAAAGGTTCCGAAAGAAATAATAGAAAGAATTCCTTCAGACTTTTTGTCCTAAGGAAATGAACAGAGAGATAAAACGTGGGATTTTTGTCCGAGGAAATTCCAAAAGAAATGGTTCGAAGGAAGTAAGCCGTGGGCAATAGGCCCGAAGGAAATAAATGAAGAGAAACGACCACGGGAATAGATAGAATCAAATCCAAAGGGCTAATTAATCAATGAAAAGTGGCATAAGCACATTCTACAGCAAGGAGATCAACGGAAAAGGAAAAGCCAAGTTTTCATAAGGATCCTGGCAAGATTTCGACAGCTAATCAACAGAAGACAATGATGACTTCCCCTTTTAACTCAGATCAACGCATTTTACAATCACATTCAAAGCATGCAGAGTGGCCCAAGCAAGATTGGACTGCAGTAAAGAGCACACCAAATAATAAATGCAATAATTAAATCATTCACACTTGGAAAAGAGATGCAGCTGCCTTCAAGCACGGCTCTCTCAACTCCAAAAGGGAGACTCAAATGCATGAAGGACTCGAAGAGTTTAACGTTGGATGGTTCTTCAAGGAGAGCTTAACATTGAATTTCATCCATGCACTCTTGTTTATCTTGTTAATCAAAGCCTTTTCAAATACTTCCAACTCAACGTCAAGTGGAGTTTTCTCTTTGAAGATTGGCGTAACATCATGCATGAAGAGAATTGAATTACCAAAGATCCATGCATGTTTGAAGAATTTAATCTTTATTTTAAATAAGGATTATGAAATGGGCTCGCCGTCATTTTCAACGCCAAAGAGCTTTTCATGCAAGGTATAAGACAAAAAGATATTATTTGAAGGCTTAGTTATCTTTTGATAGCTAAATTTGGACTTGTGAGATGTGGGAGTTGATCTCTTATATTTTCAGTGCTAATCTCTTGTTTGTGTATGATTTTTTCTATATAAGTTGGTTTTTCTAGCCATTTTTATCAATTGCTCTTTTGGCAAGATCAGACTGTACCAAAATTTGAGTTTTGTAACCTTTTCAGATAAATAGGACTATTTTCAGATCCTAGAATGCTAGTATAGTGTATTTATGTCGGTGATTTGCATATGTGATAGAATTTTCTCTTTTGTCAAGTCTTGATTCTTACCTATTTACTAGTTGATCAGATTATGTAGGTCATGTTCTGTGTTTGATTTCTTTTGGCTAAAATTACAGCTAATGTAAGTGGATGGTTAGTGCCTTGAATCGGGCCTATTTCCTCATTTCCCTAAACCTTTGATCACCAGATAGAACTTTTTCATGAAATACTGATGCATAAGAATCAATTGGAATTGAAAGTTCAGTATTTTTCTTGTCTAATCAATGTTTTTAGGAGCTCAAATTGAGTGGATGACCCAAAATTCAGGTGTATCACCATCATTAGATAGGATTTTTCCTTCAATTTTCTTTCTTCCCTTTTTCCAACAGTTTGTAGCATAGAGTAGAGATCCTAATTGATACACCAAAGGGAGCTAGCCCTTAGAATCTAGAGACTCAATCCGCTAATTAGGCCACCCACAGCTTAGAATTGTTTCCATGTTTCAGCAAACTGTGAAGGCCTGAAACTACCTTTACAAAGGTGCGAGACTGATTGACAACAGTTTTTGGCACACCCAGTGGGACATCGAAGAAATTCTTTGCATATCTGAAGAAGTTTGAAGCTGAGAAGTAGTTGCAGCAAATGAGAATATTCATCTTCATCACAAGCTAAAGATTCTTCAGGTTGCAAGGTTCATAACACCATTCAGGGAATCCTTTCATGCCAAAGGTTATCACAAGGTCAGCTAGTAAATGTATTCCTTTTGAATTTATATCATATAAGAGATCAAGGTTTAGGAGGGCAAATCCATATCCTCAAAATAAATATTTGTCCCCTAGTTATCCTATTGTTCTAAGCACTACAATCCCCACTATCCAAATGGCCATCAGAAACCAAGTGTTTGTTCCATTCATTAGAGGTAGTCTGCTAAATCTAGCCCAGTTTGACGACATTCATGTGTCTGATCTCAAAAGTATCCCATTCTTCTTAAGAGAAAATCAAACAACCCCTATTGAACATATCCAAGATGTAGCTAATCTCTGTTCAGTCCATAATGTTGTTGAGAATAATGTTGCTATTAGATTGCTCGCTGCTTCCTTCAAAGGAAAAGCATTGCAATGGAATAGAAACCTTCCACTAAACACCATTTCTACCTAGGATGAATTGGGTGCAACCTTAGTCAAGCAATTTGAAGACAAATCTGATCACCTATCTTTAGTTGAGCAATTAACTGCCATAAACAAAGCTCTTCATGATTTCATGTCTGATTTTAACCTCAGATTCCAAAAGACATGGACCAGAATCCTGTGTTGATTAGGCCATCCCCTGAATTTGCATTTTTATACTATTTGAAAGCCCTTAACTCTGAAATTAGTGTGATGGTACAATCAATGGGTGGTACTACCTTCCCAGATGCTTATGAAGTTGCAATAAGGGCAAAGAACAGTTTAATACAAGATGGTAAGCTTTCTCCAAGACCTCCAATGCCTATACTTCCAAAAATAAAGTCCATACCAGCCCCTCAAATTCCTCAGATCCCATCCTTAGCTCTTATTCCACCACCTCAAACCCAAATTACAGACCCTACTAGTCAAGCTAGTGAGATAGGAGAGTTGAAAAGCTTGTTACAATCCTTTGGGAATGAAATAGTGCAACTCAAGAGGCAACAATATCAGGCTAATAGGTCTTATCAACAATAAAATTAGACCACCTATCAGCCCTTCAAAGATCAAAGGCCTCCTTATCAAGGTTTCAGAGAGAATAGACCATCTTATCAAACACAAGGAGCCAAAACTCCAACTAAGCCTTATGTTGTCTTTGATCCTAATGCTCCTTCCACTTCAAAAGCCATTGTCCCCACCCCACCTCAAAACAACTTGATGCAGGATTCAAGTTGGCAGTCCTCAAATCTCAATGATGCTCAAAATCAAGCCTTGGTATCACAAAACATCACTATGCCACAAATGATACAAAAAGAGTTTTTTTTTCAAGGAGGTCAATGATACAAGTTTGGCATCACAAGGAAAGACTCAACAAGTTCAAGGGCAGCCTAATGCCATTAATGTAAATTGGCAAGTGGATGATCATGTTGCTTTTACTTAATGTGTTGAAACTAACAATACAAGTGGTCAAGTTACAGCTGTAACTAGAGCTAAAAGAAGAGTCATTAATGAGCTGCAAGAGGTGACAAATGCTTCAAGTACTCCTAATGTTGTTTCTAAGAGTACAAAAGAACAACTTGCTACCCCTACAACTCAGAAAAATCAAAATATAGAGGTTAGTAAAGTTCATCAAATACTTCTAGTTTGTGAGCAGTCAGTGCTTCAGAAAGAGTAACCAAAGGTTGGTGGATCAGATGAAGTCTAATATCAACATTAGCATGTCGGATTCTCTTTCCATCCCAGGACAAAAAGATATGCTCATCCAAGAGCTTTCAGCTCTCAAATTGTCTCCAAAACCGGTTGAGAAAGGTGTTGTCTTAACTAATTTGGATCAGCCAACTAAGCAACAAGTACAGCAAGTAAATAAGATGGCAAAGGTGGACAAAGCTGAAGTAAAATCAAATAAAACTCCTCCTTTCACTTTTCTTTAATAATAGGTGATACTTTGGTTCATAACTGTATGGTGGATAGTGGAGCTAGTAGTACAGTCATGCCTAAACATATTGCGGACAAGCTCAACCTTGTTTATGAACCAAACACTAAGGGGGTATTGCAACTGGATGGGTCATCAGCAAAGACAGTAGGCATCATCAAAGATCTGAAATTGACATTACATGTTTGTCCCAATGTTACTATTCAATAGAATGTTGTTGTGATAGACTTGCTCTTTACTTTGCTATGTGCCTTTCAAGGGACTTCACCTCAAATATTTGGGGATATCTGTCAGCTGATTAGACTTATTTGTTGTTTAAAACCAGGTATGGTACCAAGGTAACGATTCTTTCTAAACCTATTGCACGTTTCCATATGGAGCCATATATACAAAGTGTTGTGAACACTAACTGTATCATCTCGGATATACTAGAAACTAGTGGAGCAGGAAATGGATCACCTTCAGATGGAGTTCCAAATTTGTTTCTTGATGAGTGGGCTTTTACTTTGCATGAGTATGATCCTTATAAGCTGATTGAAGGACTTGGTGTGTATTGTCTTCATGAGAATGATGTACCAATTCCAACCATGGTTAAGGATGATGAATCTAGTGAAGGTTTGTGGCAATTGTACTTTGATGGATCAAGGAATAAACATGGTACCGAAGTTGGAATGATATTAGTTTCTCCAACAAAGCAAAGGTATTTCTCTTCTATTAAATTCCAGTTTGGTTGTTCAAACAATGTTGCTAAGTATGAAGCACTAGTTCACGGTTTGCAGTGGGCTAGGAAGATGACAGTCAACAACTTGCAAGTTTTTGGTGATAGTGAACTTATAGTTCACCAAGTAAGAGGTTTGAATGTATGTAAAAATTTGTTGCTTAAATCCTACAAACATAAAATATGGGACTTACTTGAAGATTTTCAAGCTTTTAACATTAGGGAATATCAAGAGGCAAGAATAAACACACAGATAGATTGGTTGTCATTGGGTCACAATTTAGTATCCTAGCTGATATAAAAAATGAAAAAATTCAGCCACATATAAAGGTGGTTGTAAGGCTTTCCATTCCAGATAATCATAAGAATTGGCACGTGTTCGAAGATGACAATCAAATTGTGAGATTCTTGCAAGAGGAGGCTACATTTTCTTCAAAAAACCAATCAAAGTATTTGCAGCAGTATGGTGATCAGGTTGTGCCACTAAGAACAAATAAGTTGCCCAAGGGATTGGTCACACTTGAGAACATTTTCAATGGTGATGACGAGTTAAGGAAAGAGAAGTCATCCTTGTCAACAAAGGAAGAGCACTATGCCAATGTAAAGATTGCAACTGGTCAAATTTTCAAGTTGGATAAGATATGCACTCCTTCACAAAAAGAAGCTTTCAGTGAGTTATGCATAAGTTTTGCTGATGTATTTGCATGGCAATATAGTGATCTCAAGGGATTTCACCCAAGTTTAGCTCAACACACCATTGAGTTAGATGTTGAAACTAAACAAGTAAGACAAAGACAAAGGCCCATTAATCCTAAGCTTGAGCCTTTGATGAGAGTTGAGCTTCACAAGCTCATAGAGTCAGCTATTATATTTCCAATCAAGCACTCAACTTGGGTGGCAAATCTTGTTCCACTACGAAAGAAGAACGACGAGATTAGATTGTGTGTTGACTTCCGTGATTTGAGCAGGGCTTCACTTAAATATCACTATCCATTGCTATCAATGAAACAAATTTTATAGCTGGTTGCAGGTTCAGAGAGGTTTTCTTTGTTGAATGGATAGTGGCTACAATCAGATTTTGGTCAAAGAAGAGGACCAACGTAAGACAGCCTTCACAACCAAGTGGAGAACATTTGCATATAGAAATATGACATTCGGTTTATCTAATGTTGGAGCAACCTTTCATAGAGCCATGGATATGGCATTCCAAGGCCTTCTTAACAAGTTTGTACTTGTTTATTTGGATGATATAACAATGTTTTCAAAGAGTGCCGAGGATCACATGGTTCATCTCAAGCAAGTGTTTGAATGGTGAAGGCAATTTGGGGTATCTCTAAATCCCAAAAAGTGTGTATTTTCAGTTCATGAAGGTAAGCTCCTTGGACATGTGGTTTCAATGTATGGTTTAAGCATCGATTCCGAAAGAGTAGACTCCATTATTGCACTTTTCTTGTCTAAGCACAAAAAGGCTATGCAAAGCTTATTTGGGAAAATCAACTTCATAAAGAGATATATTTCAGATTTTGCCATTTTAGCTAAGCCACTTACAACCATGCTAAAGAAGAATCAGAGCTTCAGCTGGTCCAAAGAAGGAATAAAAAGTTTTGAAGATATTAAGAAGGCCATAACTAGTGCTCCTACACTTATAAATCCAGATTTCACAAAATATTTCATTTTGTATACTTATGCTAACATGGACACCATTTCAGGCATTCTTATGCAACAAAATCATGAGGCTTTGGAGCAGCCAATAGCTTTCTTTAGTCAAAGATTGGAAGAGTATGAAACAAGATATTCTTTTGTTGAAAAACATGTGCTTTTGGTTATAAGGTCTCTTAAAAAGTTTAGATACTTGTTGTCTAACAATAAAATACACCTAATGGTTCCCCATCCAAGCATCAAGGAGTTCCTTTTGAACATAGATATAAATGAGAAGAGCGTTGGTTGGATAATCAAGGTAATGGAGTATGACGTGAAAATTAAGGTCATGTTGTCAACCTGGAGCTATACCCTGAATCGAAGACATGCATGAAATGGCCAATCCTCTATCCAGTTGAAACAATGGGATCTTCTCATGAGGGTGGGTGCCTCAATGGTGAGAAAAACCTCTAGAAAAGGTTGGTTCCTGTAAGATGTATCAATAGATCTCTACTCTGTGCTGCAAATCTATCATGGAAAAGGGAGAAAGAAACTTGAAAGGGAAATCCTATCTAATAACGGTGATACACCAAAACGTTGATCCACTCTACTTGGAATTCCGAACACTGAATCAAACAAGGGAAAAAGACCTTTGATTTCAATTGATCACTATGCATAAATATTTCATGAGAAGGTTCGATCCAATGACCAAAACATGAGGCAAAACGATGGAGAGAAGTCTGATACAAGACACTTTGCAGCCACCTAACATCCACTTACAGCTTCAGCAAAAGACATATAAAACACTGAACATGACTTGCATAATATGATAAGCTAGCAACTAGGTACGAATCAAAATTTGAGAAAGGAGAGAAATCTAACACATGCAAATTGTTGAATGAATATACACTATGCCAGCACTTGAAATTCAAAAGCACAGTCCTATTGATTGAAGAGGTTACACAACTCACCAATGGCAGAGTCTGGTCTTGCCAAGAGAGAGATGAAAAAATCTAAGGCTGAAAAGCCATTAATATAAAAAATTATAAAAGCCAAGAGATTGACGATGAAAATAGAAGAGGAATATCAACTTAGATTAACTCAAGACCAACTTTGCCTTCCAATAAAATATATTTTCCCTTTGTCTTTGCATGGAGCTCCTTGGTGTTAGAGGAAGTGGACGGCTGGGTTTATTGAAACGCCCACCTCTCTTTGCATGAAAATCCACGCCTACCTCTAAATTTAGCTTCTTCATGAGTTGTTGGAACGTTTGAAAGTATGAGATGACAATAGCATGCATGAAATCCAATGCCAATGTCAATTTTAGAACTCTGACTTGATCCGTTGGAAGCCGAGTTGGAATGTTTGAAAAGCTGAGTTGACCTTGGAGATAAACTTGACTTCAACAACCAGTCAACTGAAGCCTTGACTAGTCAACCGTAATTAGCTTTTGCTTGCATGGAATTCCACGTTGACTCTGTCTTTTGTTTGTGCATGGGTTTCTCTTGGCCCAACTGTCCGTGATTTCTCTTGGCTAAATCTAGAATTCTTCTTCTTGACCTCTATGTGTATTTGTCTTTCCACAGACTTTCCCTTCTTACTTATTCCTTCGGCCTAATGTTCATTCTCTTCAGGTCTTTATTATCTCGGACCTCTCCCATTTGTTTTATTTCTTCGAATAATCCATTGGGCTATTTGCTAAGTCATTTTCCCTTCGTGTTCATTCTTTTCGGACTTCGCTTTTGTCTCTCTGCCCTCGGACTTTCTTTTCTTTGACCAAACTTTCCGAAGGAATCCTTCGGACAATTTGTCCGAAGGATATCCATTTCTTTTGGACTTTTTGGCTTCCCCTTGGTTTTATCTCCCTTTGATTTTCTCGGACTTTTGTTTGCCAATTTTTCCGCGGCTTAATCCTTCGAACAAAAAGTCCGAAGGAATTCCTTCGGACTTTTGTCCAAGGATATCCTTCCTCTGATTTGTTTTCTCTTTTGCCTTTGTGTAATGTTCCATTGGGTTTTTCTTTGTCCCAAATTTCTTCGGACTTTTTGTCCAAAGGAATTACTCCTTTGACTTTATTTGGCCACAGGCAAAATGCCCTTCGGGAAAAATGCAAAGGCCTTGCCATTGACCAAGTGCCCTCCGCAAGGGATTGTGTCCTTCCTCTGTGCCCTTCGGAAAAGTTGGAAAGGTCCTGTCACCGACCAAGTGCCCTCCGCAAGGGCTTCTGTCTATCTCCCTGGCTTTTCGGAAAAATTGTAGGGCACCCGAGCTTTTGTAGGGCACCCGGGCTTTTTGTAGGGAACCCGGGTTTTTTGTAGGTGTCCTTATTCCTTCGGACTTTATATTTTCTTGCGGACTTTTTTTGGAGGCTGTAGACTTTGTCTTTTCTTTCCTTGTTGGCTGCAGGTTTTTGGCTTGCAAATCCTCCGAAGTATTCCTTCGGACAAAAAGTCCGAAGGAATTCCTTCGGACTTTTGTCTGAAGGATATCTTCCTTCCTTTGTTTTCCTTGGCTTTGTGCAATTTCTAACCTTGCCTTTTGATTTTCTTAATGTATTGTATGCAGTATAGAATAACCATATTTGCGCATCGTATGCAAAACAACCTTTGTCTTTTCAAACAGTCCAGATATGCAATATGTCTCAAGAAGTAGAACATATGTATCTTCAGTCGCAACCCAAAGCACTTGTAACATCCTCAAGTAGATCATCTCATGCTTTATAAGAAGGTTGTAGATGGCTATTTAAGGACCCCAAAAAAACTGATTTACAAGACAAACTGGTACCATAAGACCATCTTCTGAATAGTAAGGTTGACAATTTTTTGGCCTATGGAAGAATTGTCAACAGGTCACAAAGTTGATTAGAGGCAAAGGACTTTGTGAGCATCTAGCTCAAGACTTGCAAAAGACCAATGAGGTTGTTTTAGTGTTTAATGATGAAAAGGTTGCAACTGGTCATACCTCACCTTCCAACTAGTTTCATGACTTGATAAGTATCTCCAAGACGGTTATTATCCCTCTCATCTAAGTGCTTCAAAAAAAAGATATTTCAAGTTGCAATCAACTCCATTTTTGTTTATTGATGATGTTTTGATCAAGAAAGATATCAATGGCATGTTGCTAAGGTGTATAGAGCCAGGCCAGACTCAGAGATTGCTTGAAGAATTCCATGATGGACATGGTGGAGGACATTTTTTCGCAAGAACTACAGCGCCTAAGGTCATGAGAGGTGGGTACTATTGGCGTAGCTTATTTAGTGATTGATATGCATGGGTAAAGAAGTACAAACAGTGTGCTATGTTTGTGGGAAAAGTGAAACTTGCAGCTTTATCTCTTCAACCAATTGCGGTGGATCAACCCTTTGTCCAATGGGAATTGGACTTTATTGGTCTCATAAATCCTCCTTCAAGTTTAGGACATAAATGGATTCTAACTGCTACGGATTATTTCACACGTTGGACAGAAGAAGTGGCATTGAAAGAAATAAGCGAAACCAATGTTCTAAATTTCTATGAAGGTTTCCTTACTAGATTTGGAGTTCTTTCAACCATTATTTTTAATAATGCAATGGCTTTTGTGGGAACTAGGATCAGCCAATGGGCTGTTCAACATGGAATTTATCTTAGCACTTCATCAAACTATTATCCACAAGGCAATGGCTTTGTTGAATTTATGAATAAGAACCTATTGAAGATCATAAGAAAGACTATTGAAGACAATCAGAGGTCATGGCATCTCAAGTTGAAGTCAGCTCTATGTGCTGATAGGATCACCTACAAAAGGTCAATAGTCAACTCTCCTTACAAGCTGGTATATGGTAAGGAAGCGAGGTTATCCATTTCTCTTGAATTTCTTGTTTTAGAACTGTTGTCAATCAGACTCGCACCCCTGTAAAAGTAGTTTCAGGGCTTCACAGTTTGCTAAAACATGGAAACAATCATATGTTGTGGGTGACCTAATCAGTGGATTGAATCTCTAGATTCTAAGGGCTAGCTCCCTTTGGTGTATCAATTAGGATCATTGTTTTACGCTACATACTATTTAGAAAAAGAGAGAGAAACTTGAAAGAAAATCCTATCTAATGATGGTGATACCCTCGAATGATTGGTTGATCCACTCAATTGGAGCTCCTAAAAACACTGATTTAGACAAGAAAAACGTTGAACCTTCAACTCCAATTGATCAATATGCATAAGTATTTCACAAAAAGGTTTTGTCTTGTGATCAAAGCTAAAGGGAAATAATGGAATAGCTCTGATTCAAGGCACTAACCAGTGACTTGCATCTACTGTAAACTTAGCCAAAACATGACCTACATAATCTGACCAGCTAGTAACTAGGTAAGAATCAAGACTTGACAAGGAAGAAAACTCTATCATTTATGCAAATCAATGACATAAATACATTATCCCAACAGCTGGAATCTTAAAACAACAGTCCTATTAATCTGAAAAAAGGTTACAACTCAATCTTTGGTAGAATTTTGTCTTGCCAAAAGAGGGATACAATTCAAGGCTGAAAAGCCAACTTATATAGAAAAATACACAACAGCCAAGAGATTGGCGTTCAAAATAGATGAAGAAGACAACTCTTTCATTAGCCTAAGTCCAATTTTTACTGTCCAAAGATAACAAAACCTCTAAAAATAATATTCTTTTTGTATTATGCCTTGCATGAAAAGTCCTTTGGTGTTGAAAATGGACGGTGGGCTCAAGCTTGGACTAATTTGTCCCATGCATGATGTCTACACCAATCTTGGATGTCTTGACTTAAGCTTGAACTGATTTGAAGTTAAATTGGACCGTGTGAATGTCTTCTATTGCATGGAGAGCATGAATGGATGTGACACTTGTCAATTAGTCAACTAGAGCTCAAGACTAGTCAACTTCCAATGGTCTCCACTTGAACTGCTGAAACGTTTGAAAAGCTCGGAACAAACAAGAGTGCATGCATGAAATCTCTTGTTAAGCTCTCCAACGTTAAACTCCTTGAGTTCTTCATGCAAACGAGTCTTCATTTTAAAACTGAAGGTGTCGTGTTTAAAATGGTTATACATCTTGGACATGTCTAATCCTGTTTATGGCTGTTGAAATCCCTCGCTTTATCTAGCTCTTTGTTTCTGTGCATGTTCTGTTGTTTGTCCATGCTATATTTTTCTTGTGGAATTTCCTTTGGCTTTATCTTTCTCAGACTTATTGTCTGTTGTTCCCTTTCTACGGCCTTATCCATTAGGCTATTGGCCTCTTCCCTTCGGACTATCTGTCAAGTCATTTTTCTGCGGGACAAATTGTCCATGGGAATTGTCTCGAACTTCTCTCCTCGGACAAAAAGTCCGAGACTTATCCTTCCACGCCTTTCTTTGTACATTTCCTCGGGTAAACCTTCCAAAGGAATTCCTTCGGACAATTTGTCCAAAGGAATTCCTTTGGACTTCTTGTCCATTTCACTTTCCCTTGTTTAAACTTTCCGAAGGAATTCCTTCGGACTTCTTGTTCATGTATTTCTCTTTTTTCCCGCAGACAATTTGTCTACGGGAATTCTCTCGGGCTTTCCCTCTCTTCCGAGCCCTTCCTTTGGATATTCGTATTCGGAAAAAAAGTCCAAAGCTCTACCCTTTGCTCTCTCCTTTCTTCGGGCAAATTGCCCGAAAGAATTGTTTCAATATTTTGCTTATCACTTTTGTCTTCGGACAAAAAGTCCGCGCCCCTTTATTTTTGCTTGTGCCTTTCCTTGTAGTGACTTTCCTGAATGGCACATACCCTTCGGGATTCTTGCAATGAACCTTCCCGAAGGGCACATACCCTTCAGGATTTTTGTAATGACCTTTTGGAAACTGAATGAAGCCTTCGGCATTCCCTTTGAAGTTTGTGAAGTGAACCTTTTCTAAGGGTGGATATCCTTCGAGATTCTTGCCAATGTCCTCTTTGGAAAGGCATGTACCCTTCGGGCTTTTGACTTGAACTTTCCCGAAGGGAAAGTGACCCTTTGAAACCTTCTAAATGCCCCTTTTCAAAAGGAAGTAACCCTTCGGGCTTATGTAAATGAACCTTTCCAAAGGGTAGATACCCTTCGGATTTTTGCAAATGGCCGCCTCGGAGTTTTGAATTGTCCCTCCGGTACATGAAACTACCCTTTGGGCTTTTGAAAGAACCCTTCGGCTTTTCCAAAAAACTTTTCTTTCGGACATCTCTCCCACAAACAATTTCTTCGAACAAAAAGTGCGAAGGAAATGTCCCTTCGGATCCTCTATTTTTGAACTTTTCCGAAGGGCAATTACCCTTCGGGATTTCTGTAATGTCCCTTCGGAATTGTGACAAGCCCTTCCCGAGTATCCTTCATGAAAAATGTAATAGTCATTTGGCCTTTGGAAAATAGTCTTTTGGCTTTTCTGTAATGGACCATTCCTCTTGTATTTCCTTCGGACAAAAGTCTGAAGGATTTTTGTCTTAAGCCTTTTCAAAGTATCCCCTTGGCCTGGTTTAAGCAAAGTTCTAAATGATAGAGATTGCAATTTTGACCTGTTGGGTCAAAATTGTCAACAAGAACTAATGCATCAGCTTAAATTGTTGGAGAATGAGCCTATGGAGATTAAGTATGCTGAGCTTATGGAATTGAAAGAGATAAGAAATCAGTCCATGCTAGCCATGGAAATTCATCAAGCACAAGTAAAGAGAGCTTTTGACAAAGAAGCTTCTTCACGAAGTTTCAAAGAAGGAGATATGGTCCTCAAGTGTGATGAGGATAGAGCTAAACCAGGAAGGCACATGAACTTTAACTCCCTTTGGAGTGGCCCATACACAATCTCCAGCTACAAATCCCACAATGCCTTCCAACTTGCAAAGATGGATGGTGAGGCGCTTCCAATCCCAGTCAATGGGACATCACTACTGAAGAGCTTGGCTCCTTGTACATAGTTAGTTTGTTTGTTTTTCTCCAAGTGTTGTTCAAGCACATTAGTTTAGTTATGTTTTGTCCCAAATAAGTGTTTTGTTTGCACATTTGCTTTGTTTAGTTAGTTTTCTTGTTTTGTGTGTTTCCCTTCTTATTTTGGAGGATAAAGGTTGTTTTTTCCAGGTCAAGAGAATTTGCAGTCATGGATCAGATTTGCCATTGTTTTATGAGTTCAAATATTATATATATGGTCTGAGTTCTCAAGCATAGCAGGTATGCTTCCCAATTGAGTAAACAAAATGTTGACAATTTTGACCCTACAGGTCAAATCGCACCCCTTATCATTCGAAACTTGCATAATCATGCATTTTTGCCTTGTGAGTCAGTAATTGATCCTAAAAAGTCCTTGAAGAATCCATGGTTAATGGGTCTTAAGGTTGTTTAGGTGATTTAGGATCTTTTCTTTCACTTATCTTGTTCTTTGCAAAAAAGTTTTGATGTTGATCTGAGTAATTGAAGGGAGCGAGTTTTGAAAAAGACTTCAAGTTCTCAAAGAAGAAGACTTTGGGCTTTTTCAAGAAAAAATACTTCGGGTTTTTCTATATAAGCTAAATTGAAGGACTTTGTAAAAAAATTGAAGGATTATTCCTTTCGAAAAAACACATTTTCAACAATCCCGAAGGGTAGTTTCCTTTCGGGAAAGTCACATTTCAAAAACCTGAAGGAATTGTCCTTTACAACTTTTCCGAAGGGCAAGTGGACCATTCAAATTCTTCCGAAAGAACCTTTTCAAAAAGTCCAAAAGGTCATTTCAATTTGCTGAATGACCATTACACATTTTCCGAAGGGCAATAGGACCTTTGCAATTTTTTCGAAAGGGTCTTTTCTAGAGCAAGGGGACCATTTCAAAAAGTCCGAAGGGTCTATTGCAGAAATTCAAAAGGCACTTCCTCGGAAGAGGTCCATTTCAATTTTTCCAAAGGGTAAGTGGACCATTTCAACTTTTCCGAAGAGTAAGTGGACCGTTTCAACTTTTCCGAAGGGCAAGTGGACCGTTCCAATTTTTCAAAAGGGTAAGTGGACCATTTCAACTTTTTCGAAGGGCAAATGGACCATTTCAAAAGTTCTAAGAGACCATTTCAAAATTGTTGAACAATCCATTTTCAAATTTCCAAAAGGTTCATTTCCAAAAGCCCAAAGGGCATTTTCATGAATCCGAAGGGCACTTTACAAAAGTTCATATCATGAATTCCTTCGGACTTTTTGTTCGAAGAAATTGTCCTTTGCAAAAAACCCGAAGGAATTGTCCTTTGCAACTTTCCCGAAGGGACTTTTCCAAAAGTCCGAAGAGTCTATCTTCGGCCAAGAGATCGTTTCGAAAACCCCGAAAGGCAATTTGCAAAGGTTCCGAGGCCATGAATTTCTTCGGACTTTTTGTCTGAAAGAATTGTCCATTACAAGAAGTCTGAAGACAAAATTCCTTCGGACTTTTTGTTCGAAGGAAATGAATGAAGGAAAGGTTCCGAAAGAAATAATAGAAAGAATTCCTTCGGACTTTTTGCCCGAAGGAAATGAACGAAGGAAAGGTTCTAAAAGAAATAATAGAAAGAATTCCTTCCGACTTTTTGTCCGAAGGAAATGAACAAAGAGATAAAACGCGGACTTTTTGTCCGAGGAAATTCCGAAAGAAATGGTTCGAAGGAAGTAAGCCATCGGCAATAGGCCCGAAGGAAATGAATGAAGAGGAAAGTCCACAGGAATAGACAGAAGCAAATCCAAAGGGCTAATTAATCAATGACAAGTGGCATAAGCACATTCTACAGCAAGGAGATCAACAGACAAGGAAAAGCCAAGTTTTCATAAGGATTCTGGTAGGATTTCGATAGCCAATCAGCAGAAGACAACGACGACTTTCCCTTTTGACTCAGATCAATGCGTTTTACAGTCACATTTAAAACATGTAGAGTGGCCCAAGCAAGATTGGACTGCAGTAAAGAGCATGCCAAATAATAAATGCAATAATTAAATCATTCACACTTGGAAAAGACATGCAACTGCCTTCAAGAACGACTCTCTTAGTTTCAAAAGGAAGACTCGAATGCATGAAGGGCTCGAAGAGTTTAACGTTGGATGGTTGTTCAAGGAGAGCTTAACATAGAATTTCATGCATGCACTCTGGTTTATCTTGTTAATCAAAGCTTTTTCAAACACTTCCAACTCAACTTCAAGTGGAGTTTTCTGTTTGAAGATTGGTGTAGCATCATGCATGAAGAGAATTGAATCACCAAAGATCCATGCACGTTTGAAGAATTTTATCTTTATTCTAAATAAGGATTATGAAATGGGCTCACCATCATTTTCAACGTCAAAAAGCTTTTCATGCAAGACATAAGACAAAAAGATATTATTTGAAGGCTTAGTTATTGTTGGCCATTTTTGGCCCACATATCAAAATTTGCCTAAGTATGAAAAAAGGAGCTTTCAGGCAAGAAAATGGCAAGTTTTTGGGAGGATTTCAGGGTTTTCAGCAGTGACAACTTCGGGTTTTTGAGGGTATAGTGCAAATCAGGTTTTTCAGCAGTGCTTGACTTCTAAATGTTTTATAAGAAATTTGGGTTTACGAACCCGAATTACTCATGGACAGTGTATTTCGGGTTCTCCAAAGAGCACTACTTGATTACTTCATAAGTTGTGAGCAGTCAGAAGCCCGAAATAAGTAAAGGGGCTTGAAAAACCCGATTTAGTCTTGAAAAATAGTGCTTCTTGGGTTCTTCAAGGGACAAGTCTTCTCCTAAATCCAAAGGGCATTTTCAAAATGCCCGAAGGGCCTTTTTTCGGCAAAAGGGATCTTTTCAACATTTTTGAAAGACCAATCAACTTTTTCGAAGGTCACTTTCATAAATCCGAAGGGCGTTCCTTCTCCAAGTGGGCAGTCGCAAGTTTCCCTAAGGGTATGTTACCCTTCGAAAGGACCATTTCAAAATTCTCGAAAGGTATCTTTCCCTTCGGGAGGATCATTTGCGGAAGTCGGGAGGGACATACAAGAAGCCCGAAGGGTCTCTCACCTTCGGGAAAGTCCATTTTGAAAAGTCTGAAAGGTAATTTCCGAAGGAAGAGAGCAAGAAGGAAGCTTCAGACAAAAAGTCCGAAGGAATTCCTTCGGACAAATTGTCCAAAGGAATTCCTTCGAAAGATTTGCTCGAGACAAATAGGAGCTCGTAGAATAAAGAAGACTTCCAGATGCTGAAGCCCAAAGACTTCAAGATGGACAAGTCCGAAGTAAGTAAGCTTAGAGAACCCAAATTACTCTACATAGAGTAAATCAAGGTTCTCCAAGTACTTTACTTAAAAAGCTTTATAAGTAAAGGATCTGGGAAAGTCCGAAGTTGAAGAGATCAAAGACCCTGAATTACTCTACATAGAGTAAATCAGGATTTTTTAAGTGCTTGACTTAAGCTTGGTCTAGCAATGCGAGAATCATGATGCAACGAATGAAAGGCTGCCACATGACGTAAGTTGGAACAGAAAGGGCCAATCAGTAAAGGACAAGTGGCACAAGGATGACCAATGAGCAAGGGGAGTCCAAGCGGCTGGTAGCTAGAATTATAAAGGCTCTCATCTGCCATAGTTCACTCCCCACAATCGTCGTTCAAAGCTTAAATGCAACATGGTTAAAACACATGGAGACCCACATCCTTCAGGTAGAACACGCAAAAGTGAAAGACGCCATGTTGTTTAAATGCAAAGATTAAATGTGTCGTGCCAAAAAGAGACATTCCAACTGCTCACAACATGGCTTCTCAGATGCGCCAAAGAAAAACTTAAAGACAGGAGAGGCTCGAGAGGATTGTTTAGTGATCCTGAGCGGCGCATTTAGGGACAACAAGGAAGGACAATATCAGAGTTTCAGCAATCAACGACTTCTTTCTTCCCCTTCTCTCTCCCCCCTTTTCTATATAAATAGAGGCCTTGGAGCCAAGCAAATCATCCCCGAACTGGTGATAGAATCACTCTGCGAAAATCGTTCTGTAATAGACCTTTGAAGCAATAAAGATTATTTTACCTCTCTTTGTCTGAAAATTGTGTTGAGTTAGCTTGTGCACAATAGCGTTGTGAAGAAGCGTCCTTCCAACCTTATTGTCCTTCTTTCTTGCTTATTTTCAGGTGTTTTCTAGTTAGTTGCAGGTCTGAACTTGAGCTTTTCTGCCATTAATGGACACTTAATGTGGATTTAGAAATCCCTCTTCGCTTCACATATAGTTCAGTGAGCCTAGTTTACGAAATATTTATGCAAGTTAGCTGGTTAGGAGGTTGTGTAAGCAAACTTATCTTATGTTGAATTAGTGCCTATTCCCCAGACCAAGTGGATCACTTACTTTTGGTGCATCACCTCCCTTAGCTTAGATTTCTTTTCAAGTAATCCTCCTATCCCTTTTCCTTAGCCATTAGTAGATTTTAGTGTGGGAATCAAAGAGCTAAAGTGAAGCACCTGAAGAACTAGCCTCATTAAAAAGCCTAGAGGTTCAACATCACCATAGGATACCCATATCTTGAGGTTGTCCCCATGCTTGTAGCTGGAAGTGAGGAACCCTGAAGAACTCTCTCACAAGGGTGCGATTCCAAGCTATAACAGCTCTGGCACGCTCGGCGGAACAACTACCATTTTATTTTCGTTTTCAAGAAGATTGGTCAAATTTGATGTTGTTTTGATCATTTTGCAGCAGTGATAGCATTCATCCTTCAGCATCTGGCGACTCCAAAGAACACCCAACTATCTGGTAGTAGAGCAGTAGCTATCTTTCATGCCAAAGGTGACTATAAGATCAACTTCTGTAGGTATTCCTTTAGAGTTTGTTGAATTACCTTTAAACTCAACAAGGAGGTTACGGTTTGCCCATACTCATCCATACGTAGGGCACCCTCCTCCTAGAACAGTCATAATGCATACTTACACAAGGAGATCTTTGCCAACCCCTCTCGCTACTATGATTCCCCAAGAGATTTTCTGGGCTTCAGCGGCCAAAGCCCTTTGAACTTACCACAGTATGATCTTATGCCAGTAGCAGCCCTCAAACGTATCCCATATTACATAAGTGATCAAGTTGTAACTCCTACTGAGCACATAACGGACATAGACAACTTCTGCAACATTCACAATATCACAGTGGAGAACGTGGCTGTTAGGATATTGGCTGGCTGTATCCTTCAAAGGAAAGGCATTGGACTGGTATAGGGGCCTAGCTCCTAATTCAATCCACTCATGGGACGAGCTGGGAATAGCTCTGTGTAAAAGGTTTGAAGATAAGAGTGATCATCTATCACTTGCAGAGCAGCTGACCACAATCAAGAGAGCTCCTCATGAAATCATGCAAGACTTCAATACGAGATTTCAGAAGGTGTGGGATAGAATTCAAGCAGCTGTTAGACCATCTCTGAACTTCGCTTTCTTGTATTACTTAAAGGATCTCAACAACGACATAGCTGTAATAATTCAATCTATGGGAGACATATTGCCAGATGCATACAAGGTGGCAATCAAGGCAGAAAATTGCCTAGTTCAAGCTGGCAAGCTTACTCCCAGACCCCCAATGCCTCTTTTTCCAAAGATCAGACCACCTCCTGCAGTCATTCCTCCACTTGATGTTATACTTCCAACACCAACAATTGTTGCTGTGTCTGTTGACAATTTGACCAAGGAGATAGTTGACAGTTTGAATATCATGATCCAAAAAGCAGTTTGAGGACTGAAGAATTGTCATTCTTGTCTAAGGCAGCATGGAATTGTCATTGATGTCAAAGGTTGATGTCATTGATGTCATTGAGATTGAAAATGATCATGCATTAATGCCAAAGGTTGAGTTGAGCAGACTTGTGGAGTAAATCGGGTTTGTGAAGTGCTCTTACTTATAAAATAAGTAAAGCAAAGTCAAAAACCCGAAGTGGTCGAGAGGAGTTGTTCAAAATTATGAAATGACTTTACTTGATTGGGTTTATGGAATGACTTTACTTCTTTCATGTTTATAAGTAAAGCAAAGTCGAAAACCCAAAGTGGTCTAGAGGAGTTGTTCGGGATTCTGAAATGACTTTACTTGATCAGATTTATGGAACGACTTTACTTCTCTCATGTTTATAAGTAAATCAAAGTAAAAACCCCGAAGTCGTCTAGAGGAGTTGTTCAGGATTCTGAAGTGACTTTACTTGGTCGGGATTCTAGAATGACTTTACTTCTTTATGTTTTATAAGTCAAGCAATGTTAAGAACTTGAGTTGGTCTAAGAGGAGTTTATCGGGTTTCTAGGATAGCTTTACTTCTTCCATTTTCATAAGCTAAGCAGTGGGAAAAACCCGAATTGGTCTTGAGAATTCTTTCGAGAAAATGTTAAGGAATTTTGTCGAACAAATTGTCCGCGGAATTTCTTTTTGCTTGAAGAAGTCTTTCGGGACAAAAAGCCTACAACAAATGTTAAGGGAATTCCTTCCGAAAAAGTCTAAGGGAATTCTTTCGGGCAAATTGTCCGCGACAATTCTTTCAGACAAAAAGCCCGCAACAATTCTTCCGAAGGGCAAGTGGACCTTTTCAAAAAGTCCGAAGGGTATCTTTTAAATGCTGCGAAGGGCAAGTGGATCTTTTAGAAAAGTCTGAAGGGTATCTTTTGAACGTTGCTAAGGGCAAGTGGACCTTTTCAAAAAGTCCGAAAGGTATCTTTTGAACGTTGCAAAGGGAATGTTGACACTTGTAGAAAAGCCGAAAGGTAGATTATAGAAAATCCGAAGGGTATGAGGACCGTTGGAAGATTTCCAAAGGGCACTTTCGAATAGAAGCCAATGACGAATTCTTTCGGAGAAATTGGACACTCTAGGATGAAATGGACCATTACAAAAGTTTCGAATGATAGTTTGCAAAATGGCCGAAGAAATCCTTCATAGAAAACCCGCGGAAATTGTCCCGAAGACAAAGGCCTAGAACAATTTGTATAACGAAACCTTCCGAAGGATTAAAGCAAGGATAAAAGACGAGCAAGCCTACAAAGATCAATGTTGCAAGGAGCGTTACAAGAATGCCAAAGAAAATAAGATCACACCAACATGCTGAAGTTTAACGACACAATAGAAAGGGTAAAGATTGAGCATATCAACGACAATCGAAAGGAGTGGAAGCGAACCCATCATATAGAAAGCAGCGAGATGCAAAAAGGGAAGAAAAGAAGCTCAATGGTTAATGACAAAGCAAGAATTAAAATACATGCTACTTTAAAAATCAATGGCTCACGCTTGATCGATGCATTAGATCCAATAGTGCGAAGCAAAGCTAGATTACCCTCCGAGTGCACGCGCATTTAGCAAGTATCAAGAGGTCATAAGGAAAGATCCAACAAAGAAAAGAACGTGAACTTGGCGCGATGAAAGAAATAAAAAGCCCGCATTTAATGTGTTCTAATTCTCTGTAAAGGAACAGGTAGAACTAGTGATGAACTCGATATATCTTCACGGAGCTCGAGATTAATCAATCTAACTGATCAAGGAAGCGACGTAGTTAAGAACAGTAGAAGTGTAGATGCCAAAGATAGTAAAGAAATTTGAACGTTGCCGTGTGAAGCATGAATCGAGACACGAAGTCAAAGTCACATTGAATGCAGATCATAAGCTTGAACCGGTTAAGAGAGTTGAAGTGTGAAAGCTTTACATATAGAATACCCTAAGATGCATTTGTCTATATATGCTACAAACAGAACATTTGTAAGTGCCTTTTGTTGCTGCTGCTAAAATAATTAGTGTTAACTCAAATTTTCAAGTGAGGACATATGCAGATAGCGTAAAAAGGCAAAGCAAATAAGGTGTGTCAAAATAGAAGATATCCAGACATAGAAAAAGAGGCAAAAAAGACGAGAAGCAACATAGTGTGAAGGTGCAGTTACAAACTAGACTTGTAACAAAGAAACTGAATAGGATTCATTTTAAATCTCTTTTGTATTTTGAAGTTGTAGCTTCATATCTCTGATAGGTTGATGTCATCAGAAAAACTGAGTTGGTGCTTAGTTAGGAAGTTGGTGCTTCCTTAGAGTGGGTGCTCTTGAATGTAACCAATGAGGTTTGTCTGTGAGACATCTTTTCTGTGAGGTTGGATTAGAACAGTAAATTCTAGCAGCTTTTCTCACTGTGGTTTTTTCCTTTGGATTTCCACATAAAAATCTGGTGTTGAATATCCTTGTGTGTGTATGATTTCTACTTTTCTTCTTTGCTTTGCATATACATTCTGTATCTTGTTTAATAGTTTTAATAACTAGGCTTTAGCTCATCTACTGATTCACCCCCTGTCAGTGGATAGTTGTGTTCAACAGTTGGTATCCAAGCCCAGGTTCGTTAGGAGAAGCTTAATCGGCTCAGGTAGATCTTGGTTAGTGAACACAATGGCCTGTCAAGAAGGATCTTCATCAAACAAGGCTCCTCTATTCGATGGGTCTAACTATGTTTTTTAGAGCATAAAAATGGAAACATACATGTCTTCCCTAGGGTTTGATGTATGGATGTCAGTGGTAAATGGATATACAGCTCCTGCTGTAACTCCTGTTGATCAGGTGGCCAAAAAGGCTTATGAGAACAACACCAAAGCAAAGAACATTATTCTTTGTGGGTTGTCAAACTCCGAGTTTGTCAAAGTTATGTACTGTCAGAGTGCAAAAGACATTTGGAATAAGTTAAAAGGTATCTACGAAGGAGACGACAAAGTGAAACAGGCCAAGCTGCAAACACACAAAGAACAGTTTGAAAGTCTGAAGATGAATGAAGAAGAGAAGTTAGCTGACTACCTCCTCAGAGTAGATGAAATAGTCAAAGCCATAAGAGGACTTGGAGAAACGATAGAAGAATCGACTATTGTCAAGAAGGTTCTAAGATCCCTTCCTTCAAGATACGACTCCAAAATTTTTTCTATTGCAGAAGCGAGAGATTTGGACATGCTTACCATGGACGAACTACATGCAACATTTACAGCCTACGAAATGAGGATGGGAGAGATAGACACAATCAAGAAAGAAGCAACCTTCAAAGTAATAAAGTCTGCAAAAGGAAAAACCTCTGTGCTCGATTCTGAAGAAACTGATGGTGAAGAAGCCAATTTTGACAAAAAATTGAAGAGAGGATCAAGTATAAAGAAAAACTTTCATTTAAGTGTTTTAACCGCGACAAGGTAGGACACTTCACTGCAAAATGTCCATACAATAAAGACAACTCCGAGCAAGTAGAAAGTATCAAAAAGGTGAAACCGCATTATGCTAAGAGGAAAAACTTCTTCAAGAACAAAAAAGGGTTATATATAAAGGAAAATAGTGACTCAGTGGGAGAGAGTAATAGTGACAGCTCTGACAATGAGCATGACTGTGCCTTTCTAGCTAAAGGAGATGAGTTCCTATTAATGGCAAAAGAATTCATCTCTTTGAATCAAGAACAAAATGAAGATGAAGATTGGGATGAAGGAGAAGAAGGTGAGATTGATCTTGAAAGTGAACTTGTGTGTGCTCTTGAAGAAATTGAAAAACTGAGAAAAGAAAACTCAAAGCAAAAGAAGCATGAGAAAAAGGAGCTTGAAAAGGCTAATCAAATGATTGTGACGCTAAAAACTCGGGTTAAGGAAGCCAACAAGATAGGAGAAGTCGTCAAGATGATCTCCAATCCAAATCTAACGAATGTATGAAACTTGAAGCAGAAATAGTATCCTTGAAGAAAGAACTTGAGAAGGCAAGAGACCAACTAAACAAAAGCTTAAAGCTGACAAAAGATCAGAAGTTCTTAGTGCACTGATCAGTGCGCAAAAGCCTTCGAATGAAAAGTTAGGTCTTGGATATGATAAAGAAAAAGGATCCTCGGCTTGTACATCAACGAACTTGTATGATAACTTCAAGAAAGGAGGAGAAGCAAAAGCAATGAACGAGAAGATCAGTAAAGAAGCAACGAAGGCAAAGATCAGAAAGGACATAAAGACTAATCCAAGGAAAGATGCAGAAGGATACATCAAAGTGGCAGACCTGAAAAAGTAAAAAGGTAAGAGTTTTCAGTATACTGCACTAAAGAACGTTATGACCAGGTACTTTCCTTCCTTTTATAGTTATTGTTTTAGCTGTAATCAATTCGGTCATAGGGCTATTGAATGTAGAGTTTTTCTTACTAAAAGATTTAATTTTGCAAGTAGAAATTCATTTGCTCCTTTGATAGATTCAAATTTAATGTTACAATTGCAATAATTCTAGACATATAGCTAAGTATTGTGAAGCTAACGTTGCAATGACAAGAAATTACAGTTTAGGCAAAGGCAGGACTCTAAATGAGAACAGAGTTTCACATGGCATTCTTAAAGAAAGGAAAAAGGCAAGTGAGAGACCCAAAAAGATGTGGAGAGTGAAAGATCAATCCTTGATTGCTCAAACGACACTCCACACCAAAGAGCAAAACTTGTGGGTCATAGACAGCGATTGCTCAAAGCATGTGACTAGGGACAAGAGCAAATTCACCAGTTTAAGCACATGCAAGGAAGGCACTGTCAATCTAGGAGATAACACTGCAGTCAGAATTAGAGGTAAAGGAACCTTGCACATATATGGCAAGCTTCCTACACATGACGTCATGTATGTTAAAGGACTTAAACATAATCTCTAAAGTGTAAGTCAGATGTGTGATAATGGCTATGAAATCATATTTAATGCTGAAAGTTGTAAACTGAAAAGCGCTGAAAAAACCATTGCACAAGGAAGAAGAACTGAAAGCAACATATATAACTTGATTGAAAAAAATGATGCAAGTTACCTCATGGAAAAAATCGATGAGAGCTGGTTATGGCATAAAAGAATGGGTCACGTCAACTTCGACAATCTAGTCAAAGTAAGTTCTAACAAGTGTGTTAGACATATGCCCAAAATAATCAAACCTGCAAACATCACATGCAGAATGTGCCAACTAGGAAAGCAGACAAGGGTTAGATTTGAAACGAAAGAATATGCGATTTCAAAACCCCTACAAGTAGTTCATACAAATTTATGTGGTCCTACTAGGATAAAAGGATCTAAAGGTGTATACTACTTTATGTTGTTTGTAGATGACTTCTCAAGGATGACATGGATAACATTTTTGAAAGATAAATCACAAGCCTTTGAGAGATTTAAGATCTTCAAGGCCATGGTTGAAAACGAAATGGTAAGAAAAATCAAATGTTTAAGATCAGACAAAGGTGGAGAATTCACCTCCAACGAGTTTATAGAATATTATGAGAAGCATGGGATTAAGAGATGGTACTCTGCTGCAAGAACTCCACAGCAAAATGGAGTTGTAAAAAAAAAGAACAGAACTGTGAAGATGGCCAGAACAATGTTGAAAAAGGCAAAACTTCCTGATGGATATTAGAAAGAAGCAGTTCAAATAACAGTATATATCTTAAACAGAGTTCAACTTAGGGTAAAGAGTGATAAAACCCCATATGAACTTTGGTTTGAAAAACCTGCATCTGTAAAGTATTTCAGAGTTTGGAAGCAAGTGGTACATCAGAAGAAAAGAGGCCAAACTTGAAAGTTTCAAGTCAAGATGTGATGAAAGAATTTTTCTTGGATACTCCACTCACAGCAAAGCCTATGTATGTTAAAACAGAAGGCTGCATAAAATAGTTGAAAGCATCAATGTCAAGGTAGAAGAAAGATTCAAACAAGTTGAGCCTAATGAGGAGATCAGAATTGAAGAATTAGGAGCAGAAAATGAAGTAGAAGATAGTGAAGAGGAAGAAGAAAAGAGTAAAAGGGCACCTGCAAGGTTTGTTCAAAAAGAACATCCCAAAGAGCAGATAATTGACAACAAAGATGAGGGTGTTCAGACTACGAGAAGAGCTGTAATAAACAAGAAGCAAGTAAGTTTTGCTCTACTTTCAGAAATTGAGCCTAAGACCTTCAAAGAAGCCAGCAAAGATGAAAACTGGCTAACAACCATGGAAGAATAACTTAGCCAAATTGAAAAGAATAAAACTTGGGAATTAGTTCTTAGACCCTCGAACAATAATGTAATAGGAACTAAGTGGGTTTATAGAAACAAACTCAATGAAGATGGAGCTCTCATAAGAAACAAAGTTAGATTGGTGTGCAAAGGATATGCACAAGTAGAAGGCATAGATTTTGAAGAGACATTTGCTCTTGTGGCAAGACTGGAAGCTATAAGAATGTTCTTGGCATTCTCTGTTCACAAGAAATTCAAGGTATATCAAATGGATGTGAAGTCAACATTCTTGAATGGAAACTTAGAAGAGGAAGTGTACATTGAACAACCAGAAGGATTTCAGTTAGCAGAGGGAGAAGATTATGTGTGCAAACTAAAAAAAGCTTTGTATGGTCTGAAACAGGCACCTAGAGCATGGTATTCACGATTGGATCAATACCTACAACGACAAGGTTTCAGAAAAGGGTGCACAGACAGCAATCTGTATTTTAAATCAGAAGGTGAGCATATGTTGATTGTTGTTGTCTATGTAGATGATATAATCTTTGGAGGTGGTGATAGTAACATGTGCAAAGAATTTGCCACACAAATGCAAAATGAATTTGAAATGTCAATGCTAGGAGAACTCTCTTTCTTCCTTGGTCTGCAAATTACACAAACTAATGAAGGGATATTCATATCTCAAGCTAAGTACGTGAATTCAACAAACCAGTTGGTACTCCCATGATGACTGGTTGCAAGCTAAGCAAGGAAGATGAGTCTCCTGATGTAAATAATATGCTGTCTAGATCAATGATAGGCAGCCTGCTATATCTAATAGCATCAAACCCAGACATCATGCAAGTAGTAAGCATGGTTGCACGGTTACAAGCAGCCCCCAAAGAATCACATGTTAATATTGTAAAAAGAATCTTCAAGTACATCAAGAGCACAATTGACTATGGGTTGTGGTACCCAACTAGCAAAGATCTTACGTTGGTTGCATATACTGATGTTGATTGGGCAGGAAGTGTGGATGATAGAAAAAACATTAGTGGTAGTGCATTATTTCTGGGTAACAGACTTGTGTCTTGGCTGAGCAACAAGCAAGAATCGATTACACTCTCTACAACTGAAGCAGAGTATGTCGCAGCAGCTGCATGTTGCACTCAAGTCTTGTGGATAAAGCAAACTCTAAACGACATAAAGGTAGAATATCAAGCACCTATCTCTATTTTTTGTGATAGTTCAAGTGCCATAAATCTATCAAGGAATCCAGTGATGCATTCCAAAACCAAGCATATCTACATAAAATATCACTTTTTGAGAGAAAAGGTTGCAAGTCAAGAGGTCACAATGGAATGTGTCAACCAAGGATCAAATTGCAGATATTTTCACCAACCCTCTTCCCAAGGAGCAATTTGAGTATCTAAGAGAAGTTGGGACTTGTAGCTCCCACCCCATATCACTAGACTCTTGTGATAGGTTATGAGTCCAAGGGGAGCATTGCAGGTATATTATTAACTCCTAGATTAAAAGTGAAGGCAATCTGTTGTGTACTTTACACATCGTTTGCCATTTGATGTCAAGAAGTAGACAACGGTATGTTGGATCTAGATTTTTAAGCTCATCTATGTAAGAGATATATCTATTGTTGATTGGTCTTTCAGACCAATGCTATATCCATGATCGGTTGAAGCATATGAAAGCCAAGAGTGTCACAATTAAGTATGTCCTAGTAAGAGTTCAGGTTGGTGTGCATTATCCAAGGAGGAGTCTCTCTTCAAAATGCTCTATCAGTCCAAGGATCAGAACAACACAGAAGCTAGTAAAGCAGCAGTTTGTTCTGATGGTTTAGCAAACACTCTTTGTCATTAATGTCAAAGGGGGAGAAATCAAAATAAGAGCAAGCAAGCAGAATGAGTAGGGAATTTTGAGGATGTTTTTGCTCTTGAGGGTATTTTGCCATCAATGACAAAGGGGGAGATTGTTGGCAATTTGAACAAGGAGACAGTTGACAGTTTGAATATCATGATCCAGAAAGCAGTTTGAGGACTAAAGAATTGTCATTCTTGTCTACGGCAGCATGGAATTATCATTGATGTCAAAGGTTGATGTCATTGATGTCATTGAGATTGAAAATGATCATCCATAAATGCCAAAGGTTGAGTTGAGCAGACTTGTGGAGTAAATCGGGTTTGTGAAGTGCTCTTACTTATAAAATAAGTAAAGCAAAGTCGAAAACCCAAAGTGGTCTAGAGGAGTTGTTCGGAATTCTGAAATGACTTTACTTGATCGGGTTTATGGAACGACTCTATTTCTTTCATGTTTATAACTAAAGCAAAGTCGAAAACCCAAAGTGGTCTAGAGGAATTGTTCGGGATTCTGAAATGACTTTACTTGATCGGGTTTATGGAATGACTTTACTTCTTTCATGTTTATAAGTAAAGCAAAGTCGAAAACCTGAAGTGGTCTAGAGGAGTTGTTCGAGATTCTGAAGTGACTTTACTTGGTCGGGATTTTGGAACGACTTCTTTATGTTTTACAAGTCAAGCAATGTTAAGAACCCGAGTTGGTCTGAGAGGAGTTTATCAGGTTTCCAGGATAGCTTTACTTCTTCCATTTTCATAAGCTAAGCAGTGGGAAAAACCCGAATAGGTCTTCAAAAATTATTTCAGGAAAATGTTAAGGAATTCTGTCGGACAAATTGTCTGCGGCATTTCTTTTTGCTTGAAAAGTCTTTCGGAACAAAAATCTTGCAACAAATGTTAAGGGAATTCCTTCCAAAAGTCTAAGGGAATTCTTTCGGACAAATTGTCCACGACAATTCTTTCAAACAAAACGCCCGCAACAATTCTTCCGAAAGGCAAGTGGACATTTTCAAAAAGTCCGAAGGGTATCTTTTAAATGCTGCGAAGGGCAAGTGGACCTTTTCAAAAAGTCCGAAGGGTATCTTTTGAATGTTGTGAAGGGCAAGTGTACCTTTTCAAAAAGTCCGAAGGGTATCTTTTGAACATTGCAAAGGGTATGTGGACACTTGCAGAAAAGCCGAAGGGTAGATTACAGAAAATCCTAAGGGCATGAGAACCATTGGAAGATTTTCGAAGGGCACTTCCCAATAGAAGCCAATGACGAATTCTTTCGGAGAAATTGGAGGACACTTCAGGATGAAATGGACCATTACAAAAGTTCCGAAGGATAGTCTGCAAAATGGCCGAAGAAGTCCTTGACAAAAAACCTACAAAAATTGGACCCGAACAAAAAGTCTGCAAAAATTGTCCCGAAGACAAAGGCCCGCAACAGTTTGTATAAAGGAACCTTCCGAAGGATTAAAGCAAGGATAAAAGACAAGCAAGTCTACAAGGATCAATGTTGCAAGGAGCATTACAAGACTGCCGAAGAAAATAAGATCACGCCAACATGCGAAGTTTAACAACACAATAGAAAGGGTGAAGATCAAGCATATCGAGGATAATCGAAAGGATCGAAAGCGAACCCATCATATAGAAAACAACGAGATGCAAAAAGGGAAGAAAAAAAGCTCGATGGTTAATGACAAAGCAAGAATTTAAAATACATGTTGCTTTAAAAATCAATGGCTCACGCTTGATTGGTGCATTAGATCCAATGGTGCGAAGCAAAGCCAGATTACCCTCTGAGTGCACGCGCATTTGAAAAGTGTCAAGAGGTCATAAAGAAAGATCCAACAAAGAAAAGAACGTGAACTTGGTGCAACGAAAGAAATAAAAAGCCCGCAGTTAATGTGTTCTAATTGTCTGTAAAGCAACAGGTAGAACTGGTGATGAACTCGATATATCTTCACGGAGTTCAAGATTAATCAATCTAACTGATCAAAGAAGCAGTGCAGTTAAGAAAAGTAGAAGTGCAAATGCCAAAGATAGTAAAGAAATTTGAATGTTGCTGTGTGAAGCATAATTTGAGACACGAAGTCAAAGTCACATTGAATGCAGATCTGAAGCTTGAACCGGTTAAGAGCAATTGAAGTGTGAACACTTTACAGATAGAATACCCTAAGATGCATTTGTCTATATATGCTACGAACAGAACATTTTAAAGTGTCTTTTGCTGCTGCTACTATATTAATTAGAGTGTTAACTCAAAAATTGTCAAGTGAGGACATATGCAAACAGCATAAAAAGGCAAAGCAAATAAGGTGTGTCAAAATAGAAGATATCCAGACACAAAGAGAAAGAAGCAAAAAAGACGAGAAGGCACATAGTGTGAAGGTGCAGTTACAGACTAGACTTGTAACACAGAAACTAAACAAGATTCATTTTGAATCTCTTTTGTATTCTGAAGTTGTAGCTTCATATCTCTGATAGGTTGGCACCATCAAAAAAACTGAGTTAGTTCTCAGTTAGGAAATTGGTGCTTCTTTACAGTGGGTGCTCTTGAATGTAACCAGTAAGGTTTGTTTGTGAGACATCTTTTCTGTGAGGCTGGATTAGAACAGTAGATTCTAGCAGCTTTTCTCACCATAGTTTTTCCCTTTGGGTTTCCACATAAAAATCTGGTGTTGAGTATCTTTGTGTGTGTATATGATCTCTGCATTTATTCTTTACTTTGCATATACATTATGTATCTTGTTTAAAAGTTTTAAGAACTAGGCTTTAGCTCATCTAATGATTCACCACCCCTCTCAGTAGATAGTTGTGTTCAACAATGCCTTCACCTAAGCAAGAGAAGGCCTCTAATAGTGGATCCAACGACTCCCAAGAGCAGAAAAATTACTTGGAACTGAAGAGTATGCTCCAATCCTTGGCGAATGATGTGGTCAATGTCAAGAGGCAACAAGCTTACAGCAAGTCATATCAAGCTCCATACTAGCCTCAGCAGCAGCCTTATTAAGCAAATAAGCCACCCTACAAAGGAAATTTCCAAGGACAAGGGCAGCCTAACTATGCTAGACAACATAATTATAATCCAAATGCTGTAGGCCCTTCCAATTCCTTAGTCCCGGCTCAGAACAATATGGCTCAAGAGGCTGAAGGGACAATGCCTTGGAATCATTCTTTTGGACAATCCATTGTCCCAACTAATGGCTCCAACCAGGCGTTCAATGATCAATGGTAGCAGGTTGTTGCTTATGGATATAACCAGACTCTTATGGCCCAAAGCACAGAGGTGCCCACACTGACAAAGCACGAGCAGCCTCCACAAGAACAAGGCTTAGATTAGGGGTCAAACCAGTCAGAAGCCTCAATGGTCATTAGTGAGCAAGAGGAGTGCTATGCATCCAATCTGCAGGCTACTCCCTGTTTGGCCCACATCCCAGTCTCAGCAAACACAAGGTTCAAGAGAAAGAATATGGGTGACAATCAGGAAGCTTTCAAAGAACCTCTTGTCATTGCTCCTTCACTGACAAAGCCAGTAGCAGTAACTCCCAAAACCCAGGCAAAGGCTGGGGGTACTCCAATCAACATTGTGGTGCAAATGAAGAAATCCAGCGTGAGCGTACCAATGTGGGACCTGCTTTCCATGCCCGGCCAAGTAGACATTCTTCAGGAAGGTTTGTCCAAGATTAGTGTTTTTAAAGCTGCAAGTAAGCAACCAAGCAAGGAAGCTGAAGTCTTCACTAATGCAGCCAAGAGTCCTTTGGAAGAAAGGTCAAGTAGTGTGACCAAGCCCCCCCATTCTACATCTCATTAATCATCGGCGACTCCCTCCTGCACAACTGCTTCGTGGATAGTGCGGCCAGCACCTCAGTTATGCCAAAGTCTATTGTTGAACCTCAAATATGAGCCGCACACCAAGGGAGTCCTGCAGCTTGATGGTTCTTCCACAAAACCATCAGGGATCATTAGGAATTTGAGCCTAACCTTGCATGCTTGTCCTAGCATGTCTGTGATGCAAGACGTGTTGATCCTGGACGTCACTCCTCGCTTTGCATTGTGTCTTTCTAGGGAGTTCACAGCCAAGAAGAAGAAATCTTGGGAGAAGAAAGATTTGAATTGCAAAGTGATTGCAGGGTTAAGCTAGAAAGTGAGAAGAAGATTAATGGTGTATTTGATTATAGCAATACTAATTTATTATTGCATACAATACCATTTCAGATTTGTTATCATCATGAGAAGCATGCAAAAGAGGTGGTTAAAATGACAGATACAGTTGGCCATATGTGGCATGAAGACTCCTTGATTCAAGGTCATGATTATTGGTGCCAAAGGATATGGGATCCTGGTAATATTATGAGTTTCACAAAAATCCACAATTCTGATTTTAAATTCTGTATGGCTGATTTCATAGGGATGAGCAACAATTCAGAATTGTATGTGGTGAGATACGTGGCATGGAAAGTGAGTTAGCCAAGTGATTTATATAAACTTGCTGCCATGCAAATAGTTTCAGTCATTAAGGTGAGTAATTTTCAGTTTAAGAGAACTTTTGAGGGAATTTCAATCACATGGTGCGAAGAGAAGTGTAAGGAGGATGTACTCCTTCAAAAAGGATTTAATATAGCAAGTTGGAGAGTTGTTATCATCAATTCCAGGCAGCCCAACAGTTTGTATGCTGCCCTCCAAGGAAGTGAACACTCAAAGGGCAGCCAAAGGTATAAACATGTTATGGGATTGTTGGTTACTATTATGTCATTTTGGATGTGTTGTTATCATGGACAGCATAATAAAAATGTGGATAGAAAAGAAGAAGAAGAAGAAGTAAGGGCAGCCAAAAATGAAGGGCAAGAATATGAAAAGAATTTGGTGGTGCAAGTCAAATTTCCAGATGATTTTGTTAATGTTTAACTTAATGGAAAATTCAGAACAGCTAACTCCATGAAGCAAATAGATGATGAAAGGATTCCATGCGTGCATCAGATGGATAAAATCAAGAGGGAAAAGACTTCATTTAGTTGCAAATCTGAAGTTTTACAACAACAGTCACATAATGTGGGTATTCAACCCATTATGGATAGACAAAACGAAGTTTCAATCCAAAGGGGCAGTTTTTGATCCAAAGTACAGCCAATGGGCAGCCAAGGACAGCAGGTTTTGAGGCTCAAAAGAGGCCATTTCAACCATTAGAGCATGTGCAAAAAGAGCTGCCAAACACAAGTAAAAAGAAGGATCTAAGGAATGATCAAAGGCTATCATGGCCAAGTTGTGATCACCATAGTGTTTAGAGTGAAGAACACCTTGAAGGGCAAGGGACACCCAACTTCTTTCATGCAAGTTTCAACATGTTCGTACATGAAAGTTTGGGATCCGGGGGATCTTAAGGGTATGTTGAAAGGTCAAAAAGTAAAAGTGTGGTTTGATAATAGATCTAAATACAATTTTGTGGTTGAAGGTTTGGTTGATAGGTTGGGACTTGAAATAGGAAGATTCAATGGCTCTTCTATTCCCTCCACACGCATTGGTGAGACTTGTATGGAAGGAACAAGATGGTTTTCAGCCACCACAATCCCAAATTGGAGCAAGAAAATGCATTGCTACAGCCGTGGAGTCCAATTGTGGGGAACACCAAAATAAAGAGGTGGATGTGTCCTACCATCCAAAGGTAGGAGTACAACGATAATCTGATTTGTAACACTGCTGTCATCTCCGTTTCCAGCCACCCTATGACTTCTTTTATCTTCATACAAATGGGCTTACAAGTACCTTCAATCATGGGAAGGAGTTCTTTTTGGTTTGGGATTGCTAACATGATATTTTCAGTCCTTGCATGGCTGTTCTCATTCTCTACATTTCCCAAATTGTTGAATTTTGCAAGGAGATTTTGGTTTGGTACCAGCTGTACCATTTTCATGTTGTTGGTCATAAAAATAACAGGTATCAGGTTGCTGTTATTAGTTGAAATCAGCAGCAAGTTTGCACAAAATGAGAGAAAATCATATGGAAATGGGTGGGATAAGGGTTCAGCTGAAAGGACTCTTCATGGCAGCCACCAAGGTACCCAGTTGGATGAATTTTAGAATTTTGCATGACTGTTGTGGCTTGTTTCCAACGCATTTACAATCTGATCATGCATCATTTGTTGAGTGGAACACCTTGCCAAGTCATGAAAGGATGCATGAGAACTTGAGGGTTTTGTATTCCAAGACCTTCGTTGCATGGGATGTGCCAAATGGGACAGCCGCAACACAATGATTAGAGCATATGGCATTCATTATCCATTTGGGATATGTCACGCTATACTTTTTGGCAAAAGTTACTCCACTTGACGAGTACATGAGCTGGATTTTTTAGTACTACAGCTGGTTTTACCACTTGGACATTATAATTGGGTATATGAGCTTGCATTTGCTTAAAGGCAAGCAAATTTGGGAAGGGAGGACTGTAATGTCCTCTTTTCAAAATAATTTTAGTAATTAATTAGATTGTCCGAATAGTGATTTTGATCATTTGAAAATATAAGGCAATTTATTAATTATTAAAATAGGACTATCATGGATACTTATTC
This sequence comes from Torreya grandis, assembly GCA_037957365.1. Taxonomy (NCBI): domain Eukaryota; kingdom Viridiplantae; phylum Streptophyta; class Pinopsida; order Cupressales; family Taxaceae; genus Torreya; species Torreya grandis. The sequence continues at coordinate 1,474,490 of JARHVA010003202.1, read as the reverse complement.
GAATTACCAGAAAAGTGGTTTTAAACTATTTGGAAAATTAAGGTAATTTTAATAATTATTCCAAGCGGTTTTATAATTAATAAATTGCTTGAAAAGTGATTTTTATCACTTCAATTATTTAGATCAATTTAATTAATTATTGAAACAAGGACCTAATATAAATTATTTATTTGACTTGCCAAAAGGTAATTTTAATTACTATTTTATTTAGGTAAATTATTTAATTAATTCAAAAAGGCAAATTTCATGGGAAAACGACCCTCAAGCTAAAAAGAATAATGCCTTATAGTCATTTGGGCTTCCCAAGGTGGGACACCACATATGGAGGGGTCAATGGCATTTTAAAATAAGTTTTCCTTATAGACATGGGAAGCCACCCTTGTGGGCCCATTGGAGACTCATCCTTGAGCTATTTATGGCGTCTTGAGAGCTGATTGAAAGGAGAAAAAATATTGATCAAAATAGGTTTTGGAGCGTAGCTTCCTACTTGGGGTTTGAAGGGGATGAAAACCTTCCTTGGCCAACAATTTGGAAGACGAAAACCCTTCAAATGCTTGCTAGTCTTATTCAAGGATTGAAGTTGATTCAATTCTGATTTGTTATTATTGTAGCTGATTTCCATTGGTTGAAGCTGAATTTGGTGGTTGAAAAAGGCAAGAATTATATTTGTAGGGCAGCGCCCTAGTTTCTGGTTCGGAGCTCACTTTTGGGCCACTTTCACTTAATAGAAAATTCTAAACTTGGTCTCATAAATTTGCAAATATTTTTATCTCCATTTTGAGCCATCAAATATATTCATATGTGGAATAGATTGGAAGATGTTGAATTATCTTATTTCCATTGTATTTTTTGAAAATAAAATTTAGAAATTAAGATTTTCCAAATCTGTTTGGATAGGAGGGTTTGAAAAATCAGTATTTATTTGCGAATAAAATTTTATAATTTTGGGAGGAGTTTCAAGGCATAAATCGCCAATTTACACTAGTCACTAGGGTTTGGAAAACCTAGTCTAATTGCTGATTTTAATTTGCTGAATTTGTTCAAGGGTTTCCACTAGAGTTTGTTGAGAAGTCGTTTGTTGCTTATTTTATCCATGTTAACACTGTGGATTGCACCCTTTGAAAGGAAACTTAGCTCCTTTCTTCCACACGGCACAATGGAAACATTCCTCTTGCTGTGGGTAGCAGGTTTGAGGAATGAATCTCTAGATTAAGGGCTAGCTCCCCTTGATGCACCTTGAGGTCCTAAATTTCTACTGCTAACAATGGGGGGGATGAAAAGACAGAGGGATACTACAAAAGCAGAACCTAACTAAGGTGGTGATGCACCAAAATTGATTGGTCTACTCAATTATTTACCTACACTTGCACCAAAAGGAGCGAACAGACACTTCATTTGAATAAGAAACTAACTGCATCAATGCTTCAACAAGGGGTTTTATGGAGGTATATGGGGGAAGAACCTACCAGAGGTGTCTTGGAGACACACTATTGGACAGTTGCTCACCTGTGCCTATACTTCAACCTGAGCACTTCTTGTTGACTTGCAGAAGAGGATCTAGAATACACTAGATATGTTGGGATCAACCTATGAAAGCATTAAAATAAATGACTGAACATAAGACAATACACAGGTATATGCAAAAGTGCAAGCTCAAATGGAGGTAAAACACTTCTTTTGATTCAAGGTAAATTTCTTCAAGGCTTCGCTATACAAAGCTGAGAGATATATTTTACAAAGCTGAGAGGTTACAATATATATAGAAATTGGAGAAAGACCTTTGCCCCCTTTCAAGAGCAAGCGGTCTATACTGCATTAAACACCTCGGCAAGAGGAATTCGTCCATGCTGTTGTCATCTTCCCATAAATGCGTCTGAAAGAGCCATGTTGTAGGTGTCCCAGATATTGACTTTGTTGCCCAAGCTGCATTAAACACTGCTAAAGCATGGGTCGCTTTGCTCCTTGAATGACAAGGCCGCCTCTTACCACGTTCTGGGCCATGCTTTTTCCTTGAATGCTCCCGTAGCTCCCCTTAATGGCTATTCGTTAATGTCAAACACAAGAAAAAATGGGCCGCCTCCTTGAAAGCTCGTGCAACCCTCTTAATAATTGTTCATGGATACTATTCCATCTGCAAGCATTTACTTCTTCCGCCGACGCCTCCTATGCCACCTGACCTGGTCTAGTTTGTCCCTGCGTTTGACTTGCCATGCCACTTAGAGAGTTCTGAGCATTTGTCTTATATGTGTGTGACTGCGTTCTGGATTACCTGCTCTACTTTTCTCTTTTCTTGCTACTTCTTGTCTTTTCCCTGGCAATTCGGGCTCCTAGGGGCTATCTTTTTTCCTTCGGGTTCCTTTCTCGACGATTTGTTGAATCTTGCTTTGGGCTTCTTGGCCTTTCTAATTTCTTTGGGCGAAATGCCCGAAGGAACTCCCTTCATTATGCTCGCCACTTTGACACCCGCCTTTGATGATAATTAGGGCCCGTGCTCTTGAATTCTTTCGGAGAAAATGTCCGAAAGAATTGTTCTTTTGCCTTTCTCCGGCTAACCCATCTTAAATTTGACGTTCATGGGCCCGTCATCAAACATTTGAAAATCAACGGCTATCTTATCACCATAAAATTGACATCCACGGGCCTGTCACCATTTGAAAACTAACAACTCTTTTGCTACTTTGAATTTGACGTTCACGGGCCCGTCACTACCCTCCAGCAATTCCTTCGGCTTTTTTGCAAACAAACTTTTCCAAATTTCTTCGGACAAAATGTCCGAAAGAATTCTTTTGGACATTTTGTCCAAAAGAATGCATGCCTTTAGCATCCTTCCTTGAATCTCCTTGGTGAATTTCTTTGGACAAAATGTCTGAAGAAATTCGTTCCTTGAGTTTCTTCATGGATTTTCTTAGGACATTTTGTCTGAAGAAATCCATTTCTTGGCTTGTCACTTTTTCCGAAGGAAATCTTCCCTTTCGGGCTTTCTGCCTTGGACTTTTGCTTCGACCATCTGCCCTCCGCAAGGACACCTTGAGACCAAGGTGACCCTTCGAGCTTTTATAAATGTCCATTTTGTCGATTTCTTGCCTCCTGCAAGGGCTTCCCGGCCTCTAAGTCACTTTTCGAAAGAATTGAAAAGGTACCGTTTGGCACCTAAGTGCCCTCCACAAGGGTACCTACCCTTCGGACTTTCGTGAAAGACTTCTACCCCTTTGAAACTGGCCCATTTTGCCGATAAAAAGCTTGCCCGAGGTAATTTGTTTGCCCTGCTAAACATCTAGGATCGAAATGAGTTCCAAATCAACCCAAATACTTGCAAGACTCAAAACACTTGTTTTTTTATGGAAACAGGCATGTTACTGTTATGTCCCCTCTTTAGCTCGGTCTAGCAGAGACATGTGAGTCAGCTTATTATGGAGTCTTGTAGGCTGACAATGTTGGATAGAGACCCAGTATGGTTATACAGTGTTGGGGACTTGGTGTTCTCGCAGTCGTTGATCAGTTTGGAGACGTTCCCTATTTTTAGTAAGCAGTTCTTAAATTTATGGGGGTTATCCCTACTTTTTAGGAGGGTATGATCATACCCAGGGTTGGGTCTCCATGAGATTATTCCTTGAGTTCAGTTTCAGAGGAATAGGGTTTGTTTCCTAGTTTCTAGGAGCATCCCTAGTTTTTAGGGATGAGATTGCCAGTGAATCCTTGATTTCCGACTTCAGTTACTGACAGGTGGCAGGGTGACTTTCTGGTTTGTGGTGTCATTGGAGCATTTTGTCGCTATTTGGGTTATATTTTTAATATTTCTTAAGCATTTATTAATTAAATAAGGCTAAGTTTATAGCCATTTTGGAGTAATAAGGGGTTTTTTGCCTCATCTGGATGTGTATCCCATGGTGTAATAGCTCATTGGAAAGGTCTTGGACATTTCTAAATATTTCTCTCTTGACTCAAATCCTTTCGGTGAACGGATTTCTTTTTATTTAAAAAAAGGTCATTTTTTATGTACTTGACCACTAAAAAATGAGAAATATAACATTTTATCACTCAACGCCACATTGAGTTGCTTTTAGGGTTCGAGCTAAGTGTGAAGGGGTTATAAGGAGGTCAAAACCAAATTCTATTTCATTCTTGAAATTTTATATCTTAGGATTTGTGATTTGGCTTTGGAAGAGCTTTCAGCATTTGGGATGCCAACCCCAATGCCTTGCCTGTTTGGGACGTAGCCCCCAATACAGTGGTTGTTGATTTGGATTTGCTCGTTAGCATCTTGGAGATTGTTCAGTATTTCTTCTGATGGGCGCAGTGATTGTGACAAAGTTCAGCGTGGATTTGGGAGTTCTTTTCAATTGAGAGCACTTTGCAACTGTACGGTTGTACCTGGCAGCGATCTTCCCACGTGCAGCACTTAGAGGGCTGGAACCTTGTTGCAGCGTCCTTCTGGGTTACATTTCTCCTTCAGCCTTCAGGTTGGGTTTATTTCTGACTGTCATTTCCCTGAAACTATTGGAAATTTGCATCTAGTTGCATATTTGGTTTTATATCCAGAATTCTGCCTGGAAGCGAATTTGTTTGGCTATATTTGGTATTCAATTTCAGAAATTGTTCATGTTCTTGTACTTCATTAATTACTTGCTGAGAAATCATCAAAACACAAAAACAATCAAACCCTTCTGCAACTTCCGTCTATTTCTGAAAGAAAATATTAATAAACAGGAAAAATCAATTTAAAATAACAAAAATTATAGCAGATCAGCAGAAGAGATCCATCAAGGATCTTTCAGTGGTATCAGAGCCATGCTTCTTGCCAACGTGTAGGGGTGAATATATTTTATTTCTATGCATCCGGGAAGAGTTGATATAAATAGGTATTATACACACAGAATAGCTCAGTACGAGCGTGAGTTTGGAACAGAACAGGAACCTATTATGGCTGAAGAACAGGTGGATGCTCGAAGAAATCAGGATGAGGAAGAGAGAGAGATGGTGAGGACTCTCATCACTACTCAACCCAGGATCGCTCAGGGTTTAGACAGATTACAGGATACCTTGGAGTGTTTGGAGGTGGATAGACACAGAGGCATGCGGAGTAGATCAGTTTCAGTGGCAGGCAGTCAGCATAGCCATCAATCCCATTCTTCAGTTGGGAGCTCCCTTCATTCCTCTAGGCGGAATCTCCATCGTACACCTACTACGAATAGACCATTGCTCCCTTAGTTTGTACCAGGTGAACAACCAGCACAAGTGGAGCCACCAGAGGTTGGGTTCCAGGAGTCCGTTTTGTCAGCCACAGCTGAGTGGAGAGCTCTACCCCCAGAGGTTAGGGATGTTTTCCCTCTTCCCCTATATTGTGCGCAGCGTAGAGATACAACTAGATTCAGGGGATTTCGTGGTTATAGACCACCCCAGCAGCAGAACTTTGACCTCAATAGAGCTACTGGGAAGATCACATTGGCTACATATGATGGCTCGGGTGATAAGAGTGCACGAGCTTGGGTGCACAAGCTGGACATATATCTATCCTTGCGGCCCATGCCTGAGCGTGAGGCTATTCAGTTTGTTGTGTTGCATTTAGAGGGAATTGCATATGATTCGTGGCACCATGGATTGGTCACCCAGGATCACGCCATGGTACGTTCCTATGCCGAGTTCACTGAGCGACTCATTACACGGTTTGATCATAAGGACACAAAACTCTACTATAGAGAGTTGGCCTGTCTTAGACTGATCACGTAGAAGCTTATATTAATGAGTTCCAGTGTATTGCAGTTATGGTACCTGATATGCCCCAGAGGCGGAGTGTGATGTTATTCATTGAGGGATTACAGGATAGACTTAAGGGTCTAGTACGTGCTTTCCAACCAGCCACTCTTAAAGAGGCCATTGATGTGACATTGAGACTGGATACTATTCCCACTTCTTATCAGGCAGATAAGAAACCATTCAGGGACTCTCGGCCTGCACAGAAGGCCAACACGCCACAAAATAAAGGAGGGTCATCTTCTAGAACCCCTTGGATGAATCAGGAGACGAAGAACGAATTGAGAAGGAAAAACTTATGTTTTTCCTGCAAAAAACCTTGGGAACCCGGACACCGTTGTATGGGTAAAGGAAAGGTTCATTTGATTGAGGTGACATCTGAGTTAGGGGATGAGGAGGTACCCGACACTAATATTGAAGATAGCATGGAGGATGTTGAGCAGGCACAGACACAGTTGGAGTTAGATACCCCTGAGCCCATGGCGTCAGCGAAAGTAACTATGGCTACCCTCTCCAGTTATCCCAAATTTCATGCCTTTCGATTGAAAGGTACACTTAAGGGCAAGCGGGTCATGACTTGGTAGACACAGGTGCTACGCATAACTTTATTGACCAGAAGTTAGTGTAGAGGCATGGATTACAGTATGAGGAGCTTGGTGGTTTTGGAGTAAAGGTGGCAGATGGTGAAGTTTTGGGTTGTACCAAACGGATTTCACAGCTTAGTATTCAGATGGGGGATTATACTCTAACCGATGATTTTTCTGTGTTTCCCTTAGAGGATTATGATGTGGTCTTGGGCATGCAATGGTTGCAGGGTATTGGGCGTTACATCATTGATCACCACCGTATGCAGTTAGAGTTCCTTTCTGGGGGAAAGAAGACTATCTTGAGGGCAGCGTCAGATGGTGGACCTAAGGAGGTGTCGTCTCGCAAGATGGAGACTATTATTAGACATAATGATGTGATTTGGGCTACACATTGTTTGGTTAAGTCCAAAACACCCACACCTCAGGATAACCGGGTATTTCATGTTGATATTCAGTCAGTGATGGACCGTCATGCGAGAGTATTTGGTGACATACCTTCAAGAGTACCTCCAGATAGAGGTTTTGAGCATGGTATAGAGATGGAGGATGGAGCGAAGCCAGTGATTACTACCCCATATCGTCATCCTAGAGCCTATAAGGATGAAATTGAGAAGACTATTCATGAATTGTTGGATATGGGTTTCATTCGGCCTAGTTCTAGCCCATTTGCTTCTTCTGTAGTACTTGTTAAGAAGGATGGGACTCTACGGATGTGTGTAGATTACAGAGCGTTGAACAAGAAGACAATCAAGAACAAATATCCTATTCCATGCATTGATGAGTTGTTGGATGAGCTTCATGGAGCTATCTACTTCTCTAAGATTGATCTTCGTTCAGGTTACCATCAGATACGTGTACGAGCAGAAGATGTACACAAGACTGCCTTCCGTTGTCACTATGGGCACTATGAGTTTTTGGTAATGCCCTTTGGCCTTACCAATGCACCAGCCACTTTCCAATCCTGTATGAACCATATCTTCAACAAGCAGTTGAGGAAGTCAGTTCTAGTGTTCTTTGACGACATATTGATTTACAGCCGTACTTGGGAGGACCATCTCAGACATGTTGAGGAGGTACTTAGCATAATGGAGACCCAGTCTCTATTTGCTAAGCTATCCAAATGTGAGATTCGACTTAGGGAGGTTTTATAGTTGGGCCATGTGATCAGTGCTGATGGGGTGAAGGTGCATGAGGAGAAGATTCAGGCAATTCGGAATTGGCCTAGCGCTCAGAACATTACTGAGCTACGTGGGTTCCTTGGTTTGTGTGCTTATTATAGAAGATTTGTGAAAGGTTTCTCTCAGTTGGCAACACCTTTAACAGATCTCACAAAGAAAGGGGCGTTCAGATGGACAGAACAGGAACAGGGAGTCTTTGATAGACTCAAGGAGGTTATGAGCACTTGTCCAGTTTTGGCATTACCTGATTTCTCGCAGCCATTTGTCTTAGAGTGTGATGCTTCAGGCTTGGGTATAAGAGCCGTGTTGATGCAGAACAGACACCCCATTGCCTATGAGAGCAGGAAGTTGCAAAATAATGAAAGGTTGTACTCTACCTATGATAAGGAAATGTTGGCTATTATGCATGCTCTAGCCAAGTTCAGACAGTATCTTGTTGGCAGCAAATTTGTGGTAAGGACTGACCACAACAGTTTGAAATATTTTCTAGATCAAACAGAGCTCAATGATCGACAACAAAAATGGGTGAGCAAGATTCAGGCTTATGATTTCAATATCGAATTCATAAAGGGGAAGAATAATACTGTGGCTGATGCACTTTCTAGGAAACCTCATTGCTTGCCCTATGTTCATAGAGCGAGATTTCAGCAGATTGGAAAGCTCAACTTTTAGTTGAGTACTCCAAAAATCAGCATGCTTGTGAGATCATGGAGGGTTTGATAGTGGATGACAGATATAGCGTAGTAGATGATATTATCTACTACAAGGGCAAGGTTTATCTTGTTCCGGGCTCACAATTGAAGGAACAAATTTTGCATGCTTCCCATGATACTCCTATGGCAAGACATCTAGGGTATGTTAAGACTTACAGGGCGGTTCGAGAGAGATTCTCGTGGAAGGGTCTCAAAGATGATGTTTTGCGGCATGTCTATGAGTGTATGACTTGTCAGCAGAACAAGTTGGAGCATACTTACCCTGCTGGATTGTTGCAGCCCTTGCCGATACCGGAACAGAAGTGGTCTGGAATTTCTATGGACTTCATTACAGGTCTTCCTCGGGTGCAAGGGAAGGATTGTATTTGTGTGTTGGTGGATAGGCTAACAAAATATGCCCACTTCTTTCCCATTGCAGCGGACTTTACAGCATCTCAGGTGTCTGAGTTATTTTTCAGAGAGGTGTTTAGACTCCATCGTCTTACCAAGACCATAGTGAGTGACAGGGACAGCAGGTTCAAGAGTTCCTTTTGGCAGGGACTTTTCAGGCTAACAGGCACTGTGTTGACACCTAGTACTAGTTACCACCCTCAAACTGATGGACAAACCGAGATAGTCAACAAGTGGGTTGAGGGATATTTGTGTAACTATGTGTCAGGGCAGCAAAAAGCATGGGTACGTTGGTTGTATTTGGGCGAGTATTGTTATAATACCACACAACATATGTCCATTGGCATGACGCCTTTCAGACCTCTTTACGGATATGAGGCATTATCTTTCATTGATTTGGCACTTAGTGACAGTAGAGTTCCTTTGGCCCAGGATTGGTTATAGGAGAACCAAGATGTCATGAGATCTCTCAGGGAGAATTTACAGCAGGCACAGAATCAGCAAAAGATATAAGCTGACCGGCACAGGATTGAGAGAGCATTTGAGGTGGATGATATGGTCTTTCTGCGCTTACAACCATATTGGCAAAGCACCCTTAAAAGGGGGGAGTTGAGAAGCTCAAACCATGTTTTTATGGTCCATACAAGGTACTCAAGCGAGTGGGAGAGGTTGCTTATGAGGTTGAGTTACCACCTGGTAGTAAAATACATAATGTATTCCATGTATCTTGTCTGAAAAAGGCCCTTGGACAGCATATTACAGTTTCACTCGAGTTGCCTCCCATGGATGAGGAAGGTAAATTGATTTTGGTTCCTGATGAGATTCTTGAGGTGAGGGAACGGCGGTTGAGAAGCAGGGTGATTCGAGAGTATTTGGTACGTTGGAGAGATCTTCCCATAGAGGATGCCACTTGGGAGGGTGAGAGCATTTTACAACATCCAGCATTACAGTTGCTTGTGGGCAAGCATCTCCGAGAGGGAAGGACTGTCATGTCCCCTCTTTAGCTCGGTTTAGCAGAGACATGTGAGTCAGCGTATTATGGGGTCTTGTAGGCTGACAATGTCGGATAGAGACCCAGTATGGTTATACAGTGTTGGGGACTTGGTGTTCTAGCAGTCGTTGATCAGTTTGGAGACGTTCCTTATTTTTAGGAGGCAATTCCTAAATTTATGGGGGTTATCCCTACTTTTTAAGAGGGTATGATCATACCCAGGGTTGGGTCTCCATGAGATTATTCCTTGAGTTCAGTTTCAGAGGAATAGGGTTTGTTTCCTAGTTTCCAGGAGCATCCCTAGATTTTAGGGATGAGATTGCCAGTGAATCCTTGATTTCTGACTTCAGTCACAGACAGGTGGCAGGGTGACTTTCTAGTTTGTGGTGTTATTGGCGCATTTTGTCGCTATTTGAGTTATATTTTTAATATTTCCTAAGTTAGCGTTTATTAATTAAATAAGGCTAAGTTTATAGCCATTTTGGAGTAATAAGGAGTTTTTGGCCTCATCTGGATGTGTATCCCATGGTGTAATAGCTCGTTGGAAAAGTCTTGGACTTTTCTAAATATTTCTCTCTTGACTCAGATCCTTTTGGTGAACGGATTTCTTTTTATTTGAAAAAGGGTCATTTTCTATGTACTTAACCACTTAAAGAGAAATATAACATTTTATCACTCAACGCCACATTGAGTTGCTTTTAGGGTTCGAGCTAAGTGTGAAGGCGTTATAAGGAGGTCAAGACCAAATTCTATTTCATTCTTGACATTTTATATCTTGGGATTTGTGATTTGGCTCTGGAAGAGCTTTCAGCATTTGGGACGCCAACCCCAATGCCTTCCCTGTTTGGGACGTATCCCCCAATACAGTGGTTGTTGATTTGGATTTGCTCGTTAGCATCTTGGAGATTGTTCAGTATTCTTTCTGGTGGGCGCAGTGATTGTGACAGAGTTCAGCGTGGATTTAGGAGTTCTTTTCAGTTGAGAGCACTTTGCAACTGTATGGCTGTACCTGGCAGCCATCTTCCTTCCCATGTGCGGCACTTAGAGAGCTAGAACCTTGCCGCAGCGTCCTTCTGGGTTACATTTCTCCTTCAGCCTTCAGGTTGGGTTTATTTCTGATTGTAATCTTCCTGAAACTATTGGAAATTTGCATCTAGTTACATATTTGGTTTTATATCCAGAATTTTGCCTAGAAGCGAATTTGTTTGGCTATATTTGGTATTCAATTTCGAAAATTGTTCATGTTCTTGTACTTCATTAATTACTTGCTAAAAAATCATCAAAACACAAAAACAATCAAACCCTTCTGCAACTTCCGTCTATTTCTGAAAGAAAATATTAATAAACAGGAAAAATCAATTTAAAATAACAAAAATTACAGCAGATCAGCAGAAGAGATCCATCAGGTTCTTTCTATTACAGAGAAAACCCATAAGATTGCAGTGGAGTGAACTCATCAGAAACTGGCTAACAGGCCCTGCAAAGGAAGGGAAAAGAGGGGGTCCTCAATTTTGGTCTGCAGGACCAAAATTGGTCAACAATGCCAAAAGGGACATTTCAAGCTAATAGGGGTCAAGGGGGATCCTAGAAACCTATAAATAGACCCCTCGACCTCTTATTTGAAACACTTTGAATTTGCTACACGTTTTTCAGGCAGAGCAAATTGGAGATCATGCTTAGAGAGGATGGAATGTGCCTTGAGAGGCATTTGTACATGTATATGTTTTGTAGCTTGAATGCTTATCGGCAATGTGTTAATAGAGGTTTCGTACATGTTATGAGAATGAAAAGAACAATTAATATATGTGTTGATGGGTCATAATTTAATTCCCTTACATGAATGCTAGGGTTTGTATGAGTTGACGTTGTGTGTGTGTTATATCTCTATAGCTTTTTATATCAATGGGATTCTCAGTGTTCTCTTGTTGCACCTCAGGGGAGTGCTTAAGTCTTCAGGGTTAAGTGAAATGACAACACTATAAGCATTTTGTATTTGTTGTGCATGATCTGGTCTTCGCTGGACCAGATAAAAGATCATTAAAAAGCACAACAATATAGATTGTTTTTTTGCAAAATAAAGACCAAAAATACAATAGCATGTATAACAAATTAGGATTACCTGATCAATGAATTGCAAACATATGAACAACAACGAATACAAAGCACCAACAAGACACTTGAATAGTAGTGATTGCAAAGAAGATAAAAATTTGAGGTTCGCCAAATCCACTTTATTGACATATAACACTTTATTCTCCTATTATAAAGATATTAAAAAAAAACAAGATGAAATAACATGTAAATAGGGTAAAGATTATTACAAGCAGAACATAAATAAGACATTGAATTTTGGATGTTCCTACCAAATTTTGTGTGAATTTCCTAAAGTCCAAGCATGATTATGTCACCTCTAGAGCTTGATAGCATCTATAAAATAAATGGGTGAATTATGTAAGCATTCATATAACTCAATACTATATTATATTTTAGTATTGTACAACTTACCATCTAGGATGCATTGAGCTTCAAAAACTTGTATACGTTCACGAGAATGAGCCTCATTAATGCACCAAAAATCTTTAGGAAGAAGCACTTTAACATTTCTTTGCTTTGCAATGTCCAATATTTCCAAAGCCCGTTGTCGAGCATGTTTCTCCAAAAAAAGCGGACAAATGGACAACCCTAGAGCACTCAAAAATGTGAATGACATAGTTCCTATAAATACAAGCTTGTCGCATTTACAAAGAAGTGAATGAATAGCATAGGTTTTCTCCAAAATTTTAGCTCCACCAACCTGAATAAGAATGAAGAGCAACCACATTTTTAAACAATTAATGATGACAAATAAGGGCTCTAAGCATAAATTAAGCAATGCAATACAGTAATGTAGGCACAAATGACCTAAATCATCTTCCATAAGTAACTTGAGAATGTGCAATTCATAAAAGCAAGGCACTATGCTAGACATGAATCCGACACAAAATCATTTTTCATTTGTAATTTGAGAATTCACTTATCACAACTAAATGCAAAGTTGGGAACAAAAAATATGATTATCGCAATATGTCTTTCTATTTCATGCTGCATTGCAATATAAACCACAAATATTTAGAAAGGGACTGTGAAATATGACATGGAACATCACACTTTGAGAAGTTTTACAGTATCTAGTCTTTTAGTAAGGGAATCAGATTCAAATCTTAAGATCGGTTACTTATATTTGATAAATGGCAAGGGAAAGTCAGAACAGCCTAAATATGCTATGAATATTCTACCATATTTGCTTGTTGTGGATTTAATGGACATGCTCATCATGAGACATGAAAATCGAGGGTAAGAACATTAAAATTTTATCATTAACTCAAACTTTGAGAGTGTAACACTCTAGTATAAGAAGGCAATCTCAGCTATTTTTAATGATACAGCCTATAAATTATCTGCTTAAAATATCATCTACTACAAAGGATTAAAGTGAAGCAAGGGAAAAGTGTTTCATATTCCCCATCCCAGATTCCTCAAGCACTTGGGTGCCTCCCTTACCCAGTTCTTCCATGACTCTCGTGCCGCCTCCACCTAACACATCAAAGCCAGCTACATCTCATACCAGGACTATATCTCTAGATGTGTCTCGTCTCGTATGTGCGGGCTAGGATGACCTACAACTATCTCTTTCTCTCAATAGACTAGGACTCAAATAAAATCAATCGAATGGAGCCTGCAATACTTAGGCGATCGGGTAAGGACCAATGAAATTCGTAGATCTAGCAAAGAGTAATTTGCAACTCAAGTGTCAAGAGGAAAGGGTTCCAAAGCCTAAGCCTATAACAGAAGGATATGGCTCTCACTAGACCTCAACAAAGGTAAATGGTTGTAAATATGCAAGTAAAGTAAATGGTTGTAAAGAGGTACAACCTAAACTAAAGGATGGGTTAAAATGGTTGTAAATGGATAAAGTGCAATGGTCAACCAAATGGGGGTCTATGCAACCTAAAGTGATTTATGGCAAGTCTAGGCAATCTTATAGCTACACCATCTTATTCCGTATGAATCAAGATTTGACAAGGAAGAAGAAAAATCTATCACTTAGGCAAATCTATAACAAAAGAACACTATACCAACTGCTGAAAATTAAAAAAACACAGTTCTCTTCTCATTGATTCTGACAAAAGTTATAGCACAATCTTTGGTAGAAGTTTTCTTGCCAAAAGAGGGATCATTTTTACGAGGCTGAAAAGCCATTAATATAGAAAATTACAAAAAACCAAGAGATTGGCATTTGAAAATAGAGAGGGAGTAAACTCAAACCAACTCAGCCTTTACAAAAGTCTATTTTGTCTTGCATGAAAATTCCTTGCGTTGAAAAGTGGACAGTGGGCTCAAACATTTGACTTTGCTTATGCATGATCAGTTGAACCATGTCTAAAATTAGAGACTAGCTCTTTGGCATTTGGAAGTGGATGGTTGGGCTTGTTAAAACGCCCACCTCTCTTTGCATGGAAATCCACGTTAAGAGTCAATAGATGAGCTCTACTCGGACTGCTGGAACATTTGGAGAAGCGTGACTTTGACTAGTCAAACTGTGGATCAATTGCAACTTAGAAATCTACCAAAAATAGCCCTTGTTCACATGTATTTTCTCTTATTTTGGTCTGCCTTTTCGTGTCTATTTTTGGCGGGATTCTATTTTTGGATTATTTTGTCTATATTTGGTCTATATTTCCTCGGATTTCCTGGCTATTCCCTAGCCTAATTCTTTCGGATATTCTTTTTTATCTGCGAATTTCCTTTGGTCTTGGATTTTCTTCGAATATTCTGCTTTGCCTGTATATATTATCTTCGGGTTTTTTGGCAATCTCCTTGGTCTTATATTCCTTTGGATTTCTTTCTTGTCAATTTTTCCGATTTTATTCTCTTTGGCTCTTATGTCTTGCACCCTGGATTTACCTTTGGTTTTCTTGCGGACTTTTATTATCTCCTTGGCTTTATTATTTTCTGCCACTTTTCGTTGATTTGTTTGCATTTTTCCCAAAGGATATCTTTCCTTCTAAATTTTTCTTTTCCTTGTTTATTCCCTCGGGTTTTTTCGGTTTGACTTCCTGCGGGTTTTATTTGGTCCATTTCCTTTGGAATTCCGTTGACCCTTGGTTTATTCTTTCCTTTGGACTTTTATCTTGCGGAAAAAATGCCAGTCTCTTTCTCTGTTTTTGACAATTATTCCAAAGGAATCCTTCGGACTCTTCACTGGGACCTACTTTGGATTCTTCATTGCTTGTTACTTATAAAAAGAGATAAGTCATTTGCCCTAGGAAGCCCAAAATGCACTATCCTGAGTAATTCGGGTTTCTAAACCCAAATTACTTCTACTGATAAAACTTTCATAAGCAAAGCACTTCTCAAAACCCGATTTGCACTGTCAAGAGTAATTCGGGTTTTCCAACCCGGATTACTTCTGCTGAGGGTTTTCAACTGCTGACTACTCATAAAGTGAAATAAGTTGTGTCTCTTGTAAAACCCAAAGTCTTCTGCTATGTAAAACCCAAAATCTTGCTTGAATGCCCACCCTTTCACACTTAGACAAGTTTTGGTATGTAGGCCAAAAAATGGCCAACATTTATGACGACTCGCAGGGAAGCATGTTTGCTATGCTTGAGAACTCAGACCATATAGATGCTATTTGAACTCCCAAAACAATGATAAACCTGATTTCTGACTGAAAATCTCCTCTGATCATGGCTGAAGTAACATTTCTCCTTCAAAATAAGGGAAACACATGAAAGCAGGAAAACTAAGAAACAAATGTGCAAACAAGCACTTATTAGAACATAACTGAACGAAACTAATGCTCTGGAAAAGCACTTGGAGGAAAACAAACTAACAAAGAACCTAAATAACCATGACAAAGCACAATCCACCTGGATCAAACGGGAAATTTTTAAACTCAGTCACTCCAAGAGATGGTACTACTTGCAAGGCAGGATGTTTATCAATCATAACCTTTGATAAGGCATTTTTATTGTCCACCAATTGTACTAGCATCTTCTCAAATGAGTCATCAACAGCAAACCAGTCACCAACAAAGACAAACTCATCAAGTACTTCCTGATATTTTTCGCACTGCTTGTCATCTACCACCTTGTCAAGTGATATCTCATCTATTGATTGTTCTTGAGTGGCCACACCCTTTTTATCGACTGCTGCAAGTTCATCCAACTCTTCAAGGACCTTTGAGTAGGCAACCCAATCTGTATTATGATCTTGAATAAGTGATTCTTGATCAGATTTCTCATAAACATGCTCTTCAATAGCCAACATATCCATACAAAGCTCTTCAATATTTTGTAGAGATTCAAGGTACAGATGCCAATCATCTTTTTGTTCCTCATTTTGATCTATTTGAACTGAATCAACTTGAAAGCTATCTGGATCCTTCTCAATAGGAGATACCTGTAACTCATTTATGACTTCAATCTGCACCAACTCCTCTTGGAGTTCCTCTACATCAAGATCAGCCTTCTCATTCTTAAATATAATTGGATGTTCAACTACAACCTTAAGTGAAGTATCAATAGGAAATTCTTCCTTAAACAAATTTGAAGCATCATCCACACACTGTTCAAGAACTTGCCCTGTAGCTGCAACCTCTTTCTCAATCCTCCAAAGAACAGGCTCCTCCTGAAGAAGGGAGATGGTGGGAGGGTGATGAAATTCATTTGTTTGAGAGGGAAAATGAAGCATGGGAGGTTGAAAATGATTAGGTTTTGGAATCTTGAGGAAAATGAAATTATCTAGGGAGTTTTGGAGAGGAGGAAAAGAAAAACTCCTAAAGACCTCTGGACTATGTTCCTTCCACTTGGCCATCACCTCTTCAAAGTCTGAAATCGCCTTATTCTCATGGACAACTTGTGCTTGAGAGATGAGTGGTGAAGAAATGGGACTACAAGAAGGCTTAGTCTCATGAATAATCACTTGAATAGGCTCTTGACTCCAACTAGGAAGCTAGCTCGGTACACATTCGGGCATGGTTAAGAACCTCATGAAAATAAGGAGTACAAGAACCCTTTGTAGACAAGTGACTCAACTCGATTTTCTGCCTATCCCAAGCCTCCATCTTCTCTAATAGAAAAATACACAGCTCATTTATCTCTTATGGATCATTAGACACATTTTGGAATAGACCATTCACTTCTTCATACTAAGAGTTTGAACAAACTTTCCTCGCAAATGCTAGTATTTTGAGCTCTATCTCATCTATTCTTTCTTGGTGTCAGGGCTGCTCATATGACTGATATGGCTCAACATAGCTTTGATAATACTCCTGATAAAGCTGACTAGGTTCATAAAAAGGCTCATAGGCATCATGATAAGGCTGGTATGATCCATCATTGGGTTGATAAGGAAACATAGCATAGGAATTCTCTTCATATACAACCATCAAAACTCATTCATGATAATGCAATACTTACATAAAAAGTGTGACTGGATTATTAGAAGCAACCACTTGAGCTTGGAATCGCCAAATACTTCTTGAAGAACGTTGTTGCAACTGCGATTTCATTAAGACCGGATCCAAACGGGTCCCACCAGGTGTGCCAAAAACTGTTGTCAACCAGGTGTTGCACCCTGAATCGAGGACGTGCTGAAATGGCTAATCCTCGCTCTAGTTGAAACAATGAGATCTCACGAGGGTGGGTGCCTCTGATAAGAAGAACCTCCAGAGAAGGCTGGTTCCTATAAGATGTATCTATGAGGATCTCAACTTCTACGCTACAAACTACCTGGGGAAAAGGGAAGGAAGAGCTTGAAAGGAAATCCTAGCTAATATGGTGATACACCTAATTTGCTTGATCCACTCAAATCGAGCTTCTAAGAACACTAATTCGAAAAAGGAAGAGGCAGAACTTCAATTCCAATTGATCAATACACAAGTATTTCATGAAAAAGTTCTATCTAATGATCTAATCTTGAAGGAAATGTAAAAATAGGCCCGATGAAAAGCTAAACAGCCACTAATATCCACTATAAATTCAGCAAAAGACGTTCAAACACAGAATGTGACCTGCATAAATGACTAGCTAGCAATTAGGTACGAATCCAAATTTGACAAGGAAGAAGGAAAATCTATCACTTAGGCAAATCTATAACAAAAATTCACTATACCAACTGCTGGAAATTGAAAAAACAGTCATCTTCTCATTGATTCTGAAAAAGGTTACAGCACAATCTTTGGCATAAGTTTTCTTGCCAAAAGAGGGATCATTTTTACCAGGCTGAAAAGCTATTAATATAGAAAATTACAAAAAGCCAAGAGATTGACGTTTGAAAATAGAGAGGGAGTAAACTCAAACCAACTCAGCCTTTACAAAAGTCTATTTTGTATTACATGAAAATTTCTTGCATCGAAAAGTGGATGGTGGGCTCAAACGTTTGAATTTGCTTATGCATGATCAGCTAAGCCATGTCTAAAATTAGAGACTAGCTCTTTGGCGTTTGAAAGTGGACGTCTGGGCTTGTTAAAACGCCCACCTCTCTTTGCATGGAAATCCACGTTAAGAGTCAATAGATGAGCTCTACTCAGACTGCTGAAACGTTTGGAGAAGCGACTTTGACTAGTCAAACGGTGGGTCAACTAAACTTAGAAATCTGCCAATCTTTGCATGGAAATCCACGTTAAGAGTCAATAGATGAGCTCTACTCAGACTGCTGGAACGTTTGGAGAAGCGAGACTTTGACTAGTCAAACCGTGGGTCAACTGAAACTTAGAAATCTGCCAAAAATAGCTCTTGTTCACATGTATTTTCTCTTATTTTGGTCTACATGTTCGTGTCTATTTTTGACGGGATTTTATTTTTGGATTGTTTTGTCTATATTTGGTCTATATTTCCTCGGATTTCCTACCTATTCCCTTAGCCTAATTCTTTCGGATATTCTTTTTTATTTGTAGATTTCTTGGCTATTCCCTTAGCCTAATTCTTTCGGATATTCTTTTTTATCTGCCGATTTTCTTTGGTCTCAGATTTTCTTCAGATATTCTGCTTTGCCTGTATATATTATCTTCGGGTTTTTTGGCAATCTCCTTGATCTTATATTCCTTCGGATTTCTTTCTTGCCAATTTTTTCGATTTTATTCTCTTTGGCTCTTATGTCTTGCCCCCTGGATTTACCTTTGGTTTTCTTGCGGACTTTTATTATCTCCTTGACTTTATTATTTTATGCCCCTTTTTGTTAATTTGTTTGCATTTTTCCCGAAGGAATCCTTCGGACAAAAAGTCCGAAGGATATCTTTCCTTCTAATTTTTTCTTTTCCTTCTTTATTGCCTCAGTTTTTTTTGCTTTGACTTCTTGCGGGCTTTGTTTGGTCCATTTCCTTTGGAATTCTGTTGACCCTTGGTTTATTCTTTCCTTTGGAGTTTTGTCTTGTGGAAAAAATGTCAGTCTCCTCTATGTTTGACAATTATTTTGAAGGAATCCTTCGGACTCTTCACTGCCACCTACTTCGGATTCTTCATTGCTTATTACTTATAAAGAGAGATAAGTCATTCACCCTGGGAAACCCGAAATGCACTATCCTGAGTAATTTGGGTTTCTAAAACCGAAATGCACTATCCTAAGTAATTCGGGTTTCTAAACCTGAATTACTTCTACTAATGTAATTCGGGTTTTCCAATGCGGATTACTTCTACTGAGGGGTTTCAATTGTTGATTACTCATAAAGTGAAATAAGTTGTCTCTTGTAAAACCCAAAGACTTCTCCTTCCTAAAAACCCGAAGTCTTCTGTTGTGTAAAACCCTAAGTCTTGCTTGAATGCCCACCCTCTCACACTAAGGCAAAATTTTGGTATGTAGGCCAAAAAATGGCCAACAATAACCAAAGGAAAATACCAGTTTATGACCTCCAAATGTGATCCTGAGGTAGCAGCAAATTCCTGAGACAACTTCAGCCCCGTACAATGCCTAGGAATACTCGTGGGGTCTGAAAATGATGCACAGCAGTGTACAGTTAACTAGAATCTCAAAGACAAGCTCACGTCAAGCCTCTAATTCCTCCTATGAATACCTCCGTACTAAAATAATGAACAACATATTTGCAATATTCTGATAAATCTTTCAAACCCTTATCTTAAATCCTTACCTGTAAATAGATGAAGCACAAGCACAATCCCTTCAATGGAATTGTCTGCAAGCTGGCTTGGGAGATCTTTCACTCCTGCACCAAGTTGTTCTTCCTAAGGGATTTCGTCCTCAAAAAGCTATGGCTTTCAACCAGCAAACCCGTGTTGAAGCTCTTCACCAATTTTCTCCAAAACAAGAATAATAATCGTGAATGAATTCTTTCTCTTTTCATTTTGGCTTTTACATTCTCTCAAGAGGGTCAATTCACCTTTTTGGAGGTAATAGTTAATTAAAGTCACTTTTAATAATTCCCAAAGTGAGCACTCCACAATAAGACTATAGTGACTTTATTAATATTTTGTTTTTGACACTTAACCATTATAACCAAAAGTCCAATATTAAATAAACATTAATAATTTACAAACTTTAAAACGGAGGCCCAAATGATCTTGGAATCCAGTGATCTATAGACCGTTGGAAAAGTCTCGCCAAGATGCTTCATCTCCAACATTGAAAATCCCGAAATGGTCAGAAACCCTAATTTGCCAAAAATAGTAAATCCAGGCCTAATCAATTAAATCCACTCCAGAAAGTGCCAAACTGAAAATCACCAATAGCCAATATCCACTCAAATACAGACAAACCCAGCCAATACTTTGCCAACAGTGGTTCCCTAACCAAGTTGGTTAGTCTTCGAGAACTCAATAATAGACTAACTCTATCTAGAGTAAGGGAGCATTACAAAAAGCCTAAACAAAGATACACACATTCATTCACAAAGCAATAAGCAATATCTAATCTGCTAGGTAAATAAAGGAAATAATGTAGGGATATAAATACTCACCTTGGGGTGGAGCCGTCGACACTTCAATCTCCCACTTGGCTCAAGTGGAGCTTTGCAAGAAAATATTGTAGATTAAAGACCTCAAATGGTTGGATGAAGATCTAGATCTCCTCAGTTAGGAACTCCCAATGACTCCTATTAAACTTCAATGACACCACAAAACAAGATAAAGTTCTAAACCTCTAACTCTCCCAATACTTCCGTATGGCAAAAGTGTTAGCGAAAGTAGAGTGAATGAGTGTGATATGATATGATTGAAATATGACCCATATATATAGTGTTCCAGTACCCAAAACCAATCCTAGACTCTAAGTTGATGGTATCGGTCTAGCTGATACAGTTGAGAAATGTCGGCTGACAAAGTACGGTATCGACCAAGTCAATAAGTACTAATGTCAAAAAACACATTCAAAACAATATCAATCTGGCCGATATAGTACAAGAAGGATGAAGACATAAAACAGATGGTACTGGCCAGGACGATACCATAGGATATAGGGAATTTAACAAATTTGGATAAGAAGTAAACAAAAGGGATAAATGGTTAGACATTTAGAGGAGGTTAGGCTATTAGTAGTAATGGTGTAATTAGAATAGAATGGCAACATCTCTCACAAAGCACCACAAGCCTTTCCCACCCTTTAAGGCATGCACTCAGGGAAATTGATGTATCGACAAGCCGTTACAGGAGAAAGTGTCAATAATTGATAAAGTAAAAAATATTGTGTATATACATATGCCCCACCCGAAGCTCATCACGTGTCACAATAGTGTAACGCTGGGATGGTGCTTTGGGGAAGAAACACAACAACATTAATGCATAACTGAAATGAAATGTTGAAAGAACTGCTGATAAATTAATAATTGAAAGTAACATATACATATCTTGACTTACATTTGTCGTTGACTAGCTCATGCAAATATCTCAGTCTTGATTGTGGAGGGCACAAAACTTGAGAAACCTTAGGGATACAAAGCTAAAAATAGATAAAAGCAAAGATAGCAAATGCAGGATAGTCAAATTAATAGATGAACATGGAAAACTCTCAAGACTGATTAAAGCACTTGGAAAATTGGCAAGCTAGGATTGCTAAGGCTACGTTAGAACCAAAAGACCAAGAAAGCAGATAAAATTAAAGGAAGATCAGTAAGCCAAAAAGTCAAGGCTACTTAGGACCAAAAAACCAAAAAAATGCATCCAACATAAGATAAGAAACAATACAAATCACACGGGCACGGGCGCGCGATGGCACAGGCGCGCTGGGCGCGCTCCCAGATTTTGAATTCGCAGGTCTGCAGACTGTAGCCGCTCTTTCAAATCTGGAAAATGCTGGTTTGCGGGCATATGGGAAATTGATTGTGAAAAATCAGGCAGGAGGGACAGACCCTGGAGGAACTGGAGGAGGGGTAGAGAAGAATATTGGGTTAGAATTTGTGGTTGATGTAAATAATGGAAAATCTTTGAATGGATTTGATCCTTTATGTGGAATTCGTGGCTCCCAATTGGGGAAGGAGATTGAAAAGGAGAAAAACAATGGTGACTTTAATAAGAAAAAATCCTCAGAAGGATTGAAGGCAGGGTATTCAGAACAAAGGACGTGGTCATCTCTGTTTGGCAAGAAACCCACTGGAAAATCCCTTTTCCCGCCGGTGACTGCTAAATCTTGCTGGGAGAAAGGTGAGTATGAAGTTTTTATCCCAGATCCTTTAATAGATTTTTCTGTGTCCTCCATGGATTTCACCTTAGTGGGTAAATTTTTAGGAGCAAGACCAGATCTAAAATCTCTTACAAAAATGGTCAAAAGGAAATGGGTGATTCGAGGAGAAATAGTTATTGCACCAATGTTGAATGGGTTCTACCTGTTTACCTTCAACTGTAAAGAAGACATGAATATGGTTTTGTGTGGAAGACCATGGTCTTTTGGAAAATGTTCTCTCACTATTAAAAAATGGGAGCTGGATATGGATTTCTCAGATTCTTTTTTCTTAACAACCCCTATTTGGGTTAGACTTCCTGGACTCCCTTTAGAGTTTTGGCATGAAGACATTTTTAAAGGTATTGCCAGTTCTTTTGGGGAACTTGTGGCATTGGATAAGGCTATGGCAAACAGAACTAAACTTCAAACTGCTAGGTTGTATGTTAAAGTGGTAGATCTAAATCATCTCCCAAAAAAAATGGATTTAATATCCAAGTTTGGTAAAAAAACTCAAGGAATTTTTTTTGAAAATCTGCCCAATTCTTGCTATGCTTGTAAGAAACAGGGGCATTGGGTAAAAAATTGTCCATCCAAAAGCAAAATTCATCCTAGTAGTGTTATGGATGGGAAAAAGTCCATGGTCCAGCAGAAGAAAGTGTGGAAACCCAAAGAAGATCAGCGACAAGAACAAAAGGAGAATGAAGAAACTAAAGATCTACATGATGAGGCGGGTAAAGAGCCTTCTTTTGAAGACCCTAAAGGCCCACTTGCTGAAGCGGAAACAGAGATTTCTTTTGAGAAATAAAATTCTGAGACAGAAGGAAATGGACTGCAATTAGAAACCATAATACCTACACAAAGAATAGATGATTTGACAGATTTATCAAATCAAATCGTTTTCTACCAAAGGGTAGCGAATCGATGGAGAGATGTAGATGGCGAAGCAGTGCTAGAGGAAGGAGAAATCTTGACTGAAGTTGGAAATAAATTAGAGGAGAGATTTTCTGTTTTCTCAGTCCAGGGAGATTCAGGTTGATAATGACTTCCCTTTGGATGAGCTTCTTGTGAACGATAATGGAGAAAACTTAAAGCATGTTATAAACCAAAGGAAAAGGGCTGAAAAAAGGACCAATACTAAGGGAGTAGAAACCAGAAGCAGCAAAAAAGATCAACAAATGAAGGTGAAACATCTGACTTCTACTCTGGATAAATCTGAAAAAAGAAACGAGCAACTTTTAAAGGTGAAATCGGATGTTGGTTCTCCGGACAAACCTGGAAGAAGATCCATGAAGAAAACCAGAGAGTTAGAAAGTAAGCAGAATATCGCTGATGGAAGGCAGGCAACTATTATGGATTTTACCTCTAAAATGTAGTTATTAAATCATTATTTGGAAATTAGGGGGCTGAATTTAAAATGGACATTTATGTTGTCCCTGTATTACCTTAGGGTGTTGCTACTTTTTAGTAAGTTTCAAGACTGTTTCCCCTGGTGTATGTTAATGCTTTATCTTTTTTTGATTTTGTAAAAGGGTTTCGGGGTCCCTTCAAAACCTGTTTTTACCTTAATCTAAAACAATACAAATCACACAACGGACACAAAACTGATTTATGATAAAAATATATATATATATCAATGTAAGAGGATTAACAAACCATACTCTAACAAAAGATGAAAACATGTAATGGAAAAACAGAACCAAAAGGCCCGCAAAAAGGAGAATAGAAAACTTAAGGTCCAAAACATAACTACGAGGGCTCCTAGAAAGATAAGGCAATAACCAACAGAGCATCTCGCAACAACTCAAAGATGCAACTTCTATTCTAAAGATGGAAAAGTTTAAAATTTCATATTACTACCATGTCTAAAAGAGATGGAGAATAAGAAGTCAAAAGATGAAAAAGATTTTTGAACAAACTTGCCTGTCAAGGGGAAAAAATGGAAGGAAGAAAAAGAGGACGTTATCAAAGCAAAAACATGATCTTTACTAGAAACAAGACACTCAAATCAAGTTGGCAAGACTAAGAGTTTTCAACATCAATGGTCCTAGAGAACCCTACCAAGAAATATAAGCTTGGGCTAACTAGTGAAGTATATATATTATCCCATGAAGGCTATCATACATGAGAAGTAAAAGGATCCTACCTTCCCACAACGTGTTCCCTACTCCTCATAACCCCTTATAGAGTCGTCGGCCTACTATGAAGATGGGGTACTTGTATGAGAAGATAGGTGGCACTAAAATATAAGAAGATATAATAATATGGTATAAGACCTCCTACTCCAGTCTACTGACCTACCACACCCCAATGGACACGGCTCTATCATGAGGCCAACTATGGAGTTTGAGCTTCAATTAGAATAAATGTGCCAAACAAAGATTACATCTTTTCATGTGATCTGACTTTTAAGATTGTATTTCCCTTTTAACATTGTCTTAACTTATGACGTGGCTTTTAACTCTTTTGGTTTTCTCTACTCCTCCATACGGATTTGGAAAAACCAAACAAGGGTGCTAAAGATGACTATCACAAAGGAGCTTACACTTAGTTGCTAGAGAGGAGAAGCTAAAGACCATCGTGTCTAATAACTCCTAGACTTGCACCTTAAAAAAGAGTGCAATCTCGAAACTGACTTTGGTGAGCTCAAAAGGAAAATGAAAGATAAAGAATTATGGAAATGATCATAGAACGATTGGGTTGCCCCAATTGCAAAAAATGTGTAAGGGAAGATGGTAAAATGATAGGTAGGTGTAAGACATCGTCATAAGAGAATGTCGAATGTGGATGAAGAGACATGAAGATAGACTACTATAGTTTTACAACAAGAGAATATGACTAATTCTAAGTGAGGAAAACACTACTCTCAACCATTATCTTATCTTTCTAAAAAGAAACCTAGCTAAGGTTGGGAGAAAACAATCTATGGAATAGAATGATGGGTGCTTGTGAGGAGCACATGGTTAATTTCCCAAGTCTTACCATGCAACTCACAAACTGAAAAGCCAAGAGTAAGAAAAAAATGATAGTAAAAACCTATGTTGTTTGGATACAGGTATGGGTACAACTCGGGTACGTGGGTACTCAATTTTTCTAGAACCTTGATTTGGATACATCATGGGTACGTTTGTATATATATTCATTTTTTAGTAAAACACTTGAAAATATAGTGTTTGTTCATTCATTACTTGGGTACGTCCTAAGTCACAAGGTTCGAGTTCAATGAGAATGAATTTTGGTTCAAGTAAGCCAATAGATAAAATTCGAACAAAAAATTGCCATTAAGTTCGAACTTAAATCATAAGGTTCACTCTAGTTTGGGTTCGACAAGGATAAATTTCAGTTCAAGTTTATTAATAGATAAAGTTCAAATAATAGAAAAATATAAATTTTAAATATATTGTATAACAAAAATCGAAATATAAAATATAAATTAAAAAATATATTAATAACATATAATTTTAAATTGTATATAACGAAAAATATAAAATACAAAATACAAAATACAAAATACAAAAAATAAATTTAAAACTAAAACTTAATAATAATAATAATAATAATTAAAAGAAAAAAATATTTAAAATACATAATCAAAAGAATAAAATAAGCCAAACAAAAAAAAACATTAAAAAACTTTAACAAAAAAGAAAACATAAAAAAAAAATTAAAATAAATAAATAAACGATCGTGCCCTGGCTATATAAAAAATAAAAATTAAAAATAAATAAATAATCGATCATTACCTAACTTATATTCCTCAAGCCTAAGTAAAACATTGTCGTTCCTTCCTCTCTGCTCAGACACCACACATATGCCATTTTCGTCGCTCGTATCTCCACTCATAGCGTGATCTAAGGCATTTTTGCAATGTATTTTGCAGAAGGAAAAGTTATTATAAAGAGCAAGAAGGGTTTTTTGCACTCTTTGTTTGTTGCATTTTCCTAGCTTCATATTACAAACTTATCTGCACCCATGAGTTGTTTGTTGCGCCTGCATTGAACTTTTCTGCAACATCCCGGGCACACCCGGAGGCATCTGAATCAGTGCCAAATGTTTTTGGCACTGTTACAGATGCCTCCGAGCGTGCCCGGGACATCCCCGTACTAGAGGTGTCTCCAGACAGGAGACGTCAGGGGCATTTCCTACAACACAGTAAAGACCCAAGGGGTGTATATAATGACAAAAGAATCGCAAAGGAAACAACGGTTGACTCAAAAGGATGGGTATTTGTGAGGAAGAGTTGGTTGTATTCCCGAGGTGTTACAATGCAACTCACAAACTGAAAAACCAAGTGGTGAAAGTCCTTAGGACCAAAGATAGGTACTAGGGCTAATGTAAAAGAAGACCTAAAGGTGTGTAAATAGAGGAATGCTAAACTGCAACAAGAGAGTCAGAGTAAGACTTGCAAGAAATATTAGCTCAACAGAATATATAAACCTAACACTAAGCATGCAAGTAAGACGTATAGATAAGGAAAAGCATACATGAAATGACATTAGGAAAGACATAAATTAGGCGAAATACTTATTCAAAATTTGAGCATTAATCGGTTCTTTGAACATATGTCCATTTATTTGCAATTTATATGTACTAGGTCCAAGGATGTCTTTAACTAAGTAGGGACCCCACCACTTTTGGGGGTACTTACCCTCTTTGTTGTGGGTGTAATCGAACTTTAATACTAAGTCTCCAACATCAAAAGTGCGGACTTTGACTTTCTTGTTATGTTGTTTAGCTATACGGTTTTTATACTAATGATTGTGTTGTAAAGCATTCATACATCGCCCATCAAGTTGATCTAAGGTATGAAGGCCGGCTTCACGAAGCTCTTTATCGGGAATGATATTCTTAAGAGAGATGCACAACGAGGGTAACTCTACTTCTAGTGGTAAGACAGATTCGTAGCTGTAAACTAAAGAGAAAGGAGTTGCCCCAACGGTAGTACGGATGTTGATACGACAAGCGTAAAGTGTGGGGCATAGCTTGAGATGCCAATCCAAACGAGAATCCCTAATAGTCTTTTGCAATATTTTATATAGGATTTTGTGGGTAGCTTATGCTTGGCCATTGCACTAAGAGTGACAGGGTGTCGAAACATTGTGTAATTTTAAATTTTGCACACAATTGCTTCATGTCTTTGTTTTTAAAATTCCCACCATTGACAGATGTGATAGTGAGAGGAATCCCAAAACAAAATGATTTGATTAAGGATGAATTTTGAAATAGTGATGCAAGTGATGTTAATGTTGTCAACCTGGAGCTGCACCCTGAATCGAAGATGTGCATGAAATGGCCAGTCCTCTATCCGGCTGAAACAATGGGAACTTCTCATGAGGGTGGGTGCCTCAACAGTGAGAAGAACCTCCAGAGAAGGCTGGTTCCTGTATGATGTATCAATGAGGATCTCTACTCTATGCTACGGGCTACCGTGGAAAAGGGAGAAGGAAATTTAAAGGGGAAATCCTACCTAAACGGGGGTGATACACCAGAATTTTGATCCACTCAACTTGGAACCTTGAACACTAAACAAACAAGGGAAAAGGAAGACCTTAGATTTCAATCAATCACTTATGCATAATATTTCATGAAGAGGATCGATCCAATGGCCAAAACCTGAGGGAAAACGATGGAGAGAGGTCCGATACAAGACACTTTGCAACCACCTAACATCCACTTACAGCTTCAGCAAAAGACATAAATAACACTTTAACATGACCTGTATAAGGATAATCTAGCAATTAGGTATGAACCAAAATTTGGTAAGGGAGAGAAATCTACCACTTATGCAAATTGTTGAATGAATATACACTATGCCAACACTTGAAAACTGAAAGTACAATCTTTCTATTGATCGAAGAGGTTACACAACTCACCAATGGCAGAGTCTGGTCTAACCAAGAGAGAGATTGGATAATTTTTAATCAAGGCTGAAAGCCATTTTATAGAAAATTACAAGAGGCCAAAGATTGGCGTAGAAAATTTGAAGAGAAGGATTCACTTAGGTTAACTCAAGACTGACTTGGCCTTTCAATAAAATATGTTTTCTTTTGTCTTTGCATGAAGCTTCTTGCGCTTGAGGAAGTGAACTTGTCTTTGTTATGAACCACCCACCTTTCTTTGCATGGAAATCCACGCCAATTTTAATTTTAGAACTCTACGTGAGCTGCTTGATGCCGAATTGGAACGTTTGAAAGGCTAAGTTGGCCGTTTGATAAGCTAAGTTCGTCGAAGAGATCATTCTCCCTCGCATGGAAAGCTCCTAGTGGATGCGGCATTTAACAATTAATCAACTCTAAATCTAGAACAGTCAACTCGACATTCGAATTTGGAACTTCGGTTGATGCTAAGTTGGACCCTCGGATGCATGAGTTGATCCGGAGACGAGTAGGACTTCAATAACCAATCAATTGAAGCTTTGACCGTTATTCGAAAATAGCTCCCGCTTGCATGTATTTTACCCTGTTCTGGGTCTATTTCAGGCGGGATTCTATATTCGAATGTATTAATCTATATTTCCTCCGAGATGCTGACAACTTTTTTGAAGCTTTGGATTTCCTTCGGAATATATGCTTTTCCTTGAATTTCCTGCGGCATTTCTTTCTTTCGGCTTTATTCTCTAAAGTATTCCTTCGGACAAAAGTCCGAAGGATACTTTCCTTCTCTTTTCCCTTTGCTCGAGCTTTTGTCTTAGTCGGGTTTTCTTTCTCTTTATTGGCTTCGCATTTCTTCGGACTTCTTGTTCGAAGGAATTCCTTCGGACAAAAAGCCCGAAGGTTCCCTTTGTCTCTGTTGTTTGCTCTGTCAGCCTTTTTGTTAAGCCATTTTCCCGCAGACAAAATGTCCGCAAGAATCATCTTGGTCTTTTCCTTTGTTCTTCGGACTTCTACGTCGGGTTTATTTCCTTTGTGTCTCGTCCTTGGCTGTATTTTCTTCGGGTGTTTTTCTACGGCCCTTTCTCCAAATTTCTTCGGACTTTTTGTCCGAAGGAATTCCTTTGGACAAAAAGTCCGAAGGTCTCTTTTGTGCCTTCGCTCTTCGGCCTTCGAAATGTGCCCTTCAGAAAAGTCACCGTGGTCCTGTCGCCGACCAAGTGCCCTCTGTAAGGGCTAGTGGCTCTTGTCTTTGCCAATTTCGGAAAAATTGTAGGGCACCCGGACTTTTTGCAAAGGTCCCGAATTCGTTCTTTGTACCTTCCCGAAGGGTAGGTGCCCTTCGGGATTGTTGGAAATGACCCCTTCCGAAGGGTGCCCTACCCTTCAGGATTCTTGTAATGGACTCTTTCTTTCGACCTCTTCCTTTTGTTTTTCTTCGAAAAAATTGCAATTGGTCTCTTGGCCGATAAAATAACCCTTCGGCAAATGAATGAACCCTTCAACATCCTTGGAAGTTTTGACCCTTCAGAATGATCTTTGCCCCTTTGTAAAACCACAAAACATCTGTTCTCTTTAGAATTTGCTCCTTCAACTGCTTGAATAAATATGTTCTTTCCTTTGGGGAAAAATTGTCAACATTCTGGCGACTCAACTGGGAAGCATGCCTGCTATGCTTGAGAACTCAGAGCATGTATAGACGCTTATTTGACTTCCCAAATGGTGAACCTGATTTCTGACTAAAAATCTGCTCTGATTATCGCTGTAGTAACCTCCTCCAAAATAAGAAGGGAAACACACGAAAGAAGAAAACTAACTAAGAAGCAAATGTGCAACAAGCACTTATTGGAACAAAAACTGAAGCAAACTACTGTGCTTAAACAACACTTGGAGAAAAGTAGAAACAACTAAATAACCTAGCTAACCATGATAAAGCATGATCCCCTTGGATCAAATGGGAAATTCTTGAACTCACTCCTTCAAAGAGATGGTACAAGTTGCAACGCAGGATGTTTTTTAATCATAACCTTCGATGAGGCATTTTCCTTGTCCGCAAACTGTATTAGCATCTTCTCAAATGACTCATCAACATTAACAAAGACAAACTCATCAAGTAACTCTTAATCTTTTTCAGATTGCTTATCATCTACCACTGTGGCAAGTGATATCTCATCTATGCATGGTTTTTGAGTGACCACATCCTTCTTATTGACTGCTGCAAGTTCATCCAACTCTAGTATTTTGAGCTCTATATCATTCATTTTTTCTTGAAGGCAATACTGCTCATATGCAACATCATAGCCATATGGAAAAGATGAAATTTGGTCCTGAGACTGATATGGCTCACAAGGAAGGTAAGATTCATGCTCTTGATAATAAGGATCCTGAGAAACTTGATAAGGCTCAACATAGCTTTGATAATACTCTTTATAACGCTGATTAGGCTCATAGATATCATGACCAGGCTGGTATGATCCATCATTGGGTTGATAAGGAAACATAGCATAGGAACTCTCTTCATACAAAGCCATCAAAATTCATTCACAATAATGCAATAAAAATAGACTTACATGGAAACTGTCTAGAACAATTAGAAGCAATTGCTTGAGCTTGGAATCACCAAATACTTCTTGAAGAACACTGCTACAACTGCAATTTCATCAAAACCAGACAAAAGAGGTCCCACTGGGCATGCCAAAAACTGTTGTCAACCTGGAGCTGCGCCCTGAATCGAAGATGTGTATGAAATGGCCAGTCCTCTATCCGGCTAAAACAATGGGATCTTCTCACGAGGTGGGTGCCTCAACATTGATAAGAACCTCCAGAAAATGCTGGTTCTTGTATGATGTATCAATGAGGATCTCTACTCTATGTTGCGGACTACCGTGGAAAAGAGAGAAGGAAACTTAAAGGGGAAATCCTACCTAAACGGGGTTGATACACCAAAATTTTGATCCACTCAACTTGGAACCTTGAACACTGAACAATCAAGGGAAAAAGAAGACCTTAGATTTCAATCAATCACTTAAGCATAAATATTTCATGAAGAGGTTCGATCCAATGACCAAAACCTGACGGAAAACGATGGAGAGAGGTCCGATACAAGATACTTTGCAGCCACCTAACATCCACTTACAGCTTCAGCAAAAGACATAAAGAACACTTTAACATGACCTGCATAAGGATAATCTAGCAACTAGGTATGAACCAGAATTTGGGAAGCGAGAGAAATCTACCACTTATACAAATTGCTGAATGAATATACACTATGCCAACACTTGAAATCTGAAAGTACAGTCCTTCTATTGATCGAAGAGGTTACACAACTCACCAATGGCAGAGTCTAGTCTAACCAAGAGAGAGATTGAATAATTTTTAATCAAGGCTGAAAGCCATTTTATAGAAATTTACAAGAGGCCAAAGATTGGCGTAGAAAATTTGAAGAGAAGGATTCACTTAAGTTAACTCAAGGCTGACTTGGCTTTTCAATAAAATATGTTTTCTTTTGTCTTTGCATGAAGCTTCTTGCGCTTGAGGAAGTGAACTTGTCTTTGTTATGAACCGCCCACTTCTCTTTGCATGGAAATCCACGCCAATGTTAATTTTAGAACTCTACGTGAGCTGCTTGATGCCGAATTGGAACGATTGAAACACTGAGTTGGCCATTTGATACGCTGAGTTGGTCAAAGAGATCATTCTCCCTCGCATGGAAAGCTCCTAATGGATTCGGCGTTTAACAATTAATCAACTCTAAATCTGGAACAGTCAACTCAACATTCGAATTTGGAACTTCGGTTGACGCTAAGTTGGACCCTCGGATGCATGAGTTGATCCGGAGACGAGCAGGACTTCAATAACCAGTCAACTGAAGCTTTGACCGATATTCGAAAATAGCTCCCGTTTGCATGTATTTTACCCTTTTTTGGGTCTATTTCTGACGGGATTCTATATTCAGATGTATTAATCTATATTTCCTCTGGGATGCTGACAACTTTTTTGAAGCTTTGGATTTCCTTCGGAATATATGCTTTTCCTTGAATTTCCTGCGGCATTTCTTTCTTTCAGCTTTATTCTCTAAAGTATTCCTTCGGACAAAAGTCCGAAGGATACTTTCCTTCTCTTTTCCCTTTGCTTGGGCTTTTGTCTTAGTCGGGTTTTCTCTCTTTATTGGCTTTGCATTTCTTCGGACTTTTTGTCCAAAGGAATTCCTTCGGACAAAAAGCCCGAAGGTTCCCTTTGCCTCTGTTGTTTGCTCTATTGGCCTTTTTGTTAAGCCATTTTCCCATGGACAAAATGTCCGCAAGAATCATCTTGGTCTTTTCCTTTGTTCTTCGAACTTCTACGTCGGGTTTATTTCCTCTGTGTCTCGTCCTTGGCTGTATTTTCTTCGGGTTTTTTTTGCGGCCCTTTCTCTGAATTTATTCGGACTTTTTGTCTGAAGGAATTCCTTCAGACAAAAAGTCCGAAGGTCTCTTTTGTGCCTTCGCTCTTCGGCCTTCGAAATGTGCCCTTCGAAAAAGTCACCGTGGTCCTGTCGCCGACCAAGTTTATTTCCTCTGTGTCTCGTCCTTGGCTGTATTTTCTTCGGGTTTTTTTCGCGGCCCTTTCTCTGAATTTATTCGGACTTTTTGTCTGAAGGAATTCCTTCAGACAAAAAGTCCGAAGGTCTCTTTTGTGCCTTCGCTCTTCGGCCTTCGAAATGTGCCCTTCGAAAAAGTCACCGTGGTCCTGTCGCCGACCAAGTGCCCTCCGCAAGGGCTAGTGGCTCTTCTCTGTGCCATTTTCGGAAAAATTGTAGGGCACCCGGACTTTTCGCAAAGGTCCCGAATTCGTTCTCTGTACCTTCCCGAAGGGTAGGTGCCCTTCGGGATTGTTGGAAATGACCCCTTCCGAAGGGTACCCTGCCCTTCGGGATTCTTGTAATGGACTCTTTCTTTCGGCCTCTTCTGTTTTTCTTTGGAAAAATTGCAATTGGTCTCTTGGCCAATAAAATGACCCTTCGGCAAATGAATGAACCCTTCAGCATCCTTAGAAGTTTTGACCCTTCGGAATGATCTTTGCCCCTTTGTAAAACCACAAAACATCTGTTCTCTTTAGAATTTGCTCCTTCAACTGCTTGAATAAATCTATTGTTTCCTTTGGGGAAAAATTGTCAACAGTTAACAAGGGGCATAGCTTCTACCCACTTAGTAAAGTATTTTGTGGCGGTAATAATGAAAATGTGGCCTATCGATATAATTTGCCAATGAGATTTGATCCCCACATAGAAAATGGCCAAGGAGATTCAAGTGTTTGAAGCTCAATCAGGGGAGAGCGGATCAAGCCATGATGGAGTTTGTCATGTCCCCTTCCAGTTGACATATCTCAGAGCTTATGATTAGCCTATTATGCGACCCTCATAGGCTAATAGGATGGATAGAGGGTCTTGGTTGGAGCTTGGCTTCGCTTCGTTCGTCAGACTTTCCCAGTTGGCTTTCGTTCGGGATCATTCAGACATCATTTGCCTGACCTGCTATTTTTAGCAGTATTGGTCACTCAGTGGAGCCTGCTATTTTTAGCAGTATGAGTTGGTCATGTGCGGAATCAATCACTTGTTCACCAGCTTCAGACAGTTCGTACATCGGACAATTTATGAGGGAGATATTAATATTTTAATTGTCAAATTAAATATTAATTATTGGGAGCTTATAATATAAAGTTATAATATTATAACTTAAGTGATATTGAAGGGGGCGACCAGCATTGAAAGGGGCCACTTTTAATTATAATTTATAATTAAAAGGGGCATTGAAGACTAAGGGAATAAAAAACTGAAAAGTTCGAATTATTAAAAAGGAAGCCAAATTGGGAAAAATCGCACTTGGGAAGAATATAACGTTTTTTTCATTGAGAAGGAAATTGATTATGTTTTGGAAATCAAAAATTTGCTAAGTCTTTTCTTCTGAGAACAGAGCCAAGGGTTTCAGTTTTCATTTAGCATTGGAGAACGAGTCATCTTCAGTGTTGCAATTCAGAGGCTGTGAAATACCAGCTGATTTTTTGCTTTCAGAGAGATAGCTTCATTCAGAGGTTATCACAGAACTTCACCAGAGATTGCATCAATCAGGATTTTTAGCTTGGTTTCTGTTGATGTCTTAAAATGGCGCTAGATCTTAATCAACAACAATGAGAAGTTTCAAGTTGTGGAACAATGCGGCTTGAAAACAACCTCCATATTTTAAAGAAGCTGGTCTCTTCTTTTGTATTGGGTGTTGGGGAAAAGGGATAGGAGACTAAACAGAAACGCAAAATGCAGGAATTGAAACCTAACTATGGCGATGCGCCTGAGAGTAATCATAATCCTAACCTGAGCACAGTGAAACTATTATGTGATTCTATTACAATTTCATCCAGAAGAATTTCTCTTATAGAGGCGCCTGTCCCCTGAGGTTCTAGTACAGCAAACAGGGGCGTATTTTTATTTGGTTGGCTACTGTCATAGGGCCGTACTTCTGTACAGCAGGGCTGTACCTTCACAAAAAGGGTGTAATTATTCATCCAGGGCAAATCGCTTGCTTCTTGGGTCATCTGCCACCACTCCTTGAGGCACCTACACCTTGGGATCATTTCCTAAGCATTAGACGAAGGGAGAAATAGCTTGAAGACAGAGCTGTACCGTTTTCATGAATTCTTCAGCTGGCTGCCATAACCAGGTTTCATAAAAAATTTGTTACTTATGATTTTGCATGCTATCAGATAGTTGTTGTAATTGTCTCAAAAGATCAATAAACCTATTGGAAATAATTAATATCCTAGATTCTATCATTTCCGGATTTGCAATATTTTATTTGAATTTATTAAGCAATTCTTCCTAGAATCGCCTCTTTCATATATTTATGCAAAAAAAAAAACCAAAAACATACAAAACAAGAAAAACAAGCAGTTTTCGAGAAAGTGAGACCAGGGGTTTCTACAGAGTTGGCAAGAGTTACACTTCTTTACGAATGCGATGGTGTCAATTTTAAGAGTAGGCTATAATTATTCCATCCATAGGCATTTGCAAGTTGTAGCATGTCCGATACAATGGCCACTGCAAATGCCTCCATGCGCTTTCACAAGAAGAGAAGGAACTTCTTCTTAAGTGACACAAAGGAGTAAGGTACCTTCGGTGTTGTGATAATAGAGGATGTTATGTCTAAGGACTTACTTGCAAGCTTGTTTGCAGAGTCTAGTCTTTTCACGAGAGTCAGCCGCAGGGGGGTAAGTATGATGTTCAATAAATTGGATGATCTCTTTGTATCACAGGCTTTGTCGAGTGGTGATTTTCTCGATGTGGCAAATAAGAGAATCATCCTTATGCGTTAAGGTAGATAGTGATTTCCTCATGGTCAAGGAACTGAGAGTCATGTAGTTCCTGATGAGAATGAAAAAGAGAGGCTAAGGAAGCGAGCGAATCTACAATAGCATTTTGCTCTCTTGAAATTGCTTCGATTTTAAGACACACTCTTTGGCAAGAGTAGAGGCACGCTAACGATATGCAATGAGATTTTCACTTTTGCATTGATATGCACCATTGATTTGGTGACATATAAGCTGGGAATCTCCTAAGACATTTAAATAAGGGATATCTAAATCTATGGCTACTTGCATCCCAAGGATGAAAGCTTTGTATTCAGCCATGTTATTAGTGACCTCGAAATTTAATCAGCAGGCCAGATGAATGATTTTTCCATAAGGGTCAGCAAAAACACATCTTGCCCCAGCTCCTTGAAAATACTTGGCTCCATCAAAGTGGAGTGTCCAAGTTTCTTCATGCAGGTCAATGGTAAATTTGAGTAGTTCTTCTATAATAACTGTCAGTAATTTGGCCTGCCAAGGCCAAATTACTATCCCTACTATTCGAAACTTTCCACAGAACAGTCAAATCCCCTTTTCAGCTGGTCAATCTATGGTCTAAAAGCATGAATGAAGGGTACTTACAAAAAAGGTATTAAGAACAGTTGGGTGAAGACCTACAGCCACCATATAGAGCA
The DNA here is from genome assembly GCA_037957365.1 of Torreya grandis. Taxonomy (NCBI): domain Eukaryota; kingdom Viridiplantae; phylum Streptophyta; class Pinopsida; order Cupressales; family Taxaceae; genus Torreya; species Torreya grandis. The sequence continues at coordinate 1,438,350 of JARHVA010003202.1, read as the reverse complement.
TGCAGTCCATTCCAGGGAAAGACACCTAAAACAAGTTCAAAGGCCACATCTCTTGTTCACTTTCAATGGAAGCACGGAGTTAAAGGCCGCATCATGCATATGTTTATTTTCTCGGGTTTTTTCCAGTCAAGGGATAGAGGATTTCAAGGGATTTACAAAAAAACCTGGGTACTTTGCAATAAAGCCGAGAAAATTACAAAGGGAAAGGGACATTCCAGGAATCCCGAAGGGTATGTACCCCTTTGGGAAGGTTCACACTACCCTTCGGAAAAATGACATCTTCAAAGTTCGAAAAAGTCACTTGGCTATCCGAAGGACCAATTGCACAAGTCCAAAGGGCTTTTCTTAAGGAACAAGGGTCACAAGATTTCCGAAGGGGCCCTTCGGAAGGGTCGTTTCATAAATGGAAGTCTTTGTGACTGGACTAAGACAAGTTGTTCCTTCGAACTTTTTGTATGAAGGAAAAAGTGAAGGCACATTTTCAAAAGTCCCAAAGGGCACCTGTCCTTCGGGAATATATACTTCGAGACAGTTGGAAGGATCATTTCAAGCGGGTAAAGGACTCATTCAAAAATCCCGAAGGGCACTTGCCCTTCGAGAAGATACATTGCAGGAAAATGTAAAGAGACAAAAGGTCTGAAGGATTCCTTCGGACATTTTGTCCCTAGGAATACCTTCGGAAAAGTGTCCGCGGGGTTTACAAAAACCAAGGTACTTGACAATAAATCCGAAAAAATTCAAGGGGGCAATTCTTTGGCGGGAAAATTACAAAGGACTCTTTCAAAAAGCCTGAAGGGCAACAACCCTTCGGGAAGGTCCCTTCAAAAAGCCCGGGTGCCCTTCAAAAAGCCCGAAGAAATTATAAACAAGGCAAAGAAAATAAAGAAGGAATTCCTTCAGACTTTTTGTCAAAAGGATTCCTTCAGGAAAATTGAAATCAAAAAGTCCGAGGAAAAGCCGAAGGAGAAAAGGAAATAAATAAAAGTCCGAAAGAATTCTTTTAGACATTTTGTCTGAAAGAATTCTTTCGGAAGATAAATCCACTGGAAAATTGCTAAGTAAATCCCAAGACAAATAAGCCCGATATAAAGCATCAAACAAGGAAAAGATCCAAAAAAATTGATTGTGCAAATAAACCCGAAAGAAATAATCCCAAAGAATTTCCAAGGGATTTGACTGTGTAGAAAACCATCGAAAAAATTGCCGAAGAAATACACATGAGAATCCGAGAGAATGAACAATGAAAGGCCCAGACTTTTGTCTGGATAAACAAGGAGCACACACAGTTGGAAAAGTCAAAAATAGAGAAGTCCGAGATTATAAGGCAAGCAAGACAAAGAATATACATGCACAGGAATTAAAAGCTGTAAATGGAAAAGGTCAAAAATAAATTCTTATCTATGAAAACGTGTTATTGGACTGGTCAAAACTATTGTTAATTGTTTCACCGTGCAACATGCTTCTCTCATGCGTCCAAACGTTTCAAACGTTCCAGCAGTTCGTGAGTTCATCTACTGGCTTTTTGCTTAACATTTCATGCAAAGGAGAAGTTGACTGGTCAGACTTGAGTTCCTTCGCCCACTTCCACGCCATCTTGGTCATGCATGTTTGGAGTTTTCTTGGAGAGTTTTGTTTATTTTAAGAATCATTTTCCAAACTTGTCTCCATTATCTATATTCTACGCCAAAGTTTGGAGAAGCATGTAGATTTTTGTAAAGGAGAATAATTTTATTGAATATTCAAAGCATTGTAAAAGAGGTGAGGTCTTGAGTTAACTAACCAGAACTAACCTTTTCCCTTTTTTGGACTACACTTAGACTAATTTAGACTATTTTTCAAAGCTTATTTATTGGTTGAATTGAGCCATAGAGAAGCCCCCTGAAGTTTGAAAAAGAAATTGTAAGCTGGACCAGTGATCAATAAGGAGTTTATTTTTCTGAATCTGATTTTTTGACAGCAGCATAGTATGTATTTGATTGTGCATCAGCATATAAGAGAAAAATTCTCCTTTTGCAAGTCCTTTCCTCACCTATCTCACCCTTTTTGCAAGTCATTTGAAGAGGTTTTCAACCCTTCCTCTGAAACACTTTTGCTTAGGGACAGAATATAAATTGCATTTTGGTTATATGTGTGCATTGATTTCAGTAACTTCAGAGGATCTAATCAATTCAGGTGTATCACCCCCCTTAGATTTTCTTTCAAAGTTTTTCCTTATTCTTTTCACCTCAAAAATCACAATTTCAGGGTTAATTGCAAAATCATAAGGGAACCAGCGCTCTCTGAAGGTTCTTCTCAACATAGAGGCATGCACCCTCTGAGAAGTTCCCATTGTATCAGCTAGAGAGAAGTTGTACTTTGCACATTTTCAAGCAGGGTGCACTCCAGAGTGATAACAGTTTTTGGCACGCTCAGTGGGACAAGCTTGCAATACATTATCATTAGATCCAATTTTCATTACTCTTGTGGCTCTCATCTCAAGGCAAAAGGTACATTGTTTAATGTAATTCCAATTATCTTCATGAATTTCTAGGCTATGACAACCCACAGAGAAGAATTTCATCATTCTTCTCCCTTTCAGTATTTACAGTATGATCCCCATGACCCATACCAGCCATGTGAAGAGTATACAGATCCTTATCAGCAGTGTGAAGGCTCATACCAGTCCTACAATCATGATCCATATGCATCTCATCCTCATCCATATGAGCCTTACCCATTCCAAGATCAATCACCTTTTCAAAATTCTCCGAATTTTCATGATAAGATAGAGGAAATGAGGAGGGTAAGCCAAATGATTGTTGAAGAGTTGTCAACTTACAAACAAGAGTTATTTGATAAGCAATCTCAATCTCAAACATCAATACCTCTTGCTGCCCCATATCAATATCCATGGATTTCAAGTCCATCTCAGCAAGAAACTTTCCCAATCATGCCTCAAAATGCAATATTTACAATACCAGAAGCTCTTAAACCCAAGTTTCCAACTTGGAGTCAAATACAACAACCAAGCATATGTTCAAATGAGGAAATCAACCCTAAAGTCACTGTTGACATTCAACCCTCACCCCTTCCCACTCAAAATCCTAAATCTTTTCCTTCATGGAAAGCAATTCAAGAAATAGTGTAGACAGAGGAGGTGACAATTGTTCAGGTTCAGCAGTCTCAGGAGCAAAATTAGGTACCTATGGCACAACCATTGGATCTTTCTCATTTTATTGAATACTTTCAGGTATCTACTGTGCCTATCCTAGAGGAGCCTATTCTTTCCTGAAGCAGATGATGAAGTTGCAGTTGATGTAGATGGAGATGAAAGAGTATTGCATGATCATAAGGACATCATCATTGACACATTCAATGTCAAAGATGAAATTGATGAAGTCAAAGACGTTGCTGCTGTAATTGAAGATCAGCTGAGAGTAGATGATGAAATTCAAGAAGAAAACACTTCAATTGTTCAACTTGAAGGTGTTTTCCATGAGCTTATTGATCCAACAAGAGCTGCCATCCATCATGAAGAACAAGAGCTTGCAGAAGTGACAGAGAATGAGTACCAATTACCACAAGAAGTTGAAGATAATTTACAGCCTTATGTTCCAATTGTACTTCAAATTCAAGAGAACAAGTCTTTAGATTTGTTTGATATCTTTTGTTCAAGGTATTCTTTACTGGAATGTGGTCCATTGTAGGATGAGAGGAGTGCTTTCGCCAAGCAAGAAGCGGTTGTTTTCACAGAAGATGACATGTTTGAATATTTCAAGCATGGTTATCAACCTCTCTTATCATCTTCAGATACTTATACACTTTTGGAAACTGAGTATGAACACAAATGGCCTCAAGAAATCACAAAATCAGAATCGTCTTAGAGGTCAGCCTTGAAGATATGACAAAGAAGATACAACATGCTAGTCTACATGATCAAGATCAGCAATTAAAGATGTTCTTACAATGTACACGAATCTAGGAGCATGATGATTGGGTCTTGGATCCATACCTACAATCAATTTACCTAAGGATGCAGGTTGAAATCCCAGTTGCACCATCAAGAAGACATGAGCGTCCAATTGCTCCTAGTTGCAGAAAAGAGCTATCAAGAGATGGTAAATATATTTCAAGATTCTATGGGGCATCAAATAGCTTTCCTTTTGATCCAGGAATACCAGCAAGGTGGAGGTTGGTTTGTACACAACAGGTTACCTTTAGTTTCATTCCTCTAAGTGTTTTTTAGCACATGTTTCAGTAGTAGTTGTTTTCCCTTTCAATATTGTTGTTGTCCTTTCCAAGTGCACATGTGCACATGTTGTTGTGTCAGTTTCTTTTTTGTGTTTTGGTCTCCAGCTTTTCCAATTTTCAATGTGTATCCAAGTTTGTCATAACCAAAGTTTCTGAGTTCTTTGACCAGCAGGCTGGTCAAACCCTGAGAGTCGCTAGAATTGTTAGTAATTTGGCCTGTCAAGGCCAAATTACTATCCCTACTATTCGAAACTTTCCCTAGAATGGTCAAATCCCCTTTTCAGCTAGTCAATCTATGGTCTAAAAGCATGAATGAAGGGTAATTACAACAAAGGTATTAAGAACAGTTGGGTGAAGACCTACAACCACCATATAGAGCATGCAGTCCGTTCGAGGGAAAGACACCTACAGCAAGTTCAAAGGCCACATCTCTTGTTCAATTTCAATGGAAGCATGGAGTTAAATGCAACATCATGCATATGTTTATTTTCTCGGGTTTTTTCCAGTCAAGGGATAGAGGATTTCAAGGGATTTACAAAAAAACCTGAGTACTTTGCAATAAAGTCGAGAAAATTACAAAGGGAAAGGTACATTCCAGGAATCCCGAAGGGTATGTACCCCTTTGGGAAGGTTCACACTACCCTTCAAAAAAATGACATCTTTAAAGTTCGGAAAAGTCACTTGGCTATCTGAAGGACCAATCGCACAAGTCCGAAGGGGTTTTCTTAAGGAACAGGGGTCACAAGATTTTCGAAGGGCACCTGCCCTTCGGAAGGGTCATTTCATAAATGGAAGTCTTTGTGACTGGACTCAGACAGGTTGTTCCTTCGGACTTTTTGTCCGAAGGAAAAAGTGAAGGCACGTTTTCAAAAGTCCCGAAGGGTACTTGTCCTTTGGGAATATATACTTCAGGGACAGTTGGAAGGATCATTTCAAGCAGGTAAAGGACTCCTTCAAAAAACCCGAAGGGCACCTGCCCTTCGGGAAGATATATTGCAGGAAAATGTAAAGAGACAAAAAGTCCGAAAGAATCCTTCGGACATTTTGTCCGAAGGAATCCCTTCGGAAAAGTTGCCACGGGGTTTACAAAAACCAAGATGCTTGACAATAAATTCGAAAAAATCCAACGGGGCAATTCTTTGGTGGAAAAATTACAAAGGACTCTTTCAAAAAGCCCGAAGGGCAACGGCCCTTCAGGAAGGATCATTCAAAAAGCCCAGGTGCCCTTCAAAAATCCCGAAGAAATTATAAACAAGGCAAAGGAAAGAAAATAAAGAAGGAATTCCTTCGGACTTTTTGTCAGAAGGATTCCTTCGAGAAAATTGAAATCAAAAAGTCTAAGGAAAAGCCGAAGGAGAAAAGGAAATAAACAAAAGTCCGACAGTATTCTTTTCGACGATAAATCCGCAAGAAAATTACTAAGTAAATCCCGAGACAAATAAGCCCAATTAAAAGCACAAGACAGGGAAAAGACCCAAAAAATTTGACTGTGCAAATAAACCCGAAAGAAATAATCCCAAAGAATTTCTAAGGGATTTGACTGTGTAGAAAACCAAGGGGAAAATCGCCGTAGAAATACACAGGAAAATCCAAGAGAATGAACAATGAAAGGCAAATACTTTTGTCTGGATAAACAAGGAGCACACACAGTCGGAAAAGTCATAAATAGAGAAGTCCAAGATTATAAGGCAGGCAAGCAAGCAAGACAAAGAATATACATGCACAGCAATTAAAAGTTGTAAATGGAAAAGGTCAAAAATAGATTCTTATCTATGCAAACGTGTTATTAGACTGGTCAAAACTGTTGTTGATTGTTTCACCGTGCCACATGCTTCTCTCATGCGTCCAAAAGTTTCAAACGTTCCAGCAGTTCGTGAGTTCATCTACTGACTTTTTGCATAACATTTCATGCAAAGGAGAAGTTGACTGGTCAAACCTGAGTTCCTTCGCCCACTTCCACACCATCTTGGTCATGCATGTTTGGAGTTTTCTTGGAGAGTTTTGTTTATTTTAAGAATTATTTTCCAAACTTGGCTCCATTATCTATATTCTACGCCAAAGTTTGGAGAAGCATGCAGATTTTTGAAAAGGAGAATAATTTTATTGAATATTCAAAGCATTGTAAACATGGTGAGGTCTTGAGTTAACTAACCAAGACTAACATTTTCCCTTTTTTGGACTACACTTACACTGATTTAGACTATTTTTCAAAGCTTATTTATTGGCTGAATCGAGCCATAGAGAAGCCCCCTGAAGTTTGAAAAAGAAATTGTAAGTTGAACCAGTGATCAATAAGGAGTTTTTTTTTTCTGAATCTGATTTTTGACAGCAGCATAGTGTGTATTTGATTGTGCATCAACATATAAAAGAGAATTTTTCTCCTTTTGCAGGTCCCTTCCTCACCTATCTCTCTCTATCTCGCCCTTTTTGCAGGTCATTTGAAGAGGTTTTCAACCCTTCCTCTGAAACACTTTTGCTTAGGGACAAAATATAAATTGCATTTTGGTTATATTTGTGCATTGATTTCAGTAACTTCAGAGGATCTAATCAATTCAGATGTATCACGCCCCTTAAATTTTCTTTCAAAGTTTTCCCTTACTCTTTTCACCCCAAAAATCACAGTTTCAGGTTTAATTGCAAAATCAGAAGGGAACCAACCCTCTCTGGAGGTGCTTCTCAACATAGAGGCACCCACCCTCTGAGATGTTCCCATTGTATCAGCTGGAAAGAAGTTGTACTTTGCACATCTTCAAGCAGGGTGCACTCCAGAGTGATAACAATAACTTTGGTAGATGATTTGGGTTGGGAGACTACTATTTTTGGCTCTTCGAGGCCATGCCTCAAGATTAACTGTGAAATTGTAAAAGTAGTCTTTGAGAGAAATAGAGTGGTCAAAACATTCGATTAAGAGGACATCTTCATTTGGAAGAGTATCACAAAGGTGTTGCGTAGCTGGGACAAGAGCTTCGGCAAGTTGATCGGCGATCACTTGGCCTTTAAATGATTTTTGGGTGATAATTCTTAGGTCAAACTCTATTAATAGTACCATCCATTTTCCAATTCAATCTCCAAGCAAGAAATCCTTGGAGAAGAAATGACGAAGGGGATTGGAATGGACAATGACATAAGTGATCTGATAAAGCATATAATGCCGAAGTTTTACAGCTGTAAAGTAGATTGCAATATATTCATGTTCCACTTTCGTGTAGCGGGTCTCAAAATCTATCAAGGCAGGACTAATATAGGAGATTGTGTATTCGTTTCTTGACTCATATTGTTGAGCAAGCATTACCCCAACTAATATGGGGGTGGATGACATGTACAAGATGAGAGGGTGATCTTTTGAAGGTGGTTTAAGAGTAGGAGGATGAAGTAATGATTTATTCATGTTATCAAAGAATTTCTAACATGAATCAGTCCATTTGAGGGTGACACCTTTCTTGAAAAGAGAGTTTACCAAATATACGCAATAAGCCAGCTCGGAGACGAATCTTCAGATTGCCCCAAGCTTCCCAAAGTAAGTGTGAATGTCAGGAATAGACCGAGGTATAGGCATGATGAGAATAACAATGATCTTAACAGGATCCACATCAATCCCTTGCAAGGAGACTAAAAATCCTAAGAGCTTTCCGAAGGTAACACAAAAAACACATTTGTGAGGATTGAGCTTAACTTTGTATTTAATAAGACAATCAAATATGATGGCAAGGTCATGAAAATGATTCTCACGACGCTTTGATTTGGCTATAAGATCATCCACAAAAGTGTCAATTATTTTATGGATGAGATTTTGAAAAATGTGGTCATTCCGCATTGGTAAGTTGCTTTGGCATTTTTGAGTCCAAAAGGCATCTTAACATAGAAATAGGTTCCCCACTTGGTAGTAAAAGTGGTTTTGTCTCGATCCTCAAGGGCGATACGAATTTGGTTAAACCCCTAGAAACCATCCGTGAGGGATAACAACTCATTGTTGGTTGTAGAAACAACAATGGTGTAAATTGATGGTAAAGGAAAGTTGTCTTTGGAACAACCAAGTTGCTATTACAACAGTGGATACAGATACGAATGACCATGGTGACTTTCTTGTGAACAGGTACCATATTGGATACCCATTTTGAGTAATTTACAGGTTTAGAGAACTTAGCGTCTAGGAGCTTGATAATTTCTTTGTGACATGAAGCGAAAACCTCAGGGAAACTATCGTTGTTTCTGATGTATGTGTTTCACATCTAGATATGTCAATATGTTATGGATGACTATGATAGGATCGATGTTGGGCATGTCTTCAAATGAACATGCAAAGACTTCACGATCATTGTCGAAAAATAGGTTGTAGTTGTCTTTCTCTTCAAGACGAAGTTTCTTAGAGATAAGAACTAATATAGGATTGTCATTTGTGTTGAAGTTAACTGCTTGATTTTCATCGATAAGCATAGTGTTGTCATCTTAAAAATGATATGGAGCCGAAGAAAGCTTGGAGATAGGATCTGTTTTTGAATTAACACTAGCGACAAAATTACTGAAACAAGGAGCCTTTTTCTCCAAATGACAAAACTTATGATGTTGGCAGAGAGGTGGAGACTCTCTGGCATGGAGTAATTCTAGGATAGTTGTGTCACTAGGAAGTGTAGGTAATGGTCCATAATATTCAACGTCTACTGTTGTCAACCTGGAGCTACGCCCTGAATCGAAGACGTGCACGAAACGGCCAGTCTTCTATCCGGATCTTCTCACGAGAGTGGGTGCCCTAATGGTGAGAAGAACCTCCAGAGAAGGCTGGTTCCTGTATGATGTATTGATGAGGATCTCTACTCTACGCTACGGACTACCGTGGAAAAGGGAGAAGGGAAACTTAAAGGGGAAATCCTACCTAAAAGGGGTGATACACCAGAAGTTTGATCCACTCAACTTGGAACCTTGAACACTGAACAATCAAAGGAAAAGGAAGACCTTAGACTTCAATCAATCACTTATGCATAAATATTTCATGAAGAGGTTCGATCCAATAACTAAAACCTGAGGGAAAACGATGGAGAGAGGTCCGATACAAGACACTTTGCAACCACCTAACATCTACTTACAGCTTCAGCAAAAGACAATAAAGAACACTTTAACATGACCTGCACAAGGATAATCTAGCAACTAGGTATGAACCAGAATTTGGGAAGGGAGAGAAATCTACCACTTATGCAAATTACTGAATGAAATATACACTATGCCAATGCTTGAAATCTGAAAGTACAGTCCTTCTATTGATCGAAGAGGTTACACAACTCACCAATGGCAGAGTCTGGTCTAACCAACAGAGATTGGATTTTTTTTTTAACAACGCTGAAAGCCATTATATAGAAAATTACAAGAGGCCAAAGATTGGCGCTAAAAATTTGAAGAGAAAGATTCACTTTGGTTAACTCAAGGCTTTACTTGGCCTTTCAATAAAATATATTTTCCTTTTTGTCCTTGCATGAAGCTTCGTCGTTTGATGAAGTGAACTTATCTTTGTTATGAACCGCCCGCCTCTCTTTGCTTGGAAATCCACGCAAATGTCAATTTTAGAACTTCGTGAGCCACTTGATGCCGAGTTGTAGCGTTTGAAAGCTGAGTTAAATGAAGAGATCATGCTGAGTTGGACAAAGAGATCATGCTCCTTCGCATGGAAAGCTCCTAGTGGATGTGGCGTTTAACAATTAGTCAACTCTAAATCTGGAACAGTCAACTCGTCGTTCGAATTTGGAACTTCGATTGAAGCTGAGTTGGACCTTCGGATGCATGAGTTGACTGGAGACGAACAGGACTTCAGCAGTCAATCAACTGAAGCTTTGACAGTAGTTTGAAAATAGCCCTTGCTTGCATGTATTCTGTCCTATTCTGGTCTGCTGTTCGTGTCTATTTCTGGCGGGATTCTATATTCGGATGTATTTGTCTATATTTTTACCCGTTTGGCCTTTTCTTTCAGAATTTTGGCTTTACCCCTGTTCCAACAGTTACTTCCTACGGTCAAAATTTGACGGCTAGCGGGACGTCACCTTTGGTCATTTTTTTCTTCAGACTTCTCTGTATATATTTCCTGCGGCTTTCTTTCCTTTGGCTTTTGCATTTCTTCGGGTTCTTTCCCACGGTCTTTTCTCCGAATTACTTCGGACAAAAGTCCGAAGAAATTATGACTTCCTTTTGCACTTGATTCAGAAGCCTTCAGATTTACTCTGCCTTTCTTTTTCTCGAGTTTATTTTCTCGGCCCCTTTCTCCGAATTTCTTCGAACATTTTGTCCAAAGGAATTCCTTCGGACAAAAGTCCGAAGGTCTCTTTAGCTTTGCCTTCACTTGTTTTCCGAAGCTCCTTAGGATTTTATTGACCGTCGGCTTTTTGCTATTTTCCCGAATTTCTTCGGACTTTTTGTCCGAAGTATTTCCTTCGGACAAAAGTCCAAAAGAATTCATTTTATTTGTTTTGCCTTTGTTTTTTTGTCTTTTGGCCTCCATGTGTCTTCCGAATTCCTTCAGACAAAAAGTCCGAAGGATATCTTCCCTTGCCTTCTCCGAATGTGCCCTTCGGCCTTTGAAAAGTGCCCTTCGGAAAAGACATAGTGGTCCTGTCACTGAGCAAGTGCCCTCCACAAGGGCTCGTTACTGTCCCTCTGTGCCCTTCGGAAAAATTGGAGGACACCCGGGTTATTTGCCAAGGTTCCGAATCTTGCTCCTGTGCCTTCCCAAAGGGTAGGTGCCCTTCGGGATTGTTGCAAATGACCCTTCCAAAGGGTACCCTGCCCTTCGGGATTCTTGTAATGGACTCTTCTGAATTAATCCTTGGTTTTTCCTTGCCTTTTGTGCGGACTTTCCTTCTTAGTGCTCTTCCGAATTTCTTTGGACTTTTTGTCCGAAGGAATTCCTTCGGACAAAAGTCCAAAAGAATTCATTATCCGAAGTAAAAAACCTTTTTGATGAACCATTCCGAAGGAATTCATCCTTTGTAGCAAGGACCCTACCAAAACAATGTGCTTTTCTTCCTTGGCTAGAGACGTGAAATTTCCGAATGGCTAGAGACAATCTGACTTGTGGAAGAATTGTCAACATTTCTGGCGACTCAACTGGCTCAGCATGCCTGCTATGCTTGAGAACTCAGACCATGTATAGACGCTATTCAAATTCCCAAATGGTGAACCTGATTTCTGATTGAAAATCTACTCTGATCATGGTTGTAGTAACCTTCTTCAAAATAAGAAGGGAAACATACGAAAGCGGAAAACTAACTAGAAGCAAATGTGCAAACCAGCACTTATTGAACAAAACTGAAGCAAACTACTGTGCTTGAACAACACTTGGAGGAAACCAAAAACAGCTAAATAACCTAGCTAACCATGATGAAGCATGATCCGCCTGGATCAAATGGGAAATTATTGAATTTACTCCTTCCAAGAGATGGTACAAGTTGCAAGGCAGAATGTTTATTAGTCATAACCTTTGATGAGGCATTTGCCTTGTCGACCAACTGTATTAGCATCTTCTCAAATGGGTCATCAACAGCAAACCAGTCACCAACAAAGACAAACTCACCAAATATTTCCTGATCTTTTTTAGATTGCTTGTCATCTACCACCATATCAAGTGATACTCCATTTATGCATGCCTTTTGAGTGACCACATCCTTCTTATTGACTGCTGCAAGTTCATCCAGCTCTTCAAGGAGCTTTGAGCAAGCAACCCAATTTGTACTGTGACCTTGAATAGGTGATTCTTGATCAAACTTCTCATAAACATGCTCTTCAATAGCCAACATATCTGTACAAAGCTTTTTAATCTCTTGTAGAGGTTCAAGGTACAACTGCCAATCATATTTTTGTTCTTCATTTTGATCTATTTGAACTGAATCAGTTGTCACGCTATCTGAATCCTTCTCAATATGAGATACCTGTAACTCATGTATGACTTCAATTTGTACCAGCTCCTCTTGAAGTTCCTCTACATCAAGATCAGTCTTCTCACTCTCAACTATAATTGGATGCTCAACTACAACCTCAAGTGAAGTATCAATAGGAAATTCTTCCTTAAACACATTTGAAGCATCTTCTTCACACTCTGCAAGAACTTGTCCTGTAGCTGCAACTTCTTTCTCATTCCTCCAAAGAACAGGTTCCTCCTGAGAAAGGGGGATGGCAGGAGGGTGATAAAATTCATTTGTTTGAGAGGGAATATGAAGCATGGGAGGTCGATCATGATCAGATTTTGGAATCTTGAGGGCAATGGAATTATCTAGGGAGTTTTGGAGGGGAGGGAAAGAGAAATTCTTAAAGGCCTCTGTATTTTGTTCCTTCCATTTGGCCATTACCTCATCAAAGTCTGGAACCTGCTTGTCCTCCTCGACAACCTGAGCTTGAGGGATGATTGGTAAGGTAATGGGACTATAGGAAGGTCTAGTCTCATGAATAGTCACTTGAATAGGCTCTTGACTCCAACTAGGAAGCTCCCTTGGCACACACTGGGCATGGTTAAGAACTTCATGAGAATAAGAAGCACAATAGCCCTTTGTAGACAATTGGTTTAACTCGATTTTCTGCCTTTCCCAAGCCTCCATCTTTTCCAATGCAAGAATACATAGTCCATTTATCTCTTCTGGATCATTGGACACATTTCGAAATAGACCATTCACTTCCTCATACTGAGAGTTGGAACAAACCTTTCTTGCATATGCTAGTATTCTGAGCTCTATTTCATTCATTTTTTCTTGAAGGCAATACTGCTCATATGCAACATCATAGCTTACGTGGGCTCTAGATTATATGGGCATTATAGCTTGATTTATGACATTAGCATGGTGATACTGAGCATCTGGGTTTGCAATGGCTTGAGAGCAAGCAATTTTGGGAAGGGTGGACTGTCATGTCCTTTTTTTGAAATAATTAATAATGAAATAATTTAATATGAATATTTTAAGTTGTCCTAAAGTTACTTTAATTAATAACATGGAAAAAGGACACTTAATCATTATTATTAAAGTGGGTCATAAAGTAATAATTATTAATTGGGCCAAAAGCAAGGATAAAGATGACTTTATTAAAATAAAAGTATGTCAACGTCAAAATAGAAGATAAAGCGTTGCTTTTTAGGGTTTTGGTGGAAAAAGTAATTATTAAAAGGGTTGGATTAAAAAAAACATTATTCATAATCATTCGATCAATTTCAAAACCCTTTTCAAGCTTGAGCAGCTTTTGTTCAACTTATCCGAGGACGAAAACCCTTTAGATGAACAAGATCCGAAGACGAAAACCCTCCCATCCTCTATGGTGGTTCCACCTAGGGATCATATTTAAGATTGCAAATCAAGATTTATTCCATTTTTATCTTGTTGTACCGTTGCTACAGTGATCCATACCATTGCTACAGTTATCCATACGGCTGCTACAGTATCCCATACTTCCAGATAAATTGTTGTACCTTGTTCTACTAGATAATATTTGGTATTTATTGCTGAATTCATTTTTTGTGGACTTTTACAGTTAGAGTTTGTTGCAATAAGTTTGTAATCAACATATCGAATCAAGATTCCAGTTGGGTATTATCAATTTTGCATATTTTAGTTGCATGTTATTATCTAGGGTTTGTTTCAACTTGCTTATTTAGAAATTTACTAGAAAGGATTTACGGAAAAGTCCAAAATTGTTGCTTTTTGTCCAAAATTGGACATTAAAATCTTCCAGCACCTCCATATCCATTGCAATATCAAGATAGCGTTTAGCGATTCTCTCATCCAATTGGGATGGTCATCTCCACTATCTGCCTTGCCACCATAAGCAAAACCAAATGTCCCGTCCTCCAAAAAGGACTTGGTGCTTTCATACAAGTATGAGGCTCCTCTACTATAGCTTGATGAATGTGAACTCTAGCATTAATCTCTACCTCTCGACCAAATCTCTCCTTCTCAATTGCAAAATCTAGGTAAGCAATCTTCTTTGCTAGTGCCTTGGTCATTGTGTGACACTTTGGTTCTAGAATGTTCATATTAGTTATGAAATGATACTTGGACAATTATTTTGTTGAGGAAAGTATTCACGTGGTGTTAGTTTTGTGTATTTACTGAGAGGCAAATAGTGTTTTGTAATAGTTAGTTATCAGAATATTGTTGTATAACAATATTATGATAATAGATTAGATTAGATTAGATTATATTGTTATGATTTATAACAATATATCGCTTATAGGTTTGTGAGATATAATAGGGAGTCGGGTCAGAGATTTAAGGAGATATGATCTCTTTAATTATAGGAAAGAGTTTTCCTATTTAAATGTAAACTCCCATATTGTTAAAGATTCAGAGAGTGGAATATATTATTGTGTTGAAAATTATCTCTGTGTGATCAACTCCATTAGACTGTGCATGATTTAAATGTGTTCGGCTCCTCCTATACTCAAGAATGGTATCAGAGCGGGGGATTCTGTTGATGGATCAATGATTTTTTTAAGGGGCAGCCATTGTTTTCCATTGCCCCAATTGATGAAAAATCTCATATGCTAGTAGTAGTTTGTAGTTCGATGTAAGAGTATGTTATTTTTTTGTTTAACAGGGTATTCTCTATGTGCATTCAGCGATTATCATGCTTTGAGCGTGCATGTTTCTGCTGCGGATATGAAGGTATCATGTCAGTAAAGAAATTAATTCTGTAGACATACAGAATTAAAAAAAATTGAGTTTAACGATTCAGGTTTGAATACAGCACGCCAAAATTCATGATTGTGCCAACAATCTGCTGCATGTTGTAGGAGTGATATGCATGTGTAGGGGTCGCTCTAATTACTACTGAGATCACGATTTTGATATCTGGTTGTTTCAATCAATTAATTTTGAATTGGCATCAGCCCACTCATATTGCCAGGATGCTATAGAGATAGTTGGCGGAATAAGAAATTCTATAAAACTGAAATAGCATTACAAGCTCAAGTGAAATTTCGAGTTCATGTTTGAATTAAATGTGTTGCGGTATAAAACATCCATATATGCCGTATAAATTGAAGATAATTTGACTGCGATTTGGATCAGCTCCATTTGGCATAGTACCATCTTATATCTGATCCGTGGCCATCCATCACTAGCTGCTATTCAACTCGCCTCCCAGCTGTAAAACTGCGTTCACGCAGAAGCAACAGATAAAGGAGAACGACGCATTCGCCTACAGATTCACTTACCAGCGGTTCGTGCATGTTCAAAGGTTCTTTTGTTTATGACGCCACCATCTTCAACGTATGTCAACATTGGATCCACGAGCTTGGTCTCCCTGAGTTCTTCTCAGACTCGGTATTCTTTACATGTCCATTGTTTTTGTGCCACATCCTCTTTGATCCCAACGTGCAGCTGTCAAAAGTCTTTCTTTTTAATATTTTGTATGTCTGGTCAAAATATTCATTTAAAGTTTGTCAATTTGTAAGTCACTGAGTCGATTTAGAATTGAATATTCCAGTTGTAGTTTTATAATATTTTTTGTGTCGTAAATCTTTAGGGGTCATATGTTTTAAATTGTCAAATTCTTTATTACCTCGGTTTAGAATTTTTTTTTTTTTTTTTTTTTGAGTCTTGACAACATACATCGAAGTATATGTCTCAAAGTCTTTAGTTAATGTTTAGAAAATATTGGATTCAATTTCTTTGTCTATCATTTGATTTGTTAATTTACGGTCTCCCTAAATAATGTAATGAGTCAAGTGTTAGTATTAAGAGTTGTTTTTATGTTAAAAATGAGTCAAAATCATTTTTATGTCAAAAAAAATTAAAAAAGATAAGGTTTGTCGTAAAAAGTCAAAGTCGTCAAAGTCATTGTCAAAAATTATTAAAATAAAAAAATTTGCTTCATGGATGCATTTTCGCTTATACGCGACGTCCAGATTGTGGGGGGGATTTCCCCTCCGAAAATTCATGCCCCTGAGCTTCACAACATCATCGGTTGAGTAAGCAACTTCAGACACTGGAGGCTAGAGGATACACAAAAGAAGGTCTTTCAGTGTCCTCTCGTCAGTCGCCAATGATGGGGCTGCATCAATGTTTTGGTGACATATATAGTATGGTGTGTTTTTCATTTCCCCTATGTGTATTTCCAAAATAAGAACAGATGATACATGCATGTTCAAAGAGTGTAAAACATGAACTTCTCTCCTTGTATTTGCTCTTGTAGCATGTTTGTGATGAGGATAAAAGAAATACTGTAACCTCATGATTTTGTGGTTGGTGGTTAACTACATTGAAAACCATTTGTAGTTGTGGTTGGTGGTTACCCACTGGGAAACCATTTGTAGTCGTGGTTGATGGTTCACCACATTGAAAACCATTTGTTGTTGTCATTCTAGGTTTACCACATTGAAAACCTTCATGAGGGATCATGAGTATGAGTCAATTACAGTATAGGGATACATTCTCCCAACGTTCACACTAGGGGGGTGAATGTTGAGGATAGTATTCACATGGTATTAGTTTTGTGTATTTACTGAGAGGTAAATAGTGTTTTGTAATAGTTATCGGAATATTGTTGTATAACAATATTACGATAATAGATTAGATTAGATTATATTGTTATGATTTATAACAATATATCACTTATAGGTTTGTGAGTTATATTAGGGAGTCAGGGGAGAGATTTAAAGAGATATGATCTCCTTAATTGTAGGAAAGAGTTTTCCTATTTAAATGTAAACTCCCATATTGTTAATGATTCAAAAAGTGGAATATATTATTGTGTTGAAAATTATGTCTATGTGATCAACTCCATTAGACTGCATGATTTAAATTTGTGTTCGGCTCCTCCAATACTCAACATATTCTAATCATGGTCTTTGGATCCACACCATTGACACATCAAGAATGATCCTTCCTAAGGCTTACTCTGACAATCTCATAGGAAGTGCCTCATTTGTTGCACACTCAACATTGAACTATGAGATGACAATTAACATCCCTTTATATCCATCGATCACAATCTTCATTTTGGCTTCTTTTACCTTATTAGGGATTTTTATATCCTCTGCTCGTAGCTTCCTTGAAGTTTGAAACTTTTGTTTCCCATACATGTTGGATTTTGAAACTTCTAATTCCCATACATGTTGGCAGTAAGCTGAAGGCAAAGGATGGGCATTTTGCTCATGAAGATAATAGAAGAGTTTTGATATATATAACCATTCACATGCCCATGAAGTTGCAGACCTTATGGTAGTTTTTCCATTAGCACTCTTTAAATGCCCAAAGAGAATTTTTATTTTCAATGCCCTTGCTAAAGAAGTTACAGATAGGAAACCCACAACGTGTCCATGACTCCTAAGAAAAAAGCATATCCTTAGATGGTGTTTGTGAAGGTGTCTTATGCCCCATAGAAGATTGAAGTCTGGCAATTAAAGATCCAAAAACATCCCTGGTGACAAAGGCTGCTTTAGCAACATAGCCTTGGGTCATTATCGAATAAATTTTGAATTTTGGCTAGATATGGTCCAATATGGAAGCAAGTCATGGCCTGCAGCACGCAACAAATGTGAAAACATTTTAATAAAACTCATCTTGTGTGAAAATTAGATTGTTTTAACAAGTAGTTTTGATTCTACATTAGAAAAATGGAGTTTTTAATTCTTTAAGCACTTGGCCATATGTGTAAAAGGTATTAAAACAAATAAAGGGGAAATTTGTAGCATTGAGTTATGTTAAAGATACATGGACTATAAAGAAGTTGATTAATGTTAAAACCCTTTTTTGATGGGGGTGGAAGGCTCACATGGGCTATAAATCTACAAAACAAGGAATTTAGCCACTAAGCTTTATCTGCACGAGTTGTCAAAGTTCTGACTCCACCAATTTTGGTATTGGATCGATTTCTCAAGATTTGAAGCCCTGATCTAGGAGGAGGGGTACTTCAAATTGGGATGTGTTTTAAAACAAAAATGGCTGGTTTTCAAGGGAGTATGCTTCCAGACTCTTTAAAATTGAATGGAAGAAACTATTCCACTTGGAAGTTAAAGATGAAGACAATTCTGAAACATCAAAAGTTATGGGGCATAGTATAGGGCATTAGGAACAAGACCGTGGGGTGGAGTGGATGAACAAAGTAAATACAAAGATGAAATATCCCACTCAAGCTAAATATCAAATTCTGAAATTTTTATATTTGCAATTCTAATTAGGACTGGAATTTCATTAAACTAAGATGACAATATGCTGCAAATTAATAATCGATAATTAAGTTTGAGTTTTTATTTTGTTCTAGAAAAGTACAACATAAAAAAAATACTAATTTTTTACCAAACCCTAACCTAGCATCAACGTGAAACGCATAAAAATCCTTGAAACCTTAGGTGAAACGGCTCAGAACAGTACAACAGCCCTGAAATGATACAATTCTGCCTAGTCTGACAGAGTACGGTTGCAGTACGGATGCCGTATGGATTTGCACTTTTTTACAATAGGAACAACCTCCAAAAAGCTACAATCTGATTTTTACAAGCAAGGACAACAAAACTAGGGCAAAAGGGGATGATGCCCAGCTAAAGCAAACTCTATGAAATTGATTCTAGAAATTTTCCTTGACTTTGCAACTTCACAAGCTCTGAAAATAAATGGTGGCTTTTGCAAACCTTGATTTTCTGACTTCCTGTAAAATAACCTTTTCAGTTGCTCAATTGTAATCCCTATACAGAATTACCCTTGTGAATTGAAGGGGTTTTGTCCTCTGATCTGACTACAATGAAGGTTTTCGTCCTCAAACAAAAGTGAAAGAATTCTAGAATTCTGTCGGGAATTGGTAAAACTAAATAATCAATCATAACGAATAATGATTGACCCTTTGTCTTTTTATAAAACTCACTTCCCCAATTCCATCCTAACCCTAAAGTAATTATAATTATTTTTTTAATAAATATTTGTTTTTTTTCGCATAATAATAATGAGTTTTTGGCCATGTAATTAATTAATGCTATTTGGCCCCACTTAATAATAATAAGTGTTTTTTCATAATATTAAATAAAGTGATGTTGAGGACAACTTAAAACATTATTATTAAATTATTTCTCTTTTTCCAGCCCTTTTGTCTACGAAAAATAACATATAGGCTAAGGGTCCTCTGATTTTATTTAATTCGAAAAAGAGAACATTACAGTGTGCTCTTCCCAAAATTGTTTGCCCTCAAGCAATACCTGAACCGTTCTGCAATTGCCGGGATCCCAAATCAACCTTGGAAAATTTCATACTTCCTTTAAATGTGCAAAATTGCAGTTGTTAATGATTGAAATCATCAAAACCAGCAATATAGAGATGATGTAACAGAGACAAAAATGACAAACCTATGTTGCATTCAGTAGTATGTTCATTGTAGAAGTGGTGGACAGCCATGCAAGGGCTGAAAACTCTCCATTAGTTGTCCCAAACTAAAAAGTACTCCTTCCCACGTCCGGACATCCTTGCAAATCCACTTGCATGGGTGTAAATGGAGTAATGCGGTGACTAGTAATGATGAGGACAGCAGCATTAAAGCTGAAAATCAGACTCGTAGCTACCATGAGTGTGTTCCTTCTGACATTTGATGTAAGGATACTATCACCATCTGCTTCTCTTATATCTCGTTGATGACCCTTTGCACAAATACCCGCATTTGGACTTACTCCACCATGCTTATGTTGTGCTACTTTGATATTCATATGAACTTCTCCTTCAATGCCTTAGAGACATTTGCATCAACTCTACTATATTGAAGATTCAGAAATTTGGCATTAACCAAAAAATCCTTTTTAAATTCTTGCAAAACAATTGATTGTTCTGGAATACCTTTTTTTGGTTCCCATGCATGGACCAAACCTTGTTGATACTAAATGTTTTGTTGTTGCAACTGCTAATCTGCGGCTTGCAGCTGAGATATTTGACCCCTTTGTGACTTGTTAATTGTTATGAACTCTGAATTTCTGTGAAATAGTTCATGCCTCTTTACTTGAAAACATAATTGGGTTTTACTGATCTGGAGAGGTGTTTTGTGGATACCCCTAGAAATTACTGAAACATCTTTTACAATTTTGCATTCAACAAGCGATATTTGATCCTCTTTGACTTCATTAAGACAAACGTTTTGCTAACAGTCAATTTTAGAAGTCAATGAAATATCTTTTTCTAATAAAATATCCTTACCTTCAACTTGCATGGTGGATTCCTCTATCTTTCTCAACTTTCTTATATATTCATATAGACCTCCTTTATTTGGATATCTCACTTCAAGTAACTCCAAGTAATCATCAAAGGAAAATTGGGATTTAAGACTATCAGGGATACCTTGATATTGGTCAAGGATTCGGGTGGCCTTAAGTTTGTATCTTTCCTTGTTCTTTTGTATTTTAATCATCACCTCTTGAATAGGATCTATATTTTCTTCCCTTTATAAGAACTTTGCTTGAAGAAACTGGGTCAATTAATTGCTGAAGGACTCCTTTGGGTAGCCTTGTTCTAATTTATATTTTGCGAGGCTTACATCATTTTTGCCATGGATTCTTCCACTATCCTCTAGATGGCCTTTGTCAAATCTCTCTCACTTTGATTGATGGCTTCATGCAAGAAATTCATTTCTTCTGTAGGTAATCTGAAATATCCCATGATGTCCCCGTCAAATTCACAGATTGGCAAAATCTAAGCTCTGATACCACTGAAATATCCCACTCAAGCTAAATATCGAATTCTGAATTTTTTTTTGCAATTCTCATAAGACTAGAATTTCATAGAACAAAGATGACAATACGTTGCAAATTAATAATTGATAATTAAGTTTGAGCTTTTATTCCATTCTGAAAAAGTATAGCAACATAAAAAAAACCAAATACTAATTTTTTACCAAACCCTAACCTAGCATCAGCGTGATACGCATAAAAATCCTTGAAACCTTAGGTGAAACAGCTCACAATATGTAATGTCCCCATTTTGAAAGTAAAACAATATTATTACTAAAATAAAAGGTATTTTTAAATACTTAAAATAAAGTAATAATAATTTAATTTTCACTTAAGTTGGGGCCTTTTTAAGGATCATGGGCACTTAAGGCCTAAAGTATAAAAGGTTCTTTTAATATTTTTTAAAAAAAAGTTTCCCTCCTATTTTGGGCACCACACTTGGGACATAGATATAAAAGGAAGGTGAGATGTTCATTCGAACGTTATGCATTTTTGGTTAGAAATTTATGTGCAAATATGTCGAGCTTGAACAAGTGACTTGAGGACGAGAACTTTCAAGCGCACCAAGGAGTTTGGGAACGAAAACCTCTACTCTTCCACATAGGGCAGCTTTATTCAAGGGTTGTAATTGCACTTTAATTTTGCATAGTTGTATGCAAGTGGATCTACAAAGGTATTTTTGGACACCACCTTCATCAAAGAATTATTGCAAACCCTTTAGAGAGCTGAAAATTCATGATTTGCAGGTCAAGGAAGTGGCGAACTTGATTTGAAGAGTTTTGTTGATTTTAAAAGAATCTAAGGCTGTAACTGTTGTCAACCTGGAGCTGCACCCTAAATCGAAGATGTGCTGAAATGACCAATCCTCTATCCGGTTGAAACAATGGGATCTTCTCACAAGGGTGGGTGCCTCAATGGTGAGAAGAACCTCCAAAGAAGGCTGGTTCCTATAAGATGTATCAATGGATCTCTACTCTGTGCTGCGAATCTACCATGGAAAAAGGAGAAAGAAAATTGAAAGGGAAATCCTACCTAATAACGGTGATACACCAAAACATTGATCCACTCTACTTGGAACTCTGAACACTGAATCAAACAAGGGAAAAAGAAGACCTTTGATTTCAGTTGATCACTATGCATAAATATTTCATTAGAAGGTTCGATCCAATGACCAAAACATGAGGGAAAATGATGGAGAGATGTCTGATACAAGACACTTTGCAGCCACCTAACATCCACTTATAGCTTCAGCAAAAGACATAAAGAACACTGAATATGACCTACATAATATGATAAGCTAGCAACTAAGTACAAATCAGAATTTGGGAAGGGAGAGAAATCTACCACATATGCAAATTGTTGAATGAATGTACACTATGCCAACACTTGAAATCTGAAAGTACAGTCCTATTGATTGAAGAGGTTACACAACTCACCAATGGCAGAGTTTGGTCTTGCCAAGAGAGGGATGAAAAAATCTAAGGCTGAAAAACCATTAATATAGAGAATTACAAAAGCCAAAAGATTGACGTTGAAAAAAAGAAGAGGATCAACTTATATTAACTCAACGCTGACTTTGTCTTTCAATAAAATATGTTTTCCCTTTGTCTTTGCATGAAGCTCCTTGGCGTTAGAGGAAGTGGACTTGTCTTTGTTTATTGAAACGCCCACCTATCTTTGCATGGAAATCCACGTCAATGTCAATTTTAGCTTCTTCATGAGCTACTGGAACGTTTGGACGTATGAGATGACAATAGTATGCATGAAATCCAACGCCAATGTCAATTTTAGAACTCTGACCTGATTCGTTAAAAGCCGAGTTGGAACATTTGAAAGGCTGAGTTGGACGAAGAGATTATTCTCCTTCGCATGGAAAACTCCTAGTAGATGTGGCGTTTAACAATTAGTCAATTCTAAATCTAGAACAGTCAACTCGACGTCCGAATTTGGAACTCCGTTTTAGCTATTGGAATGTTACGAGCTTGAGACGGACGAAAGTGCTTGCATGGAAAACTATTTTGCTGAGTGAGATAAATTCAGGTTGAATTTATTTCCTGTCTATCTATTTTTTGTTTATGTTTTTGTGCATGCGTTGCTCTTGGGTTTTTATTCCCGCGGACTTGTCTTTGGTCTTGGATTTTTCTTCGGATCTTATGTTAGTCCCACTTTCCCACGGACAATTTGTCCTTTGCCTTCTGACTTTGCTCTTCGGACAAAAAGTCTGAGACTTTATCTTTCCTGGGCCTTTCCTTTCCTTCGGCTTTATTCCCCTTTGACTTTCTCAGACTTTTTTTTTGCGGGCTTTGTGTCCTTCGAATTCCTGTGGGCTTTTTACGCGGCTTAACCCTTTGAATTTCTGCGGGTTCTTTGTTTACAAATCCTCCGAAGTATTCCTTCGGACAAAAACTTTGAAGGATATCTTCCTTTTTTTTTTTTTTTTTTTTGCTTTGTTGGCTTCATACTTTATTCTGTCGGATTTTTTTGTCTTTTGAACTCTCTGAATTTCTTCGAACTTTTTGTCCGAAGGAATTCCTTCAGACAAAAAGTCCAAAGGTATTTTCTTTGTCTTTTTAGGCCACTGGCAGAAAGTCCTTTGGAAAAATTACAAAAGTATTGCCACCGACCAGGTGCCCTCTGCAAGGGCTTGTGTCCTTCCTCTGTGCCCTTCAAGAAAGTTGGAATTGTCTCATCATTGACCAAGTGCCCTCTGCAAGGGCTTGTGTGCTTCCTTTGTGGCTTTTCAGAAAAATTGTAGGGCACTCGGGCTTTTTGTAGGGCACTTGGGTTTTTTGTAGGGCACCGAATTTTTTGCAAGGGTCCTTATTCCTTTGAATTTTTTGGATTTTCTGATTTCTCTCTCGAATTCCTTCAGACAAAAAGTCTGAAGGAATTATTCCTCAAGCACTTTACTCTTTGGCGGACCTTTTGGAAGGCTGCGGATTCTTTATTTACAAATCCCCCGAAGTATTCCTTCGGACAAAAAGTCCGAAGGAATTCTTTCGGACTTTTTCCCGAAGGATATCTATTGTCTTCTCCTTACTCTTGAACTATTTCCCGTGGACTTTTGTCCTTTGAACTTTTTCGAAGCTATGTGAAATCAAGCCTTCTTTGCCCGAAGGAAATCCTGTTGTAGCCAAGGCTTTTGCAAATGAGTTATTTCAATTGGTCCACCTCTTACCCAATGTATTATTTCTTCCTTGGCTAGAGACGTGAACTTTTCGAATGGCAAGAGACAATCTGACCTATGGAAGAATTGTCAACAGTAACTAGGGTTTTTGTAACTTTGGAACTACTTTTGAAGGACTTCCCATAGAGGGAAAATTATGATTCTAATTTTGTTTGAAAGCTACTATTTTTTTATCATTTTGAGCTAACATTTGCATTGAAATTTTCAATATTCCAGAAAATACGAATTATTGAAGTTTCAGCTGATTAAGGCAAATAATAAATTATTAAGGGTTGGAAATAAGGGAATTAATTCATAAAATTATTTGCATAATTTTTCCTAGTAGAGCGATTCACTTGGGCAAGTGGTTAGAGTGCTTTTGGGCTCTAATATTGAAGGAAAATAATCTAGTTTATATTCAGAAAATTATTTTAATATTTTTCTAAGTGGGGCGATTTGATTTGAAGAACTTGGAGACTTTGTGGACGGGATAAAACAAGGGTTTGAATTTCAGATTTGTTCCTCCTGTTTTTTTAAGTGTGGCAACTTGTTTGGAGTGGCTAAATTGACTATTGACAGCTCTAATTTATTTTTTGGAAGCCTTAATAAATTGCAAAAAGTTTTGGCATATTTATTGTGAGTTTGTGCAAAGGTTTCAAGGCTGAATGGAAGGGAAAACGCAACTGTAACAAGGTCTGAAAAATCAGAATTATTGCAAAGAAATTTCAGCTACATCGTCGTTCCATCTTGACAAAAAAAAGTTACTTTATTGTAGGTGCATATTTAGTAATTATTGGGGTTATTATCGAGTGTTATTGCTTGAAATTTGGACATCTATTGTTGCTAAGGTTTGTTGGTTTTTAAGGCAGCATTATATTATTTTTCATTTTTGCATTATGGCTTATTGGAAAACCCCAATTTATCTTAATTGTTTCATTTGGAAACATTACAGTGGTATCAGAGCCAATTTCTTGGCCAACTGTGGGATGGAAAGGTATTTGTCAAACAATGACATGGATAGGGCTAGGTTGGAACGGATTACTCAATCCCAAGATCGATTGATGGGAACTATGGCTACACTCATTCAAATGATGAAAGATATGAAAGGGGATCAACCCCTTGAAATGGAGAACCAACCTTTTGTTTGTTGGGATCTAATGGAAGATTATGATGGATATTTAACATTTGCACCTCGGTACAGAAAGAAAAGGAGCTTCAAAAAATGGCTAGCTTTGAAACAAGGCAAAGGGCTCCATGGGCACATAGCTACGTATGACATCTTGGGAAAGATTATTCTTCCTGCCATTGATGGAAATACAGGTACTTCAGTTAGAGCATGGGTAAACAAGGTTATTGAACACTTTGAATTGAGAACTAGAGGTGATAAGCAAGCTCTAAAATTGGTTATACAACACTTGGAAGGAGCTGCCCATAATTGGTGGCATCTAGGATGGAAGTCACGAGGACATGACCTCATTAAAACTCATGAAGAACTTGGTGAAAGGCTCATCAAACAATTTGAAAAGGTGGAATCTTTGGGGCAGCCAAATGAAAGTGTCTAAAATTTTGATAAACAACAACAAAGGTTGCAATAAGAAGACAAAGAGGTGGTTGAACCAAGAGAAGTAATCTCAAAGTACACCATGGAAGAAGGATCAAGTGGGGCAGCCACTTGTAATAAGGAACAAATCCTGCAAGAAGGAAAAGAGAGTGGGACAAACCCTCATGAGGGATCACATGAAGTAAACTATGGAAATTCAGAGGTAAGCAAGGAAGGTGTACCATTCATGAAGACATTCTCTATGCCAAAGAAAAATGAGCAAAATACTCTTAACCAAGGGGAAGAAAGTTGCACCCTCATGCCAAGGACCCAAGGAAGGTGTGATGAGTGGAGAAGAAGGGCAAAGGAGGCAAAGATGATAGCCTTCCAAGCTAGGCAACACCTAAGGGAGTTCAAAAGGGGAGGTGAATTCTTTAAACACCACTATGATAGTTTCAAAAACCAAAGAAAATCCATTTTGCACATTGATAAGGAGAAATGGGCAAACAAGATCAACACTAAAAATGCTAATGATCATTCCCAGCTAGCTGTAATTTCCGGAAACAACACACAGAGGTAAGCAATTTAATGACTTTCATGGCAAGAAAGTGTGGCATAACCCTCCTACTATGCTCCCACAACATTTTGGTCGTCACGAGGAGCATACCAAGAAAAGAAACAAGGTGGAGGGCATGTTAAAAGGCATGCAAACAATCCATAAAAGTGGTAAGCATCTCAATTCATTTGTTGTATGTTATATACTACATGAAATCGTTGTGACTAAAGGAAGAATGCAAGGTGGGAAGGTACAACAAATGGCAAGGGTTGAGGTATGTGTTATTTTCAATAATTCGACTTCAACATTTGTAATTCAATTACCATATAGAAAAACACACTTCAAGAGCCATGACATAAAAAGGAATACATTGTTTTATGTTGGGGCGGTAAAAGCTTGTTGTGAAGGGTCACAAGGTGCAAATTTTGCAAGGTATGTATCAATGTTTTGGAGGGAAGAACAAGCAATTCATGGCTGTTACAGTCGTTATACAGCCCACCTATATTGTGTTTTATGTGGACTTACCGAAAGAATAGCTTAACTAATCATGAAGGTGGTGATAGGTGACAAGTGCTATGACCCATGGGTCATTCCAAGGGCCATTGGTAATTCATTGACTGCTGTTTTTCATATTTTTAGTTTGTTTTCTCCAAAATTTATTGTTGCCATGATGAGTGTTGACCCTAAGGTGTGCCTCTCACACCCCAACATCATGGAAGTGGTTTGCACATATATAAGTGGATTTTCAGCCACTATAAGGGGAAGGTTGAAGAGAGAAAAGATTTGCCACAACCATGTCAAGGAGGACATGAACACACCTTTTGATATTCGGGTGGTAAGGAGTTTGCAAGAAAGAATCAAGACATCAAGAAGGGATGCACTTCATGATCCTTGAGCTTGATAAGGTGATAAAAAAGGTGTTATTAAACACCATTGTTTTTACTAAATTGTTTGTTCCATGTGTAGGAACATTAGGGAGAATAATTGCTATAGCCAAAAGTAATACAAAGAATATGGTGATTTCCAAACAAGGGCAACCGATTGAGATGGCAAAGCGGTTGAGAGATACAAGTGTGATTTTTAGGCCATGGCAAAAGGCTACAAATTTTTATTATAGACAACCAATGGCTCCAAGGGAAATTCAGTTTCCTACCTCTTTGGTAAGTATGCATAATTTTGATTTATGTGTTCCATGGAGAGGAGAGGAGGATAGAACACTTGATTGGCAAGGGCAGTCCTTAATTTACTTTGAGCAACCCCCTATGCCAAGGTATGTGCGTGATTTTGGAGGTATAGATGAAAACATGACACACCTTTTGGATTGGGCAAGGGCCCAAGTTGTGGACAGTAGGGAAAGAGGTGAGTTGTTAGAGGATTTTTGGTTAGAAGGTCACTCAGAAAATTTTGAGTATGATTCATTACATATACCGCCTTCAACCCTCTTCAAATTCAATTTTGTTGACATTTTTCAGCTTAGGGAAAATTCTTAAATCAATGGTATAAGGTCTGATTTTTTTGTCTCAGAAATTTCTGAGTTTGAGGGTCATGTACCAACCTATCGAGGACCAAAAATGGAAAATTGGTGCCTTCTTCAGCTCATGATGGAAAGGATATGTGCATGGATGAATTATGAATTTGATCACTCAGAAAATTCTGAGTTGGGGTGGCAGGTACAGTAGTATGTGAAAGGTAAAAAACTTGATTTTTTTGATAAATTTCAGCCTATGGTGTATTCTGAAAACATTCATGATAAGGCATGCTTTTGACTTGATAAAGAAGGGGAGGTACAATCCTATCTTGTAGGTTGGTTGAGACTTTTATTTGATCATTTTGATGTTCTTCCTATGCATGAATGATGTGATAAAGGGAAGTCAAAGAGAGATGGCATGCCACATGTTTTGAAACACACTCAAGGGAGATTGCATCTATGTGCTACTTTTATTCAAAATATGTTTCAAGGCGAGATTATTGTTACTTCTTTCCAAGTTTTGGAAACATCTTTTGAAGGCACATTGATAACTATGAGAAGCTACATCAAAGGCAAACCAGTATGTCATGTGTTATTTCTTTGGGGATATTGGGAGTCTTTGGAAAGTGGTCATGACACTTTTAGCTTATAGGTTCAACCTCCAAGATACAAATTTAACAAGTTGGAAATTCAAATTGGAGTTTCTTTTCAGTGGGAAGCAATTTCAGTTGGTGAGTACATCATGGAGAATGTAAATACAACCCCTTGGCTTTTGCAATTGCTTGAGGACAAGCAATTTTGGACAGAGAGGATTGTAATGTCCCCATTTTAAAAGTAAAATAATATTACTATTAAAATAAAAAATATTTTTAAATACTTAAAATAAAGTAATAAAAATCTAATTTTCACTTAAGTTGGGGATTTTTTAAGGGTCATAGGCACTTAAGGCCTAAAGTGAAATTCTAGGGAGGTTCTTTTAATATTTTTAAAAAAATAAGTTTCCCTCTTATTTTGGGCGCCACACTTGGGACATGGATATAAAAAGAAGGTGAGATGTTCATTCGAAGGTTATGCATTTTTGGACATTGAAATTCTTGTGCAAATATGTCAAGCTTGAACAAGTGACTTGAAGATGAAAACCTTCAAGTGCACCAAGGAGTTTGGAGACAAAAACCTCCACTCTTCCACATAGGGGAGCTCTATTCAAAGGCTGTAATTGCACTTCAATTTTGCATAGTTGTATGCAAGTGGATCTACAAAAGTGTTTTTGGACAACACCTTCATCAAAAAATTATTGCAAACCCTTTGGAGAGCTAAAAATTTATGATTTGCAAGTCAAAGAGATGGACGAACTTGGTTTGAAGAGTTTTGTTGATTTTAGACGAATCTAGGGCTGTAACTAGGGTTTTTGTAACTTCAAAACTACTTTTAAGGGACTTCCCATGAAGGAAAAATTATGATTTTAATTTTGTTTGAAAGCTACTATTTTTTTATCATTTTGAACTAACATTTGCATTGAAATTTTCAATATTCCAAAAAATACGAATTATTGAAGTTTCAGCTGATTAAGGCAAATAATAAATTATTGAGTGCTGGAAATAAGGGAATTAATTCAAAAAATTATTTGCATAAATTTTCTTAGTGGAGTGATTCACTTGGGCAGGGGGTTAGAGTGTTTTGGGGCTCTAATATTGAAGGAAAATAATTTAATTTATATTCAAAAAAATATTTTAATATTTTTTCAAGTGAGATGATTTGATTTGAGGAACTTGGAGACCTTGTGGAAGGGATAAAACAAGGGTTTGAATGTGAACTTGATTTGAAGAGTTTTGTTGATTTTAGAAGAATTTAGGGCTATAACTAGGGCTTTTGCAACTTCAGAACTACTATTGAGGGACTTCCCGTGGAGGGAAAATTATGATTTTAATTTTGTTTGAAAGCTACTATTTTTTTATCATTTTGAGCTAACATTTGCATTGAAATTTCCAATATTCCGTAAGATACGAATTATTGAAGTTTAGTTGATTAAGGTAAATAATAAATTTTTGAGAGCTGAAAATAAAGTAATTAATTCAAAAAATTATTTGCATAAATTTTCCTAGTGGGGTGATTCACTTGGGCAAGTGGTTAGAGTGCTTTTGGGCTCTAATATTGAAAGAAAATAATTTAGTTTATATTCAATAAAATATTTTAATATTTTTCCAAGTGAGGCGATTTGATTTGGGGAACTTGGAGACCTTGTGAAAGGGATAAAACAAGGGTTTGAATTTCAGATTTGTTCCTCCTATTTTTTAAAGTGTGGTGACTTGTTTGGAGGGGTTAAATTGACTATTGGCAGCCATAATTTGTTATTAAGAAGCCCTATAAATTGCAAGGATTTTTGGCATATTTATTGTGAGTTTGTGCAAAGGTTTCAAGGCTGATTGGAAGGGAAAACGCAGCTGTAACAAGATCTTAAAAATCAAAATTATTGCAAGAAAATTTCAGCGACATTGCCATTCCACCTTGCCACAAAAATAGGTACTTTATTTTAGTTTCATATTCAGTAATTATTGAGGTTATTATGGAGTGTTATTGCTTGGAATTTGGACATCTATTATGGCTAGGGTTTGTTGATTTGTAGGGAAACATTCATATTATTTTCAATTTTGCATTAGGGTTTGTTGAAAAACCCCTATTTATCTTAATTCTCCCATTGGAAGACATTATAGAATAGTACGATAGCCTTGAAATGCTATGATTCTATCTGATCTGATGGAGTACAACCATGGTATAGACGCCATATGGATCTGCACTTTTTTTTTGCAAAAGTAACCCCCAAAAAGTTGTGATTTGATTTTTGTAGGCAAGGACAGCAAAACTAGGGCAAAATAGGATGATGCCCAACTAAGGCAAACCCTATGAAATTGATTCTAGAATTTTTCCTTGACCCGATAGCTTCACAACCTCTGAAAATAAATGGTGGCTCTCTGCAAACCCTAATTTTCTGACTCCCTGTAAATAACCAATTGAGTTGCTTAATTATAATCCCTGTACGGAATTGCCCTTGTGGATTGCATGGGTTTCATCCTCTGATCCGGTTGTAATGAAGGTTTTCATCCTCAAACAGAAGCGAAAGAATTCTGAAAGTCTATTGGGAAATGGTAAAAGTGAATAATCAATCATAATGAATAATGATTGCCTCTTTGTCTTTTTATAAAACTCATTTTTTCAATTTCACTGTAACCCTAAAGTAATTAGAATTACTTTTTAATTAGATATTCTTTTTTCCACTCATAATAGTTACTTTTTGACCATGTAATTAATTAATATTTTTTAGCCCCACTTAATAATAATGAATAAATATCATTTTCATGTTATTAAATAAAGTGATGTTGAGGACACCTTAATACATTACTATTAAATTATTTTCCTTTTTCCACCCCTTTTGCCTACAAAAAATAACGGTGAAATATCCTTTTTAGGGTTGAAATTAGATCAAAGGAGTTTTCCAACAAACCTAATCAAACAAGCAAATTTATGAAAGGGCTCAAACCCTAGATACACAAAATCAATTTCAAACTGTTGTAGGTGCCCAATTAGGACACAAATATATTATTCATATGCTCCAAAAATTATAGAAAATTATCCAATAATTCAATCAACAATAATCAACCAAAAACCTGATTTTTGCAATGTTCAAGGGCTGAAAATTATTACAAAAACATCAAAATTATTTGTGGTTGTTCCACACTCAACAAAGACCAAGATAAGCCCCAAAAAACCTTCACCCAACCCTGGGAAGGGTTCGCTAGGGCCAAGGATGAATCGATGTAGCGCCCAAGGGTTCGCCAATCTCATTCTGGCCTCCAAGCCACTCGCCCAGCGTTCAAACCAACTCACCACACTTGCAAATGAAAGTATGGTGTTCAAAACACCTTTGAAAGACAATTTAGCTACATACAACTTCCTTACGAAGTTACCTTAGCTGGTCTTAAGGGTTTTCATCCTTAATTCCAGTCCACCTTGAAGGGATTCATCCTCAAGGAGAAAGTCAAGCGTTTTCATGCTTAGACTCAATGAATTTAATTATCAAATCATGCATAATCCTTTCAAATGATCCCTCACTTGCCTTTATACTCATCCCCCAAAGGGGTGTGTCCAAACTGGAGGGAAGACCTTTTTCAAAATATTAAAAAAAAAAAATCCTTATAATTCCCACTTAAGTCCTTGGGCACACCTGACCCTCAAAAGACCACAACTTAAGTGAAAATTAGAACAATGAGGTATTTTTGCAATTGCCCTTAGAAAACCCTGAGCGTTCCCATTTTTTTTTCTTTTTCCTTAGCCTTTGGAAAACCAAAACAAGGCTAAGGTTCTTCATTCGATCTATGTCCCAAAGGGGGCCATAACAAACAGATAGGCTAAGGGTCTCCTGATTTTATTTAATTCAAAAAATGGGACATCTGAAACATCAAAAATTATGGGGCATGGTATAGGGGATTAGGAACAGGACCATGAGGTGGGGTGGATGGACGAAGTAAATATAGAAAGGCAATAACATTAAAAAGACTCTATTGCAAACCAGGTTTTTAACCATTTTCAAAATGTCAAAAATACAAAGGATGTACAGATAGGCTGACGAAGTTGCATGACTAGTTCTTGAGAAACAAGTTAGACACTAAAAATAAAGAAGGGTGAACAGGTATCAAAATATCTTTTCAGGATTGAGAACCTTTGGATACCAATATTGATGAAGATAAGTTGTTAATTATGGTGTTTAATAATTTACCAACTCATCTTGGAATGTTTGTCATGTCATTAATAATAATTGTTAGACAATTGAAATTTGAGGAGCTTGATGGACTGTTGATGCAAGAAATGACAATTAAACAATTTGAAGATAACAGAGATCTAAAAACACCTTACATCCCACGCAAATGTTAGCAATGTAAAGTAGTCTACAAGAAGAGAGCAGAGAAAGAAGGCAATGCCTCTAGTACATGAGAACGCAGTAGCAAGTATTTTATTTGTCGAAACAGATACAGTGAAAGACTGTTGGATTAACCACAAGAACAAAATGAAAAAAACAGATGCAAAGCAGTAACATCGCAGGAAAAGATGAAAAAGAAGAGAGCAAATATTTTTTATGGGGTTTCGCAAAGAAGCTATTTTCCAGCCTAGATGATAATTCTTGCAAGAATGGGTCAATCGCTTTGGGAGATGACTCGAAATATAGTGTACGAAGCCAGAGGACCATCATCATGAAGCTGCCAAATGGAGGAGTTTGGCATATCAAAGAATATTTTGCCTATAGCAGATTTGGAGAAAAAAATATCTAGATGAGTGAAATTACAAATCAAAATCTCAAAGTCAATTTTGACAAAGGAGTTTTCTTAATCAAAGACAGGGCATACAAATTTGAACCCCTTGCCAAACATGTTGAAAAGGATGGGCTCTTCAAATTTGATGTAATTTTAGTCAAGTAGAAGGGCTTGATTGTAAGTAAAATTCCAACAAGCGTGCTTTCGCACAAGAAGTATGGTCACCAGCCATTTCAATCTCCCCTTGCTGAACATATCTTCTGTGGTAAATGGCTTACCACATATTAGGTGGAATTTATGAAAAATGCATTACAGGGAAGTAGCATCAAGAAAATTTTGAGACAAAGGAACCTGAAGAGCAAGAGAGAGCCTTAGAGAATGTTCGCATTGATTTCTGTGGAGTAACAAGGCTTCTCACTAGTGGTATAAGGTTTTTCTTAACCCTTATTCATGATCGGTGGCATAAATTTTGGGTGTTCTTCCCAAAAGTAAAGTCAGAATCCTTGGAGTATCTTCAGAATTTTAAGTTTTTTTTTAAAAACAAATTGGAAAGAAAATGAAAGTAATTGACTGTAGAGGTGAGTCTTATCCAAGGATTTCAAGAGTTTTGTAATGCTGAAGGCATCAAGAGGTAGTTCACTGTTGCTTACTTGCCAAAATGGAAAGGCGTCGCAAAGCAAAACAAAATGATAATAAAATTGACCAAGTGCATGTTAAACAAAAAGAATCTTGACAATAGTTTGTAGGCAAATATTGTCGACATGAAGATCAATATTTTGGAGCATATCCCCAACTAAGGATGTCAAAGAATAGACACCAAACAATGCATAGTCAAAAAATAAGACACAAGTGTAACATCTCAAAGTTTTCAGATGCACACACATCCCAAAGCAGAAAAGGCATAGAGAGGGAGGAAATGTTAAAAAGTGTATTTTTGTGTTGCAATGAACATTCAAAAGCTTAGACATATGGTTCGCCATAATTTCGACATGATGCATCCAGAAATCTTCCTTTCAACATCACGTCATCGTGGAAATATGCAT
The DNA here is from genome assembly GCA_037957365.1 of Torreya grandis. Classification (NCBI taxonomy): domain Eukaryota; kingdom Viridiplantae; phylum Streptophyta; class Pinopsida; order Cupressales; family Taxaceae; genus Torreya; species Torreya grandis. The sequence continues at coordinate 1,404,381 of JARHVA010003202.1, read as the reverse complement.
AACATTAACATATGACCTTGACACAAAGAAAGTTGTCATCAATAGAGATACAGTGTTTGATGAGGAGAGAAGCACAGAAACTGGGATTGTTCTGCTTGATCAAAACACAGGAAAAGAAGGTACAGCTATTGGATTCCAACTCTGAGAAGTCTTCCTCGTTCAATTATACACGCAGAGAAGTAAACAATCCCACATATTTTTCTGATAGTTCTCGAATGCTGGTTTTTTAGAGGTGTGTTGGGCAAGTAATAGCTATGATATATTACTGTTCAGAGTCTAGTGTCTTGATTTCAAGGCTGGACTATGTGTGTCGACCAATTTGCTTTGCCTTAATAAAAATATGTACTTCCATAGCATTGACAGGCTAGGAGTTGAAAACTAAAAATGTTAAAAATGTGGTTGTATAGTTCAACAGACTCCTTTTTCCACTACATTTGCAAATCAGTACCTTCATGATCTAATTATATCCTCTACAAAAAATTTGTCGTCATATTGACTTCATTTCATTATATTTTAAAGAAAAGAAATCTTCGCAGAAAAGATATATTGTCAGGGAGAAGCAAGAAGAGAAAGAACATACAATAGCAATGAATGGACGCTTTGGTTTCTCTAAAGTCTCCATCAACAAAGACATAATGTCTGCAAGGTGGAAACCTGCAATACTGGCATAAGTAAACCGAGCAACCCCAACAGTGGATGCAAGAACTCTGTGAGAGTCGGAAAATGCATCATTAACAAGAATGTCAATTCTGGCTGAAAGATTCCTTGAAAAATTCATACAGTTTGCCACCTCCGCTTTGTAATGTGCAAGGTTGCCCAAAAGAAGAATGTCCCCGATTTGTAGTTTGTCTATATTGTGTTCAACCTTGTCTCCGATAACCGCTTCTGTGGCTGTTATTTTCTTTCCCAGACAGACCGAAAGGTAATCTGTAAATCATAATTTTCTTGAGCATTATAATCATGATGAATGATTCTTCTATTTCTTGAACATCAAAGACTAAAAGGAAGAAAAATAAATATATTATTATTTTTTAAATTCTGAAGAATAAATTATTGTAAACAATTTCAAATTTTAAGATATTACATGAGGTTGCTCATATATTTTGTTACTCTGACATAAATTTATGAGCCAGAAAAAATAGTCCTTAGGATGTCATGATCTAATACTGCCAAATCTATGGCACAAATTCACTGGTTACACAATTAAAGTTGATTTCACTTTCAATCATATTTAAAAAAGATCTGCCCTATTGGCCAAGCATTTGCGAGTTTGATTTGGTTCCCAGGGAAAGAAAAGTTTATCTTTACCAAAGTTCTTTTTAAGTTTCAGACAACTAATGAAATTGACATCAAAACTAATTATGAAGTTTAAAATTAGTTCGAGTTCGTTGGTTTGAGTCTTCATTTATTCAACTTGGCATGGTTTTGCAAAGTGCCGAAGCAAGTCACTCTTTATCTTGCAGAGCCAGTCCTGAGTTGGAGTCATGTGACTATTTTGCAATGGGGCATAAGATTTCATACGCAATACATAAGATGCATAATAATCATGTGCTTGTAAATAAAATTAACAAAGTAGCATTCTCATGTAAAGAAAGATAATAACCTGCCAAAATCTGTGCTGAAACTTCTCCTGATTTTTTAGAAATGACCCAGTGAGTAACAATCACCACCTTGGCACCAGCATTGCAAAGATACTTAAGGGTATTAATAGCATTTTTGTTAGGGCATTTAAAATCATATTGATCATCTCTGGGACATAGTTTGGAGTCAAACCGAACCATAACCACTTTCCCAAGAAGTTCTTCCTTGGGGAATGTCTTCAATGTTTGAAATGGTAAGCGGGGATTTAAATCTCCATCGGTACAAAAGGCAACCTGAAAAGAAGATGAGCAGATGAACAAAGTCAGTTATTTTAACTACTGTGAATCTTATTTCCTGAATTGAACATTGTCATATATTAATTAAAAGACTTACCATGCAAATGATTTATTCTTACCATTTACCATTTTATACTCATATATAAAATAACCTTCATTGAATATTTATGTCAAGTATACTTAGCGGTGAAAGGGAGAATTAGAAGAATTAGTATGAACTTTACTGTGGAATATCTTTATTTTGCTAAAAGTTCAATGGCCCTTTTTGTAGCAATATATTGATGGTAATGTAATGTCAGAATATAAGTTGAAAATGATTCCTAGCTCTGTTTGCAAGTTAGACCTAGTCTGCATGACTTTCCAAGTCATGTAAGCTTTCAGTGATCCCCAGCAAGGTTCAGATTTGCCAAAATGGTACTCTGCCAGATAATTTAGGAACAGAAGTCTACTTGTTCAGCCTGTTCCCAAAAGACGAGCTATAGGATCGGACTGTTGTGTTTACTATAGTATTTGAAAACAGAAGTCTGTTGTCAAATATCTGCATGATTTACTCAACTGTAAGCCCTCTCCTTTTTCTGGATTAAGGCTTCTTTTTTTATCTGAATATTTCTGTGCCATACAATTTGTAATTTCTAAGAATAGTACTAATTTTCAAGAATTTTAGACCCTGGAATGATTGCAGTGATGACAGTTTTCAAAAAGGTTACATAAAGTCCCCTGGAGTAGAGTATGTGGAAACATGAGGGGACGTTTCTAAAACGGCTGTCCCAAAATAATCTCACGAAATGGCATGTAAACAACCACTAAAAAAATACAAAAATATACCAAAAAACAGCAAACTCGTCATCTTTTCATTGATTGGGTAAAATATTTACATTATATCTGCAAAAAACTGTACAATCAGGCCTGCTGGCCAAAGAGTCATATGAGGCCAGAAGAAACTAAATTGGCCACCCTAAACTCATCATATTTTCACAGGCTAACAAAAATTGCCCCACAAAACATCTAAGTCTGTAACTATACTTCTTAAAGTAAACTGATTACCTAAAAATAAAGTGAACTTTGAAAGACGGTTCATGGCCAACACATAGTAACAGAACCGTAAGGACCAACTGAGATATGAGAGTCATTTAAAACATGAAATTGTACACGAATACATCTAGTGTAATCCAGCACCAAACAGATGCCCTACTGAATCAGTTCCTCCAACTTCAACTGAGTTTTGGCCACCTCAACCATGGCTGAGCCGAGATAATTGTTTGTTGCCAAGCTATCTTCGATTATCTGCCAAATCTGATCACGGAAACCTAGCATAGCAAGTGTAATGCCTTTTGCTATCCATATCCACTCTTCTACATTGCCATAATTGTTACTCACAAGCTATGTTGACTCCACTAGTAATCTTGTCTGCTACGTTATTGATCATGTTGAAATGTTGCCTCTGCCTCAATATAGGCATCATCATGCTACTTATTGAGCCTATCTGCAGCATTCATGGCCACAGACAGGGTTGTCTTCAATCCCAAGTGCATTGCATCAAACTCCACATTAGGAATCGAAAGAATAGCAGGTCCCACCAATGTGTAGCCCTCTAAGAAAGTTGTGTTCTTCTTTGCTAAGAGAACCCAATCACATGGCATTTTCCAAAACCAAAGATGATATACCTATCTAAAACTCTTCCTATCCCTGTTTGAAGAATGACAGAGTAATAGGGAACAAGGATAAAAATCAATATGACAACCAAGAACTATAAGGCACTTGCTCACAAAAAATCATAATGGTTTCAATTGCAAAGTAATGTCCATTGACGTAGGTGGCAACTAATAGTGCAATGATTTGAATAGGGAGATGCAACAAGGGTTTGAGGCTTAAGCTTAAAAACCAATCACATCTCATCTCCTTCAACCTAACATCTTTCATGGTAGTTCAAAAGGGTGCCAAGGTGGGGGATCTCATGAAGCCAAAATGGACCTCCATGATGCATCCAACTAGGTGTTTAGTTGGCATGTGCAATCACTAAGGGCTGACTGGTCAATAAATGCCCAAATCGAATCTCACCTACCACCCGCCTTGTTAAACGATCTTCAGGCACTTTTGAGGAGACATAAAATACCCTACTTATCTCCTTATTTCTTCTGGTGTATTGAGTCCATGCTCTTCATTTGAATCTTGCTAGATGAATCTAAAACTAGAATATCATGATTTCCTTCTCCATTTGTATCAATGGGTGACCATATTGCTAATAGTGTTCCTAATGTTACTACCATCCCTAATCTTACTCTCACTCAGAGATAATAACTTGGTTATCACCCAATAGAGGAGCAGAAGTTGTTCATGATAATGGGATAACAGAACAAACAAAAGCCAGCCTGAACAGATGATGATGGATGAAGGCATGAATAAACAAATGATCATTGGGGTAATCTCTTACAAAAGCATCACGAACCCGCACACCCCAATCCCTATGCACTTCTTAGGATGTGCACTTAGGGAGATTGATGTTGTTGACGAGTCCTACAAGAGAAATTGTGTAATGTCCCCAAATGGGACAATTTCATGCAAAAGGGGTTTTCCCTTAAATCCCAAAATTCTGAAAATAAAATCAGCAAACCCTAGTTTACAAAATAAGCTCAAAAACCCTTGTCAAGCCCTAAAAACTCTAGACGCCACAATAGTAGGGTTTTGTAGATGATTTTCAGCCAATAAGTTGTCTCAAAATTAATTGAATACTTACTGAAAACAATCAATAAATTAAATGCATGAAACAAGTACCTTTTTGTCAAAATTATTGAAGCTCAAATGCACTTTATGTTGGCTGAAAAATCTGATTTAATTCCAAAAATACAGCTGTTCTGAATATTTTTTCGCTTCGAACCCTTGCCAAAAATCTGCCCTCAACAAATATTATTTCCTACAAATAGCTGAAAACTTCAAAAATTCATAAGTCCCTCAATATTTGAAATTATGATGCAAACAAGAGCAAACTGATCATAAAAAAAATGGCTATCAAATAAAAATAATTTCAAAATTTTCCTTCCATAAGAAGGTCACCAAAAGTTGCTCCGAAAATCTGAAAACCCTGGTTTCCTATCAAAATAATTAAATAATAATTCTGAAAATTATTATTTAATTTTCTACTTCAAACCCTTCACAAACTCCTCTAAATCTTCACACCAACACGCAGAAAATTAGCAAATAAAATCAGTATATTTAATTTGCAATAAATAGATCAAAAGAGCCCTCCAAACCCTAGATCCAAGCTTCCAAGGTGGTTCGCTCCACTTGCAAAAAGAGTATAAATATTTAACAATGTTAATATGCAAAAAAAAAACCATGAAACCCTCATAAAAATCCACACAAACTCACCAAAACAAATCACCCCACTTCTAGAACAAGAGCAAGATCTCCTTAGCAAAAGGTGGTGTCAAAAGACATATTTTTAGATTGATCAACACCAAAGGTAGCGAACCTCTATTGGGCATGCATCTCAATAGTTTTCTTCAAGCATGAAGAATAATTTTATCAAAATTCAACATATCCTCCATTGTAACCTTCGCCATGTATTTATAATTTCCAACGGGGGTGATCCACTTTGGGAAGATAAAACACATTTCTTTTTCCCTACTTTAGCTCCCATGCCGATATTTTTTTTTCGAATAATATATTAATTAGTTGCCTTAATCAAAATGGTAATTAAAATTACTTTAGGCAAATAAATTAATAATTAATTCATTTAAACACCTTAGTAGTAAAAACCACTTTTTAAAATATTCTATTAATTAAGTAATAATTATCTTATGATAAAAATCACTACTTTGACAATTGATAAATAATTAATAAAATATAATTCCTAAAAAGGGCTCCTTTAGTCTATGGAAAAATAGACTAAAGGTCTTCAATACCTGTTTATTCATGATGTGGAAATGGGGACATTACAAATCGTCAGCAAGTGAAAAATATAGGTGTATACATGTGCCCCACCCAAACCCATCCTATGTCATAATCGTGTAAAGTAGGATGGTGCTTTGGGAAAAGAACATAGCATCCACTAAGATAAAATCAAGTGTTGTAATAAATGAAGTAAATTAAAAATAAATAAATGTGTACCTTCACTTTCCTGGCAGAATTTTCCCCAACAAACATCAAATTGAAAAGAAAAATGAGACAAGTAATGGGTAGGTATTAGGTTTCCATGTTTCAAAAAACATGCAATTTTTAAGAGTCGAAGAAGAATTGGCATCCCTGCATAATTGCTTTGATTTTTAGAAAATGCAGACTAAAAATCAAAAGCATGGTCGATGCAATTTTACTAGATGGCCAATGCAATTGATTTTTTGTTGTCTAGCATAAATTTTGAGTTTTTCTTGTGTTTTCACTAATTTTTGTCTAACGAGAGACTAATTGTGCATTGTCGATTCACATTTTGCAAGAGTGGAGACGACCCCGAGTATGGCGGATAGTGGATGCATCTTGGCTTCCAAATGTGTTTGTTGGGCTATCAGACATGGACAGGGCTTGTTTGATTAGCCAAAGGTTTGGGGGCATCATGGAGATGTGCAGGGTATCTCTAGATGCCGAGCTGATAATGATGTTATTGGATCATTGGTAGATACACACAAATTCGATGGGGCAGTACCATTGTTTGCTATAAATATGTGCCAGGCAGCATTGAAGCAAGGCACAATGTTCAGTATGGGTGCGGGTATTGTAATATTATTGTATATAATATTACTAATACTAGGCGTAATATGTAAGAGAGCTTTTGTCTTGTAGCGGGAGATGAATAGACTATGTAAGAATATGAATAGTCTACATAGAAGGTGAAATGAATAGCCATATTGTGGATAAAAATATTTGTAATCTTTCTTCATTTAATGCAATGTGAATACAATTTTGCTTTGCACCAAATTATTAATTATTGTCATTCCATTATTCATGGCCTAACATTAGTAACAGAGCACACGAATATTCAATCTATTTTTCATCCTTCATTTTCCTAAGTCCCAGCTGCAATTCAATTCCTAGCTATACTGCACTGCTATTAATTGAAGCGCTAAAATTGAGCATAGTTATTTTGTGTAGTTTGAGAGCGTTGATTTAGATACCTCTTATTTGCTTTTGCCAATACTATTGACATTTTTGCCCCCACAGGGCAAAATTGTCACCCCTACACTTCGGAACTTTGCTATGGTGCCAAGTTTGTCTTGTGAATCAGTTTTGGGGTCCTCAAATGAGCATTTACAGCCACCCAAGTGGCCATCTACAGCGAGGTAAAATTTAGTCATGCAAAGGTTTCCAAGGAGCTTGCTTGATTACAACCAAACGTGCAAATACAGCCAAGATATTCAAGCTGCAAGTTCATTTGTTTTGTCTTCCCAAGGAATTTTTCGGGTATAAAAGGTGGACTATTTCTTCAAACATTTTGTCCGAGAGAGAGTTCTCAAAGAATTGACAAAAAGTCCAAAAAAAATGACTAAGTGGCAATCGTTCAAGGCTTTTTTCTTCGGTTTTTTTGTCCAAAAGAAAAGAGGAATAGCACAGTTGAGAAGACAAGACAAAAGTCCGAAGGAATAAGGATGGTTACAAAAAACCCGGGTAACTAACAAAAAGCTCGGGTGATTTACAAAAAGCCCGGGTGCCCTTCAATTCTTCCGAAAAGTGAGTTCCAAAGGACACCTGCCCTCGCAGAGGGCACTTGGTCGGTGGCAGGACCCTTCAAAAGTTCCGAAGGGCATAGAGGAGAGACAAAAGCCCTTGTGGAGGGCAGAGACATAAACAGTGGACCCTTCAAAAGTTCCCAAAGGCCATGAAAAGATAGCCAAAGGAGACGAATTCCTTCGGACAAAAAATCCGAAGAAATTCGAGAGAAAGAAAAAACCCGGGGAAAATAGACAAGACAAAGGCAAGACATAAGAGCCTAAAAGGAATGAATTCGAGGAAGTTAACAAGGAAGCGAATTCCTTTGGACTTTTTGTCCAAAGGAATTCCTTCGGACAAAAAGTTCAAAGGAATAAGTAAAGTCGACAAAAAGCCGCAGGAAATGAAACAAAGGGACAAGCAAAATAATCCGAATCAAATACAAGTAATGGAAGGGATGGACTAATTTGAAGCAAAATATCCGAGGAAAGTCAAAGGGAAATCTGCCTATGCAAAAGGGTTGAAAATAGATAACCCGATTGGAAGTTGAAGACAAAAATAAGAATCCTGCCAAAAATAAACAAGACACAAGCAGAACACGAGAAAAGCCACAAAAAACACAAAGTGAACTGAGCATGATAAATAGCATGAACAAAAACGTAAGCACAAACAGGACTGAGCCAGAACTAAACAAGAAGAAAGACAAATGCAAAAATAGATGCATGAGCAAAGATTAAAGCAGAACTGAACATGGACATAAGCATGAACAGCGAATAAAACAAACGCAGAATAAAAACAAAGGTAGGATAAACAAAGATCATGCGCAGACTAACATGAAGTGACTCCAACAAAGTAAACGCTTTTAAGAAAGCAAGCACGCTTCAATTCTGAAAATAGAGTTGTCTTGCATGATGAACAGGCAAAGCGTTGAACGTTTCAAATAGCAAGAAATTCCATGCACGCACTCTCGCTTGTCTCGAAATCTTGAAACGTTCTGACGGTTCAAACATAATTCTTAATTTGGCATTTGCGTTGATTTCATGCAAAGGAAAGCTTGTAAATGTTCCAGCAGCTCAAGAGGAGTTCTATAGTTGGAGATTGGCGTAGCATCATGCAGCTTGGGCCCACTATCCATTTTCAATGCCAAAAAGCTTTCATGCAAGGTATAAGACAAAAATAGATTTTATTTGAAGGCTGAAATAACACAAGTTGGACTGAGTTGACCTCTTCTTCTATTTTCAACGCCAATCTGTTGGATGTTGTATACTTTTCTACATAAGTTGGCTTTTCAGCCTTGAATTGATCCCTCTTGGTAAAACCAGACTCTGTGATCCCTCTCTTGGTAAGCCCAGACTCTGCCATTGGTGAGTTGTGTAAACTCTTCAATCAATAAAAGGATTGTACTTTCAAATTTCAAGTGGTGGCATAGTGTAAATTCACTCAGCAATTTGCATACGTGGTAGAATTCTCTCCCTTCCCAAATTCTGATTCGTACCTAATTGCTAGTTCATCATGTTATGCTGGGCATGTTCAGTGTTTTATATGTCTTTTGCTGAAGCTGTAAGTGGATGTTAGGTGGCTGCAAAGTGTCTTGTATTAGACCTCTCTCCATCGTTTTCCCTCACATTTTGGTCATTCGATCGAACCTTCTCATGAAATATTTATGCCTATTGATCAATTAAAATCAAAGGTCTTCTTTCAAGGTTCCAAGTAGAGTGGATCAACATTTTGGTGTATCACCGTCATTAGGTAGGATTTCCCTTTCAAGTTTCTTTCTCCCTTTTCCATGGTAAATTCGCAGCGCAGAGTAGAGATCCATTGATACATCTTACAGAAACCAGCCTTCTCTGAAGGTTCTTCTCACCATTGAGACACCCACCCTTGTGAAAAGATCCCATTGTTTCAACCGAAGAGAGGATTGGCCATTTCAGCACGTCTTCAATTCAGGGTGCAGCTCCAGGTTGACAACAGTTTTTGGCATGCCCGGTGGGACCACGAAAAAAGTTCTTTGCATAGAAATTTCGCAACAACAGAGGATATTCATCTACATCTAGTTGCAAAATTCATAGCATCACTCAGGCAATCCGTTCATGCCAAAGGTTACCACAAGATCAGCAAGTAAAGGTATTCCTTTTGAATTTGTAACTTTTAAAAGAGCCAGGTCTAGGAGGGCAAATCCATATCCTCAAAGGAAATATTTACCTCCCTCTCATCCTATCGTTCTAAACACTGCAATCCCCACCATCCAAATGGCCGTTAGAAATCAAGTGTTTGCTCCATTCAATAGGGGAAGTCCACTGAATCTAGCACAGTTAAACGACATTCATGTATCTGCCTTCAAAAGTATTCCATTCTTCTCAAGAGAAAATCAAACAACTCCTATTGAGCATATCTAGGATGTGGCTAATCTTTGTTCAGTTCATAATGTTGTTGAGAGTGGGTGAGAGTTTTCATTGGGCCACACAAATCTGAGTGCGCCAATTCCAAAGGTGCTTTTGCCCTTCTAGACATCCCTGATTGAAAAGGCTGCCTATGTTGTTTTCTTAGAATGCATGCCTCACATTTTCTTTCAGGTTCTACTATTCTTGGTAGACCTATAACCATATTCTTCTTAAATAAAAGATCTAATATAGAAAAATTTAAATGCCCATACCTCAAATGCCAGAGTCTAGATGTGTCTTTGATGACTGTCTTGAAGGCTGCGTGATGTAGTACTGTTGTACTCCTGAGTGGATCAATTTGCATCTTGAGAGGAAACATGTGGTTCCTTGTCATTTGAAATGTAGCTATAATGTTCTTGCTTCTTTCCTTATCAAAGATTTTGCACTCTCCCTTCTCCATCAAGGAATCTGTAACCTTTTTGAACCAACTGTCCAATACTAAACAGATCATGTTTCAAATTGGAAGCATAATAGACATCTTGGATTGCTCTCCTTTCACCTTGCTTGGTGTAGATAATGACAGTCCCTCTGCCAACAGGAACTTTTTCATTGTTCCCCATCTTAATATCTGACTGACTATTCTTATCAATGGAGGAAAATAGGTTCTCATTACCACTCATGTGGTTACTACATGCACTATCCAAATACCATACCTCAGCATTGCTCTGCTCAACAACATTGCATACAATGAACAAGTTTGGCAAATGTTCAGGTTCACTTACATTCTCAGTGGCTACAATTGCACTTTGCCTTGATTGGTTATATTGCCTCTTTCTACATTCACTAGCAAAATGACCATACTTATAACAATAAAAACACTGAATATTACTTTTATCATACATTGGATTTGAAGTACTACTCTTTTTCTTGTCTTGAAAATTTAATTGGGAGTTGCTTGTTCCTTCTTAACTATTTGAACTTGATCTAACATAGTAGCTCCTTCCTCTTCCTCTACCTTTGAAGCTTCTGCCTCTGTTTTCTCTTCCTCTCCCCCTACCTCTGAAACTACTCTGAGCCTTGAAGGCTTGTTCTAGGGAAGAAGGTCCGGATCTGTTCAATCGGTGCTCATGGGTTTGAAGAAAACCCATCAATTCATCCACTGTCATCCTTGAAAGGTCTTTGGATCATATCTCATGGGCAAACTCCTAAGGATATTTTCAAGGATCCTTTAGTCTTCTATTGTTTCACTATTAATCCTTTAGTATGAAACTCAGAAATAGACTCATTATCATTCATTTGCAATGTTTCAAATTCTCTTCTAAGCATTTGGAGTTTTACTAACTATACCTTATCAGTACCTCGGTAGAAATTTTGAAGAATCTCCCATGCTTCCTTTGTGTAATTTGTTGCCGCAATTATCGGATATATGCCTTCTACCATTGCTGTCTCTATCAAATTCAATGCTTTCACATCCTTCCTCCGACTCTCCTTCAACTGAGTCTTCTAGGCATTGGATAATGCATTGTACACTGCTTGATCAATCACATCTGTGAAGCCGGTGATCACACACTCCCATAAGTCGTTCGCCACCAATATCATCTTCATCTTCTTTGCCCAGATATCATAGTTTTATCCGTCAAATGTAGGTGGACATTGCCAACTTTTCCCGTTTGATCTGGCCATACTCTGGACTTGGGCTTTGCCTTCTTTTCTATGACTTTTACATGGCTTTTCTGCTTAGCTGTAGCATTCTCTTTGTCTTCAAACAAACACAACTCTTTTTTTTTCTTAAATGAAAATAGTAGCATATAAAAATTAAGGAGCACAAGCGAAGAAAGTAATACAATAGATCATTTTTTTAAATTAAAAATACAGATCAAATTTGAATAGGCTAAGAAGAATTACTTTCAAAGGGCAGACCCTGTGCCTTACACGTCAAATCAGTATCTCCATCAACAAGAAATGGTTGCCATTCAATATGCATTTCTAGTATGCATAGATCGACTCAACATGTCATAAGGTCTGGAATGTTCCTTACTTGAAGTGTTCTATTTTTTATATATTTTGATACATGCCACGCTACTTGGAAATGGCTTCACATTTGCCCGATCACCAGATTCTCTCTTAGCTGGCCACCTTCTTATTGACAACACTTCAATCTTTCAATGTAATGAATAAAACTCTTTTTTGTTTTATATGTTGTAGGTCTGCGGCGTTTCCTCCACCTAGGCGCTTCCAACAGTTGACTCAGCTGCCTGCACAATTTGCAAACCTTTTTGTTTTATATATACTTCAGCGATCTATCTCCATGCTGACATACATTCTTCAACAGGGATCTCTTTGACAGGGACATATCTACATCTCAACTGGTCTGGCTTCTACCTGACCTGGGTGCTGCTCTTTCTTCTGCATGGATCAACTTTTTCCATGAGTCAGCTTGTTGCAACTGCAACGATCTCCTTTGGCTCGTTCTGGCAACGATCTTTCTTTGGCAGTGGCTAACTCCCACGATCTCCTTCACGCTGACTAGATTATTTTCTCCTTGACTGCACTGCTTGCACTCTTTTGCCTGGATCTGCAGGCTCTGATACCAAACTGAGAGCAGACTTCAACAATATAGAAAGCTTCAGCTTTCACCAACTGAATTCCAATTCAATTGCTTCAATGTCAAAGACTTACAAAAGCCTCATCATATAGAAGAATGACAGCCTGAATTAAAACAAACTTTCTAATTTTGGAATAACACACTTCCTATTTTTAGAAAAGATTCAACAGCCTAGAAACATCTAGAACATGACTACAAACAGAAACTACTATTTTTAGAAGTGGGAGAAATTTCAGAATTCAATATTTAGCTTGAGTGGGATATTTCATGCTCAGCCACAAGTTGGCTTTTGATGTTGAGACCTTTCTTGATTTCAAATGGAATTATTGTTCAGCCAGGATACCTACAACAGCAATGGTCTCTATGGCCTGGTATTTCCATTGGATCAATTGAGGGTGCAATCCCACTAGCTCAGAATTCAGACCGGTCGTCATATTCCCTGTGAAGATCACATTTGCAGGTTATGTTCATTTTCTAAGGTCAAGACCAAGGAGCATTTTACTCTTTGATGCTTTATCAACTATGAGATTCAAGGAAACTATTTCTACCTCTTCAAGACTGTGTTGGAAATGTGCTACACCACTATTGGCTGTGTAGAAGAGAGAGAATAGCAAAAATCTATAGGCCTAGTTGGGCAGCTAATAGACAATACAAGATAGAAATAGAACAGGGGAGAAAATGGAGAAATAACCATTAAATCCTACATATATTAAAATCTGAAAAAACTCCTTGTACATAATTAGAAAGTACAGTTGTTGCTGTTACAAAAATAACATACTAAAAACATCAAAACTTTCTTTACTGCTGCTCCTTGCTGCGAACTGTGTTCACTCTCTTACAGGTTGTTGCACTGTTTTTTCTACTGCTGCTTGTTTTCTCCTTTCCTACGGACTGCTGCTCATTCTCTCTGTTTTCCCCTATTTGTTGCTACAAATTCTTCAGGCTGCTACTGCATTTTCAATTCTCTTCTACTTCAAAACATTCTCCTTCTTTCCTTTTTGTCTTTTCTGACAGCTATCTCACCTACTCCGCAACTTTATCCCCCCAAAACAAAATGACTCAAATTTTCAAATTTGAAAAAATTGCATTTTTTAATGACAGCAGTTGTCATGATCTGTAGGTGGGTGTAGGAAGACAAATTAACTATATTTTAACACTCCCTTATTTTTGACCTTCCTACCATGGTCAATTAAACTCTTCTCAGTCTCAAAAATCTCCTTATTACTTCTTTTTATCTTACCAAATGTTTTTGCATCCTTTTTATGTATGTCCGGAGGTTCAGTACTAAAGTCCGTAGCTATACTAATGGAGTCCATAGTTTTTCTGTAGAAATTCGTAGCTGGACTATTTGAATCCATAGATTTTCTGTAGCAGTCCGTAGATTTGTTGTAAGACTTCAGAGCTATCATAACACTATGTAGGTCTAATGTTGTTGCATTTATGAACCCTAACCTTCCTCTTAGGTGCATGAAAGTGTCCTTAGACAATGGCTTAGTAAAAATACTAGCTAGCTATTCATCAGATTTGCAACAACTAAGCTCTATGACACGATTTTCAACTAACTCTCAAATGAAGTGATACCTGATTGCAATGTGTTTGTTCCTTCCATGAAACACGGGGTTTTTAACAATGCTATGGATGATACATTGTCACAATAGACCGTAGAAGCTCCTTGTTGCTCCTCATGTAAATCAGAAAGTATCCTTCTCAACCATATAGCTTGACATGATGCTGCATTGACTGCTATATACTCCACTTCAGTTGTAGAAAGTGACACTATCGATTGTTTCTTTGAAGCCCAAGATATGGCTTCTGACCCAAGATGAAATACATACCCCGAAGTGCTCTTTCGATCATCAAGGTTGTCTTCCAATCACTATCTGTGTAACCAAAAAGCTGAAACTCATCTGTTGCTGCATACAAAACACCATAATCCCTTGTTCCATTCACGTACCTCAATATCCTCTTGCCTGCTTGCCAATGTGTCTCCTTTGACGTCTCCATGAATCTTGATATGAGGTTGACTGCATACATGATGTCTGGTCTTGTTGCAATCAAATACATTAGGCTTTCCACTAGACTCTTTAGCATATGGGGTCTACTTTGCTATTGCTATCATCTTTGCACAACTTATGACTTGTCTCTACTGGAGTGAACACAAACTTGTTGGCCTGCATCTTGAACCTCTCTAAGACTTCTTTTGCATACTTAGATTGGCATATGAATATGCCTTCATCCATTTGCTTGACTTCTATCCTGAGAAAGTACTTCAAGAAGCCCAAATCAGACATTTCAAACTCAGTTTTCATAAGTGTTTTGAAATCTTCAATGGACTGATTTGCATTACCAGTGAATATTAGATCATCCACATATAATACAACAATCAACATACCTTTCTTGCATGATTTGATGTATAATGTGAGCTCACTTGTACTCTTGCTAAAACCGTTGCTCAACAAATATGAGTCTATACGGCTGTACCATGCTCTTGGGGCTTGCTTGAGCCCATACAATGTTTTTTTCAACCTATACACTTTGTTCTCATGCTTGAAAATCTCATATCCGGGTGGTTGTCCCACATAGACCTCTTCTTCAAGCACTCCATTCAAGAATGTCGACTCCACATCCATTTGATGCACCTTCCATTTGTGTTGGGCAGCAATGGCTATGATTATCCTTATAGTTTCCAGCCTTGCCACACGTGCAAATGTTTCATTGTAATCATGTCCGGGCTTTTGCTTGTAGCCTTTCACCACTAGCCTTGCCTTATGCCTCTCTATCTTGCCTTTGGGAGTAGTTTTTGTCTTGTATACCCACTTATCTCCTATGACCTCTTTTCCTTTTGGTAAGTCAACTAACTCCCATGTATCATTTCTCTCTATGGCATGCATTTTTTCGTCCATAGCCTCACACCACTTGCTGTCCTTAACTGCTTCTTCAAAGTAGATTTGATTAGCTGATAGAAAGAGTGCATAATTCATGGTTTCATTCTCATATTGCTCATACCTTGACTGCTCATAAACTTCTTGCAAGCTTCTTGTCCTTACTTGATGTTGACTTGAGTTGGAGGAGGATGTAGACTCTTGAACAGCTCCTTGACCTCCATGATAGTTGCTGCCATTAGATGAATCAGCCCTATGTGAAATAGGGGTCCATGTTGGTGCATTGGTGGCTGTACCACCTGTTGTTTCAGATTCAATGAAAGGTCCACTAGCGCTTGTTTCAACATGCTCTTCTCCTTGTCTCTCTTCCCAAGCTTCATGCTCAATGAATTGAACATCCCAAGTGATTATGAGATCTTTGGTGATGGGATTGTACAACCGGTATGCCTTTGATTGGTCACTATACCCTATGAAAATACACTTCTCACCTTTGTCATCCCATTTCATTCTTCTTTGCTTGGGCACATGTGCATATGCTACACAACCAAACACTCTAAGGTGTTCAACACTTGGCTTCCAATTGCTCCATGCTTCTTGAGGGATTACATCCCTTACACTCTTCATTGGACAAATGTTCAACAAGTACATGGCTGTTTCTACAGCCTCAACCCAAAAATCACTAGGCAAACCTTTTGCCTTTAGCATGCTCCTTGCCATCTCTTGGATGGTCATATTCTTCCTCTCAGCCACACCATTTTGCTGCGGTGTATGCCTAGTTGTAAATTGTTTATTTATGCCATGATCCTTGCAAAAATTCATGAACACATTGGAGATATACTCTCCCCCTCTATCCATCCTCAAAATCTTGATGTAGTGGCCACTTTGCTTCTCCACCATGGCCTTGAAATGCTTGAAGGTCTCAAATGCTTCTGATTTCTTCTTCAAGAAATACACTCATATATTCCGGCTGTAATCATCTATGAATGTCATGAAATAGACATTCTTGGATAGGGGGGAGTCTTCATTAGACCACACAATCTGAATGGATCAGCTCTAACGGAGCTCTAGCTTTCCATGCCTTACCCACGGGAAATGCACTCCTATGTTGCTTCCCCAATATGCATCCTTCACACACCTTGTTTGGTTGTTATATAAGGGGCAGCCCCTTCACCATGTGCTTCTTATGAAGAAAGTTCAACCCTCCAAAGCTCAAATGCCCATACCTAAGATGATAAAGAGCAGTTCATTTACCATCATTGTTTTGAACGCTGTTGTGAGCTCACTTTGCATTCTCAATGGAAACATCTGATTGCTTGTCATATTGACTGCTGCTATCTTCCTATTGCAGCAACTCCTATCAAAGATGATGCACTCACTATTTTCAAATCTAACCTTGTACCCTTTTGCACAAGCTGCCCTATGTTGATAAGGTTGTGTTTCAACTCGGGTACATAGTAAACATCACGAATTTGCCTTTTGTCACCTTGCTTGGTGCGGATTGAAATGTTGCCCTTACCCATGACGGGAACCTTATCATTGTTTCCCATCTTCACCTCTGATTTTATTGTCTCATCTATGTGGTTGAACATCTCTTTGTTCCCACTCATGTGGTTGCTACAACCATTATCCAAATACCATGTCTCCTTGCCACTTTGTTCGGCAATGTTGCATGTTATAAACAAGCTTTCTCCTTTCTCATTCCTATTTGGTTCAACCTCTTGTGTATGAGTGAAATTAGAATTCTGCCTATTCATGTCATACTCCTTTCTCCACTCACTAGCATAATGTCCATACCTCTTGCAATAATAATATTGAACGCTAGACTTATCATACATTGTGTAGATCCACCTCTAGAAGTGTTGTTGCTCCTTCCTCTTCCTCTTCCATGTGGTTCTTGATGCCCATGTCTTCCACCTTGATTGCTGCAAGTTCTTCCTCTTCTTCTATTGTTTGATCCTCTCCCCCTTTCTTTCACATTGACATTGGTCTTGAATGCTTACTCATGGGAGGAGGTGGCTGACCTATTCAGCGTTTGTTCATGGATTTGCAAATAACCCATTAGCTCATCAACCATCATTTGTCTCAAATCCTTTGACTCTTCTATAGCAACCACTATAGGGTCAAATCTAATTGGAAGGCTTCTCAACACCTTCTCAATAATCCTATGGTCTTCAAGGGTATCACCACATGTCTTCATTTGATTTACTATGTTCATAGTTCTTGTGAAGAAGTCATTTATTGACTCATTCTCCTTCATTTGCAGGGCCTCAAAGTCTCTTCTTAAGAGCTGCAATTTGACAAGCTTCACCTTGTCACTCCCTTGATATGCATTTTGCAAGATATCCCATGCTTGCTTGGAATGGACAGTTGCTGATATCCTAGAAAAGATTGAGTCAGCCAAAGCCATTTGTATGTAGCTGAGTGCTTTGGCATCTTTCTTTCTATTCTCTTTTAGCACATTCTTTTGTGCTTGAGTCAAGGCATTGAAGGCTATCATGCCCGCAACCTCATTGTACCCAGCTTCAACTAACTCCCATAGCTCTTGAGAGCTGAATATAGTTTTCATTTTGATGCTCCACACATCATAGTTTTTTTCATCAAACATGGGGGGCTGCTGCCAAGACCCTGAACTTCCTACTGCTATGTCTGAATGCACTCACAACCTAGCTGTCCTTTACCAATGGCTCTAATACCAGTTGTTCGAAATGTGCTACAGCACTATTGGTTGTGTAGGAGAAAGAGAATAGCAAAAATCTACAAGCCCAGTTGGGCAGCAAATAGACAATATAAGATAAAAATAGAACAGGGAAGAAAATGAAGAAATAACACTAAATCTTGCATATATTAAAATCTGGAAAAACTCCTTGTACATAATTAGAAAGTACAGTTGCTGATGTTTCAAAAATAACATACTAAAAACATCAAAACTTTCCTTATTGCTGCTCCTTCTTCCTTGCTACGGACTGTGTTCATTCTCTTATAGGCTGCTGCTCCGTTTTTCCTACTGCTGCTCTGTTTAACCCTTTCCTACGGACTGCTGCTCATTCTCTCTGTTTTCTCCTGTTCCTGCTACAAATTCTACAGGCTGGTACTGCGTTTTTAACTCTCTTCTACTTCAAAACATTCTCCTTTCCTTTTTGTCTTTTCTGACAGCTATCTCACCTACTCCGCAGTGTTATCCCCCCAAAACAAAATGGCTCCAATTTTCAAATTTGAAAAAACTGCATTTAATGACAGCAACTGCCATGATTTCTAGGTGGGTGTAGAAAGACAAAATAACAATATTTTAACAGACTGTTGGTGGTAACTTGTTTGTTTTCTATTATCCTGACCGGATATGCTTGGCCGTACTTCGGCAGATGACATCTCTAGACACCAAACTCTTTGAGGACTGTCTAGGCCGATCCACCTAACTAGTCCCTTCTTCCGACTTCTCCTTGATGGCATAAAACTTCAAGCAAATTCTTTTAAAGATGGTGAAGATACTACTTGGACAGTGCAGAGAGGCATTGCATACTTTACAGATATAAGTTTAATCAACTCTTCAAGCAAATCATTAGCATAAAATGGCAACGTGCTAGACGAGAGTAGCAGAACTCGGCAAAAAAATTAAAATCTCGTGAGGCCAAGAAAAAACCAAGTGGACTGGCTTAGCTAGACTTGGCAAAAGAGTTGACTTGGCAAAAGAGTTGACCAGCATCAAAACGTTAAAAAAACTTATAACTCGGTCAACACTGTTGTTGTTTTGGTCATTTCATACCGGCAGATTCATGCATGAACAGACTACTAGTTTAAGGCAAACAGCTCATGTTTTTTAGCATTATTATTTATTGGACCTCTACCAAGTGAAATATACATATAATTTATGAATTTTCAATTTGTTAAGCCGGGTGCCTAGAAATTACCATTGCATTGTTTCTGAAGACTTGAGCAGCAAAAATTTGCATTTGCATACCTCACTTGGCGTAGATGAATCTTTGCTAATCTTCGTACTTGTTGTATGACATCTGCATTTGAATCCGTGTTGAAACGATACAGTATCATTCCCAAAAACTTGTTCTCTCCGCCACGAGGAGAGTCGGATACAAATTTTATGTATAGAGAGAAGAGGGGATTGACGCCATGGTTTGGTAAAAAGAGAATGTGGGTTACAAAGGGAAATGGCGAAACGATTACACGACTCCATTAGCGCCGGAAAAATGTGCAGTTCGCAATGTTACATTGTTCCAAACAGTATCTTTGGCTACCTTCTCCATTAATTGAAGTGATTATAAACCTTTATATAAGGGATTATATTAAAGAATAAAAGGGTACAATTTTTTGGTTAAAATTAATAAATATATATATTATATTTGATTTCTATCTTTGAGGTTCATGGTTGCCATGTAATAACCTTCATTATTATTGTAAATGATATGGACACATTTATGTATCTCAGTTTTTTTATAGGAATACTTTAAATTTTTTGTAAGACATATTATTTGGGCTCTACAGTGTAAAAAAAGGTAATGTAACATGTTATTTTTCAAGCATTTCTAAACAATAATCTCATACTTCATTTCTAGCTAGATATATCATACATGCGATCGCTTTCTTAATACTAAATAGAACTCATGTCCCCTCAATAGCTCACACTTTTACTACTTCAAAGATCCATCCTTTCCTTTGTATAATGAGATATTTGGTTTCATAATCTCGCATTAGAATCTAGTTAAAAAAATCCTTCACTTAGTGCATTTCTCTCACTCTAAGCGTGTAGCACTTTGTGAGAGATGGTTAGAGATGAAGTCAAGATGGATAGGTAAAGCCCTAGTCTCACTCTTAGCTTGTAGCACTTTGTGAGAGATGGTTGGAGATGAGGTCAAGATGGATAGGTGAAGCCTTGAGTAGAAAAAAATCACGCAGTCCAAAGACTTGGTAAACCTCATAAGTATATCTCCTATTCTTGATATATTCAAGACCTTTGTGCTCACTTGTATTCTTTGGTGTGTACTCCTTTGAGCCTTAATTCTCCTTTTTCTTCCTAAGGTGGATTTGTGAACATAAGTAAAATTGATTGTTTGTTGTTTTGGTCAAAAATGGCAACGAGGAACCCTATAAATATAGATCAAAGCCCTTAAATTCAAAACTTAGTTTTAGTTGATGACACATAAATAATTTTGAAGAAAACGGTGCATCATCGACCTAGCTAAGAACATTAACCACAATAGGAGTCATTACAATATATCATCATTAGGACTAATCATGTTGGTTGTGTAGGCAATGGGAAAAAGAGGGTCAGTAAGAGAGAACAAAAACATATGAGGATATATGTATTGATTTATGGTGATTTGAAGGTGATAGTAGGATGGATACTGCATGACACCTCTCTCACAAAGCCCCGATCCCAGTGTATGTGTGAACATACACTCCAAAAGACTAATACATTAACAATCCCTAGAGAAAAAAGTGTCAATAAAGTGAAAATAATGTGTATACATATGTCTACCATTAGCATATGTAAATGTCTCAAGAAAAAAATTTAAGGGCAAACTATGTGTTAATTTGAATAATTTTGGGTTTTTATATGTCCTTGTGTGTAATGTCTCCTATATCATTAATTTGTCCTTCGTAAAAATTTCTAATTATGTGACCTACTCAAGTGGAGATGTTCATTTTCACGACTAAAGCCTATGGTTCACGAGTTCAGATGTGCTAAGATTTGAAAGAGACCTCTAAGGTTGAATAAGGAAATAACATGAACAAGATAAAAGGTAGTGATCGCATATTTAAGGATAACTATTATAGACACTATAAAACCACACCAACGGTTCTAGATGTGGCAACACACCTTTTCGACCCTCTTGGCCCCCCTTGGGTTAGAACATTTCTTAACCTCCCTTAAAAACACCCATTTACCCCCTACCCACATTTATCAAAATAAATTAATTAATTAATTGAGCTAATAAAATTATATTTACATTTCACCCTAACCAAGCCCATGGCTAAATTAGTGACACCTTGCCTTAAGACCTTTTCCTACCCTAGTAGTTAAGTCCTAACCTCCTAGACTATTTCTACCCGCATGACCATACTTCCTTAAATGAACTCAAACCATTTCTAATAGTCTTAACTACCAAAATTAAGTGCAAAACACTATTTTTGGCAAGTTGGACCATTTCTACCTTGACCGACGTCGGTTGACCAGGACCGACATCGGTTATGTAAAGATGGTCCATGACATTTGCTGAAAAGGTTGAATCATTTGAGCAAGAACTAAACTCTTGTGCGAACCAAAGCTATCTAGTGAACCAGAAAACCAGTCCAAAGACCAAAAAGTGCTTCATCACCTCAAGACTGAGGATTCAAGCGTCGTTACTTTGCCCATTTTAGCTCTCACTCAACTTCAGATCATCTTCAAGCTAGTAATTCCATAACAACTAAGTATTATGTGCTTTTTATAAGTTTAGTATTTTATTTTAGTTGTTTATTGTTTTCACACCTTTCAACCTCTCCCCACACTCTCTTTTGTGTTGGAGTTCTGAAACTCCAACACCCCTATTTTCACCAAATTCCCACTAACCATTCCTAGCCTTTTGAGTGTTGAACCTTTGTGTTTGATATCCTTGAGTCTTCATTCTACCTTTATGACCATCAACCAACCTCCGAATAGCCCACTAACCCCTTTACAACCATCCCAAAACCCATTTTTTGCCCAAAATCCAAAACTATGATAATACACAGTGATCGACATTGGTCATCCTTGACCAACATTGGTTACACAATGACCAACATTGGTCTATATGTAATTATATTTTCCTAAAATAGAAACTTAAAAGTATCTATCAACCCTAACCAAAAAACTTGTTTCTCAACCCTTGTCACAACACATAATCAAAAACAATAATCCGAACCATAATTTATCACTTTAACATTTCTTTCGCATAAGTTAATGTCATTTTGTTAAAGCAATCATTTTATTGAAAAGCATTTTATTACATTGTGTTAAAGTACTTTTCATTCTTTTATGCAAGAACTTATTAGCATTCTTCAGAACTTAATTTGTTAAAACGAATGGATTGATAGCCTTTTAGGGGAGTCTTGTATGTCTTGGATCTAGCACTCGCTAGGCAATCCACCCTTCAATATTACTAATCAATCTTGTTTCTAGTCTTATTCTTATTACAAGTCATTCCTCTCAAGCCAAAAAAGAGTACTTCAAATCATTTGGATCATGGAGCACACAACCACATCCAAGTTCATCTATACCTTCTCCCTTTCTTTAGTTTTACTTGTTTTCAAAAGCAAAAGAAAAATAATATAAAAATATAGTGAAATATTTTGGCACATTCAGTAGAGACAGAGTTTTTTTGGGTTCATAATTATTTTTAGGACATTCTAGTTGCATTAGTGAAAGAATCATACATTGCACTTCTTTGTCTCTAAAATTGAAATGTTATTTTCTTCATTTCTAAATTGAAAATCGTAACTTTCAATTTCTTCGTTCAAAATCAAAAGTAAGTACTTGTTTTCTTTACTTTTTTGGAAAAGGCAAAATCATTCATTTTCCTTTATTTCTAAAAAGTGAAAAGGCATTCATCTTAGGATAGGACTTGCATTCTCATCCTGCATTTAGGTGTATTCTAGTTATTTTGTACTCATTCAAAGAAATTAAAATTTCCTTTTTGGGTTTAAAATCAACCTTCATCCATTGATTGCTTAAATGATTAAGTCACATAGCTTAATTAATCAGTAAATCAATTGTAACAATCACTTCTTTGCACACACATACCAAACCACTTACACAATCAATTCATCAAGCATTGACATAAGGGAATTGACTGGGATTTCATCACCTAGTGATAACCTTCATCCCAACTATCCTACTTGGATTTCACCACCAACTCTGTACGCTGACTGAGTATAAATTTAAGATATCAGGTATATATTGAAAAAGCACCTGACAGCCTTATGTTCTAGTGTGTGAAGTGAGGGGGTAGGCCTCAATACCATGCCATGTACCGATTCCAATATAGAGATATTTTTGAGCCTAAACAAACCTAAAACCATCCATAGACTACTTCTTCTAGTACCTATTTCGAAATCCAAGTGGAGTCTCACAAATTCTAAACTTGAGGCATAAGCCCAAAACAAGATAAAAATAACTCTTAGGATCTAACGTGATTTTAGTGTGTGTGATATTGTTGACTTTTTTTTCTTTTCTCTCTTTTTGAATAAATGAATTCATTTCCATCAAATTTCTAAAAACTTCCACCACTTTATCACATGGTCTTGACACAATAACAAGCTAGATACCAAGCTAACCAAAACCAACCTCACCACCAACCTTCTTCCTCTTCTTCATCCATAGAGCACACTCCAAATGTAAAAATCTCTCTTGATCATTTTAGGAGTCCTAATATGCCTTGGTCTTTTACCTGAAGGGATATGGACTTCACCAACCTCCTTGACAACAACCCAATTGCCCTCTAACATTACCTTGCCATAATTACCAATTGTGCCCCTACTTTGGTTCCTTCTATTGAACCACCTTAGGCCATGCCTACTTGCCTTATGGGTGAGGCATCAATTGCCACCATCTCCACTATCCAAACCATGGTAACTCAAGCTTCATATTCTACAAGCAACCCCTCTACTAGTGTTGTCCAAAATCAATCTTCTCTTCCACCACCAAAAAATACCCAATCACCTTCAACTTCCACCAACCCCACAACCAAATATTCAAGTGTAGGGACAACCCAACCAATGACAACTCAAGCACCACTTAGCATTGGGATCCATCCACTAGTATAGTTTCCTTACCTCTTAACACCTAAAACCTAACATCCTCTACACCATTTCAAAATTTTGTAGTTTCCATACCATCCACTATCCCACCCATAATTACAAGGCTAACTACACACCTTCAACAAACCAAACCAACCATGCCCATGTCTCAATAAATACCTACAACACCTAATTTGGGCTATGTCCCAAATCCACAAGGATATATGCCTCCTATATTATCCCAACCTTTCATGGCCAACTATCAATATGTGACATCCACCCAACCTTCCAACATGCAATATATTTCACCCTCACAACCCTAACAACACATACCCTACAACTATGTGGGTGCACCACAAACTGACCTCATCAAAACATTGATGGATAAAATGACAACTCTAGAGATATTTGTTTTTGGAGCTCACAATGTTTTATCCTGCGATCAGATTTGTAATGAACCCATTTACCCTTTTGTACCAATCCATCCTTACCCTGGTCAATGGGAACTTCCCAAATTCACCAAATTCCAAAGTAAGGAGGATCCCCAACAACATTTAAGAACATTTAGGCATGTGTGTTATCTCATTACCTGTGATGATGCTCTCTTACTTCAGACCTTCGTCATGTCCTTAGCAGGACCCACGTTGGATTGGTATAGTGTCATCACTAGGCACTCCCTCTTTTCTTTCACTCAACTCACATAAACTTTCTTGAAACACTTCTCCATAAGCATCTCTAAATAAGTATCCATAACTAACCTATATTCTATTCACTAATTCAAAGATGAATCCATTTCTTATTTTGTTGCTCGATGGAGGGGGTTAATCAACCAACTTTCCTTCTCCTTACCCCAACCAAAATTGATTGAACTTTTTTCTTGAGCATGTGCCAAACACATTTCATATACCATACAAGTTCAAACATTCCTTACCTTTGATGAAGCATTTACCATGGCTAGGAAATTGGAAATCTGAGTAATTGATGAAGGCAAACTTAAGCTTAGGAATAAGAATTCTAGCTTCAAATCTATCAAAGCTTCCTCCAAACCTTCAAACTACCCCAAAGCTAAAGGATCAACCAATGTTGTTATCCTTAAAATGGCTCCTCCTCCAGTGGTAAACCAATCCAACCCATCCACATCTTCAAACCAAAACCCAAAATCCAAAAACCACTTTGTTCAAAATCAATATACTTTGGTATGGGAGTCTTATGCTTCAATTTTGGAGAAATTATTGAAAGCATCCATAGTCCAACTTCCACCAATTAGACCCCCTCATCAATTTGATTCATCCCATCCTATATCGAGTTGGTATAAGGAAAATGAGATCTGTAACTACCATCACATCATTGGACATAATGTTGATAGATGCAAAACCTTTAAATACATAGTTAAAGACTTGATTGATAAGGGTGAACTTGTAATGGATAACTTAGATGCAACTCCAAATCAAGCTATTCACATCTTCTATCAACCATGTCCAAACCACCTGCTCTCCTTCAATAATGAGCATACTAATGAGAAAACATCCCATAAACATGAGGTTCATATGGTAAATATTATCCTTAATGAACTTACAATTGGCAAACCCATGACCCAAACCACGCCTATTCCACTTCCCGATTTGGTGGAACCAACTTAAACCATTGTTCCTACTCCACTTACTTCCATAGTGGAATCATCCATCCTTCCTTCAAAAAGCATAACTAAGGAAGAAACCACCACTCCTACTCCACTTAATTCCATAGTGAAATCACCCATCTTTCCTTTGAAAAACATAACTAAGGAAGAACTCACCTCACCTACTCCACTTTCTTCCATATTAGAACTACCCATCCTTCCTTCAGAAAACATAACTGAGGAAGAGATCATCTCACCTACTCCTTACATGATGGAATCACCCACCATTTCCTTAGAACTCTTGATAAAAGAAGAGGAAACCATGACCATCCAACTTCCTCAACCACTCAGTCTCCCCTTGGAAACCCTTATTGAGGAGGCCAAATCCACCTATAAACTATTTTCAAGGTTGGTTCAAAATCTTGAATTCTTATCACAACCAAACCTTGACTGAGCTACGTTTTGGCACCGTCTTGGGCTTCCCTATCCTATAAAGAAGGAATCAACAAGCCCATCAACAACCCAATCTTCTACCTCAACAAACTTAACTACCCTCACCTCAACCAAACCAATGAACTCATCCACATCTCAAACTTCAAACAAATCAACCAACTCAACTACCATAAAAACAAAACAAAACAAACCTAACTACCCAACTCAAACCTATCAAAAACCTAGGTGTCCTTACAAATCAAAATTTCACTCATCCAACCTTAAAATTAGAGTTGACACCACAAAACCCACTTAAAAATACACAATTTGAACCAATAAGGAAGATCAAACCACTTAGCACTCAAAATCCTAAAACCATTTCACCTCTTATTTTAACTTCAGCCTCCATCTTAGGGCCATACCCTTTATCCATTTTAGGACCTCACCCTTCCACCTTGTTGAAAAAGCCAAGCCCTCTAATAAAGAGACCAAAAACTTGACCTCCTCTTCTTACCACACCTCTACCCATCCACACTAAATCGTCAACCCCAAAACCATCAACCAAAAGCATTGCATAAACCAAAGCTCCACTTATAAAATCTACCCCTAAAAAGGTACCAACCCCAACAACCAAAATAAAGACTTCCACCCTCTTAACACCATTGTTAGAATCCTATTCTACTATCTTACAAAGGTTGTTAAAAACTTCCTACATAACCCTACCTCCCATCAAACCATTCAACCCTCTTAGCCCAAAACTGGCTTGGTTCAATGCTAACTTAAACTGTGCATACCATAGGACACCTGGACATGACACTGAGAATTGCAAAGCTCTTAAAGACATGATCTAAAAATTATGTGATGTAGATGATCTTTTTATAAAGGATATTCCTCTTAGCCTGCATCTAAGCCAAAAAATAAAAACTACCACCTCACATAGACCCACCTCTAAGCTCTCATCAAAGAGTACAAATGAACCAAAATAACCTACCAACCCACATACATTCTAAATTGACGCCATCCATGTAGTCACTCGATCACAAAGTCAAAAGGATAAAGGGAAGCCAAAGTATCCATCCCTTGGACATATCCTTCTTCTATGGAAGCACCCCAATCACCTTCACCAAAACCCAAATTTCTATCTTGGGTACACCTTAATCCAACCCATCAGGACTGAGACATAGGTCAATTCTTAAACAGCTTCACTAAACCCCAATGAAGACGACCTTGTATGAATTGATTCAAACCTTGCCTCAATACCATCAAGCTATGTGTATTCATATAAAATGCAAATTTTGGTTACTTGAGTATGGCTAATGACACCCAATCCATAGGTCCTCCTACTTGCTTGCACAACCCTTTTAGGATCTTCTTTCACTGATTCCCAGTCATCCACAACCTTTTAAACTTAACCCTTTCAAACCCAGGTAACTCTCTCAGGCCTAGATCCACCCCCCCAAGTCTCATTTTTTCTAGACAATAGCACCTAAGTTGGATAGGAGTGTTGACACCTAGGGTGTCCAATTTTTAGTGCTATTGTCCAAGTGCAAAATAGGTTTTAACAGTCATTTTCTCTTGGATCATTATCCTATTTCATGTTGGCCTAATGCCAATTAATTGAACCCACGATCATTGAATCCCCTATAAAAGGCCATTCGAAGTCCATTTATAAGTGTTGGCATTCATTTACAAGAGAGAAGCAAGAATACCAATAAGATCACTCAAGCACTTATCCCTATTCTCTGCATACAACCATCCATTAGTATTTCAAGCTTATTTAAACCCTCATAGTAGTCCCTAGTCATTCTAAGTACACCTAGTTTTGCATTTACTTGCATTTTCATCACACTATTACACCAAACACTTCAATGGAAAAAATACATATAGCTTAATCCCTCCTCAGAGTATTGGTATGTAAGAAACGTGTCCACACATAGGGTGTGAAGTACATCCAACGTATCCTTTACACACTGACCCATTTTCCCTATTTTCCAAAGTTCCATTTAATTGCATAGAAGACATAAACACATGAAGAATCAACTCTACAAGGAGTTTCATTGATATCAAGAATCTAGAATTTAGTACATAAGCTCACATATATACTATGAACAAAATGCAAAAAATTCATATCTCTATGAACAATTTGGACAATAGCGACAAGACCAGGACTACAACCAGACAATAGGGTGTCCTATTTTTGGTAGTCCTATCTAATCAAGAAACAAACTCCAGATCTTAGTTCATGATAGTATCTCAATCTTGCTCCTCTAGTATCAGACTCTGTCTCAGTTGTAACATCCCAAAATAAGCCAAGTCATATTTTCTTTCACTCATTACTATTTTTATAAAAGGCAAAAATACTATTTGTTTACATAAAATTAGAGGCTTAATTATTGCATATTATTTATTGATTTTATATACTCAAACCCATTTACTATTTAGGAATTAAACATCTAATTTCCCAAAAATAATAAATCATTTAGTGAACCCGACTTACTTCGAATTTTGCATAAAAACCCTAGAAACCCTAGGGTAAATTCTTAGTTGATTTTTCACATTAATTTTTGAATTGTTTTTTGAATATTAAAATTAGAAATTCCTCTCAAATTTTGAAATTTTGTAGTAAATTTGAAAATAAATTTATTTCAAACCCTAGTTGCATTAACTAGCTCCTAGAAATTTTCCAGTAATTTTCCAATCATTTTCTAAAATTTTAGTTGCATATTAAAAAAACCACTTCAAATTTCAAAAATTCATAGTATTTTACAAAAATATTTTTGGAAAATCCCTAGTTGCATGTACCAGCATCCATTTTGCTTCTTGAAGTATTACCTTACTATTGTCAATCAAACACGCACCCTTGTGCAGGTAGTTTCAGGCCTTCACAATCTATTGAAACATGGAAACAATCCTAGGCTGTGGGTGGCCTAATCAGTGGATTGAATCTCTAGAATATAAGGGCTATCTCTCTTTGGTGTATCAATTCAGATCTCTACTCTACACTACAAACTTCCAGGGAAAAGGGAAAAGGGGAAACTTGAAAGGAAATCCTATCTAATGATGGTGATACACCTAAACTTTGATTGATCCACATAATTTGAGTTTCTAAGCACATTGATCAGACAATAAACAAACTAAATTTTTAATTCCAATTGACCCTACGCATCAATATTTCATGAAAAGGTTCTATTTTGTGAACAAAGCTTGAGGGAAATGATGGAATAGGCCTAATTTAAGGCACTAACCAACCACTTATATCCACTATAATTTCAGCTAAAAGATATAAAACACAGAACATAACCTACATAATCTGATTAGCTAATAACTAGGTAAGAATCAGGACTTGATAAAGAAAAAAATTCTATCACATATGCAAATCATTGACATAAATACACTATACCAGCACCTTAGAGTCTGAAAACTATCCTTCTATTAATCTGAAAAGGTTACACAACACACATTTTTTGTAGAGTATCGTCTTGCCAAAAAGAGTATACAATTCAAGGCTAAAAAGACAACTTATATTAAAAAAAGTATACAACAACCAAGAGATTGGCACTAAAAATAGAAGAGGAGGTCAACTCAGTCCAACTTGTGCTATCATAGCCTTTAAATAAAATATATTTTTGTCTTATGCCTTGCATGAAAAGCTCTTTGGCATTAGAAATGATGGAGAGCCCAAGTTTGAGTCAAAACATACATCATGCAGAATGCTACGCCAATCTCCAATTATAGAACTCCTCTTGAATTGCCTGAAACAAGAGAATAATCTCTTTTGCATGAAATCAGTGCCAAAACTGAATTTAGAACCCCACTTGAACTGTTGGAAATGTTGAAATCCTTCAACAAGATAAAAAGGAGCACATGAATGAAATTCCATGTTTGGCATAGAAGGGATGAGGTGGACCCAAGTTTGACAAGTCAAACTCTTACATGGAAATCAATGCCACAACTTCAAAGGAATATGCCTCTTGATTGATCTTGAAGCTGAGTTGGATCATTGAATGCAATGAGATGACTAGGAGATAAGCCTGACTTCAACAAATAGTCAATTGAAACTTTGACCAATCAACTCATCATCCTAAAAATGTTCTCCTTCCTTAACTCATCATGACCACTAAAAATGTTCTCTAGTGTGGCCAATCCCTTGGGAAACTTATTTGTTCTTAGTTGCATAATCTGATCACCATATTGCTACAAGTGGTTTGATTAGTTTCTTGAAGAAAACTCAGCCTCCTTTTGTAAGCATCTCAAAATTTGATTATCTTCTTTGAAAACCTACTAATTCTCATGATTATCTAGGAACAAAAGGCCTTACAACCACCTTTATGTGTGACTAAAGTTTTTCATTTTTTTTATCAGCTAGGATACTAAATTATGACCCAATGGTAGCCAACCTATCTGCATGTTTATTTTTGCCTCTTGGTACTGCCTGAATGTTAAAAGCTTGAAAATATTCAAGTAAGTCCCATATTCTATGCTTATAATATTTAAGCAACAATTTTTTTTATACATTCAAACCCCTTACTTGGTGGACTACAAGCTCACTATCACCAAACACTTATAAAGAATTGACTTTCATCTTCCTGGCCCATTGCAAACTGTGAACTAGTTCCTCATACTCTGCAACATTATTTGAACAACCAAACTAGAATTTAATATAAGAGAAATACCTTGGATTTTTTATAGAAACCAACATCATTCTATCTCTGGTACCATGTTTATTCCTTGATCCATCAAAGTACAATTGCCACAAACATTCACTAGATTCATCATCCTTAACCATGGCTAGAATTGGTGCATCATTCTCATGAAGGCAATACACACAAAGTCCTTATTCAATTAGATTATAAGGATCATGCTCATGAAAATTGGAAGCCCATTAATCAAGAAACAAATCTAGAACTCCATCCAAAGGTGATTTACTTTTCACTTCATTGGCTTCTAGTACTTCATCTAAGATGACACATTTAGTGTTCACAAAACTTGGCATATATGGCTCCATATGAAAATGTACAATAGGTTTAGAATGAATTATTAATATGGTACCATACCTAGTTTTGAACATTAAATAAGTCTAATTAGCTGATAAATATCCAACAATCTTTGAGGTGAAGTCTTTTGAAAGGCACATAACAAAGTAAGGAGGCAAGTCTACCACAATAACATCCTACTGAATAATAATATTGGGACACGCATGTAACATCAACTTCAAATTTTTGATGATGCCTATCATATTTGTTGGTGATCCATCTAACTGTAGTACCCCTTTAGTATTTGGCTCATAAACAAGGTTGAGCTTGTCTTTAATCTATTTAGGCATGACTGTATTACTAGCTCCACTACCCACCATACAATTATGAACCAAAGTATTACCTACTATCAAGAAAAGGTAAAAAGGAGGATTTTTATTTGATTTTACCTTAGGTTTTTCCACTTTTGTCATCTTATTTACTTGTTGTACCTATTTCTTAGTTGGCTGTTTCAAATTAGTCAAGAGAACACCCTCTTTCTCAACAAGTTTTGGAGACAATTTTAGAGTTGAAAGCTCTTGGATGAGAATATATTTTTGTCCTAGAATGGAAAGAGAATATCACATGCTAATACTGATATTAGACTTCTTCATTTGATCTACTATACTGAAATGAGATCCACTAACCTTTGGTTATACTTTTTGAAGCATTGGTTGTTCACGAACTAGAGGTATTCCATGAACTTTATTAACCTTTGTATTCTAAATTTTTTGAGTTGTAGGGGTAGTAAGTTGTTCTTTTGTACTCTTGGAAATAACATTAGGAGTAATTGAAGCATTTATCACCTCTTACAACTCATCAATGACTTTTCTTTTAGCTCTAGTTATAACTACAACTTGACCACTTGTACTATTAGTTTTAACACCCTGAGTTAAAGCAATATGATCATCCACTTGCCAATTTACATTAATGGCGTCAGGATACCCTTAAACTTGTTGAATCTCTCCTTATGATGCTAAACTTGTATCTTGGTACTGACCTCCTTGAAAAAAAAAAATTACTTGTATCATTTGTGGCATAGTGATGTGTTGTGATACTAAGACTTGGTTTTAAGCATCATTGAGATTTGAGGACTGCCAACTTGAATCATGTATCAAGTTATTTTGAGGTGGGGTAGGAACAATAGTCTTTGAATTGGAAGGAGCATTAGGATCAAGGGCAACATATGGCTTAGTAGGAGTTATGGCTCCTTGTGTTTTATAAGGTGGTCTATTCTCTTTGAAACCTTGATAAAGAAGCCTTTGATCTTTGAAGTTCTAATAGGTGGTATGATTTTGTTGTTGATAGGGCCTATTAGCTTGAAATTATTGCCTTTGGAGCTACACTATTTCATTCCTAAAGGACTGTAACAAGATTTTCAACTCTCCTATCTCACTAGCTTGACTAGTAGGGGCTATAATTTGAGCTTGAGGTGATGAAATAGGAGCTAAAGATGGAATTTGAGGAGTTTGAGGGGTTGATACATTATTCAATTTTGGGAATATAGGCATTAAAGGCCTTGGATAAATCTTACCAACTTGTATCAAACTATTTTCTGCCTTTATTGCAAACTCATATGCATCTGGCAAGGTAGTACCACCCATTAACTATATCATCACACTAATGTCAGAATTAAGGGCTTTCAAATAGTACATAAATGCATTTTCAGGGGATGGCCTTATCAATATAGGTATTCTAGTCCATGTCTTTTAGAATATGAGGTTAAAATCAAACATGAACTCATGAGGGGATCTTTTTATGGCGGTTAATTGCTCAACTAAAGATAAGTGATCAAATTTGTCCTCAAATTGATTGACTAAGGCTGCACCCAATTCATTCCAAGTAGAAATGGAGTTTGGTGGGAGATTTATATACAATTTTAATGCTTTTCTTTTGAAGGAAGCAATAAGAAATCTAATAACAACATTATTTTTAACAACATTATGGACTGAACAAAGATTAGCTACATCTTGGATATGCTTAATAGGGGTTGTTTGATTTTTTCCTGAGAAGAATGAGAAGATCTTAAGGGTAGACACTATAATGTCATCAAACTAGGCTAAATTCAATGGGCTACCTCTATTGAATAGAACAAACACTTGTTTTTTGATAGCCATTTGGGTAGTGGGGGTTGTAGTGATTAAAATAGTAGGATAACTAGGAGACAAATATTGCTTTTGATGATATGGTTTTTCCCTCCTAAACCTTAATATCTTATAAGATATAAGTTTAAAAGTAATACCTTTACTTGCTAACTATTTGGTAACCTTTGGCATGAAATATCTACCTAAATGATGCTATGAACCCTACAATTTGAGGAATCTTTAGCTTTTGATGATAAATATTCTCTTCTACTACAAATGCTTCTCCTCAACTCTAGACTTTCTTCAGATATGTAAAGAATTCTTTGTGGTCCTACTAGGCATAACAAAAACTATTGTCAATCAGTCTTGCACCCTTGTGAAGGTATTTTTAGGCCTTCATAGTCTGTTGAAACATGAAAACAATCCTAGGTTGTGGGTGGCCTAATCAGTGGATTGAATCTCTAGATTATAAGGGCTAGCTCTCTTTGGTGTATCAATTCAAATCTCTAATCTACACTAAAAACTAATGGGGAAAAGGGAAAAGGGTAAAATTGAAAGTAAATCCTATATAATGATGGTGATATACCTAAAATTTGATTGATCCACACAATTTGAGCTTTTAAAAACACTGATCAGATAATAAAAAAACTAAAATTTTGACCCTAATTGACCCCTACACATCAGTATTTCATGAAAAGGTTTAATATTATGATCAAGGATTGAGAGGAATGATGGAATAGGTCTAATTCAAGGCACTAACCAGCCACTTATATCCATTGTAACTTCAGCCAAAAGATATTGAACATATAATATAACCTACATAATCTAGTCAACTAGTAACTAGGTAAGAATCAGGACTTGACAAGGAAGAAAATTCTATCACATATGCAAATCACTGACACAAATACACTATACCAACACATTAGAGTCTACAATTTTTCCTTCTATTAATCTAAAAAGGTTACATATCACAAATTTTTGGTAGAGTATGGTCTTGCCAAAAAGAGGATACAATTCAAGGCTAAAAAGCCAATTTATATAGAAAAAGTGTACAATATCCAAGAGATTGGTGCTAAAAATAGAAGAGGAGGTCAACTCAGTCTAACTTGTGCTATCACAACCTTCAAATAAAATCTATTTTTGTCTTATGCCTTGCATGAAAAGATCTTTGGCATTGAAAATGATGGAGAGCCCAAGTTTGAGTCAAAACTTCCATCATGCATAATGCTATGCCAATCTCCAAATATAGAACTCTTCTTGAACTGCCCAAAACAAGAGAAAAATCTCCTTTGCTTGAAATCAATGCCAAAACTAAATTTAGAACTCCACTTGAACTGCTGGAAATGTTGAAAGCCTTTAACAAGATAAACAAAAGCACATGCATGAAATTCCATGTTTGGCATAGAAGGGATGAGGTGGACCCAAGTTTGACAAGTCAAACTCTTGCATGTAAAGCCACACCACAACTTTAAAAGAATATGCCTCTTGATTGATCTTGAAGCTGAGTTAGATCATTGAATGCAATGAGATGATTAGGAGATAAGCCTAACTTTAACAAATAGTCAATTGAAACTTTGACCAATAAACTATAAATAAACTTCCACCATTAAACTCCTTGAGCCTTTCATGCATTCGAGTCTCTATTTTATAATTGAAAGAGTCGTGCCTAAAGGAAACTACATGTTATTGAATGATTTGATTATTTCATTTATTATTTGCCATTCTCTTTACTACAGTCTCAGACTATATATCTTCTTATAGAAGGAAAAAACAATACTTTATTTGATTTTTGCATGTTCTTGCTTGTCTTGGACATGTCTAATCTTGCTTAGGCCACTTTGCATGCTTTGTATATATTCCTTAAACATTCATTTGGGCTTGTATTCCTTTAGGTATTTGTTCTCATTCTTTCCCTTCAGGCTTATTACCCATGGCTTTATACCTTATTTATTTCCTTCAAATAAAAAGTTTAAAGGAATTATATGTTTGGGCTCTTTGTCTTTTGTCACTTTCCCATGGACAAATTATCTACAGGAATTGTCTCTTCATCATTTTTGATTGGTCCATTTCCTTTCTATTTCCTTTGGACAAAAAGTCTAAAGGAATTCTTTTGAAACTGCTCCTTTATTCATTTAATTATTTCAAGCTTCTCTTTGTTTATTTTCTTTGGACAAAAAGTTCAAAGGAATTATCATAAATAGAAACCTTACAATTTTCCCTACGGACTTTTGAAACTGCCCTTCAAAATTGTTGAGATGGACCTTTGGGAATATGAATGAACCCTTCTCTTTGAAAAGTGTCGTATTTTGCCTTTGAAAAGAACTTCTCGAAGGGAAAAACCCCTTTAGACTTTTTGCCAGTGACCCTTCGAGACCTTGCCTAAGATTTTTTCCTTTGGACATATTTTGTGAAGGAATTAATGCCTTCAGCTTGAACAATTCCATGGGTAAATGTTTTGAAATAATTCTTTCAAATAATTTGTTTGAAAGAATTCCTTCAAGCTTTTCTTTCCATCCTTTTCCCTTTGAACAAATTATCTGCAACCTTTTCCTTTGATCCTTCCCTGTAGGTAACTTGTTCGAAAGAATTCTTTCATAATTTTTGTAACGGTTCACTTTGTTTGTTGGAATGAAATGGTCTTTGTACAATTTGAAAAGAACCCTTCAGTTTTTTTGTAAATGGCCTTTTTTGAAGGGAAGGAATCCTTCAAAAAAAATGAAATGGACCTTTTCTGAGAAGTACCCCTTGGAGAAGTTGAAATGGACCATTCAACAAAGTGTAAAATTGCCCTTCAAGACTTTGTGAAACATCCTTTTATCTTTGAAATTTCCTTTTCTCGAAGGGCAGATACCCTTCAACTTTTTTGAAATGGTCCTTTACCCTTTGAAAAAAACTTTTAGAGCTTCAAATGAATCCTTGAAAATGGAGAGAATCTTTCGACACATCTTGAAATGACCCTTCGGGAAAGTTGTAATGGTCCACTTTTTGAAAAAAATAAAAACTGCTCCTTTGCTAAGTACCCTTCAGGAAAATGTAAATGCCCTTTGGAATTTTTGTAATGGACCCCTCGATTGATGATAACTGCCCTTTAGGATAATGAAAGTGTCCTTCATAAAAGTTGTTTTAAACAAAAAGTCTAAAATAATTCTGATACTTAGACAAAATCTAAAGTCTTCCTTCCATAAAAGTTCAAAGTATTTCTTGTGCTTGTGAAAACCTGAAGTATTCTAACTATCCCTTTAGAACTACTCTGAGAAAAAGTAAATTGGCAATGACATGAAAAGATTTGAATGATAAGGGTGGCAATTTGATCTATGGGGTCAAAATTGTTAACACTTACATCCATCCTCAAATTTCAAAAATGTTGCTCATTTATTTACAAACTTTTCTTACATTTTTTGCAAATAATAAGGAAACATCATGGTCCTTATCATGTACATGAATGATGAAGTATATCATATGTTAGTACAAAGTTTCATTCTTTACATTTCATGCTTATTTTCAATTATTTGGGATGATGTTAAGCAAGTTATGCTTACACATGTTGATATATCTTTTGCATCACCTCTCTTGGAACCTCTATCTAGTACTGAGTCATGTTGCACGGTCCATTTTTCTCTTCCCTAGGTCACTACCCATCACCAGAGAGCCCAGCTAACACCTTTTGTCCTGCCACCTCCTTGACCAATCGATTATATTCGCTCTCCTCCCATAACTACTACTATTCCTATACACATAGTAGATAATATGGTTAGAGTTATTACTTGACATACTACTATGCCTCATCTAATTACCCAGGAGCCCTATCACCTTGCTATTCCTACCTTTACTAGGCCTAACCTTCCTACACAAGAAGATTTGCACAAGGAATATGACATTATTGATCAATTGAGAAACACTCCAGCTAAGATTTCCATGTTATAACTAGTTTAGAAAACTAATGTATTCAAGTACATTCTTTATCAAGCACTCACTCAGACCTTTATGCCTATTGATTCGAAACCTTCTTATTTTTTTTTAGTGGTCAACACTTTAAAAACTATAGAGGATGCAATTTATTTTGATAGTGAGGACATGCCTTCTTAGATAGTAATTGATCAAAATTTTCCATTATTCATATAAGTTCAAGTCAAAATAAATGCAGTTAAGAGAGTTCTTGTTGATAATGGTTTCAAAATGAATATATGTAATATCACATTCTTACAGGCCATGGGTGTAGATTTGGTATCCATACAAAAATCATATAAGAACATTCAAGGGTTTGATGATACACCCTGATAGACATTGGGAACTATTAATTTAGATATTGTGGTAGGACCAAAAACCCTTTCTACATTGTTCTAGGTCATGCCAGGTCCTCTCCACTATAACCTTTTACTTAGATGACCCTAGATACATATTATGGGGGCCATTACTTCTACTCTCTATCGATGTATTAAATTTATTCATGAGGGATATTTATACACATGTATAACAGTCAACCAACCATTTAGGTATTATCAAACTACAGATTCATCTTTGACTATTTCACCAGATGGGACACCATATCTTACAGTACAACCACCACTTCATAGCATTTCTCTTGATCATATATATACATATGAGGTTGGAGAGACTAGCACTTCTTGTACTTCTCTACTTACAATCACACCTTTAGCTCCAGATATTTTTCCAACCATAACATCTTCAGCCATCCTGTCTACTCTTTTGATCATAATTTTGACACATGTTACACATTCACCATCACTGATAGTAGTACCAATAGTTCTAATTGATTACATAGTTACTCGAGTAGTTATAAACACCTTGGAAGTAGTACCATCTTCTACTACTACAGAGGATGAGACTCCTATATCATAGTTACCCCTTGTGGTAAATTTTGAGTTACCCTATGTACATGATGTTGATACAGATTCACAAGCTTCTTTAGATGATGATACAATACCCACACTCATAAATGACTATTTGTGTGGATTGAGATTTACACCAGTTAGACCAAGAGAGTACCAAGATGATGCTAGAGCTCTCATACCACATCTTACACCACTTTTATCATCTCACACTATAGTCACATGATATACTCCACACTCATGACCATAAATAAATCACTTAGCACATACAATTCACATGGATACCTCTATGGATATAGAGCTAGTTATTCAAATTCATGTAGGCATCACACAACATCAACCATATTTTATGTTACAAATATTACTTGATCATGGATTGATTACATTACCTATAGTATGACACAGATCTATCAACAAATCTTTATAGTAGGATGGTTGACCATTTTGTACTTTTCATAGGATTACAGGCCATAATACAAATTTATATATAAATTTATAGCAAAGATTGGATAAACTATAGGATTCAGGTATTGTTTATATTATAACACCACCAACAACCTAGCTCCACCAATTTCATTAAAGTTATCTACTAGCAGGGCTAAATGTCCTAGAGCAGAGTCAACATCTCTACCACTAGAGCAATCTTCAGTTCACCTTTAGCACAATAACACCATAAAGTCAACATTTGTAGCATATGATGATACTTATGATGATGATATCAATGCATTTGATGATGGTTACAACCCTTTCCTCCATTTCCATCCCCAACAAGATCCATCCATGGATCCTTTCTCCCCTCTAGCCTAGTATTTTTCATTATCATGTACATACTACTTTATTTTCATGCTTGTACATATTATCTTTTCAGCATTGATTATACATAATTTCTTCCACGTGATTGTACATAGTTCAAAATTTCAAAAATATAAAAACAATATAACATTTCAAAAATACCAAAAACATTTAAATATGTACAAAAACACAAAAAACATTTTGATTGTACGCATCATCTATGCTTTACATTACTACTAATATGCTAGGACTTACATTTTCTATTTCATACTATTGTTTGTTGATATATCTACATTACCATGCTTCACTTGATCTTCTTTAAGTATGTACAGTGACATTTAGATCCTTGATTGCTTCACTCTACCCATTGAGGGGGCATCCTACTTCTACATTTGAGACACACATCATAAACATACCCAATGGGGGCATCTTCTACATGACTACACCATCCAGGTTATGTCATTCCTACACTACACACCCTAAGTTATCATGATGATGTACATTACTTAATAGATTACACATATTACTATATCGACATTTCACTAGTATCTAGTACTTATGTATCTCTTTAACATATACCTAGTTTTGTACTAAACATGTCTTACATACTTTCACTCTTACTTTGATTAGTTAGATGTGATTCTATCTTTCCAATTATTACTTGCTTTCTCATTTTGCTTAGTGTGGCTTGTTGGACTACATTTCAAATTCTTGTTTGTCTCCTATGTGTGCCTTAGGACATTTGCCAATGTCGTTTACTTCTATTCATGTGTGTGTTGTTGGGTTGTGGAGCCTATTTCTTAATTACGTTGTATTTCAAATATTATACATTAAAAGTTATTGTATACTCTTTATGTTTTGTGGAGCCTATTTCTGGACCCACTTTAATGGGAAACCATTTTTGGGTTGACTTGACCCATGGTTTTGGTTCCCATTATTTTATAATACCACTTTGTTGATGTATTATGTATAGATATATATTTTGTAGTTAATACATCATGAGAACAAGGATTGGAGAAGGAAGAATAGAGTGTGTGAATTCAAGTGTGAATTCAAGAGGGTTTGTTGAGCGTAGCTTCAAATAATATTTATGCATTATAATTGTGAAGACAGATCTGAGAATGATTATACTCTGGTGGCTTGTAATAAAAGCTGAGCAAGTATTTCTTGGTGGATGTAACCCACATTGGGTGAACCACGTTAAATTTGGTCTTCTTATTATGCATGTTTATTTTTATTTTTTATGCATCTCTAATCATATCTATTATTTCAATTTTATAAAATTATTTTGCATCAATTTATGTATTTATTCCTAACATGTGTACCCATTATAGCATGGAATTGTACCCCTATGGGAGAGTTTTTTAGGCTCTCTCACTTTTAGCTATAAGCATGGAAACAATGTCAAGATGTGGGTGTCCTATGGTGAGGTTGAGCCTCTAGGATTTTTAAAGAGACTAGTTCCTCTTGGTGGATCACCTAAAACTACTGCTGAAAGGAAACTTCATGGGGAAAAGGGTTATAAGGGAGATAAGGGCTCCTAAGAGGGCTAACTAGGTGATGCACTAGAAATAAATGGACACTCATCTACACTTGAAACCACACTAGATTAGTCATGATGTTACTTGGGCTTACACGATCTCAGGGTCAAGCTAGCACACACTAGAAGAGGTTCAGTCAGAACACTTATCTAGACCTATAAAACTAGAAAATAGAGGCAAGTAGCAGGCTAATGGACCAGGAATAAATACATTCACAAACCCACCAAGAAAAAATCATACTAAAGCACTAATTGAAGATAGGAAATAGGAAAGGAAATCGAGTCTCATTACATTCAAGAGGTAGTTCTTAAAATGATTCAATAGGGTTTAGCCTGGTTTAAGGAGCATGCTTTTGCAAACGTCTCAATGGGCATCTGTCTCCCAAAAAGATGATAAAAAATATAAAAATTGGGAACCATTACAATGACAAATCATGAGATATATATAGAGAATGAAAGAGAGAGAAAAAGGGTTGCATGAGAAAAAGGGAAGAGGGAAGAAGTTGCTAAATCATTGAAGATTGGGACTGCTACAATCGTCCTCTTTTAAACATCAGATTCATCACCCAAGACCACCACCAAATCTCCTTAAGCCATTATTACATTTAAGTCATCCCTTTAGGAACTGATGGAGCCATATTAGAGGTAGTTGTATGTTCCTACTAAGCATGAATGATTTATCCTTGCATTTAAAAATTAATGTGTTCTTTACTGCAATCTAGACTATCTCGATTGGTTTTTGCATGTTCATTGCTCCACCTAAATGCATCCAATATTTGTTTGACCACTTTGCATGTTTTAGAATAAAGGAGAATTCCTTTCTATCCATTGATCTATTGAGCTTATTTGATGCACTTGTGACTTATCCTTGACTGATTGGCCCTTTGGATTCACTGACCATTGATCTTAATGTTCCACGACCATTTACTTTTCATGGACTTTTTTCCATAATTTTCCTTTAAGAACTATTGATTTTACTCACCTAAGGGATTTTTACTCCTTTCAATTTACTTATTACTTCCTTACTTCAGGGTTTCCACTGCTTAAGACTTATAAAGTAATTTAAGTCTTTCACCTAAAAAAACTTGAAGACTTGTCTCTTGAAGAACCCACAGACCACCACCCAAGACCACCTTGAGTTTGTCATGTCCCTTTACTTATTTTAGGTTTCTAACTATTTGTACCTTTCTTCACCTTTTAAGCAAGGCAACCCCACAAACCCAAAGTCTTCTTGCTGAGAGAACCCAAAAAGCACTAGCCAAGACCAATTCGAGCTTTTGAAATGGCACTTCTTCAGATATTACTTGGAACTTATAAAGTGAAATAAGTAGTGCACCTTCACAAACCCAAAGTCTTTTGAGAGAAATCTTGAAGTCTTTTACTTGTTAAAGCCCAAATATGTCTCCTTCCAAGAACCTGAAGCTGTCTGTTGTCTGCTCCTGGAAGCCCAAAGTTATTTTGAACTTTTCGCTTTTACTTGAATGTCCATCTTCTCACACTTAGGCAAAATTTTGGTATATGGGCCAAAAATGGCCAACAATTCTGGTGACTCGTAGGTAAGCATGCCTGCTATGCTTGAGAACCCAATGCATATTGCCTTGTCTAGTCTACTGGGCATGGAGTCATCAGCCTCTACAATTGGGTTGGTCTAAAACTGGATCAAGGTTGACCCTTTCTGGAACTTCCTCTTGAAGTAATAAGGACAATAAGAGAAAAAAAATAACACAAAACAAAGAGCCTAAGGCACTTATGGAAAGGAAAATAGAATAAAAAATAAATGTACATAAGGCACTTGGAATAAAGCATGAAATCTATCCTAATATGTACAAGGTTACACTTTATAAGTACTCCTTCCTAAATCTAATGGGAAAGTATGAGTATCATTCACCTATATCAAATTAAGATGAAAGACACATTGTTTTGGAGGTACCAAAATTGGTGAACTAAGCAGCTTTATGTTC
Organism: Torreya grandis; assembly: GCA_037957365.1. Classification (NCBI taxonomy): domain Eukaryota; kingdom Viridiplantae; phylum Streptophyta; class Pinopsida; order Cupressales; family Taxaceae; genus Torreya; species Torreya grandis. The sequence goes on along the minus strand of JARHVA010003202.1, from coordinate 1,361,944 downwards.
AAACCTCTTGGTGTGCCCTCTAATGGAGGAAATGGAACAAACATGTCCCCAATGTAGACATACTGGTTCATGTCCTCCAAACTTGATTCATGCTAGATCATGGGGGATCTTATAATCTCCTCATTTGATGGCTCAAATTTTTTCTCTGAATCAATCAAAACATATGATGGATCCTTTGAGTTGGTACTTGGTTTGTTGTCTAGACTTAAGAAAAAAATCTCCAAATCATCCAAAAAGGTAGCTTCTTCTTGGTCATCTAAGACAATGTTAAATTCAACTCCATATGTGTTCAACTTGTATTAAAAGGAGTCATATGGTAGTTTGTCAATCTATCTAAGGCCCAACATGTCATATCTTTGTGGCTTTAGATCTGATCATTCCCCTTCATTCTTGAAGACATTAGTACTGAATTTAATAGAAAACTCATCTTGGGATTAGTCAACTTCCTCAACCTCATCTGTAACTTCATCCTCAGACTCTAAAGGAGGCATAAACTAGTTTAGAACCTCCACCTGATTCATGAATTCATGGTATAGATGCTACGCTAGCTCATCTTGATCCTCTTGCTCATTTGTGCCCTCTCCAACATGGTGAGCCAACTGATTGACTACATCAATCTTTGCACCTTGATCATCTTCATCTGTAGCCATGCCAAATGGAAGATCTTAAGACTAAACAAAACCCTCCTTGATCTTAACTACATTCTGAATACATTCCTTTTTAAGAATGAAGGCATCAATACTACTTTTAAGCTCTAATTCAATAAAGATAAATCCATGCCATAGTTGGTCTAAACCTAATTTCTCCTCCCTTGATGGCTCAAACTTGAATGCAAGCTCCTCCTCTATCCTTTGAAAGATAGGTTTTTCCTCCAAGAGGTAGATGGTGGGAGTGTGAAAAAGTTCACCTTCCTTGCAATTTGAGAGAGTGCTTTTCCATCTAGGTAATAACTTCTTTGGTCACTCTTGAGGGAGGGAGAAAGAGTCTTGGGACTCTTGTAGGGCAGGCTCATTAAGCTGAGCTAACCTCTCTTTGTTACTTTCTTCAACCACTGACTCCTCCTTCGCTTGACTTGGCTCTTGGATCACCACATTCAACATCTTTTCTTGAAACTTCACTTCTTGAATGGCTTTTCATGAAGGCAAGGCTCTAGGCTTTTGAAGGGAAAGGAGTAGATGTTGCAAGGCTCCTTGTCTGACTTGAAGAATAACCACCTCCTTCTTTGTCCCATTGATCTAAATGGATTCCCAAGATGGAAAAGATAGAGGCTCTTGACAAGGTAGGGATGGAGGTTGAATGACCTTGGATTTACTTGGCTGTGTAACTTGGCTCCAAGATGGGAAAGGTAGTGGTTCTGCTTTCATGTTCTTATTCTAACTTTTCTCTTCCTTCCTTGCCTTTAGCTCAAACTCTTTGATATGATTTTCTATGTTTTCTTGAAATAGATCCTCCTTAAGGTTGTCAAGAATAGAAGAAGGCTCTTTGAAAGGGAGGAAGTCTTGGACCCAAACAACAGGCTATTCCAAAATAGGCACTTCATTTTTTTGACAACCCCCTTGGATAGATTTCCAAGAAGGGAAAGACTATGGAACATATGAGGAACTTGGAAGATTTGAAGGAGGACTTAAAATGGTCACTTGAAGAGGAATCAGTGACACATAAGAAGGTTGAGGTGATGTATATGTAGGCACCAAAGATTGGTAGGGTTGGCCCTGCTATTCCTCAAGTCCCTCCAGCTTGTCCTCAATGCTCTAAATGTAACTGCATATATCCATCATGTCATCAGTGAGGTTACTCCAATTTTATCTCTCAACATGGGCCCATTCTACTTTTATTTGTTACAATGAATCCCTCACATAATGAATCTAGTGAGTAGGGACATTTTGGCCATAACACTTTTGTGAGTGTAACTCAAGTGTATGCTTGTTAAGGCTCACTAAAGTTTGCCTAGGTGTTTGTATATATGGCTCTTGATAGGGATGATAGGTCATTTAAGGGCCACTTGGGGGGAACACATAAACATTGTTAGCTTGAAAAGTGTGTTGCTGAGGTAGGGAATATGCATGTTGGTCAAAAGATGGCTAATTATACATACCAAATATGTGTATTAGGCACTTAGATTTCTCAAACTAGTTAATAAATACTCATAGTCACCATTGATGTTTTCAGAATGCCTCCAAAGGCTGATAAGTAGAAGGACAACATAAAAAATCCTTCCACTACTTTGGACCTTAGTCCCACCAAGCATGCCAAAACTGTTATATCATGGAATTGCACCCCTATGGGAGAGTTTATTTAGGTTCTCTCACTTCTGGCTATAAACATGAAAAAAACCTTAGGATGTAGGTGTCTTATGGTGAGGTTGAACCTCTAGGATTTTTAAAGAGGCTAACTCCTCTTGGTGGATCACCTAAAACTAATGCTGAAATGAAACTTCATGGGAAAAAGGGTTAGAAGGGAGATAAGGGCTCCTAAGAAGGCTAACTAGGTGATGTACTAGAAATAAATGGGCACTTATCTATGCTTGAACCCATACTAGATCAGTCATGAGGTGACTTGGGATTGCACGATCTCAGGGTTAAGCTAACATGCACTGGAAGAGGTTCAGTTAGAACACTAATTTGGACCTATAAAACTTGAAAATACTTCAAAAAGGCAAGCAACAAGCTAATGGACTAGGAATAAATGCATTCACAAACCCACCAAGTAACAAGCATACTAAATCACTAAATAAAGATGGGAAATAGGCAAGGAAATTGAGTCTCATTACATTCAAGAGGTAGTTCTTATAATATTTTGATAGGGTTTAGCCTGGTCAAAGGAGCATGCTTTTTCAAATGTCTTAATGGGCATGTATTTCCTAATAAGATGACAAAAACTCTAAAAACTAAGAACCATTATAATGGAAAATCATGAGATATATATAGAGAATGGAAGAGAGAGAAAAAGGGTTATATGAGAAAAAGGGAAGAGGGAAGAAGCCATTGAGTCATTAAGGAATGGAGTTGCTACTATCATCCTCTTTTGAACATGAGATGCGTCACCCAAGATCATTACCAAATCTCCTCAAACCATTCCCACATTCAAGTCATCCCTTTAGGAACTGATAGAGACATACCATACGTAGCTACATATTCTTACCAAGCATGAGCGATTTTTTCTTGCATTTAAAACTCGACATGTTTTTTATAACAATCTAGACTATCTCGATTGGTCTTTGTAAGTTCATTGCTCCACCTGGATGTGTTCAATCTTTATTTGATTACTTTACATGTTGTAGAAAAAATGAGAAGCATTATTATCTATTAAGCTTGTTGGATGCACTTGTGCCACTTGTCCTTGATAGATTAGCCCTTTGGATTTGCTGACCATTGACCATAATGTTCTATGGATGTTTAATTTTTGTGGACTATTTTCCATAATTTTTCTTTTATAACTATCAATTTTACTCACCTTTGGGCTTTTGAATCCTTACAACTTAATTCTTGCTTCCTTAATTTGGGGTTTCCACTGCTTAAGATTTATAAAATAATTTAAGTCTTTCACCTTAGAAAACTTGAAGACTTACCTCTTGAAGAACCCGAGAACCACCACCCAAGACTAGCTTGGGTTTGTCATGTCCCTTTACTTATTTCGGGTTTATGATTATTTACAACTTACATCACCTTTTAAGTAAGGCTGCCCCATAAACCCAAAGTCTTCTTTCTGAGAGAACCCAAAAAGCACTATCCAAGACTAATTTAGGCTTCTCAAATGGCACTACTTCATATATTACTTGGAACCTATAAAGTGAAATAAGTAGTGCGTCTTCATAAACCTGAAGTCTTCCTACTTGAAAAACCCAAAGTCTTTTGAGAGAACTCTCAAATTCTTTTAGTTTTTAAATCTTGAAGCCTTCTCCTTCCAAGAACCTGAAGCTGTCTGTTGTCTGCTCCTAGAAGCTCAAAGTTATTCTAAACTTACCACTTTTGCTTGAATGTATATCTTCTCAAAATTAGGCAAAATTTTGGTATGTGGGCCAAAAATGGCCAACAATACATTTTGACATTTGCCAATATCCTTTGCTTATACTCTTCTATGTGCTTGTGGCCCTCGTGCCAATATTGCTTATTTTTATTGTATGTGTATTTGGCATTTGAGCATGCCTTGTATGCTTATTTTCTAGTTTGAGTGACATGTGCCCATGTCCCTTGGCCACTCTTGTATATTTCTTGATTCTTATTCCATGTGCTTGTTTGCTTGATTGATTTTTAAATTATTGTAATGCCATGATCCATATCATGCATTTCCTTGATTTTTTGGATGCCATGATGGACATCATGCTCCATCCCTCCTTGCTAACAACTAAAAACTAACCCTTGAAATTCTAGTTTAGTATATTGTACATGATTTTACATTATTATATCTATTTAGGCATACCCATGTTGATATAATAATCTTTCAATACCAATATTGTTATCTCTTGAGATTTCTTGTTGATTATCATTGCTATATCATGTATATTTCCAGCTTAACACACTTGTAGGGATTCTTCTTCTGAGGATAGTCATTTCAGGGTACTTAATCCTACCCTCAGAATAGGGGGAAACAAACAAGGGTTTTTTCATAGAGATCAGAGATCTTAGTAGTCAAAACAACAATTTTTAGAATACTCAGAATAAAATCTAGACATCAGACCAGGTAGACAACAAAGAATCCAAAATAGTCAATAGATTTGGCCCTAGACAATAGCACTAAAGTTGGACTATACTGCCAGATAGTAGGGTGTCTTATTTTTGATGCTCCCATCTAGATAGAAGAAAAAATAGTTTTTGCAAAAATAGATAGAAAAGTAAGTTTAGTGATAAGTTTGTTAGTATAGCATAGTCCAGATTCAACATGTTTCAATATAGTTATTGCTCAGAGAATATAGATATAGGGGGCATCATGCGTGACATGATATCTCTCACTTTTAGTTTTAGATTAGGTAGTTGATATAACTTCTAGATCAAAATCCATGTTCTAGACACCAGTTATTGGAGGCAATGTGCATGACACATTGGTCCTCCTTTCCTTTCAAGTTCAGTTTATTTTTCCTAAGCATTCTCAGTAGTTGCATGCCTTGCTCCATCTACAGGTGGTTGGCATCATTTTTCATGTTTAGCTTTCATACAAGATTAGCTTCCTAAGTACCTGATTTCTTGAGTTGGTTTTCACATAAGCCTATTACACTGGTTTTAGAGTGGCTCTCATACAAGCCTAGTATCCATCTTTCAAAATGGCCAATAGTGGCCTAGTTTCTAGCATACATTCAACTACCCATGTCAACATTACTAGATTATAGTATATTCATGGGCTTTAAAAGCCATTTCATATGACATCTATTCCATACAAGAATCACTTCATAGCTTCACTTTATAGAGCAATAATGGAGCCAAAGGTCTAGCTAGCCTTTGTATTCTTAAGCCACCTATTCAAAGGGATTGGACACATAATCCAAACATTGATTGACACACACATGATTCATTAGCTTACCTTAGTAGGTGATGATAGAGCCAAAGGGCCTATCTTTGCATTCTTGAGCCACTTCTAAGGAATTGAGTACTCAACGCTATTTGTGATATAACTTTTGGTACAAGACACAGCTATCACAATCCAACATCATAATAGGTTTTATATTGGTTCACATACTCGATGAGGTGTATTCATTTATTTCTCTTCCTCTCTCTCTTACCCAACTTTTGTATGTTTTTATTTTAGATATAGCGTATCTACTAAGGACTGATCTACTCTATGTTTTTCATTACAGATTCACACTTCACATTGTGCTCTCTCTACGCACATCCAACATCACACAGCTTCATGAGCTTCACCTTCACAAGTAAGTTCTGGTACATTTTATATTTTTCATTTATCTTAGTATTTCACTTTATTGTATCACTATAATAAAGGGGGGGGGGAAATATAGTCATATAAAATGCAAAATTTGGTTACTTGAGTATGGCTAATTACACCCAATCCGTAGGTCCTCCTACTTGCTTACACAACCCTTTTAGGCTCTTCTTTCACTAATTCCCAGTCATCCACAACCTTCTAAACTTAACCCTTTCAAACCCAAGTAACTCTCTCAGGCCTAGATCCATCCCCCCAAGTCTCATTCCCTCTAGACAATAACACCTAATTTGGATAGGAGCGCTAAAACCTAGGGTGTCCAATTTTCAGTCCTTTTGTCCAAGTGCAAAATAGGTTCTAACAGTCATTTTCTCTTGGATCCTTATTCTATTTTATGTCAGCCTAATGTTAATTAATTTAACCCATGATCATTAAATCCCCTATAAAATGCCATTCAAAGTCCATTTAGAAGGATTGACACTCATTTACAAGAGAGAAGAAAGAATAATAGAAAGATCACTCAAGCACTTATCCTTATTTTTTGCATATAGCCATCCAATAGTATTTAAAGCTTATTCAAACCCTCATACCATTTTCTAGTCATTTCAAGTACACCTAGTTTCACACTTACTTGCATTTTCATCACACTATTACACCAAGCACTTCAATGGGAGAACTATATATAGCTTGATCGTTCTTCAGAGTATTGGTATGTAGGCAGTGTGCCCACACATGGGGTGTGAAGTGCATCCAACATATAATTTACACACTAACCCCTTTCCCCTATTTTCCATAGTTTCATTTAATTACATAAAAGACATAAAAACACAAAAAATTAGCTCTATAAGGAGTTTTGTTGATAATGAGGATCTAAAATTTGGTACATAGGATCATATAGATGTTACAAACAAAACCCATAAAAATCATATCTTTGTGAGTAGTTTAGACAATAACGACAAGACCAGGACTACAATGCCATACAATAGGGTGTCTTGTTTTTAGTGATCCTATCCAATCAAGAAATGAACTCTAGATCTCAGTTCATGATAGTATCCCTATCTTGTTCTATAACTATCAGACTCTGTCTCAGCCATAATAGCCCAGAATAAGCTAAGTCACATTTTATCTCACTCATTACTATTTTTAGAAAATCCAAATATACCATTTGTTTACACAAAATTAGTGGCTTAATTATTGCATATTATTTACTAATTTTATCTACTCAGACCCATTTATTATTTAGGAATTAAACATCTAATTTCCCAAAAATAATATTCACTATGATGGATGCTTTATAATCGATTGAGGTTCAACCCAAATATCCTCAACCTCTAACAACCCTTATTGGAGCCTTCTAAGTATCATCCCTTGTCACATTCCAGGATTATGAAGTACCTCCTATCCTCCCAAATGATCTAGATCTTCCCCTCTTCATCACTTCTGACATCAATCAAACCCAAATAAAAAGGGTTATGATTGATGGGGGAGCTAGCATCAATATCATTTCATCCCATGCCTATGATCAACTTAAACTTCATGAGAACATCATGTCTAAAACCATTATTATGCTGCAATATTTCAATGACATGTTGGTAACTACCTTGGGAACAATTATCCTTCACATATGTTTAGGCCCTCAAAATTTCTTTGAGCTCTTCTATATTGTATAAGGGTAGTTTCAATGTAACGTATTGCTTGGACGCCCTTGAATCTAAACCATGGGTTATGTAACTTCAACCTTACATAGGTGCTTCAAATTTAAACATGAGGGTTAAGTTCATGTCATCCCAACTAACCCTAGTCCATTTAAGTCATGCAATATGAGTTACCACCTAAATGATGTCCTTATTCCATTAAAAGATGCATCCCCTTCATCCTCCATCAATAAATCTTTTAAAGGATCGAGCATACCCTCTTCCAAAATCCCTATGAAAGACCCTTTAGAATCCACATTCTAACATCTTTCATTTGGAGAATACTACCTATTGACTTTCGGTACCCTTCCTACTCCTCAGTCATATGGAAATCTTGATCAACATCCTAACTATCATTCTAACATTGGAATTGTCATCCCTTTTTGTCCTCCCAACTACCAAACCAAATTTATCTATCAAAGACTCAATCAACCACCTTCAACTTATAACACCTCACCTTCTGTCAAACCATTCAACTCTGATTTTTCCTTCTTGGACAAATCAAATTTCACCCAAACATACCTTGATTTGTTTGCTTGGAAAGGATTTGGTTTTGGCCATTATTAACTTGGACCACACAAGTTTATCCCATGTAAAACTCAAAATCCTCATGAATGACATGGCCTTGGATTTATCTAACTAGAGTAACCAAATGACCCACCTTCCATCACAATCATTGAGGATGAAACCCCATCCTCACTAACTTATTCTTCTTCAAAATCTAATGATCATAATTCCATCCCTCCCATTTTTTTTTTTTATCAATATGATTAGTTTGGGACCCCTAACCTATCAAATTCATGGAGAAACTAGAACCATTCCTCTAAGTCATCTTGAGATGGTCGAAGACAATTCTCTTACCATTAATAATATCCAGTGTCAGGATTATGATTCCCTTCTCACCTATCTTAGTGCCGAATATTCCTCCCTTTAGAAATCCCTTCCTCCTAAGACATCAACCATGTTGAATGAAGCTACTATTGATATCAACTTGGGCACTTAGGACAATCCTTGCATAATCAAAATTGGCCAATCCCTTAGAGCATTAGGACTTCTCCTTTATTTTACATGATCATTGCATAACATTCACTTGGTCTTGTTGTGATATGTGTAGAATCAACCCTTTCATAGTCATCTACAACATTGTCACCAACCTCAATGCTAAGCCTATTAGGCAAAAGCTTTGAAGGATGCACCCTCACATTGCTCTTCTTGCTAAAGAGGAGCTATAATGTCTCTTATCCATCAAGTTCATCCAACCCATTGACTATCCATAATGGGTCTCAAATATCACTCCTATCACTAAATCAACATAGGGACTTCATATTTGTATGTATTTTCATGACCTCAACTTTTCTTATCCAAAAGCTGACTTTCCATTTTGAAGCATTGAATAACTTTTTGATCTAACTGTCAGCCATGAGATGTTATCTCTTATGGATGGATTTTTGGGATATAACCAAATCTTAATAACCTAAGAAGATCAACACAAAATGGCCTTCATCACCCCATGGTGAACTTTTTGCTAAAGCATCATGCGTTTTGGCTTGAAGAACACTGGTGCAACCTATCAGTATGCTATGACCTACATCTTTCATGACCTCATCCACAAAATCATGGAAGACTATGTAGATGACCTCGTTGGTAAGTCCAAATGTCATAAAGACCATTTGGAAATCCTTAAAGTCATCTTTGAATGATTTATCCAATTCTATGTTTACATCAACCCAAATAAATACATCTTTGGGGTCTTGTCACATAAACTCCTTGGCTTTATCCTTACCCTTCACCAAATAGAAGTTAATCCCATTAAATTCAAATCAATCTTAGACATGCCTCTTCCAACTAACATTAAGCAATTTTGCATATTGCATGATAAGCTTTAGTTCATTCATCATTTCATATCTCAATTGTCAAACAAATGTTAACCCTTTCATCACCTCATTAAGAAGGACATCTCTTTTAAGTGGAATGAAGAATGTCAAAAGGCCTTTCAATCAATCAAAGGATACCTTCTTTCTCCACCTGTACTTATCATTCCAAAAGAGGACCACCCCTTCCACCTCTACATCTCTATCTCAGACCATTCCTTAGGCACCATGCTCGCATATCATGATGATCAACATAAGGAACATGCATTATACTACATAAGTTAAACACTTACAGAGTATGAAACTTGTTATACCCATACCAATAAGTTATGCCTCACCTTGGTCTTCATGGCTTCCAAACTTCATCTCTACCTCCTAAGCCACAAAATCTTTATCATCACAAACACTGACCCCCTCAATTACATACATTTTAAGCCATATAAAAATCAACATATGGCTATATGGCTCATGTTTGTAGCTGAGTTTGATCTTGAGTTCCTTCAATAAAAGTTATTCAAAGGGTAAATCATCATCGATAAATTGGTTAAATCCCCTTTAACTGACAACCAACCTTCCAACCTTGAGTTTCATGATGAGTCCATAACAATTCTTTCTCAAGAGGACATTTCTTACCAAATGACCATGTTATTTGATGGATCAAAATGTCAACTTGGTGGGGGTGATAAAATCATCCTTATACCCCTTGAAGGTAAGCCTTTTCCCTTATTCTTCAAACTTGACTTTGATTGCACAAATAACATGGCTAAATACAACATCTTTATCCTTGGGAGCAAAATTGATCAACATTTTTGGTGACTCCCAACATTTGGTCAGCTAGATCAATGGTTCTTACCAATGTAAAAATGATGTTCTTCAAAAATATAAATAATTGGTAGGTGTATTATTGCATTTTTTTTATCATTACTGTATCCAAGTCACTCCAAATTTGACAAACTTGTTCAACAACACCATGGCTTCTCTTGCTTCTCAAATCCCATTTTCCCCTTCAAACTCTAAAATCTGTCACCATTCACATACTTAACCAACCCTCTTACACCAAGATGGACCTCCCTTCTATCTATAATGTGGAGGAAATCTAATTAGATATTTGGTATAAGTAAATTTTCTACTACTTTACCTTAGCCATCATCCCTTCTGATCTCTCTAGGAAAGGTAGATGAGCTTTCATATAAAGGACTTCTCACTATACTATACTAGGGGGAATCCTCTACAAATGAGGATTTGATGGTCTCCTTTTTAGATGCCTTTGTAGTCAAGAAATCCCTCTCATAATCAAATAACTCATGATGGGATTTGTGGAGGAAATTTTAGTGGTTTACCTATAGCTAAGTGCATCCTTCGCCTTGGCTATTATTGGCCTACCCTTAACCAAGACAATTTTGATTATGTCAAGTGGTGTGTCAAGTGTTAACAACATGCCAACTTGCATCACCTTCCTAGTCATTCCTTTTAATTTGAATAGGAATTCTAGCCCTTTTCTCAATGGGGATTGGATCTCATTAGTGAAATCAATTCTCACTCTTCACAGAGACATCACTCTATCATCATCGTGATAGAATACTTCACCAAATGGGTGGATGTTATTCCTCTCATCTCAACTAAAGTTGATAAGATTATTGATTTCATCAATCATCATATCATATGATGTTTCAGTGTTCCTCAAAAAATCATCACCGACAATGGCAAATCATTCAAAAATAAGAAATTAAGTAATATTTGCAACACCTTTGGCATTAAGTTAAGCTTCTTGTCTCCATAGCGCACACAAGCTAATGGACAGGCTGAAGCCTCTAACAAAACACTAAATAAAATGCTCACCAAAGTGATCAATAAATCTAATAAGGATTGACACTTCACATTCCTTTTGCCTTATGGGCATATCGAACCAACATTCAAACCCCTATGGGTGCCACCCCTTTCTTATTTGTATATAATGTAGAGTTTGTCTTGCCTCTTGATGTAAAAATTCCCACCCTTTGCATATCCCTAAAAGATATCATCTCAGAAGAAGACTATCATTAAGAGTGTCTAGCCCAACTTCAGTTACTTGACGAGTGTCATTTGGTTACTCTTAACCATCTTCATGTCTTTCAAGATAAATTCAAATGTGCTTATAACAAATACTTGAGAGAGTGAGAATTCAATACTAGTGACCTCATATTAAAGGAAAATCAACATGTAACTAACATGGAAAGAAGCAATTGAGGCAAGTTTGCTCCCAATTGGCTTGGACCATTTATCATCATGTATAAGTATAGGTCAAGAACTTATTGGTTATCATCCCTTGAAGGAAAGCTAGAATATAAGCCCCTCAATGATTTGCATTTGCATCTGTTCTTTTTTTAAAACAAGTTCTAAATCACCTTGTGTCTAATTTAAGCTCATCCTTTATTTTACAAACTTATCACCTGCATCTCCCTACTTTAAGGACAACCGATTAAAGAAAAGAATCATGTGATAATCCATCATTTTTTTTTACCTAAATCCTAAACATGGGTGCCATGGATCTACCCATGGCATGATTCTCATGGATATTTTTCATCCCTTATAGGGTATATCCCCATGGTCATTGTCTCTTAAACACTCTATCACCCATCATTAACCTTATTATGTAATGGTTTTACCCTCATAAAGGAAAACCTTAGGCCTATATACACAAGTCCATTTTTAAAAACAAAAAAAACATAAAAATATATAATATATTATGGGTCATTTCTAAACTTGTAGATTGCTCCTTTGAAGGACAACTAACAAAATAATTCATAATTGCTCAAAAGATAGGTTGCTCCCTTGAAGGACAACTATAAAAATCAAACAAATCCAAAACTTAGACCACTCCCTTGAAGGATGGCTAAGTCAAAAATTTGTCAAAAAAGAAATCACATGGAAGCTTCCCGCATTGATCAGCTTCTCCAACCTATCAACCAAAAAAGTATAAAACAGACCCTAAGTCAAAAAGGAAAAAATATATGTATCCCATAGAAAGATGTATTCATCTTTCACAAAGCATTAATAAACTTCCTACATTGATCAATCTACACCAAAATAAGACATGGACTTGTCTATAATGGTTTTTAGGTCACCTACAGAAGGGGCAAGCTATCCCTATAAGAAGGTTACACTATCATTCATTCACATATTTGATACATCCCACTTTTAACTCTCTAAAAATCAAGGGATTTTGAGCTTACTTGACATTATTTGATCAAGTCACTACTTAAATAAATGAACACCAAAATAAGACATGGACTTGTCTATAATGGTTTTTAGGTCACCTACAGAAGGGGCAAGCTATCCCCATAAGAAGGTTACACTATCATTCATTCACCTATTTGATACATCCCACTTTTAACTCTCTAAAAATCAAGGGATTTTGAGCTTACTTGACATTATTTGATCAAGTCACTACTTAAATAAATGAACACCAAAATAAGACATGGACTTGTCTATAACGGTTTTTAGGTCACCTACAGAAGGGGCAAGCTATCCCCATAAGAAGGTTACACTATCATTCATTCACCTATTTGATACATCCCACTTTTAACTCTCTAAAAATCAAGGGATTTTGAGCTTACTTGACATTATTTGATCAAGTCACTACTTAAATAAATGAACAAATGATAGTGAAAAACATGAATGGGGCTTATGTTCATAAGCCAACCCATCTCGCTATTTTGGTCCTTCCCAATAAAAGAGCATCGCGTCTCCTTCTTCTTAATCATGACTACTTGTTGAGACATTTATTAATGCATTTGTCTTATGTTTGATTAAACATCATTATGCCATTTCTTTACTCTCTTTACATATAACATTTTAACCAAATTAATTTATATGTTAAAGTGGTTTTGAACATTTTTAACTATCTATCATTTTATCTATTACAAATAAATGGTATCATAATTCACTTAAATGTGTTATGTACACTTTATTTTACCATTATGAATAGAACAAACATTCTATTGCACTTATGTGTTTTATTATGTCACATTCTATTTTCATCACTTCTATACATTCTTTATTTAGATGTTTTTATTGTCCTAAAAACATTCTATTTACCCACATCATAGTCATTGTAATCAACATAACTAAACCATATCAAAGATCTCATCAACAATACTAAATCAACCAAATTATCCATCACATACACATCATGAAAATTATTTGTGGTGAATGGATCAAACCAACATCTCATATTAGTTTCTAAACCCATGTATATGTTTGAAATCAATCAATCTTGTTTATCATCAAGTATAAGTCAACCTAATTTATCACATACAAATCATAATTTTTTTTTATCGTGTATAAACCAAAACACATTTAATCATTTTATCTACATTATATAAATGATTCAATGAACTATGTTATCCAAATCACATATGCATCTAAATATGGGATCACATGAATTCATTACCTCATATCATAGCTATCAAAGTATGATAAACTACATCAAGCATACACCTACTAAAAGGAAAAATACCAAACCCTAACCATAGCCCACACATGTCATCATAAATGTTTATCATCATAAATCATCATAACATGAATCATCACATACAAATAACATAAAGAATCACATAAATAACACCATAACATCATATTCCATCATCAATAAACATCATAATTAAACCATGTGTTGAATATATATGGATATAAATGTCCATGTCAATATCTCAAAATGATATGTACATCTCCCTACAATGGCTCATAAGCCAGAATCAAAATCATAATATAGCATAGTAGATAGTAATCTAGGGTGTAGGGGCACTTCTCTCCCTTGGACCCTCTCCATATCTATGACTTATCTATGCACCTATGGATGCTATACCACCAATAGGTACAATACTATCGGGGCTCCTCGACATAACCCACTCTACTAGATTTTCTATGTACTAGGGCACATATGGAATACCCAAAATAACATGCCCCTCATAGTATCTCAACTCCTCCACTATAATAGTATATCTCATCAATGGAATGGTCTAAGGTGGTCCCATGATAGCTCTAATCCCACTCAGAGATGGTCTACTCTATAATGGTCTCCCTCTTTCTTACCTAAGAGCATCCCTCTTAGTTGTAACCAAGGTCAACTGTACTTATAAACCATCCCTCTTTTGAGTAACAATGTCTCTCTACTGAGTGACATTGGATAACTATACCTAAAATCTATCTCTCTCATGTGTCCTCGTCACTAGCTATCCCTGTGCAATGTTTCTTTATTGAGTGATGGTGGTTAGATATACTTGTAAGTTATCTCTCTCTTATGTGCTCATAGATAACTACCCATATGTTGTGTCTCTTTCCTAAGTCATAAAGGTTAGTGATGCCTATAAGGAAGCTTGTGTTGCTCTCGCAACATCCTTATCTGTAATGACTGATTAAAGATTAGGGGATGCCTCTTCCATCTATGCATCACCCTCCTCCTCACCCTCTTCCTCACCCTGCTCATTACCCTACTCCTTACCTTGTCAATCATCTACTCTAACATCAGGACCATGTCCTCTATCTCCATTGACAACTATAGGGTGTCATCTCTACCACCAAAAAATATACTTTGGTGTCACCTCAACATCATCAACTATTGTAAGAGGTGGTAGCTCCTCAAAAAGTAACTTCTCCTCTAATGGATATGGTAGGGAAATTGGTGCCTTTGTATCCTCTCATATGTATCTTGAAAACACTCCCATATCACCCTAAACCAAACTATACTATAACTGCACATGATTAACGGGTATCAACTCTTACTCGTGCTCTCTCCTCCCATATATCCATATGAAGCTCTAAATGGAAAAAGTATGTGCACACAACCCCTTCCATGATGGGAAATCCACATATGATCTCTAGATGACCTCTTTGTCCACCAAAGTATCTAGCCAATGTCTAAACCATGTTAAATCTCTTACCATGCCATATGCCCATGAAAGCTCCATATATGACCTCCACCTCATGAATCCAAATCTGAATCACCCCTGATCCCATGTAGCCCATAACAATCCCACTAACCAAAAAATGGTGATATGATCATAAGCCCAGTAATGTAGTAACAAACACATACTCATCCCATACCTACTATACACTTGATAGCTTGAAAGCTCTTGATAAACCCATGCTAATAGTTCTAGTGCCCATGCATTTACTATTATATCCTCATACATCTCAACTAGTACACTAATCAAAACCTAGGGATACCTCCCACCACTTAAATATGATAATGCATAACATGTGAGTATTATCATCAATATAATCATCAATCTCCTCCTCTCTATGTCCAATAGATATAGTTCCTCGAAGTAGAATCCCTCACCATAGTACCAAGCCTCTACTGCATCCTCACCATATAGTAGATCCATCTACGCATCTAACTAATCACCATGAATTAGTTAAATCACTCAACCCTATATTGGTGACCTTGAGATTTTGTGTATTTCCTCTAAAGTAATAGCCAACTCTCTTGTTGATAGCCAAAAAGTGTTGTTGGCTAGATTTATTCTCTCGATGAGGGCCACCAACATACTTGTATCTTGAGGCACACAATGATAGTGTCACATACCCCTAGACCCACAACCATCATGTGGTTTCAATCCTTACCAGTCATATCTCTCTATAACTCTTTGAGTAGCGATGGAACTCAATCCTACATCATCAATAGAATCCTAGCCTGCAAGGTTAGATATTTGACTTAGTTCACTCTAAACATCAAGCAACTAATAAACATTCAACCTGATCTACCATAGTTATTTAACCTATCCCACCTATAGACTTACCTAAATTCACTACTTCACACCTTCACCCACACCAAAAACCCTATTTGACTACCCTTAGGCTGATTTTGCTTACAAAAACCTTTGTTAAGTATTCCAACCTACCCTTTCCATCTTCATACTCTACCCATCTTAAGACTTGTACCTTTTATACCTTACCCTAATAACCTACTTAGCCAAGTAAACCAAACACACACTCAAACATTTTTCAAATCTATACACCTTAAAAAATCCTAAAGCAACCATTTAAAACATTTCAAACTTACCCCTTTAACATTAAAATTAGGATTGATGTTGATCACTGGTCGACCAACATTAGTTCCCTATCGATTGATGTCAGTCGACCCTTGACTGACATTGGTCACTACCATTTTAGGGTTGAGCCTATAATCCTAATTTTTCCACCAAAAGCCACCAATTGCTCTTCCATAACACTTTTCACCTACCCAAAAACCTCTAAATACAATCCCCAAAAACCTACCTTCCATATTTAAAGTAAAAAACATTAAAATTCAAAAATAATTTCAAAACAAACCTACTTACCTCATCTCCCATCTGTCTCTATGGTGGCGCCTTCCTCTTGACCAATGCTTACTTGACCACAACTTGACCCACACCCAATGTTTGTCCTCCACCTAGTTGCATGGTCAGTATCTCCATTTAAACTGGTCCCCACATTCTACCCCACTTGTTGCCTTATCAAACACTCTCACAAAACCACAAAAGACAAATTCTCCCCTCCACCACTTACATTCCAATAAATCACCTAAATCACATCAAAGGTCATATGTTAAAATTTCTTGAGCACCAATCACTCTCACTCATAACAACATGCAAATACAAACAAGCTCAATTGATTTTTTGGTCAGTGGTCTCCCTTTTCTAGGGTTTGGTTGATGATCAGTATCTATCAACTTTGGTTAGGATGATTAGCATTGATCATTTACACCTTATAACAACTGACATCGATCGCATATATTAGGGTTTTCTTTCCTAACCCCTACCCCAAACCCACATAAACCTTAGCACCCTTTCACATAAAAGGGATCCCTTTACAACATAGCACTACCACAAACATTACATCACTCATCAACCAAACATAAAAAATACCTTATTCTCCTCTGATGCTTGCAACCACTTTACCTCAAATTGCTCACTCTTGCCAAATGTTTGTAATTTTTGCACCAACCTTACCTTGGTCACTTTGACCACATATCTTACCTTACCATGGTTGAAAACCTTATACACACATGTTACTTTTGTACACAACTCTTTAGGTGTATTGAAGCACGACCACTTATGGTCCTAACACCTTTTACCATTTTATCTTCTCAAGATCACATCCTACTTTTGGATCCTTGAGAACATGAATATCTCACCTAGGAGAGTTGAGATTATAAGTGTAACCCATATCAGCTAAGCCTAATATTGTGGCCTAGTTCACCTATCACTTGTTATTCTAAGAATAACTTTATTTACTAGGTCATTCAACCAAGGTAGCCTCATCTAGGCACAATTTATAATCTCACACTTCATTATATTTTGTATGCCTATTCGCACTTCTATGCCTACACCCAACCGACCTTTTCACCCATTTATGCACTTGTCAAACTTGAACCCAACTTAATTCCACCTCATCACTTTTTGGCTTGAGAGGGAATACCTCCACCCACACTTGGGGCATTCAACCTTCCACTAAATCATTAATTTTTATTTTGTAGCTTGTTGATGCAAACTATGTAACAAAAAGGGAAAAAATGGTTCTAGATGTTACAACACACCTTTTCAACCCCCTTGGTCCCCATTGGGTTAAAGCATTTCTTAACCCCCCTTAAAAACACCTATATACCCCTTACCCATATTTATCTACATTAATTAATTAATTAAGCTAATAAAATTCTATTTACACCTCACCCTAACCAAGCCTATGGCTATCTAAGTGACACCTTGTCTTAAGACCATTTCCTACCCTAACATTTAAGCCCTAACCTCCTAGACTATTTCTACTTGCATGACCATACTTCCTTAAATGAACTCATACCATTTATAAAGGTATTAACTGCCAAAAATTAGTGCAAACCACTATTTTTAGCAAGTTGGACCATTTTTACCTTGACTGACGCCAGTCATCCCTCAATAGACGTTAGCTAACCAAGATTGACATCGATTACTTAAAGATGTTCTGTGACCTTTGCTCAAGAGGTTGAATCATTTGAGCAAGAACTAAACTCTTGTGCGAATCAAAGCTATCTAGTGAACTAGATAACTAGTCTAGAGACCAAGAAGTGCTTCATCATCTCCAGACTAAGGATTCAAGCGCTGTTACTCTACCCATTTTGTTCTAGGCTTCCAACCATCTATCACTCAACTTAAAATCATATTTAGGCCAAAAAATACACAAAAGCAAAGTATTCTATGCTTTTTACAAGTTTAATATTTTATTTTAGTTGTTTATTGTTTTTACCCGTTTCAATGTCTCCCCACACTATATTTTGTGTTAGAGTTTTGCAACTCCAACACCCTTATTTTCATAAAATTCCCACTAACCATTCCAAGCCTTTTGAGTGTTGAACCTTTATGTTTGATATCCTTGAGTATTCATTCTACCTTTACGACTATCAATCAACCTCTAAAGAGCTTACTAACCCCTTTAAAACTAGCTCAAAACCCATTTTTTGCCTAGAAGCCAAAACTGTGATAATACACAATGACTGACATCAGTCATCTTTAACCAGCATTGATTACATAGTGATTGACATCAATGTATATGTAATTATATTTTCCTAAAAAAATAAGTTAAAAGTACCTATCAAACTCAACCCAAAACCTTGTTTCTCAACCCCTATCACAATACAAAGTTAGAAACAACAATCTAAACCATACTTTATCACTTTAACATTTTTTTTGCATAAGTTAATGTCATTTTGTTAAAGTATTCATTTTATTGAAAAGAATTTTATTACATTATGTTAAATTACTTTTCATTCCTTTATGCAAGCACTTGTTATCAACATTCTTTAGAACTTAATTTATTAAAACGAGTGGATGGACAACCTTCTAGGGGAGTCTTGTACTTCTTATATCTAAAACTTACTAGGTAACCACCCTTCAATCTTACTAATCAATCCCATTTTTAGTCTTATTCTTATTACAGGGCATTCCTCCCAAGCCAAAAAGGAGTTTTTCACATCATCTGGATCATAGAGTGTGCAACCACATCTAGATTCATCTACACCTTCTCCCTTTCTTTAATTTTACTTGTTTTCAAAAACAAAAGAAAAACCATACAAAAATGTAGTGAAACAACTATGGATAAAATTGCTTGGGATAACATTTGCCTTTAATTGCTTGGGATAACATTTGCAAACCTTTCAGGGAAGGGGGGCTGGGAATAAGGAAAATCAGAACTATGAATATAACTCTCTTAGCAAAATTGGGATGGAGAGTTTACCATGAAAATAAACAATGGAGTAATATATGGAAGCATAAGTATTTATTTAATGCAAAATCCCTTTCTGATTTATTTTCTTACCTTGATGTAACTCGCCCCTCTTCCATATGGGGGGCTATACAGGGAACCAAACAAATTTTAGAAAAAGGATTTTCTTGGAAAGTTGGTAATGGACTTAAGGTGAAATTTTGGGAGGATGCTTGGTTAAAAGATTACCCTTTGATAGAAGATTTTCAAGATAAGGAGGTAGTTGATCAATGTAAGCAAAGATATGGTATATTTGTAAATTAGTATTGGCAGAACAATTCTTGGGTGAATATAACTGATCTTGATCAAGATTTCAGTAATATACAATTATCCCTCAATGCTATCTCTCTTTATCCTTATCTTGAGGACAAGATTATCTGGCATGATGATCCTAGTGGACAATTTAAAGTTTCCACTATTTTTTTTTCAAAGGGAAATGGTAATCAACCTTTGTGGTTGTGTGCCTAGATTAAGGGGCTTATCCCCAAAATTAAAATCTTCTACTAGACTCTGCTTCAAAATAAAATCCTGACTCTTGACAACTTGTAGAAAAGAGGAATAAATGTGGTTAACAGGTGCATTCTATGCAAAAATGGTTTTGAAGATAGAGATCATATGTTTGTGAACTGTTCTTATATGCAGCAAGTTTGGAATGAGATCCTCAATCTATGGGGTGTAGCATGGGTCCATCAAAAAAGTGTGGATCTATCTTTTAAAAGTTGGAACTGTCCCTCTAAGAATCCTGATGTTCTTTTTTTCTGGAAATTAAAACTTCGTCATATTTGGTGGGGCATATGGAAAGAAAGAAACAATAGAATATTTAGAAGTAAAGAACTTCCAAGATGGGTGTTAGGCCAAAATATTATTAGAGTAATAAAGGAGAATTTTATATCTCAGAGGGATCCTAATCCAACCTTTCAAATTGATGATCCCTTAAGATCTGAAAGGCCTAATGTGAAAACTAAAAATCCAAGATTAGGTGTAAAATGGAATGTCCCCCCTTGTGGATGGATCAAAGGAAACTTTGATGGAGCTGCTAAACGGAATCCGAGAAAAGTAGGATGCAGAGGAGTCTTGAGAGATCATGTGGGAAACATAATTGATGCTATTGCCATCCCTATTGGTAAGTCGAATAGTCATATTTCTGAAGCAACTGCAGCCCTTCATACCATTAAACTAGCTGTTGAGTTAGGGTTTTCCAAATTATGGTTGGAAGGTGACTCCCTGAATATCATAAATATCTTAAATAACAAAAATTTAGTTTCATGGTCTATAGAGGCAATGGTGATGGAAATTAAAGCCTTAATTCAAAAATTTGAAAAAGTAACCATAACCCATACTTACCATGAAGCTAATGGGGTTGTTGACTGGATAGCTAATCATGCTATTCAAATAGGGCACAAGGTGAGATGGTAGGATGCATTAAATAAGCATGTTGATCTCAAAGTGCTTATTAATTATGACACTATTCATTCAAAGGAGGGAAAGATCTGCCTGGAATAACAAGTTAATGATTTGGTGGAGTGGCCTCACAGTGGAAGGATTACTTTCATTGAACCGATACATTCATGAGAATGTAAAGTGGTCATCGCATGTGCTAGAAAATAGGTGAGTTCCATTACAAGTTGATAACAACTGGTTGTATTGCTCAATAATTAGTGTTTGGGTGTTGCTAGAAAACTGCATGGCCTGCAAAATGAAAGGTGAACCAAGGAAGCAGGAACCTAAAAGTTACGAAGACTGGAAGGCAAAACAAGATGTTTGGAAGATTCTTCAGAGAGGGAAGGTTGTGAGTTACTTGGAGCGACTGCATGGTTCTAAACCCCACATAACGACGGCATTTTTCAAAAATTAGGTCGACGATAGGGTAACCCTCCATGGTATCACGGTGAAGCTCATCGAGGAATTCATAACAGAGGTCACATGGCTTCCAATGGAGGGTATAAAATTCTCCGAGCAAACCAGTATATCTAATGAGGCATATAACAAATTCCTGAAGATAGATGTTGAGGAGCAGCAGTTGGAAAAGAGTGGAGATTTTTTTGACCTGGAGCAGATAAAAGGAATATGGAGAGACGTCTTATGTTGCATCCATGAGTATTTTATACTTGATGGTAGAAACAAAAGAGTCCATAAATTTCATTTTGTCTTTCTTAATCATTTTAGGCACAAAGTTAGAATCTCCTTCCCTTTCTATTTGCACTTCTCGCTGCTCCAAAGTCTGTTTGCTCATAGAAAAAAGGAGTCTCACCCTATATTGCATGAATGATTGATCCTTATAATAGAAGGTTTTTGCAAAAACAATGCCATTGTCCTGAATCCTTATTCAGACAAAAATAATGATTCACAGAGTAGGAAGAATGAAACTATAAAGGGGAAAGAAAAAGTTAAATCTAAATCCTCCAGCTTGAAAAAATAGATTGTTGATGAGGAAACTGAATGGGAAAGTACAGAAAGTTTTGAGGAGAGTATGGAGGAAGAGGAAGGAATGGATAGTGGGGATTCCAGCTCTAATATGGAAGGGAAAGATAAAAGTGAGAATGAAAAAGAAGGGGATAAAATAGAGGAAAAAATAGAACAAAAAAATCATGAGGATAATCAATAGGTGTTGGGGGGAAGTGAAAAATAAATGGATGTTTTATTTGAGGATCCTGCTTCGAAAATAGAGAAGGAACATACAGTTCAAGATGCCTATCATGCGATGGAAACTAGAGAACAAGTAAATGATGATCTTGTGCACAATGAAAACCCGGTTGATATTAAAGAACAAAAAAGAATGGAAAGGGAGGATCAAACTGAAAAGGATAAAGTCAATCCAAAAGAGAACACTGAAGATTTTAGTGACGTCTGACAGAGTGACAGGAGGCTTCCCTTCATGAATTCGGCCAAATGCAAAGCAGATGCTATTCTTCAAGTTGACTCATGGATGTATGAGGAAATAATGGGCCTCAAGAAGAGAATGGAAATAATGGAACATAATCAGGAAGCTGATCAAAATAAAATCAATAGTCTGGAAATGCAGATGAGAGATATTCTTATCAATCTTAAAGATTATGAGAACAATCTTAGAAGGCTCATTAAGGAAAGTAGAATGAAGATGGAGGAGGTTACTGCTAGCATATGTGCAGCTGCTGCAAACCTTGGAAAATGAGCTAATGAGGAAATAAAATCTTTGGAGGGGCCTAACAAGAGGACCAGATAGAGCTCGAGGCATAAAGTAATGCAAGAGGCTGCTACGTCGGCTGTAATATCCATACAGGACACTGCTGGGATTGGGAAGGAAGCGGTGAAGATGATCCTAGAATTAGAAGAATAGGGTCTTTCTGCTCTTACTATTCTGGTCCTTTTTGTTGGATGTTATAACTGGTTCCAATTTTTGGTTCTTTGCTTTCTAAATGTATTTGAGTTTCCAGGTCTCTGTAAAACTTGGGGTCTTTCTTTTGACGATCTTGACTGGTGGTTTTAGGTCCCTGTAAAACCTGTTTTTGATACTGCTCAGCAGTAGGTGTTAGGTTTGTTTCTCCTATGGGCGTTATTGTTTTATCCTTCTTCCTTTGTTTCAGGGTTTTAGGGTCCCTTCAAAACCTGTTTTTACCTTAATCTAAAACTATGGATAAAATTTGATTCAATAGCCAAACTTTTGAATCAAGACAATGTATGAAATGCACTTAGTATTGTATTTGCTCATCAGCCCAAGTTTGAAAATGTGTTAAGCCTAAAATCCTAAAAGGTGAATATATGTAAAAATTATTCATTAGGTGATTGTATGTTGATATTTACATAGTGTCACCTTAAGTCTAAACACCCAAAGAAATAAAATAATGTGAGATACCTTGTTCAAATATTTGTTCTTCAATTAAGGAAATATGTTAGCGTAAGTATGTAAGCCAAAACAAGCCAAAGATGCTGGTTAAAATGATCACCCTTTGAATGATTTAAAAAAGTGTTTTAAGTTTATGAGTCTTAAAGGGGCATGAATGCCAAAATTTATTGTTCTCTTAATTGTTGGTCAAGGATTGAGGAAGGGCAAATCGTAATCCAATATGTAAATAAAAAACTATTATAATTTCTTATTTGGTTATAAAAAGGAATGCCTCAATTCCACATGACCAAAGAAGGGAAGATGATTGAAAATTACTATCTGGGTGTTTTGTCTTCAAATGAGTCTAAAAAAGTATAATAAGTATATAAGTTCAAACCAAAATAACTGAGTAAAAAATACTTCTCACCCTTACGAATATTATCCCAAGTAAAGTTGTGTGTTAAACCTAACTCCCCAAATAAGTATTTTTGAAAGATGAGGTTATTCAGATGATCACACATGGGTAGACTATGACACTCCCTCTAAACTTAAAAACCCAAAAAAGGAAAAAAAAATGTATTATTTGAAGATAAGCCTATTATCTATTTTCAACATAAGACCTAAGTGTTAATGTTTGAATAAGCATAAAAGGGACACTTAGATCACTCATGTGTTTGACATAACAAATTTTATGATTTATATCAATGTAATAATGTCTAAAAAGGGGAATAATAATAAAATCAAAAGCATGTAAACTAAGAACATCAATGGTGCCACCC
Organism: Torreya grandis; assembly: GCA_037957365.1. Lineage (NCBI taxonomy): Eukaryota > Viridiplantae > Streptophyta > Pinopsida > Cupressales > Taxaceae > Torreya > Torreya grandis. The sequence continues at coordinate 1,337,670 of JARHVA010003202.1, read as the reverse complement.
TAATAGTCTTAAAATCCATGCAAAGAACATGACACCCATTCCCAGATGAATTATTTATAAATTGAATATCATCTAATTGGTAAGAGTTTGTATCTAGCTGTTGTGAAAAGTTCATAAAAGTTTGCAAGAGAAGGTAAGCGTTAACCTTAAGTTGAGGAAAGAAAACTTGGATTTGAGGAGGGATATGGGAAATAAATATGAGTTACATGTTAGGTTAGCAAATATTTTTAATGACATGTAGTAACTAAGAATAACCCTTCTTGCATTACTCACTCATCAAGTTGATAATATTACCCTTGATTACACTTTAGATTCACTTGTTCTTTTAAGTGTCCAATCAATTTCAACATCTATTCAAGCTAAAGTTAGTCAGTTATAAAATGAGCTAAATAAGTTGGAGAAGATCACTACTACCGAAGAGAGTGAAGCCCTCAAGGCTAAAAATGAGAATCTAAAAATCTCACTTTAATAAAATTATAATGGATTTTATCAGGACAAGGGTGCAATAAATTGAAAATCTAGAAAAAATAGTATGATAGGTCATAAAAAATGATAAGAGAATAAAAACTGAGTGTGATAGTGCTAGTGAGAAGCTGAATGAAGTTAAAGCCTTGTGATTTTCTAGAATGACTATCATATGAGACTTGGATACTAGATTTTCATGATATCAAGATGAATATATTGAAGAAAAGGGTCAAAAATGTGTAAATAACCTCGAGAAATGCTATTCAACTTGTCCAATTATTATAGCTAATTGAAGAAGATTGATCCCCATTCAGATCATGTAACAAATTTGGTAAATAATAAGATAAACATTTTTGATGTTTTATTTTAAGGTGGGATACCCAACCAATGCACTATGTCAAATGGTTTGAGGAACAACCCTGAATGTCTAAAGGATATTTAAACTTTAATTGACTTGTTTGGAAAAAACATCAACAATAATGACTTGCCTACACTGTGAAATTTGGATGTTGCATTTAAAGAAGTTGCAAATCTCAAGTTGAAAGTGTTAGAACATTTAATGGTTAAGTGGGTTATCTTAGATCGATAGTACATTTAAGTAATTAAAATAATAAATGATTTATTATTTATTAAATACATGTTGAAAAAACCTTGTGTAAATAAATAATAAAACATATTTTATTTATTACTTACAATTCATTTAAAAATAATTATTTGGGAATGATGGACCTATTGGTTATAATGGTCACTTCCCCTCATCCCCATTATAAATAGGGTTTTACCCCTATTGTAAATTATCTTGAACACTTGGTGAATTTGATATTTACGTGTGGAAAATATCTTGTAAAAGGTTTTGTGGAGAATTTTTGATACAGAGGAATGAAGGAGGAAGACTTTGTATTGGGCTCAATAGTTTCTCAAATATATGAAAATCATAATTTATGGGTTTTTACCTCTTGGAGGTTTTCCCATGTTATTTTTGGTGTTATGTGATTTGATCGTGTAATATATGTTTTGCTAATTATTCTACATCCTAGATCTCCTATGTATATTAATTCTATATATTGTACGTGAAATTTATTAGAAATTAGAGGTATTTTTTAAGCAATACGTTGAAGGAGTTGACCAAGCCACCAATACCTTTCATGATGAACAAGAGACGAATAAAAATTTATTATAGTTCCCTAGAGACTCCATCGATGTAGGGCAAGCCTAAAATATTTCTTTTTTGTTACAATGCTTAAGTGTTTTGCATATGCACTTTATAATTTATATGTTGATTATAATATTTTAAATGACATTAAATATGTGATGTCACATTTTTTAATCACTAAGTAGTTGTCATGTGAATTGTTATGTACACACTAAGAAGGTATGTTAGGTATTTTTATAAGAGAACATGTGTGGCATATTTACATAGGTGTATATATATATATATATATATATATATATATATATATTAGGTATATAGGAATAGAAAAGTGACTGTTATTTCTAAACATATCACCATACAAAATTATAGATGCATAATTTTGGTACAAGACTAGTTATTTGTTATAGTATTAGTATGTTTGTGTGCATATGGATCATTGGTTCATATTAGGCTCCTATTGACATGTATTCTATTATGTTGTGCCCCATATTTCCTTCCTTTGCCTTATGTTTTCCTTATAACTTTGATCTCCATTCACTTTGGGTTAATGATAATATTGTAGACACATAAATCTAGTATTTGATACTTGGAAATGTCAGTCTTAACCTACCTTTATCTTACATGATTTATGCATACACATATAGGTCTTTTACACCTTCTCTCTTATCTACTTATCGTCTACAAGCTTGACATTCTCAATTTTCTATAAATCACCTACAATAATTATTTAATCTATGTCTAACCCACTCAAAATCATAATCAAATTATCTCTAAATCATGAGATCAATACTCTTACCTTTTAGATGAGTTTGTCAAAACTCAAATTCCTACAAAATTTTAGAGGATTCCAATTGACTCAAATTCCTAAATTTTTTTAGAGGCTTCCAACTTTGACAGACCCATCTTTGCACCAATCAATGGTTATTTTTATCATTTCTCATGTTGGGTGCATGATAAATTACCCAATGGGTCATATTTAAATACAAAATAGGTCTAAGGTTATTTGCCCATTTATAATTATCAAAAAATCACTAAGCAAGCCTATTCTATCACTTGTGTATTCAAAATTACTATCTTAAGCTTCCCAAATTAGAAATCAGTCATAAAGAACCTGCCTTGTCCAAGCCTAGAGCACCTAATCTAAGTGAATTTTTCATTTATCAAGAATTAAAAGCTAGAGTAAAGGTTACATTCATTAAAGGAACACTAATTCACACATACACCTAATGGGGATAACTACATGTGATTTGACTTCCCTCTTTGGAGTATTATATATTTAGGTAGTGCTCAACCATTCTTTATGGAGTGGTTGAGGTTAGTACAACCCATATTTCTTCCCCTTTTGTAGGCCTAAATTTAGTATCGAAATTGGAACTAAGGTTTTGAAGTGAAGGAGATAGCTTTCAATATTTTCACACACAATGAGCACTTAATATCACTTAGGAAGACATTTTTCAAGCAAGTGCATCAACCTATGCCAAATAGTGAAGCACATTTCACATGGATAAATTTGGAAACATTGGATGCAAGCATCAAGATGTTGATGGGCTTGTCCAAATAGATATAAACACTCTTATTCTTTATTTAAGTGATTCTTTATCTATTTATAACCCTTTTTGTCACATTTACATAATATCAGACCTACACAGACCCAAAAAAGCTAAGTATCATAATTCCTTAGGTTATTTCCATTTATACTAAGTTGAAATTTTTCAATCATACTCTACTTTAACATTCTAATTTGTGTATTATTATCATTTATTAAACAAATTAAATAGCTCAAAATTTATATCTTATTAGATCACATTAACCTAAAATAAGGTAAAACATAATGATGAACCTATTTTTTGTATAAGAACATAGCAAAACCCTAAGTTTACTTTAGGGTTTCATCCTTCTTTCTAGGGTTTTATATTTTCATATTAAAAATTGATTTTAAACCTAATTTTTTGATTTGTTATCATTTACAAATTACTCATGGCTATTATAGATACACATAGTTTTTATTTTTTAATTAAAGCTATGATTGTCATCATTACATGTTTTCTTTAAATATGCAAAATATGCAACAACTATGTAATTCCATGGGTTAAATATTTTTGTAATTTTAGATACCTATATATGGTAGAAACATAGTTTCATAGCTTTTTGCATATATAAGCCTATTGATTGAGAGTTGGTTATCTAGTGGTGCAGTCTCATATGGGCCTTTTCATTTCCATCTTATTTCACTTGCTTTATCTACCCCTTTGGGCCTCTATGTTGTCAAATCCAACTTTTATCCAATGTATTTTAGGGATCCCTGTCTGCGTTTTTCATTATCATTATGTTTTTAGCCTTTAGACACCTACGTCGATATTGGAATCTTGTATCGATGTAAGTGTCCAACTATGAAGCAAGTTTCCAAACTTATCTTTTAATCTTTTTCCATACTTTTTACTTTGTGACTGTTTATTTATCCCCATATGTTCATTCTATTATTAATTTTTTACACATCATTAGGTCCTAATTCAAAATTAAAATATCCCTATATATACAAAGGCTATGGCCTAATTACAATACCTAGCATTTTGATCAAGTAAGTTTAAAATTAGAAAAAAATTTACATTCTAGGCTATCAAATTATATTATATTACTAAATTTAAAATTTGAACCATTCAAAAGGTCAATAGACACTCACATTGCTTGCACCATAGGTTATAGCCAGAGAAAGAACATATAGTTTCATGACCACCATTCCACATACATACCTAGGAGGGAGAACTACATGCAATTACAAGGCCCTCTTTAGAGTATATGGCTATGTAGGCAACACTTAACAATAATTGAGCTTGTTAGGGTTATCTTGACTCATGTGTTGATCCCTTTTTACCAAATTACATGAGGTTAAAGGAAATAAGACTAGGGTTTCAATTATTTACTAAAATATTCACATAGTGGGACACATTTTTTAGGACCAAACAACCATACAGGTGATAGTGTAGCCTCAATGGAAATTTAGATCCATTTTTGCACATATTATGGGTTGGACACCTGCATTGAAGGTAAACACTTGTGTCGATGTAACTATCAAGGCCTAAAATGAGTATACCAAGGGAAAAAATAGTTAGAACACAAGGTGAGAAAATCCCAAATATTTTTCACTATCATTGGGTGATTCCATATCATTGTCACAATCTAGAATAAAACATGAAATATGATATGCTCTCTTTATCCCATAGTTGCTTATCAATTTAATGTATTTATTGCACATGTGTAAATAAACAAGTTTACATAATTTTGAATATATGAATAAATTTTGAATATCATCATAATACATTTAAACACTTTATTTTCTTAAGTGTGTTTGTGTAAAAAACCCAAATATCATAAATTTTTTTGGTGAACATGTCCTTTGATGTTGAGCCAAACCCTAGTCTGCATGTAGGGTTTTTTATTTCCTTAAAAGTTTATTTCAGATTCCTATATTTGTTTTTCAATTTTGACTTCTTAAATGGAAATAAATTAAGGAATGATTATTCAACTTGTTGCTTTACGCCTTGTGTTTTCTTGGTTTGTTATTATACCAATAATCAAAGCCCTTATGAGTTCTCTTTTTAATGGCCATAGAAAGTCCCATCCTTTCGATAAATTATTTAATATTATTGATGATCAATATATTTCATATTAATATCTCATGGCATACAAAAAATAAGATAAAACCACCTCTTTTTCTTATAAATATGATAATGAAGGAATTAATGATGAAAATGCTAGTATAAGTAAACATGTTGATAATCATAACATTCTTTAATACAATTATGAGTGTGATTTTGTTCCTCTTAAATGTGAAAATTAGGAGCCTACTTATATTATTTTTTATTTTCCCAATGATTAAAATCCTAAAAAATTAAAAATTATCAATAGTGTTAGGGCCTCAATAAGGATGATACACTAGATATGCACGAAGTTAGCATTCATGATGTTGAAAGTAAAAATGTTTCATGCATACATTTTCTAGGTGAATAAAAAATTGAATGTTATTATTCTCTTCCCAATTATGCCAATGTTGATAAGCTTTTTCCTTATTTGGATCACTCAAATTAATGTAGTGAAAGTACTTCTCTTTCACTAAATTTTACTGATCAAAATGCATGTACTACTGCTTCTCCTATCTTATTTAAATGGAAAAATGAAAATGCATGTGAAATTTAAGAAATATATTATTAAAGATGAAGTTTTTGGAGAGATTTAAATTTTAAAGTACATTTGATTCATCTCTTTCTAAAATCAAGTCCTATATATCAAATAAAATCAAATGACAAAAAGGAAAATGTTGCATTATTTGAATGAAAAAGTGAAAATGTATGTGAAATTTAAGAAAGCTATTATTAAAGATGCATTTTTTGGAGAGAGTTAAATTTTAAAGTACATTTTATTCATATCTTTCCAAACTGAATTCCTTTAAATCAAAGAAAAACAAAAGTGCATTGCATGATAAAAAGGAAAATATTGCATTAAATGTCTCTTTCTCACATGATAATGATATACCAAAAGTAGAATGTGGCATTGAATTTTCTATACCTTCTTTGGAAAGTACATATGAAAGTGAAAATTTAATATTTCATTCTCTTAATGTTACAAAATAAGTATAAAATGTTTCATTTCCTCCCCCCTTTATATTTTATGCTAAAAAAGAACATGTTTTTACAAGATAAACTATTTCTCCTACTCTTATTGTATGCCATCAAATTTAAAGCAATATAACACCTTGTAATGATAATTAGATCAAACTTCATGCTATTAAACATGATATACTGGTCTCTTTACTAATTGCTACAAAACCATGTCATGATCCTATTTTAGAGGGTGGTAAAGAGTCTATTATTCTTATGTTTCATATGATTGGTAGTTTACAACATTTAAGCAAGATTACAGTCTCTTCACCAATATCTACTTGTGATATACTCTCTATCATGACTACTAAGGGATATCTTCAACATCAAGTCAACACCCATAAGTTTCAAGGTTCCTTTCATGAATCTACCTTTGAGAAGAATATATTAGAGGAACAACCACTTACTTGATATATTTTTGAATATCCTTATCCTTCAAACTTTATCATGCCTAAGTTCCCTTCCTTCTATGGTCAAGGGGATCTTGATACTAGTTTAAAACAATATATACACTCCTTTAAACATTGGGCCAATGATGAATGCTTACTATTAAAGGCTTTCCATCAAAGTTTAGCTCAAGAGGCTCTTGATTGGTTATATAGCCTCCCAAATGGTTCCTTGCCAACATTCAAAAAACTCAAAGATGTATTTTATCCTATTTTCATAGATATACCTTATGTAAGTTACCATTGGAATATTTTAAATTATTAACACAAAAAAAGGATGGATCCATTCAATATTAAGCTATTAGATATAAGAATATATTGTATTCCTTAAACTATACCCCCCCGAATTTGGAAGTGAAATTTATATTTAGTAGTAGTTTTCTTTATCCAATTAGAGAAAGAGCATTTAACAAGCCTTATGCTTCATTTTAAGCTTTAAATTTTTACGTGCATGAATATCCATGTGCTCCAATGAATACCAAAACTAAATTACCTATTTCTCCACATCAAGGCAAGCATGGTATAAACAATGCTTTCAATGCAAATAAGCAACCCAAAAAGGGTCATGAACCACTTCAAAAATATTTTTTAGAGTCAGTAGTGCATACCAAAGAACAAATAGTAAAGGTATTAAACAAAGGAAAGGAACTACTTACAAAATACCTCCTAAAATTAAACCATACACCTTTACTACAAGGTAGCCACTTTAGTTTAATTGGTACCGAGATAGACCACATGATATATTGTGTACACTATTGGATAAATGGATGATAAAACTTCCTCCTAATTATCATTACCCACCACATAGGTTTGAAAAGGTAAAAATGACAATAATTTCACACTTACCATACTATAAATAGGCACTAAGATAAAGATTGTTTTGCTCTTGAGCAAAATCTTACACAGTTGGTAGATCAAGGACTTATTGAATTTTTTAAAGATACTTCTAGATCCCTTTACCCCACTTATTATAATAATTATTCTAAGAGTGTTGAGACATCCCATGCTTCTCCTTTTAAGGAAAATGTGGTGTATTGACCTTTGCAGAAGATAACCACTAGTAGAAGTCCTTTTCCTAGTGAGCCCTTTACCAGGACTAATCTTTACCACATTGATCCTTCCAAGAAACCATTGGTTGATCATGTTACTGATAGAGGGACATATGGAGGGGTTATATATATAAATTATATCTAGGTACCTAAATCATCACATACATATTCATAGGATATTTATATAGATACATAAACTATGGTGGTAGAATCAAAACGAAAAGTTCCATTACTACATGATCACTATAGATGAGTTTTATTATTCCCAACTACGTTTCATTACATATGGTGATTAATAAATTATCACTAAAATCACAAGTGGTATAAAATTAAACTATTTTACACTACCATAAATTCTATCATATTTAAATATCAATTACACAACACAAGTGTAAGTAAAACATACACAATGAATAAGGGACTAAAAGTATACATCCTTGTGATGCAAAATATACTAAACTAACATCATCGTATATATAAAATAAGTACATATTTTATATAAATAAAAATCTTCAATCATACATTGGGGGCTTATCCCTGGGTGTATACTGCTCATCACTATTTATATCTATAACTCTAGCATATCTTGATGATGATGTAGTTGGGTTTTGTATAGGTTTGTGTGATTGAGGTAACTTGGTACTCTCTCCTCAAATGACCTTAGCTAATGAAATGTCTCATCATGATCATAACATAAGGTATCATACTGATCAATTTACACTTATATAATCTTGGTGGCACTATGTTATGAGATGTCTCATCTATCAAGTTCTGTAGATAACTCCTCACACTTGATGGTTGTGTTATGATAAGTGGCCACTAATATCACTATAGGATTGAATAAGGGCACATGAGAACCTATAATATCAGAAATCCTCTTAATAAAATCCTCTCTAGCTATATCCATGGGTGCAATCTGAGTGAGGGCCTTCACCACATGATCTACTATAGTAACTTACTCATGATTGCCTATAATCAAGATATATAAAATTAGCTCCTTCTAATACATCAGATATTATATAATTAAAATGTGTAACCAAAATACAATAATTAAATGTGGTTTTGATCTCTACCTCATCTAGGGTTACTGGTACCATAAGAACACCACCATCTTCCTCTCCTCCCATAGTTCCATGTGTCATAGTTATGACATCAGGTAGGGAAACTATAACTAGAAATAATTTTGAAAAATAGGCTCCTTTAAACCATAAAAAATAATCATCAATGCATCTTGCATCATACCCTACATCTAGGGAACCATAGGATCTTGCTCATTTCCAGATCGAGGGACTAGATCTATAGGTGATGGTGTTGGCCTATCATTAGGCTTATGCCCTCTCCTAACTTTATAATGATATGGGTATGGAGGAAATGGCACCCCATTATCTATACCAAACTATTATAGAACATGATCATATTGAAATAATTCATATACACTAGGAAATTTGTCAGTTGGCCACATGCTCACCCAGATCCTCTACAACTCATGCCCATCCTCAAGCCATCCAACAAATGTCCTATATGGATGCCATATAATATGATCTAATACAAATCTATCCAAAATGGTTTGATACTCCATCATGGTGTGTATTCTACCATGGGGGAGTACCCATCACTCTACAAATGTTTGATGATGGGCCCACCCAACTAGGGGTCCACCAACTGGCCACACTACTATAGTATGATCATAATCCTAAACATGTAATTAGGTCCCTGCTCCAATACCTTCATCATGACACTCCAAATAGAATCTATAAATGTATCTATATAAATGGGATAATACTATATGATCCCATGAATATCTAGTACCCTCCAACTTAATGTTAAGTACAAACTGATACATGTGTTATAAAATTGCTACCATGCCACCCTATATAGATACAAAAGAAGCCAATAATACATAAATGAATTTCCACACTTATGGAACATCATCCTTGATCACACTATCCAATCGAATCATATTACTCAAATCTACATCTAGTGCACTTTAGCAAGTGAAATATATATGAGACTACTAAATATAGCTACAACTACCATGTCCAACAACATGTGCTCTTTCACCTCTAATAGGCAATTGAAAAATGTGATACACATCCCATATAATGACTATCATTTCACCTATTGAGTGCAATAAGGTGCATGTATCTAGGTTATAAATTTTAGATAACATCACAATAAGGTGGATATCATATGAAATTTTCCACAATCAGACCATATGAAATGATCCAATTTGATCTATCAAGGCCCAATAGGCCACATCCAGACCTAACTCCACTAAAATGGAAAAATGTCTCCCATGGAAGTTATCCCAAATATGTATATCCTTATGCACAAAATGATAAAAAACATGTGTCAGTCATTACTATTATATCCAAAATTTGCACCCTAGAGAATTAAATTATACCTTATTAAATTTGGGATAAAATTGAACTATCTCTAAGTATATGTAAATGGATATAGGAGATAGATCTCTAGATTATGGGCTAGATACCTTGATCTAATTATTTAGTCTCGCACACTACACTAGGATAATCACTTGTTGGTGGTGAAAATGGGTATAAGGAAACATAAAAGTAACCTACACTAAGGGAGGTGATACACCAAGGATATCTCCACAAACATACTTGCATTTTCACCAAGAGGACAAATTTCTAAAACTATCTCAACTCAAGATTCTTCTAGCATAATTGTTTCTACATGGAGGAAGATTGCTATGCATTTATAGAGGTGGGTAAATACGAGGTCTAATATCAGACACTACTAATCTCTATTTACACTTAAAAAACACCTAACAAGTATTTATACTTCATGAGACCTATTATAAGAAGTATTACTCACTTAATACATACAAGAGCAGAATGGAAATAAGGAGAAACAATCATCACTTGTCATCCAAATAGACTACTTGACATACTTAGGTGAGAATTTTAGAGACTAAACCAGCTTGAGAAAACTTTATTCAAAGGCAAAATAATATGTCAATACTATTAGGGCTTCACCATACCAATTATGGATAGATTACAATGCTAAAATGGCTTCAATATATAGAGCAATATGAGAAGAAAGATAAATAATGACGTTAAAAAATCACCATGCGAAGTGTCAAGTCTTAAAGATCAGTTAAAATGGAAGAAAATAAGTTAGAGAATAGGTCATGAGGTTCTCTTAGACAAGTTTCCATCTGAAACATGACATCTTCTTGAAGGGACACTTTATTCTCCTTCTTGAAACTATTTTCTTGATGAGGATTCCACTTATTTGTCTTGAAATACCTTGGAAATCATTAACACATGTATATCAACTTTATAATATGGAAACATGATTTTTTAAAGTCATTATACACTTCTCCAATTGATGATCTTCCCCTTACCACTTGTTGTTTCTTCCTTGTAGTAATCATTAGCCTTATAGGACTCAATTGTCACGTTTGTCACTTAGGTGACTTGCAAAAACTCAAAGATATTTTTTGAAAAGATGTGAGACACATTTTTAGAACCTCTTTGTCTTATATTATATAATATAGGCCTATGAAGGACTCAAAACCACACTTCTCATTTCCAACTTGGCAGTTATGTTACTTCTCACTATTCTATCGAAGATTGCCTGCAACAACCAATTCAAAAGAGGGGTTTTCATGCATGATTGAGGTGATAATGGTGTATGACGAGTTATAAAACATCTCCACATACCTTACACTATGGATTTCACTCATATGTTCCCTTCTACACCTTTAATTAAAACCTAATCTAGTATAAAATTGAGAATTTGACTCATCCATACAAGTGATAGTACTGAAAAATTAAATGGTGATGATATTGAGAGAGTTTTAAGTTGATATAAATTAATTTACAATTCAATTTACCCCTTCTATATGCATTTTTATTCATCGTTTCTTCATCAGGGTCTTATGAGGGTTTTAAGTCATTTAGGTTATTATCAATGATTCATAAAGGTTAAGCCTTTAACCCTCAAACTAATGCCACTAGTTTCAAGTTCAAGACCTACCTTAACTATACCTAAGTGATTTACACCCCATGCATCTTTTCCATATAGATATGAGTGAAAGAAATTGGTTCTTGAGTTTTTACAATGCATTTTGGACACCCCTGAGTCAAATTGAGGCCAAAAATGGCCAATCTGGGTTGTTATCTACAAAATGATGGGTCTTATCAACCCTCCACTCTCCCATTAAGGATATAAAATTTCTTGTGAAGATTTTATAGTCATATGAGTGAAGTTTGGAAGCCTGATGGTCATGTCCAGTTCTTAGGCCTAGTTGGTATAAACTATGTTTCTAGGTATGTGACCATTCATGAAGGTTTATAGTCATTATAAGAGATTATAAACAACTATTAATATTCAATTCAACCTTACACATCATCAAAAAGCTCCTTAAGACTCTCCCTTTGATCTTTTTACCATCTATGTACTAGGTCTACAAGTTGTATTGATTATGGAGTGCCTTAGGTCTGAGATAAAATAGAGATCACTTCCCCTATTATTTTGAACTAAAGGATACCATGTAGGTATTTAATAACTTATATGACCCTTTTTACTAAGTTTTAATCCCTTACCATACTTTTATATCCCTCAAACCTTCAAATTCTCAAAACTAGCTTCTAGGTCTGTAACTGTGTGCAGGGTTTTAATAGGGATTAAAAACCTTTAGCTATGACTATTTTTATTCATACTTACCTCTAATAATCACATGGAAATGTGATATTATTACTATGAGAGTGGTTTTAATCTAGTTATTCCATCATACACCTCTGCCTATCAACCAATCTTGTACCTTCCATTAGCTTAGACTGGTCTGTGTATGAGCCAAACTATATGTGTTCATTAGGTGGATATAGGGATTCCTATTGTTGATGATAAGTGATTAAGATTTGTACTTCACACTTTTGGTTTCCCCTAAGGTTACTAGGGCTATCTCACACTTGGATAGAGTCATTTATACCTTCACATGATATCATATCTCTATCACCAATGCACTATAGGTATGGAAGTTCTAGGTTCATTTGGTCTCAATGGCACTATAGTTCTCTAATAACTTCCATTAGAAAATTTATTTATTTGAAATCCATTCAACCATCCTCTTCTCTTGACCTAATCATCTTTTCTTATGCTAAGGTGTTACCTCTAGGTCTAGGCTACAAGAATGAAGCTATTAGACTTACCTAGACCTCATAAACTTCCACCATGATATGACACTGTATGGAGAAAAATATCCATTCAGAGAAGTTAAGGTAAATCATCCCATTTATAAATTTATTCCACTCTTTAGCTTGCACCTAGGTCTGGTTGTAGGCAATGACCTTTTAGACCTTCAAATAATGCTCAAATAGTGTAATGGTCATGTTTCATGTTGAGAGTGTAGAAACATTTATCAATGCCTTCTAACCTCTATATTTCCATTAGACACTATTGTCCAAGGCAAAAGTTTATCATAGAAGTTGTAAGTGGTGTTAGGGAGGTGGACTGTGTGTAAGAGCTTCATGAATTTCTCAAGCCTATCTCAACCAATCTCTAGGTTCTTTAATGGTGAATATGACCAACCATGCTCTGAGGGCTTGAAGACCAAGTATGTTACTCTTGACTTGAAGCCACTTAGAAGGATGAACTCTACAACTATGAAAACACTATCCTTAGCCTTCACTGGTATTCACTCCTAGTACAAGAGAATGATTTTTCCTATCCTTTCATGACCACACATGCCAAACAAAATTTAAATCAACATGACATGGTGGATATGTTTTTCAAGTCTATATACATCACTTGGTTCACATAGACTAATTTCCAAAATGTAAATAGATGAGGAAAATTGAGCCATTGGGAATGTATAGGCAGTTTGGAGGTGCTAATACTATTAATGATTATTCATTTAGTAAAAAACATAAATATTGAAACCATGACCATGAAATGGAAGGTCATAAGGACTACTAACATTCCTCAAGTGCACTCACTCTAACTCCTCTTCTCCTGTCTATACCAAATGAAAACTATTGACCCTTTTTGACCTGTCTGAGAGAGTGATAAGAGAGAGAAGCCAATTTTTGACAATTTTGGATCTGCCAAAATCACTTGAGACTAAAAATGACCTATGGGGATCTCAAGACACCTTATTGAAGCATTCAGACATGCTAGATGAGTTTTCTAGACAGTATGACTACTTGAAACCAACCTTTTTTTAGACTATCTCATTTATTTTATGTTGAACCTACAACATTTTAGTTTCAAAATTGTCTCTAATACATCCCTAACATGTGGTACATTAGATTACTTCTTGACACATTTTCAATTTTGTGGAAAACCATACAATTCCTTAACATGACCTAAAATTGGCATAAAATGACATTAAGACACATGGACAAGTATGACAAAAGTCAGAACATATTATATGACCCTCAAAGGTGTTACTTGACCTCACTTAGGACCATGGTGACCATTTTCAAGCCTAGGGGACCTTATGAAAAGTTTGAAAATGTAGGGGTTGACCTAATCTGACATATGGTGAAATTTTGGTCAATAATTACATCTAAGTAATAAAACATAAGTTTTATAGTTTAAAATTAGAAACATAAAGGGATGGTAGTGTTGCACACTATTGTTAAAAATAGACACTAGTGTTGAATGGTTGTGTCCAAAACTATGGACACCACCATTTAGGTATTTATGGTATTATCCCAAACTTCAATGAAAGTATCTATCATCCCATAAAAACTAAAAAAATTGCTAAAAATGACAAAATCTAAAAATTTAAAAATTGTGACTCAATTCACAAGTAATGTACTTACCAGCTCATCAAAATCTTGGCCAACTAGGGATATTTAGAGCACATAAAATCACAATAGATGTGGGGATCTTTCACATGACATTATAATTTTCTACCTAGATCTCAAATTTTTAAAAGGTTAAAAGTGTAAATGAATTAGAATTTCTATTTCAAACTCCTAATATACAACTTCTACAATAAATTCAAATGCACATATCTTGAGATTCGGTTTTCTAAATTCAAAACCATGAGTTGCATTGAGATATGGGCAATAAGATATTTCACATTATACCAATTTTGTAAAACTTTTGAGAAAGACAAAAAATCACTTAAAACAATGTTTATACTTAGTGTAATCACCTAAAAGTGGTATTTGAGTGATAAGAGTGCTATTTGAGACATCTTATTCCTAGCTTAGCCCTAGACCTATCTTAGAGCATATTATCACACTTTTATATCCTTTACATGGACCACATACACACATATTCAGTTTAGACATAGTCTTAGACCCTCATTTCCTAACCTTGGTCTTTTGTT
Organism: Torreya grandis; assembly: GCA_037957365.1. NCBI lineage: Eukaryota > Viridiplantae > Streptophyta > Pinopsida > Cupressales > Taxaceae > Torreya > Torreya grandis. The sequence goes on along the minus strand of JARHVA010003202.1, from coordinate 1,322,590 downwards.
TCAAGCAACTTGCCAACGGGACATTAGTGCCACATTAAGGACACTAGATCCATATGGCACTAGTGTCCCCAAAATGGTTATAGTGTCCTTTACCCTATCTTTCTTGAATAGATATATTTTTAAAATTAAAACCCTCTTAAGGTCAGCCGAAACATCTTTTATTGTCTGTACAAGCTACAAAACACTAGAAATACATGACTTTTAGACCTCTATCCACTAGATAAAAATTTAATGTAAAATACCTATTCAAATATGAAATAATTTGAGCAAAATCAAGGTTAGTAATCCCTATTTTTCCCTACTTTTGCATACTACCATCTATAGCTACTCTAATCTCATATTTTTCAGATTTCCAATCTCAAGCACACCAAGGCATTCAAGAATAATATCATTCTAACATTACTTAGATTTACACCATCACTTAGTGGGGAGAATTACATCAATCTTGATCCTTCCTTAGAGTATTGGTATGTAAGAAACTTTCTTCACAATGGGGTGTTGATGATATCCAACCTATCCTACTAAAAAACACATTTTACATCTCATGCCTTACAAGGAATATTAGGGTTTGCATCATAGATAATCTATTATAGGCACAATACAGAGTTGTAGACTTCATGCGTGTAGGAATAGAACCTAGAAACATAGGTGTAGGTGCACCCCAAATTTTTGAGTAGTCCTGCACAGAAGACACTAGCACCATTTTTTGGACACTAGAGGCACATGGTGTTATTTTCCAAATGTGGTATTACTATCCAAGAGGGGTTCTAATATAAGGATTTGGTTGACAATAGTTAGACCTATTCATATCTTAGTTTTTAGCACTAAGATATTTTGTATCAGGTGTTTTCTAGATAATTCTTTATTTTCACATATATATTACTATTTTTAGAAAGTCAAAGCTACTCAAAATCTGTAACAAATTAGTGGTTATTTTATGCATGTTATTTCACTAATTTAGAATAATCAACCATTTAATCAAACATAGGATTTACATTAACTAAACACTAAAATATTAAAACATTTAATGAACCCAACTTACTTCAAATATTTCTTAAAACTCTAGTTTTGCCTAGGGTTTACCTTCTCTAAAAGTTTATGCACTAGATTAGGGTTACAAACTTCCATTTTTTAATTTTGGGCATAACCTATCTCATTTAATTAATATTATTAGGGTTTAATTTATTTTTTTCAAATCAACCCTAATTCAAAACCCTAGATCCACATACTAGGTCCCCATACATACAAATATTAGTAATCAGGGTTTCACTTACAATCCTAGTTTCTATTACACACTTTGTTCAAGATTTTTCAATTACATATATACTTATGTTAGATTACATTCTACCTCTTGTGTCTTTTTAATTCATTCTTTACATTATCTTCTTTGGCATGTTTAAAATGACATCTAAGAAGTCTTTTACCCCTCACATAATTGATGAATTTTTAAACTTCTTTCACAATTATAACAATGAATGGACAAATTTTCAAGATTGTACATTAGATCATGATAATGACATAATTTAAAATGATGTATATGAGGATTACTATGAGCATGATAATTAAAATGAAAATGAGGATATATTAGATACATCATATTCTCTTTCTTCTCACTCTTTTCTTACTCCTCAAAATCAAACCACCAATATAAGGCCAAAAGGACCCCTTGTTGGTGGTGATTTATTTCAATGTGATCCTAGTTTTTCAACCACTTTTGCTACATCCTTATTCAAATCAAATCAATACAAAAATAATAATATCAATTTACCATTGCATAGTTCAAGTAACATTATACATGATGTTCCTGGCATAGAAAATAAAAATGCACATTCTTTACCCTTCTCAATTAAAGTTGAAAAAGCATGTACCAAAGATATTACACCTTTTAGCAATGCACAAAATAATGTAGACTAAATTATTTTATAACTTTCCTTCACATTCCAAGCTCAATGCAATGATTCTTTACAACAAATTGATAATGCAAATGTCTTTAACTCTTATCCTACATGTCATGATATGCAAAAATAAAACATGATTACTACTTTTTCTATGCTTGAATCCACATTTGAAATTGATAATCATGCTTTCATTCCACACATAGATAGTGAGAAAATGCATTGCATTACACCCACACATGATGACACATTGCATAGTAGTAAAAAGATAAAATCTTCTCCTACTCTCTCTCTTAATGAGCTTTTGTATGATACTTCTTCTACTCTTACTTATACAAATAAATTGAACTCTGATTTTGATAAACCTTAGGATAATTATGATTATTTTGATTATGATGAGTAGGAAACAAAATCTACACCTTATACTTCTCCTCCCACTTCACCTATTTCTCCTATTCAAACAAATACTAGGTCACATGTAAAAAACACACACACACTTATTCTTATGTTCATAATTTACATTTACTCAAGAGTAAAGTACCTTCTATTAAATTAGCATGTGATAATTCTTCACAAATTAATAATATAAGAGATACTAATGAATCTCCCTCAGCCCCCTTAATATATTAGAGCTTGTTTCTCAAACTAACCCAAATGAGGGTGATAGCTCATTTCCCTCTAACCAAGTCCCAGCTATCACACCTCCAAAGGTTACAGAGAGCAAACCAAATCTCCTTATAAAATATTCCCAATGCAATATACTAATGGCTAAGATAAATAACAAAATTTAAAAGTTAAATAAACCCTTTGATAATGATAATATACCTTCATAAGTGGTAATTTCCTTGATGCATGTCATGGGTGCTTTGTAACAACAAGTACACCATCTCACATTAGATAATAAAGCATGCCAATATCACGTTGATGCCAATGTCATCCATGGCAATCCTATTCCATGCACAATCCTCACTACAAGGTTTCCACTCAACTTTTAGATATGAGTGTTATCGACATTTAATGGGCATGAAGACCCATACTTGCACCTCCAAGATTATGAGAAAGCCATGGGACATCTCACCAACATGTTGACCCTAATATAATTACTTCTAAAGTCCCTAGATGGAGAAGAACTAAATTGGTTCCATCATGCAATCCCTAGTGGGTCACTACATATATATATGATGAGCTAGAAGAAATCTTTCTCAAGCACTACATATAAAATAAAGGACCTCAAATCACACATGAGAAGTTATCTTTGTTACACAAGGGTGAGATACAACCAATAGCTGAATATATTATATGATTCAAATCATGTTTGCATCTATTGATTTAATAGCCAAAAGATTTAGAGATATAATACATATTTGTGAAAGGCCTCATTTTTCCTCTTAAGGAGAAATAATTATATCAAACATCCAAATTATTCTAACATCTATGTAACACAACTATATAATTAGAGACAAAATTAGGACTAATTGCTACACATTCTGAGGTAACTTTGGATGTAGGTGTATTAGATCCATATTCATCTAACGTGGTACACAAACCTACTCCACTCTTGACTAAGAAACCAGTGGTATAAAAATAACTAATAAAAATACTCAACAAGGGAAAATAACCACTTTAAAGAGCACCTCCTACAGTGAGTACTACCAATGACACCAACAGTGGGGCCATATAGTTTTTAGATAGAGATAAGCCTCATGATATATTATTCACATTACTAAACAAGGGGATGATCACCCTTCCTTCTACTCATCACCATCTAGCACATCACCTACACAAAATATAGAATAAACCATATTATAATTTTCATCATATAATAAACATTCAGACAATAACTATTATGCACTTTGAGATCATATTAACTAGTATGATGACAGAGGAATTATAAAATTTACATAAGGGGCATCAAATTCTTCTTCTCTGAAATATTCTAGATCACACTCCAATACGAGTGAGTTATCCCAAGATGGTCCTTTTAAGGAACCATTGGTTACTCATCGTATGAGCCATGTGGTTTGTAAGACACCTACTGATGTGAGATCTCATGCACCACAGATTCAATGGAGATGGCATTTAATTCACAAAGATCAAAAAATAGATTGAGTTTGTATACCAATCAAGGTATATGGAAATAACTACAAATCTAAGGTCATAACATCAGTTCAAACACCAATCAAGATATATGGAAATAACTATAAAGCTAAGGGCATAACATTAGTTCAAACACAAATAAAGATATATGGAAATAAATATAGAGATTAGAACATATATTTAATTCATACACTGATCAAGCTATTTTCCAATGATCATAGAGCTCAGAGTAAAGTTTTAGTTTGAAAACCAATTAAAATACTTGCAAGAGATGATGCACAACAAACATTGTTTTATTTCTATTAACAATTAATATATTTGGAAGACATGATGCACAATAAAACATAGTTCTAGTGTGACAACCAATTAAATAGTTGCAATAGATGATGCTCAATAAAACTTAGTTTCAGTTCAAAAACTAATTAAGATATTTATAAGACATGATGTACAACTAGACATAGTTTTAGCATGACAACTAATTAATATGTTTTCTATAGATTCTACAAATCTATTTACCAATAGTACACAATGAGTAATATTAGTTATAGAGGTTATTTCTACACCTACACAACATGAGCAATATAGTCACTTATTCACCGTGCCATCAAGGTTTAGACAGTGCCTGCCATAGTTCACAGGTTAGTATTATTAGTACCATAGATTTATAACACCACTACACAAGTGGATACATATAACACATCACACAATACAATAAATTATGGGACAATATTTGACCTTTCACACAACATCCACAATCATAATTCCCTTAATTAATACAGGCCATAATGATAGTGAGTCTCCTATGAGACTCATTAATTAGTATGGTTTCTCTTTTCTTATACATACTTTCCTTTTCTTTTTTCTCCTTGTACATAGTTCTTTTTAATGTTGCTTGTACATAAATTCTATCTAAATAATCTAAAAATAATATAAAATATCAAAAACATCTAATAATTACTAAAAAAATCATAAAATTTATAGATTATATGCATTGTTATGTTTACATTTATTATATTTTCCAGACACTACATATGATAGTTATCTTAGTATAGTAGATTTTATCATACATACATGCTTTACTTGTTCTTGTTAGGTGCTTGAAAATTACTTATAGGACTCAGGTCCACTATACTAATCTAGACATGCTATCATCTACTCATAAGGGGCATACACACCGATCCTTGGTTATTCATTTGATACATTCACCCACCTGGGTGCATCTTATACATACTTTCTATTACCAAGTTCTATGCTTACATTCTATACATTCCAATTTTAGAATTGGTATATCTTAATATTGATCATTTCTACTCATACTTATATTTTTGCCTACTATCACTACTTCAGACTCATCATAAGTACATCCTAGATTTTACACACATTTGTATTACATAGTTATGCATGCTTTCATTTATAGCTTTCATAGTTTAGACTTGATTGTATTTCTATGTTTCTTTTATTTGAGGGCATTTGAATATGCCATTGATATTTAGATCTACACCACTTATATTCATAGTATGTATGCCTTGGACATGTGCCCATGTCCCTTATGTGTCTTTTCTTGATTGTGTATGCAAACATTTGAACCTATCCTTCTATGTGACTCTAAGCCAAATTGCTTTTTGCTTATGTATGCAGACATTTGAATATGTCCTTGTATGTATTATTTTCTTAGATTTAGTGAGATGTGCCCATGTAATTTGTATTTTGTCCCTTTGGCCTACTTTTCATGCCTCATGTGTTTTGTATTTATGATTTCTTATATGCATCATAGATATAACCCTTATCTTTGCTTATTACACACACCGGTTCTTAATGCCATGAGGGACCTCATGCATCTATGATTCCTATTGGAAGTATAACTACTAAGGAGGGGGGTATGAATTAGTTGTATTAAAATTGTCTTCCATTTTCACTTAAGATTTATGAATCATTCATTCACTTACATACATTAATTAATTAACACATAAACATATATGAAAGCAAACAATATAGGACATGAGATATATGTGGGAAAACCTATAGGGAAAAAAAAATATTGATGCACAACTTGGAATAATATATTATAAGTAGTGAATTAAGCTTTTAGTTAGGCACCAACCCCATAAGGAGCACTAACCTCTCACTTAGTCAAGCACAAACTCAACTAGTGCATTTAACAAGCTTCAATTTGCAAGGAGGATACAACCCCTTAGGCAACCAAGTGCCAACTCAAATACATTGAATATTTAATCACCCTTGGATGCCTATTTATTTCTAAATTGATGATGATCTCCTTTATTTTATCTTCTCACTCTTCTTTCTCTCTCAAACAGCCTATTAGGCCTTCTCATTCAGTTAACCCTCTCTTTAGCAGAATTAGGTCAAATGACCCTGTTCAACACCTATACAAACACAATTTATACTCATGGCATATTTGGTTTAGATTTTTGATTATATTAAAAACCTTAACCTATTATTCAAAACTCTATATCCTTCGCTCAATAGATCAATACTCTAACGAGTCAAAATAGGCTTATTAGGCCTTGCCTTTATACTTGATTCTTTTTCATACCCATTTTGGTTAGACAAAGACCTCACCATACTTAGATTATGCTTAAATACACACATTTCACAAGTGAAACAAACATTTCATAGGTTAGTCATTACCCTTATGGGCTAAAACCATCATTAGGCCTAATAGAGACGTAATGCAATTAGGCCTTCCCTAAGTACACATTTCACTTAGACCTATTTTGAACACTTTGAGCCTTCACCAACAGATGAAACACTTCATATTTCAATTTAATATACCTCTCCTAAGATCTCCTTATGTATCCAACACCATTTGGTTCTTTTCACTCCTTGAACCATCCAATTAGGTCTATTTGCCATTAGGTCTTCTCACTGTCAGAAAGTCTATGTTGAAAATTTGACCCATATACACAACTTTACCACATAAAAAAGACATAAAATCACATATATATGGTATTTATGACTTAAAATACTTCTAAGAATGATTTTTTCTTCACCACATAGGCTAAAATGCCTCAAGAACACTCCTACAAAAGGCTTACGTAGAACCACCAAACACTGTCAACAAATAATCAAAATCATTTGACTCTCCAAACTTGAACATGGACTTCAAATGAAGATAAATACATTCACATGATCCTATGAGACTTTTATAAAACATGTGAGAACACTTATGTGATATTCCAATGGGTTTGTGTGAACCTTTAGCATCTTAGATCATCTCTAAAAAGATATATTGCATGGTCATATATGGATATTGGTCTTACAAACCAATCTCATTATTTCACTCTACACAGACTTCACTATGTTGGATAGCTGAGTATAGAAATAATCAACACTTATACACTATGGGATAGGAGGTATAGGTCTTGAATAATGGCCCCATTCATTAGGATCCATCCTTAGTCCTCTATAACCAATCCCTAATCTCATTCTCATTCTTACTATTTTGCTCATTAGGCCTATTTAGTGATGGGCCAAATTTCATGAATAATTTAGCACATTTTTGGTCTAAAACCTACTCAAAAAATTTCATGGGCATATACTATAAGTCTTACATATCATCCTCTATCCATTTGCATGTTTTGACTTGATCAACCCTACTTGCTACATCAAAATTATTTAAAAAAAGGGTTTTCTTATAGATTTTAATCACTATCAAGATAAACCAAAAACATCTAAGAAAACCTTGAATAGTCATGTAAATGTTTGAAAAATAAATTAGGTCAAAAGGACCATTCTGAGCCATAATCAATTAGATCTTTCCTATCAGGTCATTATAAGGGTTTTGACTAGTTTTAATTCTTAGCAATTGTTCATAATGAATTGCCCCTCATCTTCAAAAACAATGATGGAAAAATATATATAGGGACCTTCCCCAAATTAAATTAATTTATTAGGCTCTCATGCAAAGGTTGCATGTGCCAACGAGTACAATAAATCTATTCTCAGGTTTGCAATACCCCATTTTGTGCACATAGGGAACCTTATCATAGGTTTTCATGATTTATCCTTCAAGTATTAAATTAAAACTTTGTAAACACACTTAAAATGACCTCTTAGACATTTATCAATGCTCTTAAGATCTCTAAAATACTTATAAAAGATCTTGACCCCTCATTAGGCCACTATAGGTCACTTTGTACACTAGACCTTACATTGCCAATCATATTTAGACTAAGATCATGCCTTGAAACCTCTTGAAATATCTTCAAAACCTCATACACATGTAATTTCAGATCATGTCCTACTCATACACTACTAAACTTGCTCACACAGGTCTCAAATGGCTCAAATCACATGTTTTTAAGCCTATGCCGTTTCACTAGGTCTTTCAAGTAAAGATTAAGCCTCAAAACTAGACCTTGAAACTCATCAATAAGATTATTTATATATTTATCATTGATAACATAAATTAGAATAATTTTTCATGCCTGTACTAACCCAAATCATAAATATTTACTATGATTCATGCATACATCTTCTTCACAGAGTTAGACCAATATACTTAAGATACTTAGTACTTGGAGTTTAGACATAAATAGGCTAACTCTCAATGATGTCATTCTTAAAACATGATTCTATAAAGACAAGACTACTCTCAATAGAATTTATGAGCTATCTCACATTACAACCTTTTGATGAAACTCCATATCTAATACAAGGACTTGTTGACCCATGTGCTTACCTTATATGATCCTTAGTACTTAGAGCTCAATCAATGATTCCCTTGTATCTTGAACATGATATTGACATGTCATAAAACCTCAAAAAGAATGCTGGGTTGCCTTCAAATTTTCTCTCAATCAGAGAGACAAAACTTATTTGTCACACACCACTTTAACTAAGCATGAAATCAACTATGAATTTTCACATGAAAGACATTCAACTTAACTTTGACATTAATAACAACATTAATGACTTAATAACAACACTCAAAACATACCTCAACAATATTCCCATTTTTCATTGATGGTAAACACTCTTAATCATATCAGATCACTCTCTTTCCTTCAAGATGGATTTTATTCAATACTTGATATTTGAAACATGAAAATTTTACCCCTTTGACATTAATGACAAAGGTTCATCTTCTTGGTAGCTATTTGATCCTTGGACCTATGGAAAAATACCTTTTCTCTCAAATAATCTCATCAATCCTTTCTATCAAAAACTTTAGAATAGACCAAGCTCACATACCTACTTATGAGACATGATTGGCTCCCTTTGACTTCCATGAAAATTTAAGACATTTTTAAAATTATGACTTGTTTTTATCAAGTCATCAAGTAAACCTTTTGTGACATGTTTCTTGTGATCACACCTATATCATAATTCTTGATTGAACCTTGAATTTGAAGGTTACCTAAGACCACATAACTCCCCTTATGATGAAACATCCTTCATGCTTCTTGCTTACTAGCTGAGTGCCTCCATGAAACCTAATGGAGTCACTTATTCTCTAGAGAACTAAAACATCATAAATTTAGGATATTCTTAGGTTTCCATGTCCTTGTCGGACTAGACTTATTTCATGATCTTCTTATGATTATTTTATCCTTCTAGCTTGACCCCCTAAATCTTTGTTTGGAAAACATTTTGACTTGATCTATTGGTCTTGAGTCCTTAATCAAAAATTTGACTTGATAGAGAAAATTATTGGCATTCCTTTATACCTTGATTATGCTCAGCCATGGTAAATAGTCCACTTGAACTTGAAAACTAGTCATCAACCTTAGCTATCTTGGGTTTCCACTTACTATTTGTCTTCTTTCTTGTATTCTAAAAGCCTCAAATTTCTTATTTTATCTTGAGAAATCATGCTTACCATATTTTTAAATGTGACCAACCTTATGCTAATTAAAAAATATTATCCCTCTAGATGAAAACATACCATGAGCCATACCTCTTGGTTGATGGTTCTCCTCATAGTTCCATGCAAATTCATTTTTGAAAGTTTTTCTACAATGCCTTGATCTATAACCAAATTGGTCACATGAATAAAAATAGCCAGTAAAAGGATTAACATACCTTATGTTATTAATTTCCTAATAGTATTGAACTTTGTTCTATCAACACACTCATTCTTTGGTTGATCTTTGCCCTTTTTATCACATTAGTGTCCTTCTCTTGATCTCTAATGAAGCCATGGCCTATTTTATCATGAATAGCCTTTTGGCTCCTTAGAATATTATCTAGATCATTGGTACTCTTTTCAAACCTCACAAAGGACTTGACCTTATTTGATGCTTGTTTCAATTCAGCTCTCGATGAGTTCATTTTAGCTACATACCTTGCACATTCTTCTTCTTTTGCTTCTAGGCATGCAGTCACAATTTCAAGTTGACTTTCCATGTGTTTGACTATTTCCTCTTATTCTTTGGAGTTTTTGCTTAGTCTAAATTCAAACAAGTTGATTTTCTCTTCATAATATTTGATAAGAGATATCATCACCATATTCTTCTTATTTATCATCTTAAGTTATTTTAGAGTATTCATCAACTCAGCCTCAAGATCCACCTCATCTCCTTCATCTAAATCATTAATAACACTTCAAATCTATATGGATTATTCTAGATTTGAGAATCTGGCTTCTTTAGCCATAAAGAGAACCTCATTGAAATTAGGACCATTACCTTCATGATCACTTATCTCACTCTCATTAGATGAGCTACAATCTTCCTAAGTGTAAAGACTCCTTTTATTTTTGAAGAACCTTTTCTTGTTGTCATATCTTTTGAAGTGTTTATTGCTCTTATCTCAGATTTATAAGACTTTTTATCATCATCATGATCTTCATCATGATCAAAATCATCCTTTATATTATGCTTATGAGGAAATTTATTGGAAAAGTTTCCAACCTTTCCATAGTTAAAGCATTTAGAAGGCAACTTGCCCGTGTATTTACCTAAACCTATCTTCAAATTTCTTGCAAACATAATTATCAACTCATCATCATCAATATAAGATTGATCATTATCTATGAATTTATTACCTTGTGACTTCTTCTCTTTTGGATTATTTTCTACCTTCAACGTAGCTTCCTCTTTGTAGGTCTTCCTTCACTTGTCCTCATCTCATAGGTTGTTAAGGTTCTATGAAGTCCATCCATCTCTAGCTTGTCTAGATCTTGCATTTCTTCAACAACACATACCTTGGAATAAAATTTGGGAGTTAGAGACCTTAATAAATTTTTAACAATAGTAGTCTATTTCAATTCTTCTCCTAGACCTCTTATGATGTTGACCACTTCATCAAACCTCAATAAGTAGGTTGCAATTGTCTCATATTCATTCATCTTTAGACTTTCAAATTGTCTTTTATGGGTTTGTAACTTAGACATTTTGACCTTGGATTATCCCCCATGAATAATTTTAAAGCTATACCAAATTTATTTGGTAGATATACAGTGCATTACCTTCATAAGTTCTGCCTTTGATATGCCACACATAATACCATTCATTGCTTTTGAGTTATTATCAATAGCCTTCTTACTTGCTACATCAGAAAGAGGGATAAGGGGTATAATATACCCTTTCAAGAATAATTGAAAAACATCATGACCATGAGACATTAGATATGTAATCATCCTAACACTCCAAATGGCATAATTGGATCCATTGAAAAATAGAGCTTTGCGTGTAGAAAAACCACCTTATGCTTGACTAGCCATCTTAGCTTGTTTATAATCTCTTTTACATTGTAAGACCTCCTTTAAAGGACTTAATCTAATACCAAAAGTTAGAAGTAGTACTAATGAGATGGGGGTGGTTGAATTAGTTATATTAAAATAGTCTTCTAATTTCACTTAAGATTCATGAAGCATTCATTCACCTACATACATCAATTAATTCACACATAAGCATCTATGAAAGCAAATGATATAAGGACATGAGATATATGTGGGAAACCCTCTAAGGGAAGAAAAAACACTAATGTAAAACTTGGAAGACTATCCTATAATTAATTAATAAACCTTTTAATGAGGCATCGACCCCACAAGGAGCACCAACCCCTCAGTCAAGCACCAACTCAACTAGTGCATTTAGCAAGCTTCAACCTACAAGGAGGATCCAACCCCCTAGGAAACCAAGCACCAAATTATCCACATTAAATATTTGATCAACCTTGGACACCTATTTATTACTCAACTAAATATGATCTCTTTTGTTTTCTCTTCTCACACTTATTTCTCTCTCAAATAACCTTTTAGGCCTTCTCGCTCAATTAACCCTCTCTTTAGCAGAATTAATTCAAATGACCTTGCTCAACAACTATTAAAAAATAGTTAGATACTCATGTCATATTAAGATTAACTTTATAATTATATTCAATCCCTTAAGCTATTATTCAAAACTCTATATCCTTCACTCAATAAATCAATACTCTAACTAGTCAAAATAGGCTTATTAGGCCTTGACTTTATACTTGATTCTTTCTCATACCCATCTTGGTCAGCCAAGTACCTAACCATAATTATATTATGATTGAATTAGATCAATACACATGTTCAAAATTGAAAAAAACATTGCATAAGTTGGTCATTACCCTTAAGGGTTAAAACCATCATTAGGCCTAATAGATACCTAATGTAATTAGGCCTTCCCTAAGCACACGTTTGACTTAAACCTCCTTTGAACATTTCGAGCCTTCACCAATAGATAAAAAAATTCATATGTCACTTGCATAGACCCATCCTAAGATATTTTTATGTATCCAACACCATTTGTCTCTTTTCAATCCTTGAACTATCCAATTAAGTTTACTCTCCATTATGTCTTCTCACTGCTAGAAAGTCTGTCTTGCAAATTTGAACCATATACACAACTGTTCCACATAACCCATACATAAAATCATATAGATAGGCTCTTTATGAAGTAAAATACTTCAAAAAATGATTTTTTATTCAAAACATACGAATAAATGTCTTAGTAACACTCTTATAAAAGGCTTACTCATAACCACCAAACACTGTCAACAAATAAACAAAATCATTTGACTCTCCAAACTTGAACATGGACTTCTAATGAAGACAAACACATTTACATGATCCTATGAGACATTTATAAAACTTGTAGGAACACTTATATGATCTTGAAATGGGTTTTTATGAACCTGTAGCATCCTTATATCATCTCTAAAAAGATATATTGCATGGTCGTACATCAATATTGGCCTTACAGGCCAATCTCACTATTTCACTCTACACAGACTTCACTGTGTTAGAAAAACTAGTTTGATGACAAATTTTTGATTGAGTATAGAAGTAATAAACAATTATTCACTAAGGGGATAGGAGGGATAGGTATTGAATAATGTCTCCATTCATTAGGATCCATCCCTAGTCCTTTGCAACCAATCCCTAATCTCATTCTCATTCTTGCCTAGTTTTTTCACATTTTTGCTCATTAGGCCAATTTAGAGATAGGCTAACTTTCATGAATAGTTTATAAATTCTTTGGTATAAAATATACTTATAAAATTTCATGGGAATAAACTATAAGTCTTACACATCATCCTACATCCAATTACATGTTTTGCCCTGATCAACCCTGCCTGCTATATCAAAATTCTTGAAAATAAGGGTTTTCTTGTAGCTTTTACTCACTATCAAGACAAACCAAAACCATATTAAGAAAACCTAAATATTCATTTACATGTTCCAAACATAAAATTATCTCAATGGGACCATTCTGAGCCATAACTAATTATATCTTTCCTATCATGTCATTATAAGGGTTTTGAGAGGGTTTTGATTGGTTTTACTTATTAGCAATTGATCATAAAGGATTGCCCATCATATTCAAAACCAATAAAAAAAAAATCAATCTAGGGACATTAAATAACTTTCATGAAGTGATTAGGATCTCATGCAAAGTTTTCACGTGCCAATGTGTAAATTAAATCTCTTCTTAGGTCTATAACACCCCATTCTATGCACACAAGGAACCTTATCACAGGTTTTCATGATTTCTCCTTCAATTATTGAATTAAAACTTTATACACACACTTAACATGACCTATAACACATTTTTTAATGATATCAAGAGCTTTGACATCCTTGTAAAATATCTTGACCCCTCATTAGGCCATTATAGGTCACTTTGTACACTAGGCCTTACAATGCCAATCATACTTAGACTAAGATAATGCCTTGAAACCTCTTTAAATATATTAAAAACCTAATCCACATGTCATGTGACCTAATATATTGATCATAAACTATAAAAATTACTCACACAAGTCTCAAATGGATTAAATCACATGCTACCAGGCCTATGTCATTTCACTAGGTCTTTCAAGTAAAGATTAAGCCTCAAAACTAGACCTTAAAACTCATCAATAAGATTATTTATATATTAATCATTTATAACATAGCTTAGAACACTTTCTCATGCCTTTAATGAACTAAATCACAAATATTTACTATGCTTCATGTATACATCTTCTTCACAGAGCTAGACTAGGATACTCAAGATACCTAGTACTTAGAGTTTCGATACAAAAAAGCTAGCTCTCAATGATGTCATTATTAAAACATGATTATATAAAGACAAGGATACTCTCAATATAATTTATGAGCTCTGTCACATTACAACCTTGTGTTAAAACCTCATATATAATATAAGGACTTGTTGACCCATGTGCTTACCTTGTATGCTCCTTAGTACTTAGAGATCAATCAAAATGCTTCCCTTGTATCTTGAACATGATATTGAAATGTCATAAAACATAAAAAAGAATACCAAGTTGCTTTCAAATTTTCTCTCAATCAGAGAGACAATTTTTTCACACACCACTTCACTTATGCATGACATCAACTATGATTTTTGACATGAATGACATTCAACTTAACTTTGAGATCAATGACCACATTAATGCCTTAATACCAACACTAGGAACATGCCTCAACACTTCCTACTCTGGTGTCATGATAGACATCATGCCCCATCCGCCTAGGTAGTTACTCACTTCTACTCAATTTTTTTGATACATCCATTGATTAAATCTATCTTGATTCTCTTGTGCAATGATAGACATAAAATACATCTTACATTACATAATCATGCTTAGATTATATTACATTTTGATGTTATGTTTGAAAATTATATTGGATTATTGTGTAGTTATCATATATACTCTAGCTAACATACATTTTGCAAAGATATTTGTTTTAATGATAGTTTTTGCATAGGTTTAACAAATAACATCAAAATAAGGGGAATTCACATGGGTTTGTCATAGAGATTAGGCTCCTATATTGCATTTACAAAACATTTTTCAGCATGTAGGCTTAGTTTAAAAAATTTATACATAGGTAAACACAAGAAAATATAACAACTTAGAATATACTACAGTGACATAGAATTCAGACTAGATAAACATTAGTGCCCAAATAAGGACACTAGCACTACATGATGCTACTATCCAGGATATGGTGCTATTGTTTAGTAGCCCTAGTTTTAGGATATTTTAGATTGGTCAGAACATTATACCAATTATAATATAAGTTTTTATAGATTTAGCTATAGGTTAGATAATTATGCTCAAATTTTACTCAGATTCACATTAGTTTAGCTTAGATTTATATTAGTTACTAAGATTAAGGGAATAGTATATGGAATTATCATCCTCATATTATTTTAGATACTTAGATGTAGTTATTACAACTGAGTCCAAAATCAATATACTTAGATATCAGATTAAGGGCATGTGTATGACATTATTTTCATAAACTCAGTTACACGTAGGTTAATCAGATGGAATAGTAAATTCCATGTCATTATTTATATTAAATACACCTAACATCATATTATATGTTATCACCAATTTCATGCCTTACTTCATCTATAGTGGTTGGCATTCCTAAGTGGCTGAGCCACCTAATGCACTCGAGTGGCCATAGATCCAACATACACAATTAGATAAATATACTCAGCTAGATATTTCTAGCACTTTACATAGTTTAGTTTTGGATGATTCTACTACACATGTGTGGGAAATGATGGAGTCATATCCTATTTGATTTCTTGAACCACCCACATGAGAGGGTTGGACACACTATTAGTCCAATCTAAGCTATTCACAGGTCATGATCCACTTAGCAGGGGTGGGAAATAATGGAGTCAAAACTAAATTGTGTTCTTAATCCAACCACACATGAAGATTAAGTAAGATATCAACTCAGTCCAAGCTATTCAATGATTTTATCATTATATACATGCACATGCATAGGTTGTCACTAGGTTTATATATTAGTTTGTATACCCAATAAGTTGTATTCATTCCTTTCCTCTTTCCCATATCTTTACTTAGTTTTAATTAGTTACTTATTTATCCAACATAGTCTTTTGGTTTTGATATCTTTTAAGTAAGGACCAATTTATGTACATTTAATTTATAGGTCATGATTTAGATCATGCTTCACATATGCAAGCCCAACTTCACATACTCAGACTCAGCTTCACAAGCTTCACTTCTTAGTTAAGTCTAGGTATGCTTCTTTTTCCTTTATACTAGTCATTTCACTTTGATAAATTTTTGACATAGAGGGGGGGAATGTAATCACCTAAAAGTGGTATTTGAGTGCTAAGAGTGCTACTTGAGACAAGCTATTCCTAGCTTAGCCCTAGACCTATCCTAGAGTCTAGAATCACAATTTTCTAGCCTTTATGTAAACCACATGCATCCTTAGCTTAAACACAATCTCATACCCTTTTTTCATGATCTTGGCCCTTTGTGCCAAATAGCCTACCAACTAGACATTAGTGCCACATTAAGGACACTAGAGCCACATGGCACTAGTGTCCCCAAAATGGTGCTAATGTCTTTTACCCTATCTTTCCCAAATGAATATATTTTCAAAACTAAAACCCTCATAAGGTTAACCTAAACATATTTTATTGTTCACACAATCTAAAAAATACTATAAATACATGAATTTTAGATCTCTATCCACTAGATAGAAATTAGATTCAAAATACCTATTCAAACATGAAACAAGTTGAGAAAAATCAAGGTTATTAATCCCTATTCTACCCTAATTTTTCATACTACCATCTACAACTTCCCTAAGCTTATCTTTTCCAAATTTCCAATCTCAAGCACACTCAAGGCATTTAAGAGAAATATCATTCTAACGTCACTTGCACTTGTAATAACACTTAGGTGGGGATAACTACATCATGCTTGATCCCTCCTCAGAGTATTGGTATAGAGGCAACTCTCTTCATAATAGGGTGTTGAGGATGTCCAACCTATCCAACTAATGAACACATTTTTCATCACATGATTTAATTGTAAGGAAAATTAGGGTTTGCATCACAAATTAGCTATCACAAGCATAATATAGAGTTTAAGACTTTATGTTCACAAGAACAAAACCCCAAAACATAGGTGTAGGTGCACTTAGAAGTTCAAAACAGTCTTACACATAAGACACTAGAACCATTTTCAGGATACTAGAGCCACTTGATACTACTATCTAAATGTGGTGCTACTATCTAAGAGGGGTTCAGATATAAGGATGTAGTTGATGACACTCAAATCTATTCATATCTTAAATTTTAGCACTTAGATCTTTTATATTAGGTGTTTTGTAGACAAGTCTTTATTTTCACATATTTATTATTATTTTTAGAAATTCAAATCTAGTCAAAATATGTAACAAATTAGTGGTTATTTTATGAATATTATTTCATAGATTTAGACTACTTAACCCTTTAATCAAACATAAGATTTACATTAGCTAAACCCTGAAAGGTTAAAACACTTAGACCTTATAGAAATATCTAAATTTAATGTTATATTTCAAATAAAAACTTTAGTGAGATATATCACTTATACATAATCAATCTCTACTCATACATAATATTGGTAGTGTCTTTTTATGATAAGGTGACTTGGAAAATTATATTTCCCTTGTCCTAAAAATGGGGCATATCATTGGGGGCATGTTACAAAAACATGTCCTCCATACTAGTGTACATATTTTATAGACTCAGTGGGGTCCATGTTATGAAAAAATGTTCTCCACACTTATGCCAATTATTAGATCCATATTATAGTGGGGGGCATTTTATAAAATCATGTTCTCCACACTTGCACTAGTTTCAAATTCTCCAGACCTTGTTTATATATTGTGTGTGTGTGTGTGTGTGTGCATGTGTGCTAGCATTATATACATTGGTATTGTCATATACATAAATTACATAGTAGTGGTGCTAATTCTAAGCAAAATGCTCAAAATCTATGTAGAGTACTTTATTCGCACCAGATATGATAGGGGCATGAATGAGGATATGTTCTTTCTATTTAATTAGGCACTGATTTATCTTTCAAATTCACCAAGATTACTATGAATTGTCACTATATCATGGAATTTTATCACACTATGGACTAATATCAAGGATGGAATTATATGGAAAATTATTGAGCCTTATCCATCTATAGTGGTTGGTTCTATTTATAAATTGAAGTGATTAAAATCATCCAATATCACCAGGATATACACTTGAGTTGTGATAGTTTTGAAATGATAATCTCAATGGCCAAAGCATTACTCTTTCTATATTAGGTTGGAGGCATTATCACCTCCCAACTCTCCCCACTCTAAATGCAACACAACTAGGGTGCAACCCAATTGACCACTTATGAACTCACTCAGTTTATTAAATAGGAGGTGGATGAGGGCTCAAATCTTGTTCTACTTATCTAGTCTTCATTCTAGAGCCATCACTATGTAACACATACATATGTGTATTCTATCCACGTTATTTATTTATTTTTACTATTTATTATTTCTCATATACATATTTATATATGTTGATTACTTTGTGACATGATTTTGGTTTCAAGTTAAAATTCAAGCAAAAGGTTCAAAGAAAACTCAAGAAAAGACAAGGTATGTTGTACACACCAAGGTACACACTTTATTTTCTTTGAAACTAGTAAATTTTAGTTTCATTCATTACTAGATTAAAGGGGGGCAAATATAGATACCCATATTTAGTACAAGCATAACTTCATAGATTTTTTCATATATAGGCCTCTTGAACATGATTTGGATATCTAGTGGTGCAGTCTCATATGGGCCTCTTCAGTTCAATCTTATTTCAATTGATATATCTAACGCTATGGGCCTATATGCTATCAAAGCCACCTTTTATCCAATATATTCTAGGGATCCTTGTTGTTGTTTTCTAAAATCCACATGTTTTTAACCTCTAGACACTTGCATTTGTGTTGGACTCTTGCATCGATGCAAGTGTCCAACTATGACGCAAGTGTCCAAACTTATATTTTAATATTTTTACATAATTTTTACTTTGTGACCATTTGTTTAGTCCCATATGTTCATTCTATTGTCAGATTTTTGTGTACCACTAGGTCCTAATTCAAAATCAAGAAATCCCTATATATACAAAAGTTATGATCTAATTACACTACTTAACATTTTATCAAGCAAGTTTAAAATTAGAAAATACTTTAAATTCTAGGCTATTAAATAGTATTAGATTATTAAATTGAAAGTTTTAAGCATTCAAAAGGTTAATATACACTTGTATTTCTTATACCAGGTGTTACTACACGAGAAAAACATATAGTTTCATGATCACCATTCCACATATATACTTAGGATGGAGAAATACATTCAATTATGAGGCCCTCTTCAGAGTAAATGGCAATGTAAGCAACACTTAGTAATGATTGGGGTTATTGGGGTTAGTTCAACTCACATGTTAACCCCTCTTTACCATGTTATAGGAGGTCAAAGGTAACAAGACTAGGGTTTCAATTATTTTATAGACTCCATAAATAATGGGACATATTTCTAAGGACCAAATAATCATATAGGTGATAATATAGCCTCAATATAAATTTAGATCCATTCATGCACATATTCTAGGTTAGATACCTATGTCAAAGATATACAACTGCATCAATGTAATTGTCAAGGGCTGATGCAATTATCTTGAGGGTAAAAATAGTTAGAACACATGGTGAGTAGATCCAATAGATTGTTCATTGTCTTGGGGCAATTCTATACCATTATCATAGTCTAAAACATAACATAAAATAAGACATACTCTCATTATCCCTTGGTTTCTTATCACTTTATTATATTTATTACACATGTAAATAGGCAAAATTTCCATAATTTGGCATATATGACTAAATTATAAATATCATCATGTTGTATTCAAACAATTTATTTGTATAAGTGTGTTAGTGTAGAAACCCAAATAACATAAAATAATAATCATGCTAAGATTAATCATGAAAATCTATAATTTGTCTTAATTCAATCATCCCAAGTGATAAAATACATCTTATTGATGAAATTTTTATGAATATTGAATCCAAAAATAAATATGAAGAAGTATATACCATATAGGGTAAATTTGATGACATAGTTAGAATACAATCAAGTTGTTATGTCCATATGAACACACACTTTCTTTATGCATTGCTACATGTAACTAGATGTGAAATGAAAAATACAAATAAAGCTAAGGACAACACATCTATGGAACGTCATGGTCCCTTCAATGATATTCATTAAACTTTTAGAGTTATTGATCCTATAATAAGTGTTTAGACTACTACTAATACTACCACTACAACTATTCCTATGCATGCACCTATGGTCATTTATGTGATGCCCACCTAAGGTGTTGAGGAAACACAAAGTTTCCATTAGATTTATGTGAATATCCATACAAAATTGAATTATGTGAATCATATGATCACTACTAATGTGACATCATCATCCATAGGTATTGTATAATCCCTTATGCAGACTATTATAGATATGTAAGCTAAGATGTTACAATTAGAGTAGAGTGATTATAGATAAACTCATTCAACACACCCTCAAGATTTGATTCATAATCCATTAGTCCCATATATTTGATCTTATCCCTTACCTATAGGTTTTGTATATCCTAATATTAGATTATATTATGTTAAAGGTGATCTAGAACAATATCTAAGAGCCTTTTCTAGACACTAAAATCTATTATTAATTACTTGACAGTGACAATATTGTCATACATTTACCATGCATGACTTGTGTGAAAAAATATGGTCTTATCCCACCATTATATTACACCTACATACTACTTTATGAATTTCACCGACTTCCTTTATTATTAATCACCCACATGAACCTTATAGTCTATTCCAAACTAACTTATTATCTCATATATACATCCCTATACCTTTAGTTTAGTCTTCTTGTACATGGGTCACTATCACTATACTATATCAATACTGAGCTTGCCTAATGATATTGACCCTCTCCCAATAATAACTAATTTTTAAAATTAAATATTTTTATAGGGTTGACCCATATACCCAATGTTATGTGGTGTGAAAAATTATCTAAGTGGACTCATATATATATATATATATATATATATATATAAATCAAGGCCTCACTTGATATAGGACTTGACACTTATCTAGTACACATCTATACACTATTACACATTGAGAAAAATTTCTATATTCCTAAAAAATTCCAAACCAATTATCATGAGCATTCACTTTTTAATTATGAAGCATACCAAATGCAAGTCAAATTAATCATTTCCAAGTGTCAAATCCAAATCTTTTGTTGCATTTATATAACAAAGGAACACAATTACACAATAAACTAGTTTAGAGAACTAAGTGTGGATTGATTTCCCTCATCAAAGTATTAGATACATATGAAATAATCAATCATCAATAGGGGTGATTAGGGTTAGCTCAACCTATTACACTTTCTCAAAATTTTGAGGTTTTTATCCCTCACAAGCACACCTAGGATTTCAAGGTCAAGGAGGTTGATTTATAGAGTTGTGTACATCATTAGGGTTTAACATCTCACATACATAGATTTTAAAGACAAGGGAAGTTGAATATATGGTCATATACCCATCTTATGGCAGAAATCACTGCTAACCACTACATGTAATTATGCAACTAAAGAGGGGGTAAAAATTTATTAAGCACCAAAAAGACGGAATTACACTCTCAAATCCTGCTCAAGCAGTTGAGTCAGTTTCGGAATCAAATCCGCAGGAAGCCTGCACTGGTCATGAATGGCCCAATTTGGCCCGTGATCTGTGGCCCATTTAGCTAGACGGTCGGCCACAGCATTCCATTCCCGAGGAATGTGTCTAAAAGAAATTAATTCAAAAAACGGGATTAACTGTCTAATCTGGTTAATAATCACTCCGAGTTTCCAATCCGTACAAACGGAGTATGAGTTGTTAAGCAGGTTAATCACCACCTGCGAATCTGATTCACACACAATGCTGTATATCCCCTGCTTACTGCAAATTCTCAAAGCCTCCAGGATAGCTTTCGCCTCCATACAATTGTTAGTATGGTATCCCTTATACTCCGAAAGTAAAAAATAGACCTTACCTGAATAATTTCTGGCAATGATACCAATCCCAGCGTCCCCAGGATTCCCACGAGCAGACCCATCCACATTAACTTTGACCACACCTTCCACCGGCGGCAGCCAACGACCAGCACGACTGATTGGGTGCATCCCATGCGTGCTGTAGGTCGAAGGGCGAGCTGGGATGCAGGGGCACACAGCCAAAGGCACGCCTAAGGAGAGGCGGCCCAAAACAGAGGCGTCCGGCTCCTCCAAGACACCGCACCATTCCCCTTTGGCGTGGAGAGTCTCCTGAAGTGCCACCAGAATTCTCAGCCACAACTTGCTTATACACAGGCTGTGCTCCTGGAAAAGTCTTCTGTTCCTTTCAAGCCAGAGGTGCCACAAAATAAAGGAAGGACCCACTGTCCAAGCTTTCTTCAGAAAGGATGCCTTGCTGGGGGGACTATCCAGGCGCTACCAAAACTCAGTCAGGGATCTAGCATGCCAACAGGGGCGTCCCCAAGCGTCCCACCATAAGTGCCAAAGCGCTCTGGCGTAAGTACATTGAAAAAATAAGTGTTCTCCATTCTCTTCGCTATCCCGGCACAGCAAGCAGAATGAAGGTCCTTGGAAGCCACGTTTGTTGAGATTATCCCAAGTGAGACACCTCCTATAGGTGAGAGTCCACAAGAAAAAATTGCATTTAGGCCAAGCAGCAGGATTCCAGGTTTTCCTACTCCACAGAAAATCCTCAGCTCCAAGTTGCTTCGTAATCAACGTCTGGTAACCGGAAGAAACAGTATACAGACCACTAGAATCACCCCCCCAAGCCAAGGTGTCATCCTCACGCAGCGAGCTACAGTCTCTATGTGTCAGAATCTGAAGAAGTTCCTGTCTGTCCTCAATAGTTCCCCCTTGCGGCCAAGTCCTCTCCTGCTTCCACACATACACACTGGCATTTCCCATCTGAACCGCTTCTTTATAATGTTCCACAGTATCCCATCCAACAATATGGAAAGCCTCCCTCAGGTCCTGTAGATGGGGGTGTGAGATAGCAAGCGGGAGGAAACCATTCCAAGAATCATCCCAAAATAACGCCTTCGTGCCACTATTGCATATCCAAAAAAGTTTATCTTGCACCAGAGAAGCTCCCAATTTGAGGGTGCTCCACACCATAGAGCCCCTTCCCTCAATGGGGTACCTAGGAATCTCAGTCGAGCGCACCCCAGGTAAATATTTTAGCCAAAGAATACGAGCCCATAGCTGGGGCTGATTAGTACACCACCTCCAGTACAGCTTAGCCGCAAGGGCTTGGCTGGCCAGGATGGCCGACCTTAGTCCAAGACCACCTTCTCTTTTGGGCCTGCACACCGTGCTCCACTTGATCAAGCTCCACTTAGAATTTCTAAGGTTGCCACTCCATAAAAATTGCCTGGATAGCGCATCATACTCATGGAGGAAGTACTTCAGAGCCACCTGGACCATGCTTCGATAAATGGGAAGAGCTTGGATGACCGACTGAAGAAGTGTCACACGTCCTGCCATCGTGAGCCACCTGTGAGTCCAATGATTCACCTTCTGTCTTAACTTGTCCAGAATGTTTTGCCAGAACAGCCAAGGCTGGCTGCCCACCACGATGGGAATCCCCAAATAAATCACTGGAAGAGACTGAGGCTGGAATCTCAATATAGTAGAAATCCTGTGCTGAATAGAAACAGGTGTATTAAAGAAATAGATGGAGGATTTTTGCTCATTCAACTGCTGTCCCGACGCCAATAAATAAGTGTCCAAAGCACCCCAGAACGCCTGCGCCTCCCTGATACGAGCGAGCCCAGCAATGATGGTGTCATCCACAAACTGGAGGTGAGTCAGCGTGGCAGCCCCATTACCCCACTTCCATCCCTGGATCCAACCCTGCAAAGCTTGAGATTTTATGAGCCTCCCAAGGCCCTCAGCCAAAAGAATAAACAGGTAAGGCGATAGCGGATCCCCTTGCCGCAACCCGTGAGAAGCCCCAAACAATCTGGAAGGAGTCCCATTAATGAGAACTGAATATGAAGGCGTGGTCACACAACTACACACCCAACTAACCCAGTCCTGGCAAAAACCAAAAGCCAGGAGGATCTTTTGCATGAAACCCCAATCAACCCTGTCATACGCTTTAGCCAAGTCCAGCTTAACAAACATAGCTCTCTGTTGGGAAACACTCATAGAGTGGATGGCCTCTGAGGCAATTACCACACCATCCAGAATTTGCTTTCCTGCCACAAAGCCCCCTTGTTCCTCCGAAATAACCGCTGGGAGGCAAGCTTTCAGCCTTTCCGCTATGAGTTTAGTAATAATCTTGTACACCGTGTTACAGAGAGCTATAGGCCGAAAGTGATCCATCTGACTAACCTGATCTTTCTTCAGGATCAGGACCAGAAAGGTAGCATTGATCGCTCTGAGCAACTCCTTGTTGCGGTAGGATTCTTGCACAACCTCCACTAAATCATGGCATATAATCTCCCAAAACTCCTGAAAAAACTCAGCCGGAAATCCATCCGGACCTGGCGCCTTCCCTCTACGCATAGTGAAGACCACTTTTTCCACTTCCGCCTTCTCAATAGGTTTCAAGAGAGCTGAATTCATATCAGCCATGACAATGTTCGGAATGCAGGACATCACCTTTTCCCTCTCCAACTCAGCTGTAGAACCTTCTTCAGAAAAAAGTTCCATGTAAAAACGAGCAGCTTCCTCCGTTATGGCAGCAGCGGAAGAGGTACTAACACCCTCCTTGGTAACAAGAGCTGCTATATAGTTCTTGTTGCGCCTTGCCTACACCGATTTATGAAAGAAGGCCGTGTTCCTGTCCCCTTCCTGCAGCCAATCGATCCGGGCTTTTTGCTTCCAAAAGATTTCTTCACGCATTTCCCATTCATTAAGCTCTTTTAAAGCATCAAATTCAGCCTTATGCAACTCTTCAGTCAAGCCATTGTTCAAAATCTTCCTGGTAATACTGTCAAGCCTCTCTTGGGCTGCCTTCTTCATAGTATTCATATTACCAAAATTGGTTCTGTTCCAAACCTGTAACTTCCTTTTGACATATTGAAGCTTCTTAACAAAGGAGTACATGGCTGTTCCATACTCAGGATTCCCCTGCCTCCACCACTGGGGCATAAGTGTATGCAAGGATAAGTCCCTGAGCCACATTAACTGAAATTTAAAGGGGGGTCGCTTGGGTCGTCTGATGAAGTTAGTTGTGAGTTTGATGGGCCAATGGTCGGATCCCCGCCAATCCAAGATTTCAGAAGCAATGGAGATAGCACTAGACAGCCAGAAAGAAGAAACTAAAAATCTATCCAGGCACTCAGAAATGGCATCCTTACCAGGTCTTCTATTGCTCCAAGTAAATCTCCCATTGGTGGGTTTCACATCTGAGAGGCGCAGCCGCTCCATATTTAGTCTAAGAAGCTCCGAAGACGAGTCAAGCCGAGTTATCCCCCCTCTCTTCTCCTCTAAATTTAGGACAGCGTTAAAATCTCCACACATAATCCATGGGAGATAAGGGCAGCAGCTACGAATGTAGCATAAATGTTCCCACAGCTTCAATTGGCCTTGAGTATCTCCAGGAGCATAAATATTTGTGATCAGAATCATCTCTCCGGTTTCCGGTGAAGAGGCAATCATGGATAGTGTCGAGATAGTTGCCATCCAGTGGATCGGTGTAAGCTTTACCGGGTCCCAGCAAATTGCTAACCCACCTGCACTACCAAGCGCCCCCACACATTGGCATTGGCCAGCCTCCTAGAATTTGGATGACTTTTCTAACATAGCATCAACTGACATCTTCATCTCCTGGATACATAAAATATCCAGAGAGTGAGCAAAGATTAGATTCCGCATAGTTTTTTGTCTGGGGACACTATGCAGCCCCCTCACATTCCAAGACAACACAATCATTGAGTAGATTGGGTGAAGTGTTCAACCAAGGTTTTCACCTCTCCAGACTCAACCAGTAAATCACCTGCACGCTTGAGTTTCTCCTGATCCTTTTTGCGCCCTGGTTTGGATGGTGTAGAAAAGGATACCTTTTTAAAAGGTTTTTGCATTAGTCCCAGGGCCTCTCCCACTCCTTTATCTTTCCGAAGAGCCTCTCTCTCTTTCACCTGATCGGCCCAGCTGCAATCCTTGGTTTGCTGTTCCAAAATGTCCTCCATGCTTTCAGCATCTATCCCCTGTTCGCTTCCTTGTCCTTGCTGAAACACCATGTCCTGAGGTTGGTTTATATGAGTGTTGTTTGCTTCATTCCCTGGGAGACCACCCACCTCATCAGGGATGACACCATCCTCTATAACCATACCATCTAGGACTTCAAACCTGTTAAAACTCGAGCTCGCAGTTCTGTCCTGGTTTCTCCCCCTCTGGCTGTGCCCTCTCCCACGCCGACGAACTTGGGAGAATCCTTCCCTGTCCAGGCCTGGAACTCCCCCCTTGTCAAAGGACGCCTCTACCCCTCTTGGGGCGCCTATGCCTGTCACTACAGTCCCAGGTAAAGAAGTTGAGGTATCTCTTTGAGATGGCATATCAGCAGCCTTTCCTTTCTGAGAATCCACCCCACTGAATCTCCCACCCTGAGGGCATTGTCTATGTAGGTGGCCATATACATGACAAATTCTACAACGAAAAGGAATGGCTTCATAATCGACTTGTTGTATCCAGGATGTTTCCCCTAAGCAAATCTCTATAGATTCTGGCAGTGGATTATTTAGATTGATTTCCACACAGATACGGGCGAAAGAAATAAATTTTTTGTCCAGAGACTGATGAGAAATTGCAATTGGCATTCCTAGTAATGCTGCAATTTGGTGCAAAATGTCTTCCCGCCAAAACTCCAGAGGCAATCATGGGAGACGGACCCATACAGGAACACTAGCAGGCAAATCCTCCACCGAGTTAAACCCAGCATGCCATGGTTTAATGAACAGCCCTATGCGGTCATAAAAATATGGTCCTCCCTCAAAAATGCAATTTCTATCAGAAATGGAAGAGAAATTTACCAGAAAGTAACTGTTGGCAGCCAACATTATATCAATGTCTCCCTCCACATGCCAGGTGCGCCTCATCCAGGCTTCCAAGGCTGACTGTGAAATCTTGAGACCCAAAAATTTGCAAATCAAGGCATGGCCTGTCAAGTATTCCACATCCTCTCTGACCGCTGCTTGAGGGACCACCAGGATCGGCCTGTCATTGCTCCGCGGGAAGCATCCATTTACTTTAGTTATTTTAGGTCTTTCTCCACGGTAAACAGGGTCTCCATCAAAGGAAGGCAATGCCGGCCCCCCACTCGCCTCCCCTGTTCCAACGACAGCTACAGCTCCCACGTCCACATCTTCTCCAGCACCCACGCCCTGGGCGGGCTTTGACTTGCCAAAATTCGCAGACATTTTCAAGCCAAGTACTAGTTTGTTATTTTAGGTTACGTATATGTTGTCACTACATGTAATTATAGATAGTCTATACTAATCTAGATTTAATTGAACTAACCCTACATAAATAGAGACACAATTATAGAACCTAATAAAGTACATTCCTACATCAATATAATTTTCACTATTAGAACATAATCACATTTAAAAAATCAATCAAAAAAGCTAAGTACCTATTATTGACCAAATTTGGTCTACATATCAAAAATGTGCCTAGTCTAAGAGTCTAGAAGCTAAGTAGGATCCTGATTGAAGAAGTGACCTAATGTCATGAGGAGTAGATAGACCTAAATTAGATATCATATAGCTTTTGTAAATATTTTGAAACAATTTAAGCAAGTTTAAAGTGTGATCTAATTGATCTTTAAGGGGTAGGTCTACAAAAGTAGATGAATGGTCCAAGTAAGCTTCATCATGTTTGAAGTATTTAGGAGCATGAAATAGGTTATACAAGCCTTAAAATATCATTAGATCCTTGAAATATTGAGCAAAAGATGGATTGTACAAGTTTAAAGAAATAGACCATCACCAAGATATCATCCATAAAAATAATGGACTAGTGACATGAAGTCCCTTGTGAGAATAACATGCTCTATAAATTTCATGTTTGCATGAGCTTTCTACCTCAATATCAAAGTGTTCAAAGATAGGCTTGCAGAATGAGATGTTCATGTAAGTGTCAAGCTTAAGATCCATAAAGTGAGTGCTTGAGTTCAAAAGGTCCTTAAAAGGTTTAAAGTTAATCAAGATCTAATAGTCTGTATGAGATCACATACTAATAACATTAATCTAATGGTTCATGTTGGAGTCAAACAAGTCAAAATGTCCTTGGGTTAAAAGCACTTAAAGAGTTATAGGTTGGACAAGATCTGATGGTGAGGGTTCATCGAGAAGAGATTCGATGGTGCACATTCATTGATAAAAGGGTGGGTTTGAGCTAGATCAATAGCTATTATGTAATCATACATTTAGATTGATGGTCCAAAAAAAATGATAGGAAAGTTTGCCTAATAAGATTTATGGTATATATGAGCTTATACATTTAGATCAACAATATGAAATCAATTAAAAATGTCAAAGGATCTTGGCTGGTAGGAAATAAAAGGTTCATGTGCATTCATACATTTAGATCTAATCATATAAAATATGTTAAATAAATTAGAATATATTTGGGACTAATAAGAATAAATATAGTTGGGTATAATGTAAATGGTTTGAGTTGGCAATCGATGATCAATGAATAAAAAGTGAATCCAAAGAGCTTTTATTGAAGGTTGACGAGCCAATTTTTGACCCAGGTGAACAAAATCTCAAGGATACATATCACCATTAGAGCTTGGTCAATAGCAGACATAGCCATGCAAGCAAGATGGTTAAGGAAAAGGTGTCGTTGCCATTGAAGTTTAAACAAGACCTTTGGTCGATAACTTGGAACTTGTTGACTCTATTATAGAGTCATTCCATTGACATGTTCATTTATTTTAGATGGAGTATCTTTGTATATAGTAGCCTCTTAGCTCTCACAAGGTTTTAGAGGTAAAATAGGTCAAGTTGGACCAAATACAGAGGTTGAAGATGGACCAATGATTGTAAACTAAGGTCAGTTTTTAGGTTTCCATGGATATTGTGATTGTGTGAAAACCAAAAAATTGGATTGGTTTTCACCTATAATGAACCTATGTTTGATATTGGAGAAAATAAAAATGTAAATGTGATCATGGATAAGTGTTTCTTTTATCAAAATGGTCACTTTTATGATAAGTAGGTACTTATGGCCACTCAAAGTAGATGTGGCATAATTCTATCAATTCTAAGACATGGTCCTCATCAATAAATCAGATAGATAAAAACATGGAGTTCCAAAAAAGGGACTTGGTAGTTAGATAAGGATAATGGGCATTTAATTATTTTACAAAAGTTGTTCCTTATTACTAAGGTCATGAGTCAACATCCTCAAACTTATGCTAATACATGATAATTCCCTCTCTCTCTTCCCTTTTTATATATGTGTTCCATTTTCTACCACATTGTGGAACTCTCCAAAAATTTTAGAAAGAAATCTCTAATAATTTTTAGAGAAATAAAATCTTATGCTATGGCTTGATTAGGCTATGCCAAAATTTATACTGTGACTCCTTTTAATGCAATAAAGATTGAATTCAATCATTTGACAAGCTAGATTGAAGTGTGTTCTATGAATTCATGTACTATAGTTAAGGGAATGTATGTTCCTTGTCTATGTTTGAGTTTTATCACCTTCATGAAGTACTAGGAAGTTCTCACAGGTCATTATAAGTGCAATTTATAGTATTTTGTTTAGCTTGAAAGTAGATATCTACCCTCTCATGCTAATTTAATAATTGATTCATGCCTTATTGTGAAATAATCATGTGGGAGTGATCTCCTTTTGTCTTGAATGTGTCTTATAGTGTGTCTTGTGAAAAGTATAATTTTTCTAATTACTGGTGTATCACCCCATTTTCATGCTTTCATATATTGTTGTATCTCTCTATCTCTTTTCTAATGAAGTGTTAGATTAAGTCAAGTCTAGGTGATAGATCCAAAAGAAAGCCAACATTATCTAGAGGTTTTATCCATTATTAGGATACCCAAAGTCTAGGATTAGTCCCATGTTAGACTAGATTTAAGTAAGAAGATATAAACAATCTCCTTACTCAGCTAGGGTATAAATCTAGGACACCAACAGTTTCAGCATGCTTAGTGGGACTCAACTTCTTTGGAATAATTGAAATTTAAAGATTGAAAAGAAGAAATTTCAAAAGGAGGAGACATCTACCATCATCAAAAGTTGAAGATCCTTCAATTTGTAAAGTTCATAGCATCTTTTAAATAATCTTTTCATGCCAAAGGTTAAAACAAGATCATCAAGTAAAGGTACTCTTTTTGAACACATTGAATTAACTTCTACTTATAAAAAATCAAAATTCAGTAGGACAACCCTTTATCCTCAAAATATGTATTCATCTACTAGTTATCCTATTATTTTAGTCTAATCTATTGTCCCCATAACCTAAATCCCTTTTGCCTAAATGGTTATCAGGAATCAAGTTTTTATTCCATTTAATATAGGTAGTCCCCTAAAGTTAGCACAATATGATGACATTCCTATGTCTATCCTAAAGAGTACCCCTTTCTTCTCAAGAGAATGGGATAAAACTATTGCTATTGAGTATATTCAAGAGGTTGCCAACCTTTATTCTATTCATAATGTTACTTAGGATAATATGGATTTTAGATTGATTGCTGCTTCCTTCAAGGGAAAATCATTGCAATGGTATAAGAATATTCCTTTGACCTCCATTTCTACTTAGGACGAGTTAAGTGCAACCTTAGTTAGGAAATTTGAAGACAAGTTTGATCATCTATCTTTAGTTGAATAATTGATTTCCATACAAAGGTACCCCCATGAATTCATGTCTAATTTTAACCTTAGATCCAAAAAACATGGACTAGAATCCTTGCATTGGTTAGAACATCTCTAGAGTATGCATTTTTGTACTATCTTCAGGCCCTTAATTTTGATGTAAGTGTCATGATCCAATCTATGGGTGGTAATACATTACCAAATGCCTATAAAATTATAATAAGAGAATAAAATAGCTTAATACAAGCTAGTAACCTTTTTTCAAAGCATTTAAAGCCCATATTCCTAGAATTGTAAACTATTCTTCCTCCTCAAGTTCCCCAAATTCCATCTATAGCTCCTATTCCATCTCCAAAAGTCCAAGTTATAGTCCCTCCTAATCAAGCTAATGATATTGGTGATCTAAAAAGTATGTTAATTTTTTTTGAAAATGAGATTATTCAACTCAAAATATAGTAGTACCAAGGTAGAACTTATCGGTAGCAAAACTAGAATACTTATCAGTCCTTTAATAACCAAAGACCTCCTTATCAAGGTTTCAAGGACAATAGGCAACCTTATCACTATTAAGGAACCATAACCAAATCTAAACCATATGTAGCCCTTGATCCTAATGTACCTTTTAGTTCAAAAGCTATTATTCCTAAAAATAACCTGATGCAAGATTCAGGTTGGCATCCTTTTAATCCAAATGACACTCAAAACCAAACCTTGGTATCACAAGATATTACTATGATACAAATGACACAAGAAGAGTTTTATCTTCAAGGTGGTCAGTATCAAGACATGAATATGGCATCCCAAGGACAATATTAACAAGTTCTAGGGAAACTTGATGCCAGCAATGTTAATTAGCAATTGGATGATCATATTACATTCAACCAAGTTGGTGAAACTAGAAACACAAATAATCAAATTACAACTCTAACTAGAGCTAAAAGAAAATTAGTTGAGGAAGCTCAAGATGTGAGTAATACTTATAATGTTATTAATTTTATTTCCAAGAGTGTCAAGGATCAAGTTGTTATTTATATAACATATAATATTCAAAATGTAGAGGCCATGAAGGTTCCCCAAATGCCTCTAATTGGAGAATAACTAGTGGTTCCAAAGTTATAGCCAAAGGCTAGTGGAGTATCATTTAACATAATAGATCAAATGAATAAATCAAATGTTAGAATTATCATTTGGGATTCCCTTACCATTTTAGGGCAAAAGGACATGTTTATTCAAGAGCTTTCAGATCTTAAGGTATCTAAAAAACTAGTTGAGAAATAAAGAGTTATCTTGGCCAATTTAGACCAAAAAATTAAGCAACTTGATTAGTAGGTACATAACATGACAATGGCAGACAAAGTTAATATAAAATTTAAAAAAACCCATCCCTTTTATCTCTCTTTGATAGTAGGTGACTCTTTAGTCCATAATTGTATGGTAGATAGTGGAGCTAGTAGCACTATCATACCCAAGAAAATTGCATACAAGCTTGGTCTTGTCTATGAGCTAAATACCAAGGGAGTATTAAAATTTGATGGGTCATGAATAAAGATAGTAGGCATAATCAAAGATCTAAATATGACATTACATGTTTGCCCCAATGTTACCATTTAACAAGATGTAGTAGTAATAGACTTTACTTCAAATATTGGAGGATATTTTTCATCCTAATTGGACCTATTTAATGTTTAAGACCAAGTATGGTACTAAGGTGAAAATAGATTCTAAACCTATTGTAATATTTTATTTGGAGCCATATATACCTAGTTTGGTAAACACTAATTGTGTTATCTCAGACAAAGTACTAGAAAATAGTGAGGTGGAAATTAAGTCACCTCTAGATGGAGTTCTAGATCTTTTCCTTGATGAATGGGCCTCTAATTTGCATGGACATGATCCTTATAAGTTAATTAAAGAAGAAGGACTTGGTGTCTATTATCTTCATGAAAATGATGTACCAATTCTAACATTGATGAAAGATAATCATATTAGTGATGGATTGTGGCAACTATATTTTGATGGATCTAGGAACAAACATAGCACTGGAGTTAGAATGATGTTAATTTATCCAGCCAATCAAAGGTCTTTCTCTTATCTTGAATTTTAGTTTAATTTCTCTAGTAATTTTATTAAATATGAAGCACTAGTGCATGGTTAATAATGGGCAATAAAGATGAAGGTCATTACCTTACAAATCTTTGGTGATAGTGAGCTAGTAGTTCACCAAGTAAGAGGACTTAATATAGACAAGAACCCAATACTTAGGTCCTATAATCATAGAGCATGGGACTTACTTTAAGACTTTAAAGATTTCAATATTTAGGCCATATCAAGAAATAAGAACAAGCATGCAAACAAGTTGTCTACCATTATGTTAAAATTTAGTATCCCATATGACATAAAACATGAAAATATTCAATCACACATCAAGGTAATTATGAGACCTTCTATCCCAAACAACCATGATAATTAGAAAGTATTTGAAGATGATAGTCATATTGTTAGATTCTTACAAGAGGAAGCTAAGTTCTCTTCAAGAAACCAAGACAAGCATTGATTGCAGTATGGTGACTAGGTTGTGCAATTAAAGACAAAAAAATTACCTAAAGGGTTGGTCACCCTTGAAAACATATTTATTAGAGATAATGAATTGTGAAAAGAAAAGTTTTTGTTGTCAACCAAGAAAGAACATTATACAAATGTGGATATTGCCACTGGTAAGAGCTTAAAGTTGGGAAAAGTTTGTGGATATTTAGAGAAGGAAACTTTTATTGAGTTATGTTCAAGTTTTGTAGATATCTTTTCATGGATATACAATGATCTTAAAGGATTTGATCCAAGTCTAGCTCAACATAACATTAAGTTAGAATATGAGACTAGGCCATTTAGACAAAGACAAAAGCCAATTAACCCAAATCTTGAACCTTTGATGAGAGTTGAACTACATAAGCTCATTGAGTCACCTATAATATTTCCAATTAAGCACTCAACTTGGGTGGAAAACCTTGTTCTAATATGGAAAAAGAATAGTGAAATAAGGTTATGTGTTGACTTCTGTGACTTGAACAAGGCCTGTATTAAAGACCAGTAGCCATTTCCATCAATGGAACAAATTCAATAGCTATTTGTAGGTTTAGAAAGGTTTTACTTATTGGATGGCTATAATGGATATAAACAGATTTTGGTTAAAGAAGAAGACCAGTTCAAAATAGCCTTCACCATAAAGTGGGGGACTTTGGCATATATAAGGATGCCTTTAGGTTTATCAAATGCTAGATAATTTTTTTAAAAATCTATGGATATGGCATTTCAAGGTCTCCTTAACAAGTTTGTACTTTTTTACTTTGATGATATAATAGTGTTCTCTAATAGCGTAGATGAGCATATGATTCACCTTAGATAAGTCTTTGAAAGATGTAGGCAATTTAGAGTGTTTATGAATCCAAAAAGTGTCTTTTCTCTATTCATGAAGGTATGCTTCTTGGACATGTGATCTCAAAATATGGTACAAGCATAGATTATAATAGGATAGACTCAATTCTTGTACTTTCCTTGCCTAAGCACAAGAAATCTCTGCAAAGCTTTTTAGCAAGATAAATTTTATAAAGAGGTACATTTTAATTTTTGCTACTTTAACTAGTCCACTCATAACCATGCTAAAGAAGGGTCAGAGTTTTAGTTGGTCCAAATAAGGAGCAATAAGTTTTGAAGAGATCAAGAAAGATATATCCAACACTCTTACACACCTGAACCCTAATTTTACAAAGGGTTTATTCTTATACACCTCTGCTGACATTGACACAATTTTAGGTATTCTCATGCAAAAGAATAAAGAGACTTTAGAGTAGCTAATAGCCTTCTATAGTCAAGGATTAAAAGAATATGAAATAAGGTATTCTTTTGTTGAGAAACATGTAATTTTAGTCATAAGGTCTCTTAAAATTTTTAGGTACTTGCTATCTAATAATAATATACATTTGATGGTTGCACATCCAAGTGTCAAAGATTTCCTCTTAAACAAGGATATAAATGACAAAAGAGTTGTTTGGATAACCAAAGTCATGGAATATGATGTTGAGATCAGGGCCAAAAAGATAGTTAGAGGCAAAGGATTTTGTGAACATTTAGCCTAAGACTTGTAGGAGACTAATGGGATCGTTATGGTGTCAAATGATGAAGAAGTTGCAACTAATCAGACCTCATCTTCTAGCTAGTTCCCATATATGGTAAGATACTTAAAAGATGGTGTTCATCCTTCTCATCTCACCCCTTCATAGAGAAGATATTTTAGATTCCAGTCAATTCCTTTTATTCTTGTTGATAATGTGTTGTTCAAAAAGGATATCAATGGTATATTGCTAAGATGCATATAAACAAATCAAACATAGAGGTTGCTTGAGTAGTTCCATGATGGACATGGTGGAGGACATTATTTATTAAGGATCACAATCTAAAATATAATGAGAAGTGGGCATTATTGGCTTAGTATATTTGTTGATTGTTATGCATGGGTTAGGAAATGCCGATAATGTGCCATGTTTATTGAAAAGATGAAGTTTTCAGCTTTACCTCTCCAACTAATTTTAGTAAATCAACCCTTTGTCCAATGGGGATTGAACTTTATTAGTCTTATTAATTCCCCTTCAAGCTTAGGACACAAATGGTTCCTAACTTCCATAGATTATTTTACTAGATGGATATAATTATTAGCATTAAAAGAAGTCAATGAAATGAATGTTCTAGACTTATATGAAGGTTTGCTTACCAGATTTGGAGTCCCTTCAACTATCATTTTTGATAATGCTATGGCTTTTTTGGGATCTAAGATCAACCAATGGGAAGTTAAACATAGTGTTTTCCTTAGTACTTCATCAAACTATTATCCACAAGGCAATGGCCATGTTGATTCCACTAACACGAATTTATTGAAGATCATTAAGAGGACAATTGAAGATAATCATAGGTTATGGCATCTCAAATTAAATTCATCTCCATGGGTTAACATGATCACCTATAAAAGGTCAATAACAAATTCTCCATACAAGCTAGTATATGGTAAGGAAGCAAGAATGCCTATTTCTCTTGAAATCCCTACTTTAGAACTAATGCATCATCTTGAGATTTTAGAGAGTGAGCCAATGGAAATTAGATATTCTGAGCTCATGGAGATAAAAGATATAAGGAATTAGTATATGTTGGCCATGGAAGCCCAAAGGAGATTTTTCAAGAAGTTTCCAAGAAATAGATTTGGTCCCTAAGTGGGATGAGGATAGAGCTAAGCCAAGAATTCACATAAAATTTGATTCTCTCTGGAGTGGTCCATACATAGTCTCTAATTGTAAATCCCATAATGATTTCCAACTCATAAGGATGAATGGTGAAGAGCTTCCTATCCTAGTCAATGAGATACATCTAATGCATTACTATTGAAGATGCTAAGTCCCTTGTATATAGTTAGTTGTTTTGAATTTATCTAAGTGTTATTCTAACACATTAGTTTTTTTCTATCTTGTCCCAAATAAGTGCTTTGTTGCATAATTGTTTGATAAGTTAGTTTCCCTTTCAAGTTTGTTTCTTTCCCTATTTATTAGAATTTTTTGTTTTGTAAATCAAAAGTCTATCTTGCAGTCAATGTAAATGGTCCATGTATCATGTAAATGATCCAAGAGTCAAAGAGATGGTCCAAGTTCTCAAGCATAGTAGGCATGCTACCCAACCAAGTTGCCAAAGATGTTGACCAAATTTAGTCTACATACCAAAAATGTGCCTAGTCTAAGAGTCCAAAAGTTGAGCAGGATCTTGATTGAAGAAGTGACCCAATGTCATGAGGAGAAGATAGACCTCAAGTGGAGATCATATAGCTTTTGAAAATATTTTGAAACACTTTAATCAAGTTTAAATTATGATCTAATTGATCTTCAAGAGATAGGTTTACAAAAATAAATGAAGGGTCCAAACAGGTTTTATGGTGTCTAAAGCATTTAAGAACATGAACTAGGTTGTACAAGCCTTGAAAGATCATAAGGAACCTTGAAATAATGAGAAAAATATGGATTGTGCAAGTTTAAAGAAATAAACTGTCACCAGGACATCATCCAAAAAAAATGGACCAGTTCACTTAAACATTTTATAAATACACCTCAATAACTCTAACAAGTCAAATAGTTATAATTCTATGAAGTCCCTTATGCCAAGAAAATGCTCTGTAAATTTCATGTCTATGCGATCTTTCTACCTCGAGATCTAAGTGTTCAAAGAAAGGCATGTAGAATGAGACATTTTTGAAAGTATCAAGTTTAAGATCCATAAAGTGACCATTTAAGTTCAAAAGGTCCTTAACAGGTTTAAAGTTAATCAAGATCTAATAGTTTGCATGAGATTACATACTAGAAAATTTAATCTAATGGTTCATGTTGGAGTCAAACAAGTCAAAAGGTCTTAGGTTTAAAATCCCTTAAAGAGATACAAGTTGGACAAGATCTGATGGTGTGGGTTCATTGAGCAAAGATCTGACGGTGTGCATTCACTAACAAAAAGGTAGTTCTAAGATAGATGAAAGACCAGTGTGCAAATATATATTTAGATTGATGGTGTGTAGGAATTGACAAGAAAGTGGACCTAATGAGATCTATGGTGCATTGGAGCTCATACATTTAGATCGATAGTATGAGATCAAGTCAAAATGTCAAAGGATATCAGCTAGTAGAAAATAAAAGGTTCACATGCATTCATACATTCATATCTAATGATGCACAAGTAGTCAAATAAGTCAATGTATGTTTGAGACCAATAAGAACAAAGATAAATGGGTATAATGTAAGTGGTCTGAGTTGGTAATTGATGACCAATGAATAAAGTGTAAATCTAGAGAGTTTCTATTGAAGATTGATGAGCTAGTTTGACTCAAGAAAACAAAATCTCAAGGATACATATCTACATTAAATCTCAGTCAATAACAGACATAGCCATGCAATAAATATGGTCAAGGACAAGGCTCTATTGCCATTGAAGTTTAAATAGGACCTATGGTTGATAATTTGGAACTTGTCAACTTTGTTGCAGAGTCATTTTATTGACATGTTCATTGATTTTAGATGATATTTGTATATCATAGCCTCTCAACTCTCATGGGGTTTTAGAGGTAAAATAGGTCAAGTTGGACAAAATATAGAGGTTGAAGATGGATCAGTGATTGTGAACTAAGGTCAAATAGTTTCCAGGTTTCCATGGATATTATGACTATGTGAAAACCAAAAAAATGGATTGGTTTTCACCTATAATGAACTTGTGTTCAATATTGGAGAAAATAAAAATGTAAACATGATCATGGAGAGGTGTTTCTTCTATCAAAATGGTTCTATTTATGATAAGCAATTACCTATGGCCACCCAAAATAGATGTGTCATAATTTTGTCAATTCCAAAACATGGTCCTCATTAGCAGATCATATAGATAATAACATGGAGTTCTAAGAAGGAGACTTGGTAGTTGGATAAGGATAATGGGCATTCAATTATTTTATATAATTTGTTTCTTATTGATAATGTCATGAGTCAAAATCCTTTAACTTGTGCTAATACATCACAATTCCCTCTCTCTCTTCCCTTTTTCTATATATGATCCATTTTGTACCACATTATGGCACTCTCTAGAAATTTAAAAAGAAATAAATATATAATTTTTTTTAGAGAAATAGACTCTTATTCTTTGACTTACTTAGGCTATGCCAAAATTTTTACTATGACACCTTTTGATGCAATAAAGACTGGTTTCCATCATTTTGCAAGCTAGATTGAAGTGTGTTGTATGAATTCATGTAATGTAGTTAAGTGAATGTATGCTCCTTGTCTATGTCTAAGTTTTCTCACCTTCATGAAGTACTTTGAAGGTTTCATAGGTCATTATAAGTGCAATTTATAGTTTTTTATTTAGCTTAAAAGTGGATATCTTCCCTCTCATGCTAGTTTAATAACTAATTCATGCCTTATTGTGAAATACTCATGTGGGAGTGATGTCCTTTGGTCTTGAATGTGTCTCATAATATGTCTTGTGTAAAGTATGAGTGTTCCAATTACTGGTGAAAACCCCATTTTCATGCTTTCATATATTATTATATCTCTCTATCTCTTTGCCAAACAAGTGTTAGATTAGGTCTAGTGTAGGTGATAGATCAAGGAGGAATGTAACCTTCTTCAGAGGTTTGATCCATTATTAGGATACCCATAGCCTAGGATCAGTCCCATATTGGAATAAATTTGAGTAAGAATATCTGAACAATCCTCTTACTTAGCTAAGGTGCAAATATAGGACACCAACACTTATCTCTTCATTGTTCTTACTATATTTAACATATGCCACTTATCAAATCATTGCAATCTATTCCAAGCTTTTACATTCATACCCATAATTATATGCCATATTTAGTAATCTAAAATCACATACTAGTTTATATCTTAATTAGATTAAGTAAATAATTTTAATATAAATTAGGGTAAAACATATTGGTGAGCTTGAATACTGATTGAATCATGCCAAACCCTAAGTTTCCATTTAGGATTTCATCATTCTATGGTTTCAAATTTTAGCCTTAGGGTTTTATTTTTAGACCTAATTTTTTATTATTTATAAATAATACACATTACCCATGGATATAATGAATGAAAATTATCTTTATTTGTTAATGCAAGTCATGAATGTAATATTTTCATATTGTTCCACTTTGATGTGTTACATTTTGATCAATTATGTAACCAAATGGATCAGATTGAACACTAATGAGGTTAGTATTAACAATGAACAATCCTAAGCCTTCTAAAATTGTATCATTGCAACATCGAATTCAAGATACTTATAGTTACCACCAAACATTAAATGACATATGTGACCTCCTTCACTCCTCCTACTCTCTCTGAGGATTATAAAATACATAAGTACACACCCTATTAGATGACTTATCATGAATGTTGAGACTGATAACACTCATGAAATAACTACTACAAATCAAGTTGATGCCATTGATGACCAATAATTCACTGAATATCTTAACTTGAATCCACATTATTTTGATGTAATTTTATATATCTTAAGAGACAAAGAAGAAAATTTAGTTAAAACTACTACATCTGTGGGAAAATATAACCCCTTATGTAAGATTTTCACCCCATATTTTTGAACTAATAATTCCACCTCAAGTGTTCAGACCTCTACTATTGGTACTATTCCCACATCAACACCTCCAATGACATATGTAACATCTAACCATGTTATGGGGGAAACACAAGGATTACAAAAAATATCCATGCATATTCTTATAGGTAGCCTTTACCCTATTACGATGACTACACATGTTACATCACTAACCTCGCTAATTGCATGTTACATTGAACATATTGTTATAGCTTTGCATGCTAAGGTGTTGAAATTTGAGCAAGGTGCATCTAGAGCTAGTCATTAAATATATTCAAATGCCTTAATTCATAACCCATTATCCCTTTGAGACATTATCTTTAATTACAAGTTTTTTAGTTCCTAAGCTTCCACTATATGAAGGTAAAGGTGATCTGGAACAACATATTTGATCATTCCATGCAACATGTTTAGATTACACATGCAATGAAAAATTATTAACCTAGATTTGTATGAGAAGTCTCAAGTAATATGATTTTTAATGGTTCTATGACTTTCCCCTCTAATATTTTAGAGCATCCAAACCTTTTGTAGATTAGTTTATATCACATTTAGCTATCTACATTGACAAGAAACTATCTTATGCATAAATTACTAAACTCAAACAAGGGTCTAATGAGCCAATTAGGGATTATGTACTTCAATACAATAACATGCTAGCTAAAATGTCTAATGTTATGGCTAATAATGAGCTCTACAACATATTCAAGAAAATATTACTTGCACCACTCTACAAGTCAATCCTATTCATGAGATTCAAATACTTTGATGACCTATGCCACATAATAAGAGATAG
This sequence comes from Torreya grandis, assembly GCA_037957365.1. Taxonomy (NCBI): domain Eukaryota; kingdom Viridiplantae; phylum Streptophyta; class Pinopsida; order Cupressales; family Taxaceae; genus Torreya; species Torreya grandis. The sequence continues at coordinate 1,281,372 of JARHVA010003202.1, read as the reverse complement.
AGAAATTGAGCTCATAGCTTTGAATAAGATCAAGTATAAAACTAATCCTATAAATACTTTAATAATGAATTTTTAAAACAAGCCAAGATATAAGGTCAAACCAAATGACAACAATAATGAGGAAAAAATGATAGTTAATGTAGTATCACAACCTATAAATTGGCTTCAATTGTCAAATCCACCAAAGAGATAATTTTTTTGAATATCATCACCTCTTAATATGTTATAATAGAAGATACTTGAGTGAAACTTATCACTCTTACTCCTCCACAAGAGATTTATCTATATAGAACTACACCAAATAAATGTGATAATGATGCATATTGTGATTATGATCAAATAGTGGGACATTCCTTGAAAAAATGCTTCAAATAAGATACAAGATATTACTAATGACAACCCTACATACAGAGGAATCTAGACCATAGAGAAATAGAGACCACAATTTGAAAATATTCAATGATTCATTTCCTAAGCATGAGATGATAGATACTAAGGATACTTTAGAAGTACACTATGCATACAATATACATCCTCCACTTATGACATATGATCACCCAATAGATATGATTATTAGTATATTTATTGATATATCACCATAATGTCCTATGATCACATTTGATGAGTGAGATTATCGATGATGATTTATATTTTAATTCACTATTCTTACATGCTTATATCAATGAGAAACAAATAAATAGTGTCATGATAAATAATGGGTCAAGTGAGAATGTGTACACAATGACATTTATTTACTCTATTAGATACACACAATAAAATATACAAGATACATCAAGAATAATTGATAGATTATATGGAAAAAATAGAATACCCTCAAACACATAGTGATACCTATGTAGGTGGATTCCACCATTATAGATACTCCATTATTAGTTATATAAAGTAACAATATTTGGAATGTTGTTATCATACCATTATATTAAAAACCTTCATGCAATACCATCTATAGTGTGTCGATGTCTCAAGTACTTACATTGAGACAAGGTAGTCAAAGTTACATGTGTATAATATGAGTACCATTTATAGTGAGTGGTATATCCTAATCCACCCATGCCACCACTGTAGTTTGTTAATACACCCATACACAATCACTATATAGATTTAGTGGTTACAAATATGTAATATATTTATATTTACCCAATTTAGAAGAGAATAATTTTCTAATAGACAACCATCTATATCATGCTCATCATATAAAAGAGTTATTCAAGACTCACAAAGTCCATCATTTTATATATCATGTACTTAATTAGTACCACATATGTTTAATGTATCCTATAATGAACACATGAAATTAGACATTCTACTACTATAAAAAAATCCCTATAGAGTCTTAGGCCTTCTAGAGTTACCCGTCATACATGAGATTCTATGATTTGTGATCATGAAAGTTACCATACATCACATAATTTATTATTAGATTATGGTATGCCTACATTTGGTACCTTTCACTCACAACATGTTACATTTAAAATATGTGACACAAGCACTCCCCATGGTCCTCTTACTGATGGTATCATTGATTAACACTTATTCAATTTCAAATATTTCAAAAATACAAAAAAACTAAATATTCAAAAACATTCAAAATATCCAAAAAAATAAAAATAAATCCCTAATCATGACATGATATATATATTACACAAATTACATATGTTATTTATCACATGTTTGGTACATAACATATTCTTTTCATATACACATACATTTCATGCTATATGAGTATGATGTAGGACAAATAGGTTACAAATGGACATATAGATGTTGTACTTTCCTATACTTGGTGGCCATGACAATATTGGGGGCATATTATTCCACATGTTTCACTATCATAGGTTATATATTTATATGACCACTTCACATGTTCAACTATCTATATTTATTAAACTTATCTTGCTCATTACTCGTATCTTACAAACTGTTACATGAATATGCTATTTTACTTAGATATGACATTGATACATATGGATGGTATAGAATAGTATTTACTTATTCTATGCTTGTTGATTTTGTTACTCTCTTACATGGTATGATATTTTGTACTTGTTTATTGTGTGTGGCACCTTGGCCTTGTTTACTACATGTTTATGTCCTTGTTTGTGATATATTTATGTCTCTTATGTGAGACACCATTTTGATATGAATTTAATCATATGTTTTGATACATTTTGTGTATTTATTGGATATGTATTGGAATATATGGGAGGGATGATGTGCTCACACTCTATATATTTTTATCATTATGGACCTTGATTAATGAGTTTAGTAGACTTTATTTGTATGCGTGGTTACTTAGCATGATTGTCTTGAGTAGATATATTTTGTTATCTAGTTATTGGTATTGAATAACATGGTGATTTGTTCATGATTTTATAATTGATTATATTTGAGCCAAACAAGATATGTGATTTACTCTTGTGACATTCTTATACTGACATAGTTATATGTATGTGTTTCATATTGTTCTTGATATCGGTTATTTTTCCATGGACATATTTGATGTTTGCATTGAATGTGTAGGTAATATGGGGCCCAATGCATAAATACAAGGGACTCAAATGTGCCTCTATGGACCATATGCACACCTAAGACCCATCCCAAACCTATAATCTTATGCCTTTAATTTTTTTAAATTATTAATTATATGATTTTGTACTCTTTTATATATTTTTTAGTAATTTTGAAATTTTAGTGTTTTGGTCTAAACCCCCTTTAAAATAATCACCCTAAGTCTACATTAACCCTTAGTGGGATTAAATAACATAGATATAGGGTTGGGGTTAGGTTTACCCACAAAATGATCCCTTTGTGTATAATCTCTAATTTTCCTTACAACCACTTTTTATATAGTGATTTTGATAAGAAAACCTTATCTTACATGTCATTTTTGAGCCCATACCTATACCCATTAGGTAGGTGGGTTTTTGAAAGATTTTTAACCCCTTTTTGGTCATAAAAAGACTTCATTTATGGAATATATTTTCCTCCCACAAGTAAACTTGTCTTTTTGGACAAAATGAGTTGTATATCATACTTGTGTACAAGAAACACCAATGTGGGTATGTAAGAAAATTCATAGAATTTGTAAGATGTTTGATTAGAATTTATTGAGAGTGGTTGCATCCTTGGGATATGGATGGCCACATGTAACCCTCATATTTATCCTTGATTTTTATTAACTTTTCTTTATATTGGCCTTATTTTGGCCTTTTTGGGGATTAACACAATTTAGGTTTGGGAGGACTTGTGCTTAGAGAAAGATTTTGGAAGAGATTTAGAAGCAAAGATTTTAACTTTGTTAGGTAGTATCCTTTATTATTTCCTAATTATATGTTTATAAATGGTTATTATACTTATTTTTTCTTAGATGTTATTGAAATGAGAATGATTTATTATATGTTACATTGTAGTTCTTTTTCCATATGGAAATTTGGGGTTTTATTTGTGGCATTTTATTTTTTTATCATGATTTTCTTCTAATTTATTATCCTCTTTTTATTTTTTAATGTGTGTTAGGTTAAGGGATTGTGAGAACCCATATGCCACTCTTTTAGGGTTGGCACAAGTGCATGTAAGTTTGGGGAATAGGGGAGTAACACACTTGTTCTTAGATTATTGGACAAGCCTTTTCTTTCCTAAGAGGCATAACCTTGATTATGAGATGTGGAACCTTTTTTTGAATGTTTAAAAGTCACTCTCCTTATAAATTATAGGAGGTCTAAGGAGGATCATGGGAGGTATAAGGAGGAATTTTAGAGGTCTAAGGAGGAATTAATTGCTTAAAAAACATTAATTTATTTAGATTATGAAGCCATCTTGTTCATTTAATGAACCACTAGAATAAAGAAAGCAAGTGCACTCTAATCTTCCCCTTAGATAAGTCTTGGTGACTTCCTTGTGTATTATGTCATATTTTGTAAATGTATGGTTATTTTATTCTTACTTATTTGGTAACCATAACCCACATCCCTTCAAGATTATTACCTTTTTTAGTATGATTTGATACATGCATATTTACCTTGGGCTTGGGGGAGGTTATGTGTAGATATTACTTGGTAAGAATGTAAGTAATGTTTCCTAGATAGGATGGCAGGTTAAGCACTCTCCTTTGGTCATTTTTTGGAGCATATTTGGTGTATTTGGGAAATTGTTCTTATTTTGTATAGGTCTATTTATTTTGAATCTTATATTTTGAAGCTTGGATTTGTGTCACATTGATTATTTTAATTTGTTTTTATTTCTATTGTCAAACTTTTCATGTTGTTGTAATAATACTTTCCCATTTTGACTCATTGTTATAGGATGATATTATTGATAAATTTATAAAGGCTTGTAGCCTTGTATATCTCTTCTATAGACTCTTGAATTTGGTTAAATGTGAGATAATTCTCATAATTTCATGTTTACTTAAATTTATTCCTTGAAAGGGATTAATGTATGTATTTTGTGAATGCAATAATTACATGTTGTAGGAATGCTTTTATCTCTATCTTTCCTCTTCTCAAATTATCTTCCATAGAATGTACAAACAACTATTATTGAAAAAATTGATATGAGAAACACATACACTTTGCATTGCTTTCTATTTTAAGTTGTTATTATTATTGAATGAGTGGTAAAAGCATCTTGATATGATATACAAGTCAATTGGATGATAATCTTGAAAATGAAACATAGAGTTTAAGTTATCTTTGTTTCATGTAGATGTAATGCATCTTATTTGATAAATGGGTCGAGTAGTGTTTAAAATGAAAAGAAACTAAATGAATTTATTTCCCATTGAATCTTAGAGAATTTATAAATTAAAATGGGAAGTTATTCATTTTCTACTGTATGATGCTCGTTGGAGAAATTATCTCTCCCTCCTTATCTCTTTCACTCTTTGTCAATATCTCTATTATACATTAAGAAGGGAGTGGATATTTAAATTGTGTGTTTTGTACTCATACATTATAAATTAAAAATGGTGTATGTAGACATGCATTTATTATTCATATTGATCACATTGTGTAATAAAATTTAAGGAATTAAAAGTATTATGTTGAATCCATATATTGCATTAAAAATGCTATAATTCATTAAAGTTTACATTATAAAAAATGTAAAATGTACACCTCCTTATCTATTTTAATAATTTATATTTAATTTTATAATGTAATAATGTTGTTTTAAGTTTTCATATTAAAAATTTAGTTGTGAAATTATTAAGTTTAGATCTATTTAATAAATTGGGGAATGGGTTAAATAAATAAAATAAAATTATTAAAATGAATTTCATTTAATACTTTTGAAAATGATTTGTGTGTGTGTGTGTGTCTAAATTACTATTTAAAATGATATATAATAGTATAAATTATATATTTAAGAAAATAAAAAAAATGATAAATAACAAATGATTAAATGATTTCGTTTTAAAAAAAAATGTTTGGGGGAAGGGGTGGTGGCTGAGCTAGCCCAAATCCCCCCTTCCATTGAAGGAAGGTGAAGGAGTCAGATTAGATGGCCCACCCCACACCCTTTTGGAGATGCAGGACAATTGTGTTCAGGGGGCTTAACCATTTGGTTGGTAGTCGGTAGTCGGTTATCATAATTTCCATATATTTCTAGGCTTGATATAATTACGCATAGTAAACCTAACTATCATTTTTCTTTGGTATTATAATTAATTAAACATGTTTTGAATTTGGTACTTTTTATATTTAACATATCTCAGTATTATAATTTAGAATATTCATTTATTTGAATTTTATAATTGATTTGCTTGTAATAGATTAGTTTATCACTCTTGTGCTTGAGTTATTTCTATATTCTTAATCTACACCACATATCTCAATTTAGGGTTAAACATCTGGTGAACCTTGCCTTTGTCTCTTTATGTAAATCCTAGCTTGCCCTAGGGTATTCAGTCTCTTGGGATTTTTTTCTTGCTATTTTTTTTCCATATTTATTCTATTATTTGAATGCAACCTAGGTGTAACCCTAGATTAGGTGGTGTTTATATTGAACACTTGGAGCTTCCTCTTTTAACATTTAATATGGATCAAACCAATGAAGTATCAAATTTTATTCCTAATGAGAGTGTCAATGATAAAACTAAATAAAATGTTGAAGATGTTATCATAGAAGATGGTTCTGATCATGAAAACAATGAATTTAATGCAAATAATGAACATGAAAAAATGGATCAAGAGAAAGTGTAGGCTATTATGATGTTTTGAAAGCGTATTCATCAAAATATTGAGGATCTTGATGAGATCCCCAACACCATATTGGAAACTAAAAAAATAAAAGTCATAAATGACTTATCCATACCCTTGATCACATCATTGATTCCTACATCTAGTGGGGGCACATATTATGTTTTCAAACCATTGTTCCATGAGGACTAAAATACTATAGCTACATCTATCATGGGGCTAGTGAATGCTTCAACTTAAATATCAATTTCAATGCCTATATCAAATCAAAACATGCTTACATCCTCTTAGGTGACTACTCACCTAATTTTCTCTTAATCTTAATGGGTCTACAATGAAATCTATCCTCCAAGTTATAAAAACTTTGGAAGACACAGTTACCATAATATTGAACAAAAGGATTTAAAGTCTCCTCATTATATTAATTCACAAGATGTGTTACATAATCCTCTTATAACTGAAATATATTTTCACCTTTTTCCAACTCATTTTATTGCATCCAATTTCACATTTTATGATGGCAAGGGTGATTCCAAATATCATCTTCGATATTTATATGCGACATTTACTGATTATTCCTTCAATGATAAAATTTTGAATAAGTTATTTCCAAGAAGCCTAAAAGACTATGCTTTATGATGGTTCTATGATTTACCAATCTAATTAGTGAGAGCATTCAAACCTCTAGTAGATCAATTTATAACACATTTCTATATCAATATCATTGAAAATATGTCATATGCTCAAATTACAAAGATAAAATAAGGAACCAATAACCCTATCAATGAATATGCTTTAAAATATAAAACATTGTTGGCCAAAATGATAAATCTAAATAGATAAAGAACTTCAAGACATATTCAATCAAATATTGCTTGACCATTACATGAATCCATTATTTTAAAGAAGATTAAATATTTTGATGACTTATTACATATTTTTTGAGATTGTGAATTGAAGCTTATTGCATTGAACAAGCTTAAGTATGTAGTAAACACACCGACTGCATCTAATACCAAGATTCATATCAAACCAAACTACAAGGTAAATCTATAGAACCTAAAAAGGAAATAATGACCATGGTTAATGCAGTGTCACATAAACTTAAAAAACTCATCTTATCAAATGAACCTAAGAGATAATTTACATGATTACCTGAGTGTCCATGTTATTTACTTCATAAGCTTGTGGAGTGTCATCTCATATCTCTCCCTCTTCTCATAGAGGTTGATATGAGTTGACCTCTACTAAAAGGATATGATGTGAATGCATATTATGAATATAACCAAGGCCCTGAGAATGTTATGAACATATGTTATAACCTGAATCATAATATTTAATACCTTATTAATAACCAAAAGGTTACCTTTGATGCTGCTCCAAAGGATTTAGGTTCATAACCTAGTGATCACCAGAATTAGAAGATATTTAACAATCCTTTTCAAGATCATTTTAAGAAAGATCCAGAAGTGAAAATGGCATACAATGCACATCCTTCTCCATCACATTATAGGCACCCATTAGATGGTATTTTTTACACTTGCACATGCACAATACCATTTATGGTTTAGAGACATTTTAATACATTTGATGATAGTGAAATAGTGGAAGATGACTTAAATCTTTATTCATTATTTATTATAGCATACCTTGACCATCAACTTATACATAGTGTTATTATCGATAATGGTGCTAGTGAGAACGTATGTACCATGACATTAATTACACATTTGGGATATGTATATGATGATTTATACCATTAAAATAAAATATTCAAAGAATTTGATGGGACATCACACCATGTTATTGGTGATATTTATTTAGCTTTGCAAGTGGGTTTGATAGATGTGGTTATCACATTTTTAGCTATACCATATACAAGAGTCTTTGATATATTTTTAGAATGGACTTGGATACATAAACTCTATACAATACCTTCCACAATGCATGGGTGTATTAAATACATTCATACCAACATGGTAGTCAAAGTTTGTAAAATTCCACATGAACATCCACTTGAACAAAAGAAATTTATTCCAAGACAACTAATTATAAAACCTATTAAATTTAATGGTTTGTGAAAGGGAAAGAAACATTGAATCCCCTTTCCTAGGTATCCCATACTTGAGAGGCTTTTATACTAAAGATATATAGTGGATTGCATAGAATCCTAATCTTATCCTACAAAACATATTTAGTTACATAGAACAACTAACCATGTTTTAATTATTACTAATATAAAGAAATAATATAGCACTAAATGATGAGTTTCACAAACCCGTATTACTCCTATTGTTTCCTCATGAGCATAAAGCCTATTATACATATGTAGAGTACCATAAATTCTACAGATCTATATATGACATGTATGCATGTTCCTTGGTAGTACCACCAGTTTGATGTACCATATTATGAGTTTGGAGATATCTATGAACATCCCTTAGATGGGATCATAGGCTAGCCTTTTATTTTAAAATATTCTAAAAAAAATCAAAAAAATCAAATATGCAAAGAAAATACAAAAATGTTAGTAGAGTTTCTTGGAAATCTATAGAACATGCTAATTATAGAGATAACTTGCACAATAGAGAACAAGGGTAAATAGAATCTAATAAGGTAAACTTATAGAGCATTGATTAAATATGAAAGTGCATTATTTAACAAAAACACAAAAATAATACATAGAAACAAGTGGTAAAACCATAATTAATTAAAGATTTAAAGGCAAATAAATTACTCACTCTACACTAAACATAGATAAATGATTCTTAGGAAAACCATAATAGAAATAATTCATTAATCTCTAACACACATCAGAACCATATTTAATTACATATGAGTGTTATATATAGATAATTCCAAAGGTTTATATCTTTACATTCCAGTCTTTTGATATGCCACTCGAAAAGACTCTTCATATTATCTATTTTATTTCTTACACTTACAAGGTTGCATACATCCAAAAGACTGCAAAATACAAAATAATATACTTTGTACGTATGTCCAACTAATTATACTTTATGATTTTGGTGACTTTGATACATACACAACACTTTCTAGACTTAAATTATTATCTCATCCTGAGACAAAGTTGCATGTTGAAGTCTACTATGAAGTGAGAGGATGAATCATAAACACTAGTTTAAGTTATTTCTTTAGGTGCCGTTTACTAGTTTTCACCCATTACACACTACTTAGTCACCTTTCAAGTTTTCAACTAAGTAACATACTAGATTACCACCCTTTTAGGTTTTCAATAAACTAGCATAACTAGGTGGCCACCCTTTTCAAAATTTTAACCATGTTAGCCCCACTCTTAATGCTTAAGGCTATCTACAAACTTTGAAAATTTTGTGAAAATTGAAAAATTGTGATGTACAATACCTATTGAGAGGTTGGTGGTGTGATTTAAAGTAGATGTATAGGAGGCTACTCTATTTCTTGTTCTGCTTATGGTGAAGCTAGATCCATTGAGTGCATAGGGTCCATTGGTGGGTCTGCTACTATTGAGTGGCTATTTATGTTTGCACAACTATATTATTTTACTACAAGAATTGATAGAGTTTATAAGGTGGAATGAATTGAGGTTCATCCACTAGATGAAAAATTAAAACATAGATCTATGAAAGATATTTCTTAAGCATACTCTAGTTTGTCATGGCCTCATGTATCAAAGAAACTAGGATGCACAATGGAATTTGGATCAATATCAAAATTTGAACATCATCATCTTATACAATGGAGACTAGTGATTTTGTGTTTAATATTTTTAGCTAAATATCCAACACTAGATCATCTAATCAGTTTTGGACCCCTTTGAGCTTTAATACCTACAAATGTGTTACACATTGTCTCATTATACCAAGCCTAAATATTTTGCATGGTAGTTCCCCTAGAATATAGTATTTTTTTAAGTATACTACCCATTGCTTCTATAGTAGCCATTTAATCATCCATTATACCTTTTGATTTATCTATTATTGCAAACTCTAGTTACATAGTAGCCAAATATTTGTTGAGATGTTGCCTATAGCTCAAAATTTCTTGAGCTATCTATTTGGCTTGGTGGGCAATAGTATCCAAGACTTGTTCTTATTCTTCAAACAACTCATAGATTATGTCTATCTCTATCCTTAGAGCCTACCCTTTTGCACTAATGTTTGTAGGCATTAGGTGGCCATCCAGTACTTAGTGAGTTGTATCAATAATGCCATGAGTTGCTTCTCTTGAGACATGACCTGGTCACTAAGAACTTGTGTAACCAACATGGGACATGTGATATTGATTATCTGTTATGCCTTTAGTAAGATGGTTATTCAATTTTACTTTTTTTATGTGTAACCAAAAAACTACTTGCTCCAAGTTTGAGGCATTTTACATAATTGAATCTTGGAACATAATGACACCTTTGATTTTCTTGGATAGAAGAAACTAAACAACATCCAAAGATGTTTCCATCGTAGTGGTTTTAAGTGACACGGATGTAGTAGAAAGTGTTGTAGGAGATGTTGTGAATTGAGCCAAAGGTAATGAGAAATTGGTGCACTGGGTGGATGTTGTGGGGACATCCCATAACTAATGGTTAGTAATATGAGGTTTTGACTACAAAGCCTCCTCTTATGCACCTAATTAATTTTTAAACTCATGCTATGATATACACTCTACATCTTCCTTGTCTTGAGCCTCCTTTTCCTTCATAGATTTAGCCTTAGATTTAAAATTTACCTTAGCTTGAGATTTGGTTTATGCCTCAGCCTTAACCTTAGCTTCAACTTTGGCTTTGGCTTTGGTGTTTGCCTTAGCTTTGGCTTCAACTTCAACCTAGGATTTATCCTTAGCTTATTAGGCTTCAACTACATGTTTTATTTGCCTTTATTTCTTGCACTATTCCTCCTTAGTCTTAGATTTATATCTAGCTACTTTATCAATAACTGTTTGTTTAGCTTACTTGTCTTTGGCCTTTTATTTGGTCTGAGCCCTATCTTTTACCTCTTCTTCATCTTTCTTCTATTGTGTAGCCCGTGCTTCTTTTTATTTTATTTGTACTTGATCTTGTTGATTATTTTTTGCCTCTACTTCTTTGACCACTTCTTCATAGCCTCTACATCCTTAACCTACTTCTTCATAACCTCTACTTCTTTGGCCCACTTCTTTTTAGCCTCTACTTATTTGTCTAGCTTCTAGAACTTTTTATATTCTTTTTTCTACTTCCTCTCTTCTTTATTTTGTGTGTCTTTTGGATCCTATGTTTATTGTACAATTTTCTATTTAGGTGCTAGATCTAGCATAGTTATTTATTGAGGATTTTCCTTAACTTCTAGGATGTCTAGTTTGGTAGTTGATTCAGTCTCTTCATAATATTTTTATTGTAGAACCATACCTTTACACACAAATGTATTTTTCCTAGATGTGGATGAAGGAGTGAAGGATCTATTTTTACTTATTCATAGCCTAATTTAGATGTTTTTGTTGTGCTACTTGTGATGGATGCACACTACTCATAACTATTGGTTCTCTAAAAGACACCATCCTTTCCCTTATAATTTGACATGGTTAGGCAGATGGGTATGTGCATAAATAACTATGTTTGGATTTCCTATTTTGGTATATCAACCATTTGTGTAGCAGATGATCCTTAGTTAGGTCTACTTGAAATATTTTGGTTACCAACTTGTGCTACACTATTTATTGACCCATGGTATACTTAATAATAAAGGGTGGGGTTTGAGTAATATCAACTTAGAGATCTTACCTAATTATGCACCTAACATGTGTACATTATTTTATAAAAAATTAATTCATTTTCTTCTTCCTTGTCATATACATCATTATTAATGTTTTCTAGAATAATCTTCAAGACTTCCTGCTCATCCACTCCTAGTTCCAGTAGGTCCCACTCACCTTCTATCCTTAAGACATTTGGATTATCCAAACATGAATTTGTGTGACATGTCCTCTTTTTTAGTGGTGATGGTGAGGCTCATCATGTAGGTTCCTTTCTTTTGCCTTTATCTTGTTATGATAAGGATACTCATGTTTATAGTGGGGTTTGTGGTTATGATTGACATTATGCTTATGCATGTTCTAGCATTAGTTGTTGTACTTTTGGAGGAATAAATATTTATGCCTCCACATTCATTCTTGTGCATCTAACATTATGATTAAAAATGGCATTATAGTCACAATTGGAGTTTTCTGGCTCATGTACTCTAATTTTCACCCCATTATGTGGTTTTGTTACCAATGCATGATGCCCTAGATATTACATGACATCCTAAGGGATTTGGGGGTGTGAATTAATTAAGGCTAGGGACTCAATCCACCATACATTGAACCTACCCAATTATTCATAATATTATCCTATTTTAGTCCATGTATTATTTGTGAAGGTGATGGCATGCTGAAACTCAACAATGACATCAATGGGTCCTTTTGGGGATTTCCATTACATAAAACATAAAAGTAAAGCCAAAAATAAATATTAGAAAGTCTACAAAGTACCTGTGAGTACCTTATAAATATTGGTAGTTAACTTTGATGCCAAAATCTTGAGCTAATTAAAATATTTTCATAGGCATATCATGCAATATACAATATTAAAGACCTATTCTCTTGATTTCTTTGGCTAATTTATTATCTGCTAAAATCTCTTTGTGATGTATTTGACCAAAGTGAGTACTAAAACATCTATTATGGACTCAATTAGTTCTCCTCTACCTATCCTAGCTGTATATTTCTCCCTAATATCTAAATGAATGGGAGAAGCTATAGTCTTGTATGTAAAAAGAGATTTACCATGATTTTGGAGACTTGTGGCTCATGCCATATCTTAGGCATTGATCTAAATTGTAACATCTTGGGATATATGAGTATCCCCTTGGTTATATCTAATCAAGAGGGTAACATCACCTCATCAAGTTGACCAAATATATATAACTTGATCAGTCTTTCAATGCATGAACCCCGTAGTGGATGTGAAAGTAATAAGGCTCCATCTTATGGAAGATATTGAGGCCTAGGAGCAAACAACATCACTTCTACTTGATCCATGAAGTTGAAAGGGTCAGGGTTATTTCATTTAGTTTGTCATAGATATAAGCCAATTATAATCTCCTCTTTATGTGAATCTATAAGTGGGATCAAAATTAAACCTCACTCCATCATCACAGTTGTTACCTAAGATGAAGAGTTACTTTACTTGCTCGAGCTCTGGTATGAAATTTGTGCACTTGGAGTTGTCTAGAAAGTAGATAAAAAAATCCATATTGTTAGTAGTGTGTAATGTCTATGCCCCTCCTTATATAAATTTTTGCATCAATTATATCTCCTTGACTACTTTAAATGTGTTGACTAATTGTACACAAGTTTTCCTTCCCACATTTAATCTTACTTAGTGAAATTTGATTTGATAGTGACCATTTTTCATTTAGAATCCTTGATTGATATCTTTTTATTTATTTGATGTGATGTGATATATTTTTATCTACCCTATTTATTTTATGACACCATCTACCAATTGGCCACATAATCCACCTTGGGAAGAATGCAATCTATTCAAGTTCCTTGTTATTAATGATTTTGTATGGCCACTATTCATCCTTTTATCATACATGTCTTATTGATGCCACCTTCTTAGATTTATTTCATGACATTTAGTAGTTTGTCCTAGTTATATTTCCTTAGGCTATCTTTAGAATTTGATCACACCTTACAACTATAATTGTTCTTTGGTAGTTATAATGCATTGTGATGTAAAGATCACATTGTAAAAACACATGACCCTAATAAAATAAATAAATAGAAATAAATAACATTAAATAAAAATCCAATTATATGGTGCTACTTAACACCCACTCATGTTATCATCATCTTGATAAAGTAGTGAAATTTGATTTGATAGTGACCTTTTTTCATCTAGAATCCTTGATTAATTTCTTGGTAGTTATTTGATGTGATGTGATATGTTGGTTCTCAATTGTACACCCCCCTAATATGGCTTTGCATACTTTGAAAGAAATGGAAAATAGTGATGAAAAACCCACTAGAGTGTCATTGTAGTAGGGGGAGGGTTTGGCATCAATAATGGACCAGATTAGAGAAAATGACTAAGGCGCACCTACAAAGGGTATGGTCAGTTCCCTACTACTTATAGCTCTACCTTAACCAAGGTGAGAGGACATATGGGGAAGCTAGCTCACATGGAGAGATTATATAATTTAAACTCCATGGGAGTTATTAGCATAAAGGAACACAAATCCAACTATAACACAACCAAACTTGCTCACTCCACCCAGGAAGGGTTGTCACACAGAATAGGAAAATGTTCTAAGCTAGGCACAAGCTACTAAAGATAGATATGAATACGTGATTTTAACTTTAATTAGAAAAGAATTTTCATAATACAGAGGCTGAATAAGAGATTGCAATACTCAAATTTAAATCACAAAGAGAAAACACATTTTAAATACATAATGGTTATGCATATGTAGGCCAATAACACTTTAGATATACAAAGGGCATGTTATATGCAGGGTAGGATGGGGAAAAACCAAGTTAATCTAAAATATGGATAATGATGTAGATGCTTAACAAATGAGTATGGAGATGTTAACAACTATGTTATCTCCACTTAACAAATATTTTCATTTAAAAATAGATAAGATGAAATCAAGCACAAATGATCCTTGAGAATTTACTTGCAACTTTGCAAATAACTATTCAAAGGCTCCTACCAGTTGAATTCATAAACCCAAGACTACCCTTAAGAAGGCTATTAATTCCCTATTTTTGCATATCAAAATGAAAAGGATTTTATTTTATAGATTCAAACTCTAAATGACTACCATGAAGAGGCACATATCAGATAGCCAATCCATTATGCATGTAAAATAGAGCATTGTATTTCAACAATAGGAAGAAATAATGAACCCTACATGGATTTCATATATCAATTGAATAAAAGTTGATTACAATGTATCTTGAAAAGTACATATCAAAACACCATGGAAAACATTTCTATAATAAGGGAGACATTTTTAATGCTCTCAAAGCTTGCCAATGATTTTACAAGAGCAATCAATTTGGCATCAAAACATTACATGGGGAGAACTCTCCTAATCTATAACTATGACCCAAAAATTAACTGACCTCTCATAAAAGGATAAACCCCCTTTAATTATATAATTTCATAACCACATTTGGCATATTCTAAAAAGATACCCCAACTAGAAGATTTCTTCACGTGCCTAGGGTTGGTTGTAATGAACTTGATTCCTTGGACTTGTAGTTGTGCTCTCATGATGACGAAAGGTATGATTCTCCACTACAAATGAATATTTACAATTATGTACACATAAAATAAACTCACAAGGGAAAACATAATACTTTTTCCACTTATGTAAAGAAAAAAAGATGACCCTTTCATAAACAAAACAAACTTTGAAAGGGACGTGTTACTATCGAGCAAAGTACAATAGTTTCCTAATGGGAAAAGAGAAAAAGAGATAAAATGGGAGAAAATATTAAGAAGAGAAAGGGAGGTATGGAATGATTCTATTTTGGGAAAGAAGTCAAGTGTATCTAGTCATGATGTAGAATTCACATTGATGATTGTGTCCTTTGCTAGTTTATTCTTATAAGTCATGTATTGATCATGGTGGTAAGGATCTTTTGGTCTGGGCCCACTTGATATTTGAACTTGATGATATATTATTCAATCCAATCAACATTATTTTGGATTACCACCTACTTCTTTCCAACCAACACATTGAGTTGATCACAATCTTTCTCAAGTGCAACCAACTCCCTAATGTTTTGGATATCAAAAGTTCCTTGGGGCATAGTGATGAGGTTTTTTAGGGAATTATCTAATGCCTCCTATGTCATGTTACTTGCAATGTCCAAGTTCACCATCCTTTTGAGGGAGGCATCTATCTCCTTATTTGTAGTCTTGAGAGACTATTCTTCTCCTTTTAGATCAAAGATGCCTTCCTTAAGCATCAAGATTCAATGATTTATTGCCAAATAGTACTCTCTAGGATTTTTTAGATGATCTTAGGAGATGATGCTTTCTATAATTAATTTATCCAAGCCTAGGTTGTATATTTCATCCAGCCTCAACCTAAGTTTCTCCCAACTTTTTATATCTTCCTCATACATGAATAGCTGGGAGTTGCACTCTCCTTGTTTGTCTTGGTTTTCATCCAGACATTCTAGTGTTGACTTAATTGATTCCCTATCTTGGATGGTCAAAATTTTATACCACTCCTTAGTGGTAGATCCTCTAGCTTTCAAGTCATCTCCATGGGTGAGGTCTAGTGATTCAAGGGGGATAAGGGAAGGGTTAGGGGACTAGATGGAAATTGGAGTCACTACCTGAGGCTCACTTAGTAACTTTTGTAAGTACTAGATCATAGCGTAGTTCTTCACCTTTATCTCTTCCATGATGGATTTATCTTTGTCCATAATATGTGCCACCATGTCAGCCATGACTTGTGAAGTATGTGTCAATTCCTTCCTTGATGGCTCCCTAAGATTGTAATTATAGATGGATTAACTCTCTTGGGGAGCATTATTCTACTATGCATCTAAAGGAGGAATGGATACTTTAACACTCCTTTCTCACTTGTCAATCAATGTTATTCAAGTGTGCATTCTATCCTTCTTTATGGGCTTAGCCTTTTTTTCGAATAATTTACATTATGTCAATATCCCTTATCTTGCTCATCACATCCTTCTTTTCCTTCACCTAGTCTATAACCCAAAGAAGGGGATTAGTATGGAAACACACCAAAGTTACAGATGTTGAGGATGGTCTTGTGGTAGTGATGAGTGGTGCCAATGAGGAAACAACTATCGAGAGTACCACTGGCTTGGGAGGAGGACTCAACAAAAACTATTTTATGTCCTCATTGCTTCCCTAATTTTTATTTTGTTCCTTTGGGATAAGTTCTACTCAATCTAAAATTTTAAAATCAAACCCAGGATGGTGGGACTTCATGCATAATTTGTCAATGGAGCTCACCTTTTCTATGGGTTGGATGGAGGATATAATAATAGCTTCTCCTTCTATTGCTATGGGCCACTGGGTTTGTAGAGGTTATGGTGACTCTTCATCAATCATGGCATCATAACCTTTATTTTCTCTAGGTAATGCACTTTGATGGTGGGGAGGAGTCCTCGAGGGACTTCAATTGGAGTAGCACCCTTGGGGGCACCCTCTTTAACACCTTTATTAACCTCCAAAGTTTTTAAGGTGCCCATTTATAGGCTTGATCCCTCATCTCCTCATTTATACTTTTCCTACTCTCCCACATGTACACTACTAGTGGGGGACTCAATGTCATCCCCAAGTTCACCCTGATCCCTTTCATCTAGTTTTGGGGTGTCTTTAAATTCAGTAGCTTTATCCTACCTAGGCGACTAAGAAATAACATTCTAGACAAATGCCTCTATCTCTGGGGAGTGGGGCTCATTTTCAATAGGGGCCTTGGGTAGCCGCCTCAGCTCTAACCTTCATAACATCATCAAAAAATAAAGGATCATCTAGAGCATTGACCCCTTCCTCATCACCTTCACCTTCTTCTATTGTAGGTTCCCCCTCTATAGATTTTCCCTCCATCAAGATCCTTGATTGGGTATGATGCTTCTCCTTATGGGTTCTTTGCCAAATTATTACCTTAGGGGGAGTGAAGGTGCATTATTTAATCATTAATTTTCTATCATCCTTTCTTCATCTAAGTCCTCCCCCTCACTCATATCCTTGACCCTCTATGCATACTAATCTTGATCTTCTCTTCTCTTTAGTGGGATCTCCTTGGCGATTGGGTCTTTGAAAACAACTATCCTCTACCTGGTCAGAGACTTGATTGAAGGTTGGAGGGAATTATTAACTCTATTTTGCTTTGGTGGCTCCTCTTGTTCCTCACCTCCCCTCTTCCTTGATTATATTTTTAGAGAAGGCTCAACTGTAACCTACTATGTAGGTAGGATAGTTGGGATTGATGCTTGACTAGCCATAGGGGGCTATTGAGATGGTCAATACCACCATAGCTTCCCTCCCTAAAATTGACATGGGAGTGGCACTAGCAAGTGTGACCTACCCCATGAGAATTTTATCCCAATTCTCAGCCAAGCTCATTATTTTTTGAGAAAGATAACTTGGCCTTAGATTGTGCTACGGTCATCTTCTTGACGTCCACCAGTTTGGTGAAGTTGATGTTTTCGATATTTTTTCCCCCTTTCTTGCTATAGATGATGATGGGTCTAGAGGGTTACCACTATATGCTGGGAGGAAGGCATTCAATTCCTTTGCCTCTCTTAAATCTTGGAGGGTATGGGAGTCATATGCTCTGAGGTTGATTCCATGTTCTTTCAACCATTTTAAGGTTCTCCTCATTATTTATGTCACTTGCTTGGGGATGGAGTCATCTTCCTGCATAGTGAAGTCTAGTTGAGTGATGGACTGGGTTTAAATACCATTCCTATTGTATGATGAAGAGAGTGTCAAATTATCATCTACCATGTCCTTGGGGATAGGAATGATGTTATAGGCTATGACCTCCTATACTATTAGCCTCGTGTAGTCTCACTTTCAAATATCTTCCTCGATGGTGTAGTTAGACTAAAGGTATTTATAGTGAGACTAATGTAATATTACATTTTTTATCATGTTCACCAACCACCTGATGTCATAATTAGGTTAGGGTGGCATGTTATCAAGTGCATACAAAATCATTTATTATTCCAACCCCTTTACCTTGGCCATAAAAGGACATGAATATAATCTTATCACCACAAGAAATTTGAAATGATTGTTTATCTTTTTTTCTACAATCATTGCATGTGATGGTACAATCTTCCAGCTCAGCTCCATTACTACCAACTTGTCATCTAGGTATCTTTCCAATTTGAGTGGGTATCCAGAATAACCGCTCACCTTGATGTATGTGAATGTTCTGAACTATATATAGGTGGCACCAAATTTCTCAATTACCTACTTGGTCATCATAGACATTCTATTTAAGCTCATGAGGGGGTAAAATATACTCATCATGGGGTTGAAAAAGTAGTTATACACCTTCAATTTTTTTTCCCTAGATCCTTCTAGGGTTATCGCAAGATATATCTCATATATTCTCATCCCTATGGGGTTCCTGGTAAGTCCCTGGAAAACCCTATTGTGCACCATGCTATACATTAGGTAGGAAGACATATAAAATGTACCTTTAAATTCCTCCTTAGAAAGGATGACCACTTGAAGGTATGTCATTTGTACTTGAAAATTATCACTGAGGATGGTGGCCTAATCAATCCTCTTCTTCCCTTTTAGCACATAAAGCATGATAAAAAACATCCATGTCTCAAACTTCTCAGTAGTGGGTATCCCATAAATTCTAGCAGCCATGGATATAACATACTGAGATATCTCTTTAAATTTTTCCAGTTTCAAGTTCTTTGACATCCTTAAGACATTTTTTCTCTTCTTGTCCAACCAACATGAGTTCATGATGTCCTAGATGGCTCTCTCATATGTATTAGCATATTACTGGCATTCCTCGACACTAAGTGTGATAATTTCTAGTTAAGGGGGGATGTCAAGTATGGTGCTAAGGGATTTGGGAGTAAAGGAGCATACCAATGAATAAATATCATTGATTATGGTATCTAACTAATATGCTTGAGTACATGCTATGATGATCTCTATGTATGGAACAACTAGGGGAAAGGCTAGTGCTAGTGTAATGTATCTCATGCCAACATTGGCATGTACTTGTGGGGGGTTGGGGTGTTGTAAGACATTCAATAGGGACTTGAAATCTAAATCCATGACATTATTTTCATTTATTGAGTCCAACACTAACATGATGTTTCCCTTTGATGTTGTTGAAGAAGCTGCCATCTTTTTTCAAGTCTCTTATTACTGTATTAACTTAGAAATAAACTTCTTTACACTAAAAGACTACTCAATTGAGCTCTCAATTTCCTATTAAAACACTATAAAACAAGGTTTATAAACACTTACTGGTGTTAGTGAAGGTTACACATAGGTGTAAATGGAGATCTTTTGAGACTCATACTCTGATTCACTATATTCACATTGTTCTTCACTCTGGCATACTTAGTCACTTAGAAGCACAAATATTTGGCTCTAAATGCAAAGGGTGAGTTCAAATGAAAGACAACACTTAATTATAATCCCTTGAATTTTAGAATTAGGGTTACCATTAATTCTCCAAGATGAGGTGGCTAATCAACACCTACCCCATTAATTACTTGAGCCTCATTTGAAAAAATAGAGGGAAAATGTAAGGCCTTCCCTTATGTGCCAAGTGATCTTCCTTTTATAATACATGGTAAAATATGAATTAATCATATATTTAAAACATTATTTTCAAGATTTTGGGGACTTTTGCACCTTTTCACTTATTATGATCCTTTAATACTGCAGGGCAAGAAGTCCAGAGTCCTCATTGCTACTAAGGACACCACTTGCAATGATCTTTATTTTGAAAAAAATCAAGAATTTGAGACTTTAGGGACCCTTTCGAAAATTCCCATAAAAATAAGTGAGGGAATTTCCAAAAATGGCCCGAAGCTAATAAATACCCAAGCACCTCCACCTGGCACAAATATTTTTTATAAAATTAGATATCTGAGCCCTGGGGATTTTAAGCACCATGCCCACCAAAAAGTAAGTGGGGAAACTATTCAAAGAGTCCTAAAATTTTTGAGTACCCAAAACTATACCACGTGTCCAAATAAAAAATGAAGTTGGGGTTATGGGTACTTCCATCCTTTATACCAACTTTATTCATAAAGGAAGATGTACAAAATATTTTCATACCCCAAACCTTACTCTTGGAGCTCCCTTGAGTTGAATACATATCTTTCATTTAGTTTATTAGACTACTCCTCACCTTAATCACCAAAATACATAAGTGTAGCTTGCTACTTTTATCTGGGACATTGACATATCTCCTCTCTTAAGCATGAAGGATCCAAGCTTGAAAAAAGACTTGGTTACACCCTCATTTGTTCAATATAGATTCTCATGCCATATGATCTTTGCTTCATATGATACAAATTTTCAATCTCTATTGATCCTTTTTTGGGGTACTTTCCATATTTTTTAGACATCCCTCTAGATTCATCTAATCAAGGTGATAGACATGGTTACTCAAACTACATGTCCTAACCTCTTATCCTGATGTGGGAAGGAAGGAAACTAAAACATTGAAACTCACTTAGCTCGGGCACAAGGAATTCATCATACAAAGACCCAAATTGCTCCAATGAAATTTTGGGCACTAACATAGGCTCCTACTTAGGGATGGGTACCCCCAATAGGTACATAAAGAACACTAAATTGGTCACCTATCCATTAGGCTATGGAGTCAATAAGAGACATACCATGGGTGAATAAATATTTTAAAAAGGTAAGTAATCAATCAAAAAAGGATAGGGACAAAAAAACAACATGATGACAAGGACCATAAGAGAGATAATTATATACATATGTACATGGGAAAATAGAGGTTCAATATAAGAAATGCTTGAGATGTTTACCATTTACTGGCAGATTCAAAATATTCCCATTGATATCTCTGAGATAGAAGGTATGATTCCCTATCTGAAAGTTGATGGTATAGGGACCTATCCAAAGAGAATAAAATTTTCCATGCTTCCCTTTATCTTCATGTCTACTATCCCAGAGCAGAAATAGATCACCAACCTAAAAAGTTTGTGTAGTAACTTTTCTATCAAAAATCCTCTTGAGATGATACTTAAAATTTATGTGATTTTCATGAACCTAACTTTTGGATTCATCAAGTTTAATGATTTGGTCAATTATCCCTTCATAGTGGCTTATTTTTATTCCTACCTTAGTCATTTATCACATGAACTGGTACATAGGCAATTATAGATTCTAAGGAAAAATAGCTTAGGTCTCATACACAAGCTCAAATGGGATTTTTATAGTGTATCTCTTTGAAGTCAACCTATCTTCCCAAATAATAAACTTCAACTGCTCACCCCATTTTCTTTTATTATCAACCAGAGTCCTCTTGATAATTTTCAATAGGTTTTTATTGCTAGAATCTGCTTGTCCATTTCCTTATGGATTATGGTTGGAGGCATATGCTAAGGTAGTCCCATAATCCTCACACAATGCACTCAACTATTTAGTTCTAAATCACATAGCATTGTCACATACAATCTTGACTGGTACCCCAAATTGATGGATGATATTGTTCAATAAGAAATATATGACTACCTAGTGGGTTGATCCCTTGGTAAGAATTGCTTCAACCCATTTCATGAAGTAATTAGTGGACACCAAGATATATTTATGACCAATGCTTGAGGTATCTAAGATTTCAGCCATAAAATCCATCCCCCATTGTCTAAAAGGTCCCTCAATAGAGACCAACTATAGGGGAAGTGATCTAGATACCTTCATTCTTCTAGAGAACCATTGACATTCTTCACATTTTATAGCCTACATTGTTACATATTTGAATAATGTAGGCCACCAATATCTGGCCCTCAAGATCTTATGTGTAGTGACTTTTGGGGTGAAATGGCTACCACACACACCACTATGCAATTCTACAATTATTGGAGAGACCTCACTTTCCACTAAACATCTCAGGAGAACACCATCTGGATTTCTCCATGTGAGGTCATCCTACAACAGAATATACTTTTGGAACACCAAATTTAATGTCCTTATTTGATTTTTCTCTATATGAGGAGGATAACTCAAAGTCTTTAGGTAATGCACTATGTGTCTATACCATGGGGATCTGCTATACTTTGATTCATATTTATCCACCATTATTTTTGCATTATTCACCTCCATAGATTCTAAATTTGCCTTGATCATCAACTTTACCAAACCCATGCCCCTAATAAGCTTGGTGGTTTGTATCTCTAGGTCATATTCTTGTAGTTTATTGACCCAAAATCACCTTTTATTAGTAGTTTCATTTTGAGTTAATATGCCCTTCACCATAGTGTGAGGGGCATAGGCAATAATATTTGAACTTAGAACATAGGACCTAAATTGTTTGATAAATTTCAAATGAGTGAAGCTTGCTTTTCCATTATGGTATATCTAAGCTTAGATGCTTGAAGTGCCTTGATGAAAAAGGCAATTCACTACTCATGAACTTCATCATTATTTTTAAGTATCACTATAGTAATGATATGCATAGAGGCAAATAAAAATATTTAGAAATCTTTTCTGTAGTTCAGGCTAATAAGCACTGGGGCCATTTTCAAGGCTACCTTGATGTTTTAAAATGACTAGGTAGCCTTTTCCTCCCACTTTATGGTTTGATAATTATTCAACATTGAATTTATCAACAAATTAATCTCTATAAAATTGGAAATAAACCATCTAAAAAAATTAATTTGGCCAAAGAAATATTGAATACCTTTCTTGGTCTGTGGTATGGGTACTTTGTCGATGGCCTCCAACCTCTTAGGGTCTATTATAACACCTTGTTGGGACATAATGTGTCCTAATAAATTTGGTTTTATTACTCAAAAATGGGATTTCTTGGGGTTCAAGGAGACCCCAAAATCCTAACATCTGATAAGCAATTGTTCCAAATGCACCAAGTAGGCACTCCTCTTTTTAGAGTACATAGTGACATTATCCTAGTAGATATCAATGAATTGGTTAATCAATATAGTGAAGGATACATCCATTTCTCTCTAAAAGGTGGCACTTTAATTCATTAAACCAAAAGGCATTCAAACATATATGTAATGACCCTGTTGGGTGGTGAAAGTGGTCTTGACTCTATCTGACTCTTTGATCACCACCTCGTTGTATCTAGAAAAAATGTCTAGGGTCGACAACAACTCTAATCCAGTGATATATTGAAGCATATTATCCATGTTAGGAAATGGATAATTATTTTTCAAATATTCCTTATTCAAATTTTATAAATATACATAGAGTCAGATTTCATCATTTTTCTTTCTAACAATGACAAGGTTGGCCACCCATGATAAATATCTGATAGGTTGAATGATCCCACCATCCTTTAGCTTTTTCATCTCTTCCTACATTTTGGTGGCTAATATGGGGTTAATTGGTCACTATTTATGGTGAAATGGCTTTGCATTAGGATGTATGGGGATAACATGTTGAAATAGATCCTCTCTATAAGCCTTTAACTCTGCGTAAGACCATGCTGAGCAATCTTGGTACTTCTTTAATAGGGTGATGAATGCTTATTTTTCATATTTACTTAAGTGAACATTGAGCCAAATATTCCTTGGGTTCTTTGGTATCCCAATGTTAATCTTGATCACTTATCTTGATATATAAGTGTTTCTAGATTTGATTCAGTTAGCTCCATCAAAGGCTACTTTAAGACTAACCAATCCCCTGGGGACGGTGTTAGTTTTAAGCTAGATTATTTCTTTCCTATACAAGGTTTCTTTCCCATCACATACCTAGATCATAGAATCCTAGTCTATGATAGTTACCTCAAATTCCTCTATGTATCATATAAACCTTTTTATGTGGTCATCATCATCAAAGACTTTCCAATGATTAATGTTGTCTAGAATAGAGGGCCTTACTAATGTTTCAACTTGATATTCATAAGCAACATTTCCAAGCTCAATATTAAATTTTTAATCTCTCTTGGTGAGCACATATAGCAAATGATTAAGCTCTTAAGCATGGTACTAGATGTTGAAAGCATTAAACCATTCTAGACAGTCGCAAACAACATTTTGGTACTGCTTCAACCTCTTCTGCTTCATGGTGTAAATATCTTGAACCTGTCTAACCACTAACTCAAAGTCACCATTTACTAATTTTTTTTTGAATCCATACTCATGGGTGATTTGGGGGCTTATCTAAAGTGATTCATATTCTGTAATATTGTTTGTGCACTAAAAAGCCAACTAAAAGGAGAACTTAAAAATTTGGCCCTCAGGAGTATAGAAAACAACTCCAGCGATATTTCCAATATTGGAACATGCTTCATCAAAATTCATAATCTAGATGGAGTCTTCATATTGGATACCAACATTAGGGGGCATATCTATAAACTCAACATTTCCCATAAAGCTCCCGATATCTATGTCTACATACAACACTTCATCTAGTTGGTACTTGGGGTCTTCCAAGATATGAAGCGTTTGTGGTTCCCAATTTAGGTGAACCATTTTCCAATCCAAAGCTATTGTGGCATAAGATAAATCCATCTAAACACTACCACTAATGATATCAACCCACTTCTTGGAGAGTAATATACCCCACTTAGGTGGATAGTCTACAGCAATGACATCCATGCTTAAGAACATTTTGAGGTATTGTGCAAGCTATATTACCAACCCTTTTACCATGCCAACAATAGGCACTTCTCTGGAATCCATGCAAAGGCATCATCCATATTCTATAATTATTCTTATGAATAATTTATTTAGTATAACCAGTGGCATGATGTTATAGGATGCATTGAAATCAAACATGTAATAATGGATGATCAATCCAATAATCATCAAGGTGGTATAAAATGGGTCAACATACATTTGGCTCTCTACCAATTTCACTCCTATGTACATTTCCAAGTGCTGCTTGGAAGATTTTGAGGCATTCTTTTCTCTAGGGAGGATGAGGAGAGGCTTTGCCTCAACAATTTCATTGATAGTGACCTTTTTTGTGAACCCTAAATATTCAAAATAACTCTTTTTATGATCTGGGATCCTAAATAGCTCCATAAAAGGTATTATTACCTTCATCTAACTTAATACATGGGCAATATCACAAACACTGTATTTGGGTAGTGGAGTATTAATGAGTAAACTTGTGATATTTTCACTTAAAATATACCCTTTTAGTGCTAGGGGCACAAAAATAGGAGGGCCAATACTTTTGACTTCATTCTTATAAGGAGGCTTCCTAGGTTCATCCTTCTTAGGAATTATAGACAAGAAAAGGGTTCATTTTTTGGCCTGGGTACCTCTCAATTTAACATGATAAGGCATATGACTGAACTTAGCAGGATTTTGGACCTCCTTAGTTTTAGCAGTTATTTTTTCTTTGGTATCTACCTTGGGATCAGGAATACCTTCATCTTTTGGGGGAGTATTTTGATCCTTGCTTCTCAAATTATACTCCTTTTCTTGGGAAATTGTAGCATGAAGCATCAACTTTCAATGCTTGATTGATGGGGGAGAGTCCCATACTTTTGTTTCATCATTGATCTCAAGAACTCAAAATCATGAACCAAAAACTCATATTCATGCATCATATTGATTTTTTAGACAAAGTTTGGGGATATAAATCTCACATTTTCACATGTATCCCAGAATGCTTGAGTAGTGTCATCACCCATTAATTCTATTGATGGAGAAGGAACCATTACACCTAATTCATCAAAAATAAAAGTGAAACAATCATAGGCTAGGGTGTCCCTACTATTTATTATTGATAGGGTACTTACACCTTCTCCCTTGAAGATGTAACTCTCCACCTCCTAGAAATATTCTATGTAGATGTCATCTTCATCAGACACAATTTTAAAACCAAGTACCTTTAAACCACCTTCAGAGGTTATACTACATGGGGGATGAGGGAGAAAATACTTATCACACCTATTGATGTCAAAATCAACTATGTTAATATTTATAGCCAAAGGATCCAAGACATCCCTTTCAACCCCTCGAGTATGATTCTTGTCATCCCTTGCTAGCCTCTTTCTTTTATCATTATTTATATTTTGGAAAGGTGTCCTACCTTGACCGTGATCTCAAGGATAATTCCATTCCTCTCTTATGCTCTCTCCTATCATCATGATTGGAGGTACCCTGAGATAAGCCCTTCTCAGCTCTAGCCAGCTTGTAAAATATTTCCTTGACTGTAGTGGAAAAGGTCTTCATTGTTTCCTCCAAGTCCAATCTTTTGTTGGAGGTTTGTGTTTTCTCAAGGTTTACCAGCTTGATGTCAACCCTTTTATTCAAAGGCTTACCCATAACTTTGATGTTGTTTTTTATTTGAATAGAAAAATTGAAAGCCATCCTCAAATTTGTGGGAGCCTTATCTCTGAGATAATAGGCCATTTTCTTGTCAAATGTATCACAATACTTAATTAGAAAAGTGGCACCATTGGGCCTAATATCCTCAAGCAACCTCCTTAACACCTTACTAAAGTTTGAATTAAAATCCTTCACACATTCATTGGAGTTCTTTTTGAGGTTCTCAAACTCAGCAAGTATGAATTGAGGGTCTATACTCTCACCAAACTATATCTTTAATGCATAGATCATCGCTTTCCAAGTATCTATAGATCCATTAGGGAGGGACTTGAACCACTCTGAAGCCTCATCCTCAAGTGTGTTGATAAATATATTTATACACACATCCTCCAAGTCAATATCATAGTCTTCAATAACATTTAAAAAGGCTTTCAAATGTTGCTCCCTAGACACTGCATTTTTTGCTAGAACTTAGGTTGAACATTTATAATCTTGACATGGACCTCATTAGGAAAACCAGGCATGCCAATGAAATTGATGGGTCTAAATCTTGGGATCATAAATGGTCTATGTTGATTACCCAAATCTTGATCATCCTCTCCATCATTTTCATTATCTACATTAAACATCCTCCTTTTTAAGTCATGGTCTCCCATTTCTAAATTAGATGATGAAGGTGAACCAGGGGGAAGTTGAGAGTGAACACTATTTAGAGAATTGGAAAAGGGAAATGCTTCTTTGGGGAGAGGGAACTTGACTCACACAAAGTTTAAATATATTCAAAGCACTTTGGTACCCCTCAACTAATGGGATGTTAGAGGAAAAGGGGTACATGTGAAGAGGAATAAACTGATTAGGTCCTACTTGATAGCTTGAACCCTGACCCATAACATGTTTCTAAACTTGTTTTATTCTAGATGGAACTTTCAATTTAGGGATAATCTATTTTGAAGGATTCCTTCAAAAAGAAGATCTAGTACCCTCCAATTTTGCATAGTTGAAGAGAAGGTTTAGAGACAAAAAAAGGTACAAATAATAGGCACTGGTTCTTTAAACCTATGCTAGAACGGAGTCACCACTAGAAAGAAGGCTTCTAGACTAAAAAAATTAGGCATAACTACAGAGAGATGATACTTTTTACACATTGATAACACTTTTTAAATATTTTAAATATATTTCCACAAACAAGGGTAAATGTTCCAAAGAGAATTACAAGATTACCAATAGAACATAGGCGAGAAACTCAACTTGGAAATAGGGAAAATAAAACACTTAATATTTTTTGACAACCAAGCCCATAACAAGGGTGATAATATACGTGATAATGGCACTAAAAAAGTGTTGGTTCTTAGTTGTACACCCTCCTAATCTATCTTTATGTACTTTGAAATAAATGACAAATAGTGATGAGAAACCCACTAGAGTATCATTATAGCCAGGGGAGGGTTTGTCATCAAGAATGGACTAGATTGGAGAAAATGATTGAAGGGAACCTACAAATGGTGGTAAGTTACCTATTACTTTTAGATTTTCCTAAGCTAAGGTGAGAGGACCTATGGGGTAGCTAGCTCACATGGATAGATTATACAATTCAGCCTCCATGGGGGTTATTGGCATAAAATAACACATATCCAAGAAAAACAAAACCAAAATTTCTCACTCCACCTAAGAAGGGTTGTCACATGGAATATGAAAATGTTCTAAGCCAAGAAAAAGATACTAAAGATAGATATGAATATGTAATTGTAACTTTCATCCAAAAATAATTTTCACAATACAAGGGTTGAATAAGAGATTTTAATACTAGGCTTTAAAGCACAAAGAGGAAACACATGCTAAATACATAATGTTTATGAATCTATAGGCAAATAACACTTTATATATGCAAAGGACATGCTATATGTAGGGTAGGATGGGGCAAAACCAAGTTAATCTAAAATATGGATAAGGATGTAGATGATTAGCAAATGAGTATGGAGACATTAACAACTATGTTATCTTCACTTAACAAATGCTTTTCATTTCAAAATAGATAAGATGAAATCATGCATAAATGATCCTTGAGAATTTACCTATAACTCTACAAATAACTATTCAAAATATCCTACTAGTTGAATTCATAAACCTAGGACTACCCTTAAGAAGGCTATCAATTCCCTATTTTTGCATATGAAAATGAAAATGATATTATATTCCAGACTAAAACCCTAAATGACTAACATGAAGAGGCACATATTAGATAACCAATCCATTATGCATGTAAAACAAAGCATTGTATTTCAACAATAGGAATAAAAAATGAACCCTACGTGGATTTCATATATCAACTGAATCAAAGATGATTATAATGTATCTTGAAAATTACATATCAAAATACCATGCAAAAAAATTTTGTAACCGGGGAGACATTTTTAATGCTTTCAAAGCTTGCCAATTATTTTATAAGAGGAATCAATTTGGCATCAAAAAATTACATGGGGATAACTCTCCTAAACTATAGCTATGTACCCAAAAATTAACCAACCTCTCATAAAGGGAAAGACCCCCTTTACTTATACAATTTCATAACTATACTTGGCATATTATACAAGATACCCCAATTGGAAGATTCATTCATGGGCCTGGGGTTGGTTACAATGAACTTGATTCCTTGAACTTACAATTATGCTCTTATGATGATGAAAGTTATGATTCTCCATTAAAAAAGAATATTTACAGTTATGTACACATAAAATAAACTCATAAGGGACAAAACAAAACTTTGTCCACTTGTACAAATAAACAAAGATGTCTCTTTCTTAAATAAAACAAACTTTGAAAGGGACGTGCCACTATCAGGCAAAGTATAATGGTTTCCCAATGGGAAAAGAGAAAAAGGGACAAAAATGAAGAAAAGGATAAGAAGAGAAAGGGAGGTATGGAATGATTCTATTTTGGGAAAGAAGTTAGGGGTATCCAGTCATGATGTAGAATTAATATTGATGACTATGTCCTTTGCTAGCTTGTTCTTATATGTTGTGTATCCCTCGATCATGGTGGCAATGATCTTCTAGTCTGGGCCCACCTAATATTTGAACTTGATGTTATATTTTTCAAGCCAATCGATAATCTTCTGGATTACCACCTACTTCTTTTCAACCAACACATTGAATTAATCACAATCTTTCTCCAACACAACAAGCTCCATGATCTTATAGATATCAAAAGTTCCTTGGGGTGCATTGATGAGGTTTTTCAAGGCATTATACAATGCCTCCTCTATCATGTTACACCATCCTAGTTCACCATATTTTTAAGGGAGGCATCTATCTCTTTATTTGCAATCTTGAGAGACTGATCTTCTCCTTTTAGATCAAAGATGCCTTCCTTGAGCATCAAGATTGGATGCTTTATTGCCAACTAATACTCTCTATGATTTTTGTGATCATCTTAGGAGATGATGCTATCTATAATTAATTTTTCCAATCTTAGGTTGCATATTTCATCTAGCCTCAACTTGAGTTTCTCCTAATTTTTGAGATTTGCCTCATATATGAATAGTTGGGAGTCACACTCTCCTTATTTGTCTAGAATGTCATCTACACATTCTAGTGCTAACCTGATTACTTCTTTGGCCTGGATGGTCAAAATTTACTACCACTCCTTGATGGTGCATCCTATATATTTCAAGTCATCTATGTGGGTGAGGTTCAATGATTCAAGGGGGATAAGGGAAGGGTTAGGGGCCAAGATGGTATTTGGATTCATTACCTGAGACTCACTCAGTACATTTTGCAAGTAATGGATCATAGCTTGGTTCTCCACATTTATCTCTTCCATGGTAGCTTTATCTTTATCCATTTTATGTGCCACCATATCAGCTAGGACTTGTGAAGTATGTTTCAATTCTTTCCTTGATGGATCCCCAATATTGTAACTGTAGATGGAGTAACTCTCTAGGGGAGAATTCTTTTGTAGTGCATCTAGAGGAGGAATGGCTACTTCAACACTCCTTTTCCACTTATCAGTGAATGTCATTCGAGCATGCATTCTATCCTTATTTGGGGTCTTAGCCTTTTATTTTTGGATAATTTGCATTATGTCAATATCTCCTATCTTGCTCATCACATCCTTCTTTTCCTTCACTTGGCCTATAACCCAAAGAAGGGGCTTGGTATTGAAACTTTTTGAAGTTGTGGATGTTGAGGATGGCCTTGTGGTAGTGATGAGTGGTGCCAATGAGGAAATAGTTGATAAAAGCATCACTAGCTTGTGAGGAGGACTCAACATAAATTATTATATGTCCTCATTACTTCCCTATTTTTTATTTTTTTCCTTTGAGACTGGTTTAAATCACTCTAAAATTTTAAAATTAAACCTAGGTTGGTGGGACTTCATGTGCAATTTATCAATGGATCTCACCTTTTCTATGGGTTGGATGGAGGATACAACAATGGCTTCTCCTTCCTTATTACTTTGGACCGTTAGGTCTATAGAGGCTATGGTGACTTCTTTGTCACATTTGGGTGACTCTTCACCAATCATGGCCTCAAAACCTTTATTTCTATATAGGTCATGCACCTTGATGGTGGAGAGGACCCCTTGGGGGACTTAAATTAAAGTATTCCCCCTTGGGGGCACCCTCTTTGGCACCTTTATTGACCTCTAAAGTTATGGGGGTGCCCATTTATAGGTTTGATCCCTCATGTTTTCCTTTATCCTTTTCCTAATCTCCCACCTATGCACTACTAGTGGGGGACTAAATGTGCTCCCTAGGTTCACCTTAATCCCTTTCTTCTAGCTTTGGGGTGTCTTCAACTTCACCAGCTTTGTCCTACCAAGGTGACTAAGAAATAACATTATGGATAAATGCCTCTATCTTTGGGGAGTGGGGCTCCTTTTAAATAAGGGCCTCTACTTAGGTAGTCACCTAAAATCTAACCTTTACAACATCATCAAAAAATAAAGTATCATATGTAGCCTTGACCTCTTCCTCATCACCCTCACCTTATTTTATTATAGGTTCCCCCTTTATAGATGCTCCCTCCATTAGGATCCTTGATGAGGTATGACACTTCTCCTTATGGGTTCTATACCCAATTTTTACCTTAGGGGGAGTGAAGGCATGTTGTTTCTTCATTACTTCTACTATCGACCTTTCTTCATCTGATTCCTACCCCTCACTCATATCCTTGACCCTCTATTCATAATAAGCTTAATCTTCTCTTCTCTTCAGTGGGAACTCCTTGGTGAATCAAGTATTTGAAAATAACTATCCTCTACTTGGTGAGAGACTTGATTGAGGGTTGGAGGGCCTTCTTAACTCTCTTTTGATTTGTTGTCTCCTTTTGTTCTTCACCTCCCCTCTTCCTTGAATATATTTTATGAGAAGGCTTGATTGCAACCTATTGTGTAGGTATGATAGTTGGGATTGATGTTTGACTAGCCATAGGGGGCTATTAAGATGGTTAACACCATCAGAGCTTCCATCCTTGAAAATGATATGGGATTAGTACTAGCCAGTGTGACCTAGCCAATGAGAATTTTATCCCAATTATCATCCAAGCTCATTATTTTGAGAAAGATAACCTGACCTTAGATTGTTCCATGATCATCTTCTTGATATCCATAAATTTGGTGAAGTCAGTATATTTGAGATTTCTCTTCCCCTTGCCTGTTATAGATGATGATAGGGATAGAGGGTCACCTTTGTATATAGGGAGGAAGGCATTCAATTATTTTAAATTTCTTAACTCTTAGGGGGTAGGGGAGTCATATGCCCCAAGGTAGATTTCATGTTCCTTCAACCATATGAAGGTTCTCCTCATTATCATATTACTCACTTGGGGATGGAGTCATCTTCCTACACAGTGAAGTCTAACTAAGTGATGGACTAGGATTTAATATTATTCTTTTTGTATGTTGAGGAGAGTGTTAGCTTGTCATCTAGCATGTCCTTAGGGACAAGAGTGATGTTGTAGGATATGACCTCCTACACTATTAGCCTCATATAGTCTCACTTTTGGACATCTTCCTTGATGGTGCAGTTAGACCAAAGGTATTTAAAGTGAGATTGATGCAATATTACATTTGTCTCCATGTTAAACAACCACTTGATGTCGTAATTGGGTTAGGGTGGCATCTTATTAAGTGCATACAAACTCATTTCTTGTTCCAACCCCTTTGCCTTGGCCACATAAGGACATGAATAGAATCCTATCACCACAAGAAATTTGAAAGGATTATTTATATTTTTTGTTGTAATCATTTCATGTTATGGCACTATCTACCAGCTTAAATCTATTACTACCAACTTATCATCCAAGTATTTGGGAAATTTGAGTGGGCATCTAGAATAGCCACTCACCCTAATGTACATGAATGTTTTAAACTATATATAGGTGGTGCCAAATTTCTCAATTACCTACTTGGCCATTGAAAACATTCTATTCAAGCTCCTCAAGGGGTAAAATATGCTCATCATGGGGTTGAAAAAGTAGTCATGCACCTTGAAAAAACTATTACTAGATCTTTCTAGGGTTACCTCAGGATATATCTCATAGATTGTCATCCTTGTAGGGTTCTTGGTAGGTCCCTGTAAAACCCTGTTATACACCAAGCTATACATTAGGTAGGAAGACATATAATATGTACCTTTCAATTTATCCTTGGAGAGGATGGCCACTTGAAGGTACATAATTTATACATGCAAATTGTCACTGAGGATGGTGGCCTAGTCAATCCTCTTCTTCCCTTCTAGCATGCAGAGCATGATTAAAAACATCCATGTCTCAATCTTCTCAGTAGTGGGTATCCCATAAATTCTAGTGGCCATGGATATAACATACTAAGGTAGCTCATTAAATTATAGAAATTTAAAGTTCTTTGATATCCTTGAGACCTTTTGTCTCTTTTTGGCAAACCAACATGAGTTCACAATGTCTTAGATGGCTCTCTCATCTTTATCAGTGTATTGTTGGTATTCCTTAATGCTGAGTGTGATAATTTATAGTTGAGGGGGAATTCCAAGCATGGTGTCAAGGGATTTGGGAGTAAAGGAGCATATCACTAAATGACTATCATCAATGACAATTTCAATATTTGGTTGATATTCATGAGCATATGATATGACAAGCTTTGGGTATGGAACAGCTAGGGGAAACACTGTTGCTGGTGTAATTTGCTCATGCCAACATTGGAAACTACTTGTGGGGGGTTGGGGTGTTGAAAGACATTAAACAAGGCCCTAAAATCCAAATCCATGACATCAGTGTCCTTGATTGATTCCAACACTAATATGATGTTTCCCTTAGATGTTGTTAAAGAAGCTACCATTTTTTTTCAAGTCTCTTTTTATTGTATTAACTTAGAAATAAACTTTTTTACACTAAAATACTTCTTGATTGAGCTCTTAATTGCCTCTTAAAATGCTACACAATAAGGTTTACAAACACTTAGTAGTGTTAGCTAAGGTTTCACATAGGTGGCAATAGAGTTCCTTTGAGACTCATACTCTAATTCACTATATTTGCATTATTCTTTGCTCTGGCACACTTAGTCGCTTAGAAGTGCAAATCTTTGGCTTTGAATGCGAAAGGTGAGTTTAAATGAATGACAACACTTAATTATAGTCCCTTGAATTTTAGAATTAAGGTTACCATTAATGATCTAAGATGAGATGGCTAATCATCACCTACCCCATTAATTACTTTAGCCTCATTTGAAAAAATAGAGGGAAAATGTAAGGCCTTCCCTTGTATGCTAAGTGATATTCATTTTATAATACATGGTGAAATATGAATGAATCATAGATTTAAAACATTTTTTTTGGGATTTTAGGGATGTTCACACCTTTTCACTTATTATGATCCTTTGGTGCTGTGGGTAAGAAGTCTCGAGTCCTTGTCGATACCAAGGACACCACTTGTAATGATCCTTCTTTTACAAAAAATGGGTGTTTTGGCCTTTGGAGACCCTTTGGGAAATGTCCATAAAAGTAAGTGAGGTAATTTACAAAAATGTCCCAAAGTTGACAAACACTTGAGCACCTCCATATGGCACAAATATTTTTTATAAAATCAGATTTCCAGGCCCTAGGGATTTTAAGCACCATGCCCATGAAAAGGTAAGTGGGGAGATTCTTCAAAGAGGCCCAAAATGTTTGAGGGCCCAAAACTCTACCATGTGTCCAAATAAAAAATGAAGCTAGGATCATGGGTACTTTTTCCCTTTATACCAACTATTTTTAGAAGGGGATAAGTGCAAAATCTTTCCATCCCATGAACCTTACTCCTAGAGGTCCCTTGAGTCGAATACATATCTTTCATTAAGCTCATCAGACTACTCCTTACCTTAATCACCAAAACACATAAGTGGAGCTTGTTACTTTTATTCAAGACACTGACATATCTCCAATCCTAAGCACATAAGATCCAAGATTGGAAAAAGACTTGGTTACACCCTCATTTTTTAACTATAGATTCTCATGCCATAAGATCTTTGATTCACACACTGTAACTCTTCAATCTCTCTCGAGCCTTTTTGGGGTATTTTCCATCTTTTTCAGATGTCACTCTAGATTTTTTTAATCAAGATGACATACATAGTTACTCAAAATACATGTCTCAACCTCTTTTCTTAATGAGGGGAAGGTAGGAAACTAAAACATTGAAACTCACTTAGCTCGAGCACAGGGAATTCATCTACAAAGACCCAAATTAATCTAGCATAATTTTGGGCACTAACATGATATATTTTCATCTACCTTATTTATTTTATGATACCATCCATCAATTGGCCACACAATCCACCTTGGGAAGAATGTAATCTATTCAAGTGACTTGTCATTAATGATCTTGAATGACCATTATTTCTCATTTTCTCATACCTATATTGTTATGCCACCTTCTCAGACTTATTTCATGACCTATGATAATTGGTGTCAACTATCCTTATGATTAATTTACAATTTGATTGCACCTTATGATTACAATTATTCCTTGCTAATTATGATGTGTTAAAATGTAAAGATCACACTATACAAACACATGAACATAACAAAACAAATAAACAATAACAAACAACATTAGACAAAAACCTAACTACATGGTGATACTTAACACACACTCATGTTATCAACATAGTGCTAGAGGTTAAAGGCAGTAAGGCTTAAGCCTACAACCATTTATTCACCATAGTAATATAGTTCCTATAGATATTTTAACACTATAATACCTTGTTATGAAACTTCATGTATAATATAGGGTCCTTTCCATCTAAAGCATAGTTTTCCTAAGAATACCTTAAACCTACTATCATATAGAAATACTACTTTCCCTAGATAGAATTATTTAGATCACAAGTTACGATCATGGCATGCATTTTGAATTACCTTGTGTATCTATTATGTCCATAATTCCCTTTGTTGATTTTATTTCATTTTAACCAAGTCAAATAACCTTTACTTTAAAGAGTCATGATCATTAAGCCTCATGATTATTGAAATATGCAAGCTCGAAACTATATACTCCATAGGAATTACTACTTCAAGACCATAAAAAAGATGAAAGGGAGTGAAACTTGTGGCTTGCTTGTATTTTTTTCTATATGCCCAAAGAAATGTAGGAATGTGATCCTCCCAATCATCCCTTTGCACATTACAAATATTTGTTATCAGTTTCCCTAATACCTTGTTTGATGCTTCAGCTTACCCATTTTCTTAGGGATGATAAGCCTCACTTTTGTGGTAAAATATCATAAAATATTTAGTGAAAATTTTGATAGTATTTCTAATGAAATGTGTTCCTCCATCACTAATGAGATTGATTGGGAATCCAAACCTTATGATGATATTTTCATATAGAAACTTGGTAATGTCCTTTGCACCAAAACTTGGGGTTTCAGCAACTTCCACCCATTTGGTGAAGTAATAAAATGTAGTAATGATATATCACATATGAATTAACTTACTAGGAGGAGATATAGGCCCAATAAAGTCAATTACCCATTGTTTTAATAGTTGTTATACAATCATGTGAACCATAGAAATTTTTTCATGTTGATATAGCTTACCCATTCATCAGTAGACATTGCAATGTTTGGCTACTTTGTGCACATCCTAAAATAAGATAGGCCACCAAAGACCAATTTTTAGGATTTTTATAGTAGTGGATTTACTTATAAAGTGACCCCTTACAATTCCTTAATGAGTTTCCTAAATAAGTTGTGGTCATTCATGCTCTAGTGCTACTTTACACAACACATCATCTCTATCCAGCTTGTAAAAAAACCCATTGGTGAGACTATATGATATAACTTAGGTGAATTTTTTTTAATCCCATTATATATAAAACATAGGGAAATTTCCTACTCTAATAAGTTCATAATATCTTCTATATTATCTGGGATTGTAGTAGACCCGAATAAGTGTGCATCTGGGGATTTTTATTATATTTATTCTAGCTCCTCCCCTTTATGTAACATGCTCAGATGATTTGGCCCCACATTTTATTAGCATAGATTGACGTTGATGAAAGATTAAAATTATTTAAATAGTATAAGACATTGAGATATGCATCCTCCCAACATTAGCTAGTTAACTATGTAACACAATGCTTGGTGATATATAAAGAACTCAAATGGTGTAGCCAACAAATAATGCTAAAATTTTTAGTGTAAATACCATAGCTAATGCATCTCTATAGTTATGTAGTTATTTTCTATATCTGATAGTTTCTTTCTATAAAAATGTATGGGATGATTTAACCCATCTTCCTCTGGTTGATTTAAGATAGCTCCTACTGTAGTACTTAAAGCATCCACATGTACATGTAATGGCTTCTTCAAATTAATAAAAACTAGAATGGGTGATGTTATCAATGTTTTTTTTTATCTCAAAGAATGTTGTTTATCATTTTGTTGTCCACTCAAACCTTGTATCTTTGCATAGCAATTTCTCCATTAGAACTGATATGGCTATGTACCCTTTCATAAACTTCCTATAGTATATTGTATGACCAAGAAATGTGCACTTTTATATAGAGTTAGTTATAAGAGACATCCATACTATAATAAAAACCTTAGTTATATCAACAAAAATACCATCACTACATATGACATGGCCCAATAGAATACCAAAAAGTGTAAAGAAAAAATACTTCTTTAAATTTAAAGTAATGCACAAAGTGAGACACCATTCTAACATTAATCACAAATTCAAAATATATTATTTAAACAAAGATAAAACATCCCAATCATCTAATTAAAATTCCATAAATTCATGAATGAAGTCTTTGAATGTATTTACTATAACCCTAGTAATGCATTCTTTAGGCTAAAGGGCATTACCTTATATGCGAATGATCTCCATTAAGTTATGAAGGTAGTCTTAGCCTAATCCTCATTTATGATGGGAATATGATGTTACCCATTAAAGCCATCTATGAATGAGTACACTTCATTCCCTATGACAGACTCAAGGAATTCATTTATGAATGATATTTGGAATTGGTTGTTGATGTAAGCATTATTGAGTGTGTGGGTAGTCTCCACAAACTCAAATTTCCTTTGTCTTCTTTGGTTGCAAAACTTTAGGGCTTACCCATTTTGATTTTTCAATTGAATAAATAATTTTAGCTTCTTGTATTTGATCCAGTTCAAATTTTACTTTGATCTTCATATTGGGAATGGGTTAAACACACTCTTTTAATTATATATGCATCTCCCCCAAGGATGGATCCATACCTTTTACTTAAGAAAACTTAGTTGGAAATACATCCTTATAGTCTTGGATTAATTTTAAAGCTTCTAAGATTTGTTTTTGTCCCTAGTAGTCACCCACAGTTGAAAGCTTAAGAATCTCTTCTATTCCAATGTTTCCCTCAATCTTTTTCAAGGGTTTTTGATATACTTTGCTGGATCCGTTAGGTAGAGCTTCTTGTAATATGTGATTACCTTATTAATGTGGAATTATTATGTTGTGTAGTCTTTCTTCTTCAAATTACTATGCACTTTGAACTGGTTTTGGGTTAGCTTCACTTTTTGGTTCAAAAAACCTTCTAGATCCATATTTCTATCACTATCACTGGACTCTATTAGTTCATATATTATTATATTACATGTCTTAACAAAAGATTATTCTTATTGAATGACCCTATAATTATGAATTTACAAATTCAAATCTTGCATTACTTCCTGTTGAGATGCTGATTTAACTATAGTTGCTAAGTATCATACTTGTCTATGACATAAAAAGATTTTGAGTTTTTATAAGGCATTATGCACTAATGGATTAACATATTCAACCATAAAAGTTTGAATGAAATATTGATGCACTTACACCCAATGCTTGGTCTTTCTTCTACACTCTTGGTGTATATACCAATTCATTGGCAAAGGTGCTAACATATGATTGAAATGGTGCAC
Source organism: Torreya grandis (assembly GCA_037957365.1). Taxonomy (NCBI): domain Eukaryota; kingdom Viridiplantae; phylum Streptophyta; class Pinopsida; order Cupressales; family Taxaceae; genus Torreya; species Torreya grandis. The sequence continues at coordinate 1,241,743 of JARHVA010003202.1, read as the reverse complement.
CCATTACTTTGGATCTATACCCTATATAGTCCATATATCCACACATTAATGAATGTGTAACTTAGGGAATTGAACTTATTAAAAGAAAGGAAATTTTTATTTCATAGTAGCTAGAATATTGTATGCAAACATTCACATGCTTCCTCTTAATGAATTTTTAGATTGATGTGAATTGCCCACCAAGTTGCAACAGTGCATTTTAATGCATATATGAGTGCATTGACTTGTTGATCTACCTAAACTACATGGTGTTTGATCCTAAATATGTATGGATTAAGGTACTTTGTCACAAAGTATTGAGTTATTTGGCATTCAATAGTGAACACCATGTGCAAAGGTCTATCTCATGATATCTCTAAGTCCAATTCCATATATGAGTGTCCAAGTCACCACTTATGGATGATGCTATTTCCTAAGGTAAAACACCCTCTAGAGTATGTTCTATGTAATCCATCATTATTGCACCTATATTATATAGGAAATCTACTTCAAATTTTTAGAGAGCACATTGATGGAGAAACACATTCTTTTATCTAAATCTACCTAGCTAGAGACTTTGTTATAACTAGATTTTAAACTAGTCACTCTTCCTACTGCATAGTATGTGGTTTCGTAGCTCAATACTCTACATGTTGCAAATTAGTTTTCCTTTCATCAACACTGAAATTAAATCAACTATTATCCCCATAGACATAATGGGACTTTATCTCTTTGGAATTGATATGTGATTATTGCTCAGACTTATTAAGGGATATGACCACTATCTTATCCCCTTGATGCACCTATAGCTAATTGCACATAGTGGTAATGGTCATTATGCCATCATAGGCCCACTTGTTATTGATTAAAGAAGGATAATGGGTCTTTGCTATCTTGATATCAATGACTTCAAAATATTTGTGTAGATTAAACTTAGTTACTTTAATCTCAACATCCTCTAGGTTTATAATGGGTGCCACCCTACCATAATCCACTAGACTGAGAATAATTAGACTGTAGCTTAAGGTTGGTCAACTAATAGCTGCTCAAGTTGATCACATAATCATATTTCCCATGCTACCAAAATCAAACACTTCATTCTAAACCTCATATCCATCCAACTCAATGTATATACAAGAATCAACATCCTAAGGTCTCTTAGTCTTAACATACCATACTACTTTATCAATATGCTATTGACCTCACTATGCACACTCTAGAAGATTATACAAGAGATTAGTGATATTTTATGAAATATATTCATTGTATAGGGTGCTAAGTAACTTCACTAGGTCTATTAGGGTAGTCACAACACCCTCTTATCTCATGATTTCTACCATTTTTATGTGCGTTTGAGCATCAATGACTATATTATTGGTTTTAGAAGCTAGTTATTGTTACATCTCTTGAAAGACTTGTGTAGCTTGGTAGATCAAATTATTTTCATTGGTACGATTGGATATTTATCCCACTGTAATTTTATAATCCCCTATTTTTGTGGTATTTTAAATGGTGATAACCCTTATTTTGCTCTTTGTTGTATGGTGACTACTTGTATAAATGCATTCTCCTTTGGTTGCACATTGATCACGTTTACATATTGCACTGTCCTATCTTTCCTTTGTTTCTTAAGCACTAGACAATATTCTATTTGATGTTGACCTTCAACTCTATAATATGCATAATATATTTGTCTCTATAGATTGGTAGGGTAATTTTTTCCATAGTGATTGTATTCTCCACATAAATAGAACTGCATAGGTGGTTAGGTTTGTTGGTTATCATTGTTATAGCCTCCTTGATAACCCCATCAATATCCTCCTCTATAGTCACCTCTATTTTGTTGGTATCCCTAGCCTTGTATATGCTATCCAACCTACCCTCTTTGTTGGTTTTTCAATATATCATACCCCCCATATTGGTGCTAAGGGAAACTTAGAGCCTAATTTGGCTATTGTTATTGGAGGTTCGTATTGGTCCACATTTGTTGATACTAACTAGAATATTGATATGATGGATATGATGTATTATTACAACTTACTAGAGCTTGTGGTTGATATTGAGGTGATGAAGGCATGCATTTGAGACTACCTTGAGTTGCACTTGTAATCTCTACTTCTAGTCTTGGAATTACCTACTTTTTAGTCAATATTTGTTGTGCTATAACTATGAAGACATTATTAGTAATATCTTCCTTCAAATCTTGTAATGTTCAACAATTATTTTCATCATGGTTAATGGACTTGAAAAAATTGAAAAATAAACCCTATTATTTTTGTATGCAATGTTGTAAAAGATTTCACTTTGAATCATGTGACCTACTACTTTGCATATCTCACAAAACTCATTGTTAAGCTTAGGAAAATCATTTATATGATGTCCTACCCATCCAAACTCTATGCAACATAAGCTTAGTTTAGGCTCATATTTTTTGTGCATCTCATGCATTTTTCTCATGAATGCATCTATCTTAGCTTCAAATTTGGAACCAACTATGGGAGCATCCCCACAATCCTCTATTTGTTCCACTAGCAAAGTAGTACATCGAGCATCAACTTTGCTTGGGTACTAGTCTGCATAATAGTACATTTAATTCTTGTTTGTATCCCTTCTATAAATTAAGAATCCTTATATTTATCCTATAGAATGAATTCAAAGCCCTTTTATGAACCAATCAGCCTCGTATTTTTCTTATGGAATGACTTCAATTTTGCTCATGACATCATAAAATCTTTGATCATATTTTGCAATTGATTCTCTAGACTTTTGCCAACTTTTATTTAAATCTTAAATAGTTTGACTTGTACATTTTTTCAACTTAAATTTTACTATCAATAAAGTTTTAACTTGCATAAAATTTCATAGTGTTTACATCCCTTTTATAAATGAAATCTAAGGATTATCCTGACAAAGCCTATATGAATTCATATTTTTTTACATCATCTGATGTTATCCATTTAACATTTCATTTCATATCATAAGTTACCAAATATGACTTTGGATCTGTAAACCCATCCTATGACATTAAAGAGATAAACATACTTGAATTGAGATCCATAATTGGTACACTTATGGTTGATACCAAGGGTTGTTGAAAACTAACAACTATGAATGAAGGTGATTTCACACTATTGACTTTGCACTAGTTTTTTCAAGTGTCTTAAAAAATAATTCTAATTCTTCTATTTTATTCCTATCTATTTCTTGCTTTGTTTTTACACTTAGCTTTCCAAATTTATATATAAAGGTCTTAAACCAATTTGTATCCACCCCTTCTCTTACACTTTTTATTTTTTATAATAATAAATTAGGTTGGGAGGATGCATACTCTTAAAATGAATGACTTCTAGTTTGAATTTATTATAACCTTGAACTTGAACCTATGATAGTTATGCATTTGAATCTAACTTCTTCCCAAGAACTTTCCTTCCTAGGTCTAGATAGAAACCCTTTCATTAAATGAGATTTACCTCTACCTTCTAACTAATCTAATACTAGCTTACCTTCTTCTTCCTACTGCACTATCTCCATATCCACATCATTTTTATCAACTTATTTATCTTCATTGGGCCCTTCTACATAGTCTACACACTTTTTTATTTTTGCACCTTTCACATCTTCTCTCAACATGTTTCCTTCTCTAGCATCTTCTTTAATCATATTTATAGATCTAGCACTTCTTTCTCTACTCTAATCCTATCCATAGTTAATTTTAGATTTCTTGTTTTGTTCCATCATCTCTATTGTCATAGTTCTAGTTCTAATCCCATAATATTCTTCTCATTTTGAGTCTTTTTACCTTCCATTTTTTGGGATTAGGTTTAAGTTTATTTTAATCAACTCCTTTTCATTCAATTCTATCATACACATACCCCCATGATGCCCTAAGTGACTACTCCATGTTGGATGGAGTAGGCACCATAGCCTTTTCTACATCCAACATCTTAATTAGAGTAGGTAGTTATTTTAAAAATTTCCACTTATTTCTTAGACAAACCAATCTTGTACAAATTTAAAATCTATGTATCCTTGCACTGCAAATTTGGTAATATAATTGTAAAATGTAGTCATCATCCAATAGTCTACTAGTCGAGTCTAGTCTGTATCTAGATTTCACAGTCTAACTTTTCTTCTATCTAAACTATAAGATCTATCATTCTTGGGCTGATGTAATAATATTTCAACCTATATAGACATGTGACTAATAATCTAGGCAACTCACACCAAAATAATTTATAGACTTCACCATATATATGCTCTTAGATAATCTCCTTTATATTTGTTTTGACTCTCCTCACTTCTATAAAATTCTTGTTATGGTCTCAATGGGTAGATTTCACTAATGCCTCAAGGTTTTGGTATAATAATTTGTTACATTTGGTATTAGAGCCTCCATTTGGTTTCAAATAATGGAGTAGGTGGCTATACCAACATGAAATCCTTTATGCAGGGCTCATATATGAAGGGCATCTTGGTATACAGGCATAAATCCAACCTAGAGTCTAGGCTTTGGAAGCATGGTTGGATGTTATGATCCTGATGGGAAGCTTTTACTAATTCCTTGAGGTTTTAGTGTAATGGTTTGTTATAATTTTTGATTATATCATCCAACCATCTCTTTATATCCTTTTTCCTAACAACCATCTTACTATATTTCATCCAAATAGTTCCATGCTCACCACACCACTGTTAGCAGAGGTTCTTGGAAAACATTAAAACATGCTAATTATAGGGATAACTTGCATAGTAAAGAGAAAGGATAAATATAATCCAATAAGGCAAAATTAAAAAACATTGATTAAATATGGAAGCACACTGTTTCACAAAAAACATATAACACATATAACTAAGTGGTATAAACATATGAATTAAAAATTTAAAGGCAAACAAAGTACTCACTACACGCTGAACATAGATAAAATATTATTAGGAAAACCATAACATAACTAATTCATTAATCTATAACACACATCAAAACCATATTTCATTATATCTGAGTGGTATATATAGAGCATTCTAGAGTGCTATCTCTTTACATTCCAATCTTTAGATATGCCACATGGAAAGACTCTTCATATTATCTACTATATTTCATATGCTTAAAATATTGCATACATCCAAAAGACTATACAAAAGACAAAATCATATAATTTGGACATGTGTTTAGCCAATTATACTTTATGATTTTGGTAACCTCGATATGTACCCAACAAAAAATATTCAAATAATTCAAGAAGATATAAAACCATTTAAACAATTTAATAATACAAAACTATTCAACATTCCCATGTTTATTAGCTCTTTGGAATATATGTTGTTCACTTATATACACATATGTTTCATGCCTCTTTGAGTCTGATACATGCATACCTATACACATGATATATGCACTTATAAATGTTGGACCTCTCCTCTACCTATATCATATAGTATATTGGGGCCATCTACTTATTGATCATGATTGGTACATGTTACATACCCTTTATGATCATTTCTAAATTATCATGTTTGATCTTATACACTAATTCTTACACATCTATATCCATGTTCATATTTTTCATAGTGTATTTGATATGATATGTTACATAACATTTTTGATAACACATATACAAGGACTAATATGATATGTTTATGTTAGTTGCCTATGTTTTATATATTTTTCACTTTCTTGAATTTATTCCATTGCTTGATATTGTCTTGATTATAGAACATTTGAATATGTTCCTTACTTACTGGCCCTTGTGGAATTATATGTCAATTGGACATTTGAATTCGTCATTTTATGTTTATTTTACATTTGAAGATTTCATTCATTTTGATTGTGTAACATTTGAATATGCCAATTATATGAGGTCTCCTTGGACCATTATTTTAAACTACATTAAGTGCTCTTATGTGTGTACTTGATTATTTATTGAGCTTGTATTGTTACTCTCTAGACATTACACTGATCCATACTATGCATTTTAGGACTTTATGTTATCACATACAAAGAGCTTAGTTGCTATATCTACTTAGACATGTTATCCATATATGATACATGATTAATACACATATTATATAATTAATTTATCCTTTTGAGGTTTGGTACTTACCAAATTATATTTCCCTCACCTAAAAAGGGGGCCATACTAGTGGAAGCATGTCATAAAAGCATGACCTTCACATTTTCATAGTTTTCAAATTTAAATTGGGGTATGTCACAAATACATGACCTCCACACTTACACACACACTTAGTATCTTCAGATATTAGTCGGGATATGTTAAAAAGACACAACCTCCACACTTGCATAATCTCTAGTATAATTTCATGATCATATAAACACTTGGGTCAAAATCCTATACATTGCACTAAATTTGCATAGATTTGAAACATAATTTCTTAGATTTATGACAAATATAATCTAGTTGAGATATATTAGAGGTGTTTATGCCATCATTTTCACCAAAAAATATAAAATTTACCAATTATACTATTCATCTAGATGCATCGATATCACCATGATATACTATTATCGAGCCTTTTTATACTATAAAAACTGGTTAATTTTGTGTGTTGAAGTGATTAAAACCTTCAAACCCACCATATTTTTAGGTTGGAGTGATCAAATCATCCAATCTCACTAAATTTCTAGGGAAGATTAATTAAATCACTCACCTTGACCAAATTACATATTCACACTTTTTTTCCCAAAAAAATTCATAACTTCATATTAATTAAAAATGAAATTATAATTAAAATATGAAACAACATCATAATTAAAAAAGAGAATAAATAAGGGAAAATTTTAATTCTTCCAACACAAGAGGAAGTGCAAAATTTCAAAGCCAAATGAGCAAGAAAGGTACAACCTGTGTCCAAATTGGCAATCAAGACCAAGTGTGCCACCCACAATTCATCACCAAAGCAAGGTAGTAAGACCAAGCCCAAAAAAATACCAAAGGCCCAATGAAGGAAAACAAAGAGAAACCAAAGGATAAAGACAAATCCAATCTACAATGGGGTAGAGCAAGTACCTAGAAATACCAGAATGTTACCAAAATAAGTAAATGATAAATGCTAATGCCCAAATGATAATATAAGAATTAAATAGCTATATATGATGAAGAATATATATAAAGTATACATCAATAGAAATAAATCATAATGTAGTAGCATATATATCATAGAGCTATAACAAGAATACCCATCTAAATTCAAAGAAAATTTAGGGAAAAATTAGGCCTCCAACATTGATCTATGTTGAATAATAGAAACAACATCTTCACGATACTCATTGATAACCCATAGGTTAGGGTCCAAGCTTATACCCTCCTTCAAGAGGAAGTCAAATTCTATGTTAAGCTCTTTATAGACATGCTAGAAGGACATGGATTTTAAGGAGATCGTCAAATGAGAAGTGATAGAGAGGATGGGATGAAGACACACATTTTCTATTTTAAATGGCCCCTTCATCCAGTTGAGGAAAACTATCAAGTCCCCAATAATCTATGATACTTGAACACTAGTCACCATCAAAATCTTAAGAAAAAGATTTAAATCGATAATCTCAAAAAAATTGTTAGTTCCATGACCCAAACCCACCTTGAAATGATAGATGTGTGTGGAGTTTAGGTATATAATACACCCAAATCCATAAACAACATCATTGTCTTAACAAGAACCATCAAAGGAACCCAAAGCGTCAAAATGGTTAATGGTGGGATGTAAAATTAAAAAATGTTTAGGTGGTTTTATAATGGTTTTGAAGTGACAAAAAATGATCCAGATTTGAGATAGACATTGAAATGTATGAATGTTTTTATCTTGGAATATGGAAGCTTTATGTGTAATCCATATACCTCAATATACAATCAAAGGTAGGGCCTTATAGGATTTTAGATCTACTTATTCGACCCAACTATTTAGGTAATTATAAATAGTTAGGACTTACCAACAATTTCTCACCCCTGTAGATGTCATTAGCTCATCCCAAATCTTAACAACATAAGGACATGTGACAATAAAATGTTTCATAGTCTTTGAGGATTGAAATCAAAGATTATATCTCCCTAGACTAGGCCAATTTTAATTTTGTAAGACCCCCCAAGCAAGAAATTTATTGCTTAAGGAAAACCACATAAATATTTTTGTTTTGTGAGGATATTTAATCTACCATAATTTTTTCCACCACCACTATCTCATGTCTGATGCTTCATTATGCAATAATGACTAGTAACATAACTAAATACTATAAACCCCTAACCTAAATTCAAGGACCAAACCAACTGATCATCTTTAAGAGAGATTTTGATATGACTCCATCATAATCTTTGAACATATTCATCCAATCTAAATCTGACCTCCCCATCCAAGCCCAATGAAATAACATTTTTCTAGCCTTGCCTCTGAGGGGTATGTGATTTTGGTCAACTACCTGATATAAAAAAGAGATTTCCAACCACTCCAACCCATCATTCAATTCCTTAGGCAATTTATAATTAGTTCCATATCCCACCCAAGAATCAATACCCATTTTGATTTTAGTGACAAAACCCACCTTCCATATAAGTTAATTTGAAATGATAGGAAAGGTACACATAATAGATTCCCACATAATTAAAGCATTTTGAGAAGATTTGTTTGAACTATGAATTCACTCTTCCACAGTAAGTGGTTATATGTATTTTTGGATAATGATTTGATTCCATAATCCCTCATTAGTGATAATCCTACAAATACTTTTTGAAACTAAAAACTCACCAAAGAGATGGATATATTTTATACCCCAATGCCCAATATCCTTAGGAGTAGTAAATGTATTACATTTAACCAGAGTAATGCCATCCTTCACTTATTTAACCTTCCAAAGAAATTTAAAACTTTTAATATAGATCTTATCAAGGACTCCTTTTGGGATATGGGATAGTGTAAACCAATAGACAAGAATCACTTCCAACACTAATTTTATGAGAGTTAATATGCCACCAATAGAGATCCATTGGTTACACCAGCAATAAATTAGCTTATCCACCTTTTCAATCATCTAATACTATTCATTCTTTCTATAATCATTTGGTTTCAACTTGAACTCCAAATAATTAAGTCCTATAAGATCCACTAGTTGAAAGGGAATTTTTTAAGGATCCATCTAATCTATTTTGCCTCTAATCCATTAAAGGATATGCTAGAATTTTGCTCATTTAATTCCATGCTAGTGACCACTCCAAATAGATTTAAGGATTCCTTAATTAGAGTAATGTCCTAATGGGAACCATTTAAAAACAATATCACATCATCCATAAATAGTAGGTGTGTTAATAAAATGGTCCTACTAATCTTAACCCCTTTGAGGGACCCCAATATTTTGACCTTGAGAATGTGTCAACTTAACCCTTAAAAAATTATAAGGAAGAGCATAGGAGAGAGTGGACAACCTTGCCTCATTTCACATGATGGGCTATAAAAAGTATAGGTTGATCCATTTATGAGTAAAGCAAAGGAGATTGAAAATAAACAACCCATAATCTAATTGACCATCGAAAGGTGAAAACCAACATGAATCAAAATTAGTTTTTGATACAACCAATTTGATTTATCAAATGCTTTAGATAAGTCCAATTTTAAAACAACCACCAACACCTTACTCATTTTAATCAAACATAAACACTCTTGGGTAACCCTTATAGCATAATGAATTTGTCAAGCATGTAAAAACCCAAATTGTTCCTAATAAATAGATGAGGACAAAATACCTTTGATCTAAATGGAAATGATTTTTATAATAATTTTATAGATTCAATTACATAAGAAGATGGGCTAAAAGTCATCAAAGGAAGTTGGGTTGTCTTTAGTAAGTATAAGGGATATGAAGGTGGAATTTAATGACCCAAGGATCTTCCCCATCTACCTAGACTCCTCAATAATACCAAGAAGGTCCTCCCCTAGTAAATCAAAAAAACCATTATAGTATTCAATATTCCAGCCATCAAGCCCTGAGCTCTTATCCTTATGAATGTGTCCAACATAAATAACAACTATTCTTTGCTAACAAATACCTCCAACCTCTCATTATTAGCCTCATTGAGAAAGCTAGGAAGAAATAAGAGATTTTAATAATCTCTACTATATTCACTTCTGTTGGTTATTTATAAAGTTATTGAAAATGTGAGACTCCCAAATCAACTATATCATGAAATGTCCTCTTCGTAGAGCCATCTATATTATGAATTTACCAAATAGTGTTCTTAATTTTGTGATGTTTGTATTTTTAAGAAAAAAAATGTATTTTCAACACCATTTTCTAACCACAGTGCTCTAATTTTTAGATGTCATTAAGATTCAATATCTACCAGTTGTTCACATAACTTCAATTCTAGTGCTTTGATTCTAAGTTTTGTTTCCTCATTTTGAATATCCATTTTAGTCACTTGATGTTTATTGGTTGCCTAATTAGCAATTAAATTTTTAACTCTCTTAAGATTAGATGTAAATTGTAGACTAGTTGATTCCAAAGAATGCTCACTAAAAACAACCCACTCATCCTAACCCAACATAATGAAGTCCTAATCATTCATCTAATATAAATTAAATTTAAAAGGATTTGAAGGATTTTTATCCCCATGTTCGATCTACCTCAGAATAGGGATCTAATCATAATCACCACTCGTTGACACCTAAGTTATATTTTTTTCAAAGTTAATCAAAAGAGAGTGTGAGATAAGAAACCTGTCCAAACTTTTGGCCTCACTATCTATCCTAGTTCTTATATTTCCACCAATTGGGAACCAAATTGATTGTTTCCATATCCATCATGTTTATAGCCTCAATTTTTTAAGAATAATTCAGCCAACGGATATATTCTCACAAAGATCCCCCACACCTTTGCTATCTTGGTATTGAAATTTAGGTGTCCCCCAACAATGGTATTTTATGATCTTAGGAAGGTTTTGGAGAATAAAATGTCCCAATATGCCAATATCTCTTCATTAAGACCATATATATTCAACACAAAAAAGGGTTTCCCAAGCTCCATAGAATAGAGTTCGATCCCAATACTAGAGTGATAAGATAAATCATTAACCATCCTCAAATAAGAGGTTATCCATCCCAAAACCAATCCTCTATAAATGTCATTGGATTTTGATTCTAGAAAAGCCCATTCCTTAATAAATTTTGACAAATCATCAATAACCATACTCCTAGCCCCCTTGGTCTCCTGTAACATAATCAAGTCATGTTTGTGAAGATATATCAATCACTTCAAAGTAAATTTTTAGAGGGACTGCCTAACCCTCTAACATTTAGGGGAAAAATGAGCATGATTAATAATTTCTTAGAGTTGTCCCCATTCCAAGGGCCCCTAAAATAGTTTTTTGTTTACTGTTGATATTATGGATTACACCCTCTGAAGGGAGGCTCAGCTCTCTTCCTCCACATGACACAATGGAGACATCACTCTTGCTATGGGTTGTAAAGATAAGGGATGAATCTCTAGGTTAGGGGATATCTCCCCTTAATGCACCTTGAGGCCCTAGATTTCCTACTTCTAACAATGGGGGGGATGAAAAGAGAGATAAATATTGAAAATAGAACCTAACTAATATGGTGATGTACCAAACTAATTGGTCTACTCAGCTTTGACATACACTTTATACTAGAGAGAAGAAAACATGAACTTCATTCAAATGAGAACCTTTCCTACAAAAATTTTTCAATAGGAGATCCTATGGAGATATAGGGAGGAAGAACTACTAGAGGTGTTCTAAGACACACTATGGATAACCTATTTACATGTGCCTATACTCTGAGCTAGACACTTCTTATTGACTTGCAAGAGAAGAACTCACAATACACTAGATATGTTGGCATAAAATTATGAAATCATGAAAAGGAAATGAATTAACATAAGATAAATCCATAGACATATGCAAAAGTGCAAGCTCAAATGGAGGTGAAAGGGATTATTTTGATTCAAGGTAAATTTATTCAAGGCTACACCATACAATGCTAAGAGCTCCTTTCTCAAATGGGAAGTTAAAAATGTATAGAGAGCTTAGAAATAGATAATTGACAAGTAAAGGGATGGAAACCCATGCTAAGTTAACACTTATACAGAGACCATAAGCCCATGCTACCACCATATCCTTCTAATTGTGCATGGGAGAGCCATGTTGTAGATGTCCAAGTCACTACCCTTGCTATCTTAGGCCTACAAAAGCATGGGATACTCCTTCTAAAAACTAATAAGGCCATCCCCAAGTTGTGTTGACTAGGCCATACTCTCTTCAATGCTGAGTACAACTGGCTATGCATTAATGGTGAAGCATAAAAACATGGGCTGCTCCCCTCTATAGTTCAAAAACCAATCCTTTTATTAGTTTTTAGTAGAGATTATTTCACCTAAGTGCATTTACTCTTCTTTTAGATGACACCTATGCCACCTACCTTGGTCTGTTCATCCTTGGGTTTGCACTTTGACTTGTCATGCCACTTGGAATGTTTTATCTTTTATTTTATTACATTGCATGGCTGCATTCTAGGTTACCCAACTTATTTTATTTTGCTTTATTATTTCCATTTTGTCTTTAACCATTCGGGCTCTCGAGCACTCGTTATTTCATGATCCTTTAGGAATTTGGTAATGTGAATTCCTTCAGATAAAATATCTAAAGGAATTCCTTCAAACATTTTGTTTAAAGGAATTCTATTTTGGGCTTACACTCTTCAGCTTTATTTTGGTGGGCCTTCAATATTTTCTAGCTTGATTACTTCCCAACATCTAGTTTATCACCCTAAAGTTGACATTCATAGGCCCATCATTGGACATTTGAATCCCAACAAGTAGTCCTCCATCATGTAATTTATGTCTATATAGTTGTCACTCATTAGGATAATTACTTTAGGTCCCTTATTGCTTTAGGTCTTTGTTTAGAACTTATCTTGAATAATTTCCCCATAAACACTTTTTTTTGAAGGAAATGGTCCTTTTTTGAAGGGAAGGTATCCTTTGAGTTTTTAAAGTGTCTCTTCAAAATTTTGACAATGAAATTTCCTGAAGGGAAAGAGCCCTTTAAATTTTTTAAAATAATCCTTCAAAATTTTTTAAATGAACTTTTCCAAAGGGAAAGTGACCCTTTGGAAAGATTGAAATGGTCCTTCGGCATTCAAAAATGACCTTTTCCTTTATAAAAATACCTTCAAAAAAGTTGCAATGGTCCAATTTGAAAAGAAAGTGACCCTTCAATTACTCTAAAATGACCCTTCAAAAAAGTGAAAAGAGTCCTCTTTCTTAATCAAGTTCCCCCCACAAAGACATCTACCCTTCAGACTTTCTTTGACCATTGAATTTCTTTGAACAAAATGTTTGAAGGAATTCCTTTAGGTATTTTGTTTAAAGGAATTTGACCTTGGCTTTTCTTCTTCAATTTTCCTTTAAAAAACTATCTGAAGGAATTTCTTTAGACATTTTGTCCAAAGGAATTCTTTTCACTTGTCACTTTTTTTTGAAGGGTAAGTTCCCTTCAGGTTCTTGTCTTTGTCCCTTTGCTTTAATCAACTACCCCCCATAAGGGCATTTTGAGCCAAAAGTGCCCTTCAAAACTTTTGTACTGGTCTTCATACCGATGAAAAGCCTTCTGCAAGGTCCATTCTACCTTCCAACATACCCTTCAAAAGTTTTATAAAGGTCCACTTTATCTTTGAAGTGCCTCTCGTAAGGACACATACCCTTTTAGGAAATTACAAATGACCCTACAGAATGCCTAGGTGCCTTCCACCGAAAAACACTTGCCTTAAGAAGCATCTAAGACTTAGGATCTTTTGAAGAACTTACTCAAAAATATTTTAAGTAAATAGGTCTCAAAACCCAATTGCTTCTTCCTTATCCTTTTGGGTTTGTGAATGACTCCAACTCATGAAAATTGGCAAGTAAAGGACCTTGAAAAATATGGATTGCACTAGAACTATCCATATACCCCTTTGGGTCTATTAAGTACTCATATTTATTACTTGTAAAGCCTATAAGCAACACTATTCTGATAACTTGATTTGCTCTATGAGTTCAAGAAAAGACCAATGCTTGATGAGACAACACCTACACCTACATAAAATCAACTTTTTACTTGATTTTAAAAAGGCTTAAGACCTAGTTATAGGGCAAAAGGGCATGAAGAACAAGGCTTCAAGGTAAAATAAGGGGGGTGCCCATTTTGGCATGTAAGATTCAAAAAATGGTCAACATTTACTCTAAAATATTTCCAAAACTATTATTTTTTTAGCTTGAGAAAGTTGGGAAGGACAACCTTTCTGTGAGCATAAAGTAGGAAGAATCAAGATAATACACAAGCCACCTTCAATACTTTCATCATTTTAGGCATGTGCCTTTTGGTGAGGTTTTAAGGGGTATCATGATTGAATGGTTGTAGATAAATATTCATCTAGGATCAAATCAAGAGAGCGCCAATTATTTAGGGTAGCTTTGATAAGTCTAGCCTTGTTAATGATCTCAATTTATAATTTAATGTCCTCTAAAGAGTTTTATTGATTCACTGGCTCTCCTATACGGATTTCAAAATATGACTACTTAATTTTAGAATATCTCACTCTACTTTCCTTTGGGAATTGTAGCATATGACTCTATAACTGATAACTCAAAGAGGAGTTAGCTTTATTCACCTCTGGCATACACATTAGGCTAGAATTAATGTCCTAAAGGGAAGTGTGATGAATAATATAGGGGTCGAATAACATCACATCCCTATGATATAAAAATGATATCCTAATGACCACATCTTAATATTAAGTTTTTTTGACTTCCATACCCATATTTGTGCTAATATTAGATTAAAATATTTTACAAATTTGAAAATAAAGGCAAGCCAACCCCTAATAATAAGTATATGACATTAGACTTTCATATTTGATCTTTCATAATGAGTCTCACTACAACCTTAAAACTTGATATAAGGCTAAAGAAAAAGAATACCTTAATATTTATAAAAATACCTTAACTTCTCCAAAAGGATTTAAAATACAATGTTTCCATCTTCTTGAATCAACTCTTTGGTCTATTGGCTCATCTTGGAAAAAATTTCCTCTTGGAAGGTCACCATTCTTTTTCTTTGACCATGATTTAAGATTAACCTTGATTTCACACTCAAACCTTAAACTTATCAAAATTACCTTAATCTATGTTTAAAAACATTATAGAGGCTTATTTCATAGACCACATTAAATGACTTGACAACAAGACTAAATGATTTGATTCAATTTCCAAATAGACCACCCTAAGAATCTCTACAACTTTCTATGAATTACACAATGCCTAATACCACGAGACCAACATGACCATGAAAAAACCTCTCTGATGGATATACAAAAATTTAAGATCATAATTACTAAAGTTTTGAATGTTACTCACTTATGGTGGCCAATTTTGGCTAACATCTTTTGTGACCTCCTAGGATTGAATGTTTGTTATGCATCTAGACCAGTGGCCTTAGAAATCCATTAGGCTATGGGGTCATGAATGCTAATTAAATTTAAGATAAAATGAAACCTAAATTTGATGATATCATTAAAAATAAATTGAAAATTGAGAAAAATTAAGACACAAACCACACACACATGTTTGTCATAAGACATTTGGAGGAAGGACAACAATAGTAAAAAATAAACAAACATGTGTGCTAAGCACTTAGGAAAAACAAAGACATATTATACTATGTATAAAGATATGAAACTATCCTTAGTAGCATGATTTCAAATGTGTCCCATTAACTGGGATAATTAAATGCTCTCCATTAATCTTTGTAAGCTGAAAGGCATAATGTTATTTACAAGTAATGATAACATAGGGCCCACTCCACAATGTATCAAACTTTATATGCCTACCAAGTTTGGAACCATCATCATACCAATTTAAAACAATGTCTCCTTCTTGATATGCTCTTGAAACATACCTATTATAAAATGTCTTCTTCACTTAGGCTTGATGGCACTCCATGGTATGGATAACATGAATTATTATCTCCTCCAAGGACATCAACTCTATCAACCTTATTACCATAGGTTCAATCTCCATCATCTCAATTTGATGAGATAACTCTAGGTATGGTAATTAAATATAAATAGGTATCTTGGCCTCTCTCCCATAGGCAAGCATGTAGGGTGAGTTACCAATAGTCTTATTAGGAGTGATCTTATCAGCCCATAGGGTTGTCCTCAACTTAGCGTGCCAAATTCTTTGATTATCTTTCACTATTGTATTAATGATTATAATAATTTTTTTTGGGTGGAATCAACTAGCACATTCCCTTGAGGATAATAATTAGAATAAAATCTTAGATAGATACCATGTTTGAGAGCCCACTAAATTGTTCTTACACTACTAAATGCCATTGCATTATCAAAAAATATTATTGAAGTAACTCTAAATCTAAACAATAAGAATTCATAGAAGTCAATAAATAAATTTTAATTAGCCTCATTGAGAGATATTTCTTCCACCCATCTTGTGAAATAGTCAGTGGCTGTAAGCACCCACTTATGGGCTGCACTTGAAGGGGGGTTGATCATACTAATGAAATCAATAACCCATTATATGAATGGATTATCCACTTAAATATGATTGAGACGAAGGGATCCAAGAATTTATTTACCTATGAAAATTTAACACTTTTGACACCTCATTACCCATGAAAAATATTCCTTAAACAATTTAGGTCAATAGTACCTATCTCTGATTACTTTTGTTGATGTGGTCCTAGGTGCAAGGTAATCTTTTACTGGTCCATTATGAAATTGTTACAAAAGCTTATCAATATGATTAGTTTAAACACATCTAAATAGCATCCCATTAAGATCCTTTATAAATAGAACTCCATCCATGAAAACATAAGGGATAGATTGTAATCTAAAGTACCTTCTTTTTGTTTGATCCAAACCTATAAGACACTCACTTATTTGAATATATCTTACCATATCTTGTGTCTAACTTGGAGGTGATGAAGGTATAAATATATTATGATCATCTTGAAATTCCAAAATATCATATTATTATTATTTAAGGTCTGATTCCAAGTGTTGACATATCCCTCTTCTTTTTATTTAAGGTATGATGCCAAGTGTTCACATATCCCTCTTCCTCTTATCAGTTTGGTATCCTTGATCTCCAAATCATACTCCATGACCTTGGTTATCCACATAGCCCATTTCTCATTAAAATCTTTGTTTAAAAGGAAGTCTCTTATGATTTGATATGTTACCATGACATTGATTTTGTTATTAAAAACAATATGCCTAAACTTTTTAAGGCTTATTATAACTTCTAACACTTGCTTATTAATAAAGGTGTACCTCTCTTCATAACCTTATAGCCCTTGAATAAAAAAATCTATAGGATGCTTAAGACCTTCACTATTTTGATGCATAAAAATGGATGAGATAGTTTCAATTTTAGCAAAATCATACAAAAATAAATCCTTTGAGAAATCATGATTAATCAATGTAGGTGCTTGGACAATGGCTTACTTAATAGCCTCAAAACTATTTTTTCCTTCTTTGGTATAATTGAATTCTTGGTATTTATTTAACATGGATATAATAGGCTTCAAAAGGTTTTAAAAATTAGGTATGAACCTTATAAAAAATTTAAATTTACCAAGAAAACTTTTCAAACCTTTCTTATGCTTGAGTAAAGATAAATCCAATATAACACTCACCCTTTCATGATCTATAGAAAGCCCATCCTTGAAGATAATGTATCCTAATAAATTAACCTCATGAACTAAAAAAAAACACTTCTTGGGGTTTATAGAGATCCCATATTTCCTATATCTTTCAAAAATAAATCTAAGACAAGCTAGATGATCACTAGCATTCTTTAAGAAAATTAGTATCATCAAGATATATTAGCACCATTTCATTTATCAAGCCTTGAAAAACCATATACATTGATATTTGGAGTGTATCCCATGAATTAGATAGCCCAAATGACATTATTTTATAGGTATATATGCCCCATTTACTAGTAAAGGCTATCTTTTATTGATCTTCTTATATCACCAAGACTTGATTGTAACTTGAGTAGCCATCCAAGAGAGAGAAGCATTGAGAAGCTGTAACCAATTGAATAATTTTATCCATGGAGGGTAAGGGATAATGATATTAATGACACCTATTAAAACCTATGAAATCTACACATAATCTAATTTCTCCACTCTTCTTTCTCACAAGGACTTGATTAACCACCCATGAAGAGTGCTTAATAGGGAATATGATGCTTGAATCTATCAACTTAGTTAGATATTTCCTCTTTAGAAACTCAAATTTAAGATTAATAGGCCTTTGTCTTTGTCTCATAGGCTTGGAATTTGGATCAATCCCTATGGTATGTTGGGATAAACTAGGATCAAGCCCCTTAAGGTCACTATGTTCCCAAACAAAGATATCAAAAAATTATCTACACAACTCAACAAATGCAATTTTTAAAGCTAATTTACATACATTTCCAAGCTTAAGAAGCTTATACTTGAAGATGAAAACCCTTTCATGATTTTATTCTTTGGTATACATACTCGATTTATCCTTTCTCATTTGATCACCCTCATTGAATATATTCTCAAGAGTTACCAACTTTTTGGGAATATTATTAGGTCTCAATTACACAATCTAATCTCCATACTAATGCTTCAATTTAGCCTATTTTTATACAAAAAATCAGCTTCTTGTTGAAGGAAAAATGTTATTTTCTTGTCATACTAAAAAACCTACCAATTGACATCATTATCTGGTATTGATGGCCTAATTACCACCTTGCTATGTGGCTAAGCTTTTAATTTTTGACATCATTACAAATGTCAAATTGAGCTCCCACTGAAGCGAATCTATCAACATGTTGATTTTATTCTATTCGAATTGATTGGATGTTGAAGGCTTCAAAATATTCAATAAGATCCCATAACCTATGATTATAAGACTTAAACAATGGATTCTTGAAAATACTTTTACCTTTCACTTGGTGGAATAATATATCATTCTCCAAAAACTTTTAATTACTTCACTCCTTTTATTCTTTCCCATTTAAGCCCATGTATAAGAGAATCATACTCAATTACATTACAAGTGCAACTAAATTGAAATTTGATTGTAAAAGAGTAACTTTAGTATCATATCTAATTGTAAATTTACTAACTAAAATTAGATCTGAACCAATGTAGCATCATATTAAAGTTGTTCTCCATTAGTACTTTCAAGATGAGAAACTTCAACTTGTGTCATAGAAGGAATTATTCCATTTTGTGACATACAAGCTTGATTAAACACCTCATTCTAATATATAGGTTGATTATGATTTTGATCCCATTGAGAATACCAATAATTCTCTTGTATAATATTGTTTTGAGTAGGTACTAGATCTCTAGAGGTGGAGGCAACATTTGGATTATAATTATTATATGGTCTAACATTGGTAATCTATTATTACCCTTGGGAATTGGTTTAAAAAGATGGTCTATTTGGATGATTGGAATGATATGGGGCTTGATAAGGTCTATGATACTATCTTAGATACCTCTTCATATCCACCATATAATTTTCAAGAGTCTTGAGTATTTCTTCTATATCACTTACTTTGTTTGTTTGACTAGGAACATCTAGTTTATGACCGGTTAATGTAGAAATAGGAGCAAGAGTTGGAGTATGGGGATGTATATCAAGAGAAAATGTAGGAAGTCTTAGGGATATATTTCCATATTTTATGAGATTATTCTCATCCTTGATGGAAACATCATAGGCCTCATGTAAGGTCTTTCCTCCCATAGATCGTATCATAATAGTTATGTCATTATTCAAGGCCTTAAAATAGTAAAGGATGACATAGTTTGGAGTATGTATCACAAGATTTGGGATTATATCCCATGTTTTTTTAAATATAGAATCAAAATATTGCATAAAATATTGTAGAGATCTCTTGATATTGGTTAATTGCTCAGCTAGAGACAAGTGACCACTCTTGTCTTCAAACCTCTTACTCATCTTCTCTCCTAATTGGTCCCATAAATCAATGGAATTAATAGAAAAGGTCCTATACCAATCCAAATATTTACCTTTAAATGGGATTACAAATAACCTAATATCCACATTATCTTGAGTAATGTTATGAATATTTTGGAAAATTTTCATCTCTAATGTGCTCAATAGGAGTAATGGTGTTTTCTCCACTAAAGTATGGGACACTCTTGAGAGATGCCACATGGATATCATCATATCTTGAAATTTTTATAGGAGATCCACCATTGAAATAAAAAAAGGTAGGCTTATATACATCTTACTAGCTTTAGGAGAATTTGGAGTGAAATAAAAATGGAGCTTCCTTTTAGGATTATTGGTATAAGGGGCATAATAAAGGAATCTCTTTCACTTGAATAAAAGTGAAAATAATTAAACAAAATCAAAAGGAATACCTTTGGAACTTGAAATTATAGTCACATTTATCATTAAAATTGGCTTTTTAGTTTGTAACTAAGATCTAAAAACTTGTTGGAGTCACCATATTCTACATGGAGGTTATTATGGCTACAAATTTATCAATACCAACATCAATCTTAGATAACCTTGTTGAAATTCAGTCCCACCAAGCATGCCATGACTCATATATATAATTTTCACCCCTAAGAAGGTTTTTCAAGCCTTCCTAACTAGATAATAGCATGGAATCACTTCTAGGCTATGGGTGGCCTAATTGGTTAAGTGAATCTCTAGATTGGGCCAGTTCCCATGATACTTCATCCAAACTACAACTAACCTACTAAAATTGAAAATAAAAGGATAAAATAAAACTAAAATAAAAAAATAAACATGGAGATGATGCACCAAATGCAGTTCCCTCTACTTTCCAATGCTTGTACTATGAAATAAGAAGATTACAATCTGATTTCTAGAAATTTAAGACAACTCCTCCCATACAAGTGTTTCTTTATGAAGGTTATGGATAATAAAATAGCCAATGTGGTTAATAAAGAGGCATAAAGGAATTAAATAATGATATTTCAAAACATGAACTCAAAAAACCATTTGATACGCTTCATATGACCTATGGAAAGATAACTAACTCACATAGAGGCATGAATGAAAATGACAAATACACAGAAGTAATATAATTATCACTAACATTCATCAATGATTCATCTCAAATTCATTGAATGAAAAAATAAAAAATTGTAACTCATCTTAAATTTTATTTAAAAGGTAATAACAATAATCAAATTTGGTAGGGATTTTCCATACACATTTATAGGGTTACATCAAATGCCTTTCAAGGCCTTATTTATAGAAGGAAAGAAGGGAGAGAGAGAGATAGGACAAAGAGAGAACTCATCAACTATAATTCATAATAAAATTAGTTAAAAAATATAAATAAATTGACACCAAGTTTTATTGGAATGTGCTTTCATATGTTACTTAACCTTCTAGGCCATGTGTTGGTAAAGTTCTTCATGAGGAGTGGTGTGGAAGACTATCTTGGCAGATTGATTCTTTCTTGAATCTAACTCCTTCTCCATGGAGTTACATATATAAATATTTGAGGGTAATTAAAAGTTATCCAATTCACACTTTGAATAGTTGAGAACCTTCTATGCCAACCCATACATCTTGCAATGCTTCTTATTCATGTGATATTTGAACTTGAATTTGATGGCTTCCTCTCATATTCTCTCTTATTACCAAGGTCTAGTTTTAAAAGTAAGATATGATTTTGTGATTTTTAGACCTCAAAAATTTATTGTTAATTCATATAGGTATTTTATTAATTCATATAGGCCTTGTATGGGCATAAAAGATCAACTTATTATTGAGTCTTCACCCCTGCTTAATAATAAAGATGTAGGAGGCCTTTATGCCTAGAAGTTTCAAGTGACCATGAGGGTCAATTTTCTTTTTTTGATTATATCTCATGGATTTTAAAATATTTCATAAGTGAAATTATAGGCTTATTAAAGTTTTCTAAAATCTATTTGATATTTGGGGTCTTAGAACTAGTCCACTTTCTACCTTCTTGATAGAAAAGTACTGACAATCCTTCATGGAGTCTTGATAGTGACTTGAAACCTATGTTGTCACTATGAAGGATTATTATATGACTTATTTAGGACCATAATATATATATATATATATATGATTTAGGATCATTTTAAAGTGTTTATGAGGACCTATTGACTTAAAAACCTACAAACAAGCTTAAAAAACAA
The DNA here is from genome assembly GCA_037957365.1 of Torreya grandis. Lineage (NCBI taxonomy): Eukaryota > Viridiplantae > Streptophyta > Pinopsida > Cupressales > Taxaceae > Torreya > Torreya grandis. The sequence goes on along the minus strand of JARHVA010003202.1, from coordinate 1,219,532 downwards.
TTTATTAGGCCAATTTTTGTATATTCTTAGCTCACACATGCCACTATCCTACTATATCAAGTGAATAGGAGAGGAATATGAACATTAAATTAGTATTTAAACCATTTCAATCCATTTTAGGCATTTTGAGATATGATATCCTTCATCGGGTCTCTTTAGAAGGTTTTAATAGGGTTTTAGGGTTTTAATTTATTAAGGATTATTCATAAAGAACAAATCCTTGATATCCAAACCAACACCAATATATTTGAGTAGTTTAATATTAATAAATAATCCAATATCAACTTTAACTGATTCAAGTTCTCATGTAATTTCCTAAGTGATTGAATTTGGCTTCTCAGATAGGACAGGCTTGTAGGTGAGCTTGAGAATGTTGATTTGGTAGAATAGGTCATGAAAATGCTTGTTTTGAGTTTAAAACACTTAATTAAGGTATTTAAAACCTATAATAATTTTTTAAAGTAATACCATAAATAAAATAACCTCTTCAACCCACTATAACTTGAAATAGGCCATTATTAGGGTTTGTAGACAGTCATATGTAACTGACCCCAATAACCCATGTTTAACACTTTTCATCATTTATAATGAGTTAAAACTTAATATATATATTTTAAAATGTAAAATTTACCTATTAATACTCTTTAATCCTAAAATTAATTCAAAACTTGAAAGCTTCTTCACTTTTTACACACAGACCTGTAGGTGCACATTTGGGTTTAGGCCTTGAGGTTGAGCACTTTTTAGTTGATTTAGCCTTATTTATGATCATATAAAGGATGGAGAGTTTATTAATATTATATTTGACCTATATAAACCTTATATATCCTCTTAAAATAGTCATAAGTATGTTTTTCCTCTCATCTAGCTGTGACATGCCTATAGGTGACTATTAGGCCTAAGACTACCATTCTTGAGAATGAGTTCTCTTTACTTGGATTTTAGAACTTTTGGGCCTATTTATAAATAGTATACTTGTATTAAATGTTTTATACTATTTAAATATACCCTTAATGTCTCTAATAAACTCAAGTTGAGTTGGATGTTCACTTGAAACCATCACAATCATGTTCTTGGCCTCATTTAGTCCTCTTACAAGATGACCTTTTCCTCCATTTGAATGCATACAACTACATGAATTTTGATATTAAATTAAATATATAAATTAGTGTGATATAAATTGGATATAAGGTACATGATTTCACCATCTATAGGGATAATAAACCAATCCCATATTGGTTTCTCCAAGATGAAACTCAAGATTACTATGACCCTCCTTAGTCTTCAATAGGCTTAGAACACTATTCAATCAAGGAATTTGATGTGTTATGATATTATATAAAATAAAGTATTATTTAAAAATTATTATAACTTATTAAATTCCTTGTTCATTCTATTTAAGCTCTCATAACCTAGACCTCATGCAAAACTTGCCTTCTTCTAGCTCATTTTCTATATATAGATCTACAACCATGAAATGCATTATATGAGGTATACAAGTTGACGTTTGAGAGCTTAGATATGTTTTAAATAATTTTATTACCATATATATCCTTTATGGAATGAATTTGAATTTCTCCAAGATGTTGTGAGTATTTTTCTCCTGTAGAAACATAAAAATATTCTTGCTTACGTGCTTGGTACACAATACATTCCATTCCTCCATTGTTGATTTGAGAAACTTGGATCCAAATATCATAGAAGTTTTTAAATATAATTTAGAGCATAAAAACATGTATTTAAAATACCCATATGTATTATCATTATAATTTTAAGGTGCAAATGTTGACCTACAGGTTTATAGACCTATAAGTTAACAAGATTTGGCTTAACCTTGCTTTGAAGGGATGATTTGAGGTTATCCACATGAAAATTAGTTAAATAATAATCTAAAGGAGATATTATGGTTATATATACTATTTTAAGTCTTATAAAATAATTTAATTCACATTTTAAGGCCAAACATTCCTCTTTCATGTCATAAACTTGTAGTCACTCCTTCACCCTTGCAAACTTGTTAGATGATATCAAGACCAATGACCCTTATGATATATTATTTAAAAATTGAGGAGGTTTATAGGATTTATGGGTTGATAAAAATTTATTAATAGTCACTTAAGATATGGATACATGCAAAACCCAAACTAAGACTACCTATAACTTATCATCTAGGTCTGTAACTCACTCAAATAGAGGTTTTACTCTTTTTGATGTTGGAACGTGTAAAGTAAATAATGGAAGATGATGTGATTGGTATCTTAGAGTCTTTAATTATATCATATAATCATCCATTTTCACCAACAAGCTTTTAAATGCACTTGGAACATTTAAAACTAAGCCTATGGAATTTGAAGTCACCTTTTTTAAACCTTAACGTCTCAGTGATTGTTCATAAAGTTAAAGGGATTATAATTACAAAAAATATAAGGGAATTATGGTCCCATTATTTTACCAATATATTTTGATCCAACTCCATCTCTCCTCCAAGAACCAATGCAAAATTTTTGACCCTTTTGGGTTACCAAGAACCTGATGGAGAAATGGAGAAGGTTTTCTACTTTTTCAGACCTATCACTTCTTCTCAGGCATATATTTGAGTCTGATAGGACTAGAGAAATATTTGGATATTCTCAAGATCTGATATTCATTATAAACCCTTTGAAATGAGGCCTTTATAAGCCCTTTTCTTTCATGAAACTATTATATCTTACTTTAAAACCTTGCTAAATCCAATATTTAGGTGGCTGTAGATCTTCTCCTAACTTGTATGGTGATGAAATGACATACTAGATCATTTATCATCCTATTATTCCTTACAATTTATTCATTATATCTTTTTTAGATGTTATAAATGAAGAATGTGCAGTTACAAAAGTGTCCAAGTGTTAGCAAAGGAGTTATAAGACACTTTGGACAAGATGTATGGTCTAGGTACATGTGTCATGGCATTCAATAATGTAAAATAACATGAAACACCCCTATAAAATGACATTAGACTTTCATAATTGGTTTTTCATAATGAGTCTCATTACAACCTTAGAACATGCTAGAAGGCTAAAGCAAAATAATACCTTAATCTTCCAAAAATTACTTAACTTATCCTAAATGATTAAATATGTAATATTTCCATCTTTGTGAATCAACTCTTTGGTCTACTGGCTCATCTCAAAAAAAATTTCTCCTATAAGGTCACCATTCTTCAAGCTTGACCTTGATTTCACACTTAAACCTTAAAATTATTAGACTTACCTTAATACATGCTAAACTGCTTTATAGAGGCTTCTTTCATAGACTACATTGAATGATTTGACAACAATACTAAGTGATTTGATTCAAATTCTAGCTATAACACCCTAAGAAACTTGAAAACTACTAATAATGACACAATGCCTACTACCATGAAACCAACATCACCATGGTAAAACCTCTCTGATGGCTATTAACAAAGTTAAGATCATAATGACCAAATTTTTGAATGTTACACTTATGGTGGCTAATTTTGGCTAACAATTTTAACATGGTTAATCCCAGGTTTTTGAGTAAACCCATGAATAATTAATCTTACTTTAAGCATTTAAATTTTACCAATTGAATTATATTTGATTTTATAAAGCCACCTACAACCAATAGTATGCCTTTTAGGCATAGGTGGGATAAGATCCCAAGTCTAATTTTTAATTAACACATTCTAATTAGCTTGCATATCAACTTTACATATATAATATTGAATAGATTCTTCAAAATATTGAGGTTCACATTCATACATAGTCATTAATTCATGATAAAAATGCTAATATATAGTTAATTTATTAAGGTTATCAAGACTAGAAGACTAGATTACAGATTCTGCCCATTTAGGTATTTTAGATTGAATATGAAATTTAAGGGGTACCTCCAACTCTAAGTTATCTAAATATGGATCAAATTCCTCTAGGGCATATGTTTCTTCATAATGGAAAACATGAGAGTCAGTTCATCAAAATAACATTGAGGAAGATCCATAGAGGGCTTAAAAAAATATTTACAAAAATAAGAACATTCCTATTCTCAATAATTTGTATTTTATATGGATCATACACTCTTAATCCCTTATTTTTACCTCTATAACCTAAAAATATGCAAGAATAGGAGGTAGGATCAATTTTCTTTCTTTTATCTTTAGGAACAAAGATGGAAGTAGGAATACCAAAGATCCTAAGGTGAGCCACATTGGGTTTAATTTTATACCATATTTATAAAGGATTAAAAAGATGCAAAGATTTATTAGGGAATCTATTTATAATATACACAACAATATTCATGGATTCAAACCAAAATAACTTAGGAACATTTATATAATACAACATTATTTTAGTCATTTCTATAATGGTGCAGTATTAGCTTTCAATAATATCATTTTGTTGTGGGGAATAGGTAGTTTTAAATCTCCTTTTAACACCACAAATAATCAAAATATTTAGTTTAAAATATTTGCTATTATATTTAATGTCATTATCAGATCTCAATCTCTTAATTGAAAAATTAGAAGCATTTTCAATAACAAATTTAAATTTATTAAATTTAGACAACACTTTAGATTTTGTTTTAATGAAATATGACCAAATCATCCTAGTTTGATCATTAATAAAAGTAATAACATATATATAACCATTAAGGGATACAACTTCAATAGGTCTTGAAACATTGTTATAAATTAATTCTAGTAGATGTGAGGAATTTGATTCATGATTATTATGAAAGGGATTAGTATGTTACTTACCACATAAGAAACCTTCACAAGTTTCATGATGAGAAGAGATATAAGGAAGACCAACAAAAAGATCAAGAGAAGAAACATCAAGTAAACATAGCCAATTAACATGTCATAATCTTTCATGCCATAATTGAGATTCATTCTTACTATGTGATGAAAGGCAAAATGTAGTAGGAAAAAAGTACAAACCATCATTTTAAACACCTTAAACAATAAGAGACCCAGATTAATTTCTAGTGGACCAGTTATCTTTCACAAAAGTTACAATGAAATTATAATTATTAATTGATAACAAGATAATTTTTTTTAATTAACTTTAGGTACATAAAAAACATCATTAATAACAACATTTGCAAATTTTGTCTTTCCTTGCTTAGTTGTTTCTAAAATTAATTATCTCCTTAATAAACATTTTCATAAATATCTCTAGTATTACATAAAATATGAGATAATCAAGTCATATGGTGTGATACACTATTATATAAAATATATTCATTCTCATTAGAATTAAACAAGGTAACATATAAAATTAAACAAGGTAACATATAAAGCAATGACATTATAATTATGTTCTTGATTATTTTTCTGATTATAGTTTTGATTCTTCTGATGGATTTTATTAAATTTATTCCCTTTGCTATTTTTAGAGGTTTTATGATTATCTCTATCTTTTATTTATAACAATCTTCTCTTCTATGACTAAATTTACCACACATATTACAATTTCCATTAAACTTCAGTTTATGATTATTATTATTAGATTTCTTGTTCCTATTTTTACCATTAGAAGAATTACAATTGCATTTCTAGTTTCTACTATTTTCAGAAATAGGATTGAGAGAAAGATATCCCTGAGTGGCATTATCTTTAGAATCAAAATTATACATCGCTTATTCTTCTTGAATTATAAGAGATGATAGGGTAAATAGGTTAAGGATATATTGATATGTTTAGTATTTTGAATTTAAAATTAATTTATTCTCATGAATATTTAACTAGATAATGAAATATAATAATTGATCTTGAATTATATTATATTTACATCCATATAACTAAGCTTTATTATTCTTAATTTTAGAAATAAATCTAACAACATTTTCATCACATTCCGTATGTGTAATTAAAAATTTAAGAATCAAATTAATAATATTAGAGAGATGAGTTTATTCATAGAATTAAGGAGTTTCCAAGCATTTATAGGAGACTCTTAATTACCAATATGGAGTAAGAATTAATCCTCAACACTCTACAAGATAGTTGACATAACCTCCTATAATTTATGTTGAAATGCATTGGTAAGATCAACAAAGACATTTTCCCCTATTAAGGATTTTATAGTTCCAACAATAATATTCCAAAATTTATGAGCCATAAACTTTAATTTAATCCAAAATTTCTAGATATTATAGTTATATCCATTAAACATTTGAGATTTATTTAGCATAAAATTAGGTGAAGCCATTGTTTCCCTTTAATAATGACACTACAACACTATATAAAGCTTTACCAAAAACATTTTTAAATGGAAATTTATACCTTATTTGATAATAAATAAATTTATAGTGTAGATAAATAATAATTTTTTAAATTAATATTAAAAATGAAAAATATTATGATAAAATAAGGTGTCATAAGTGTCACATAAATATACTAATGTAATAAAAATTATTAATAATGATAAAAAATTATAATAAGAAGCTTAAAATAAGTAAAAGGAACACACCAATACATCTAAAATATGCCAAAACATAGGAAACAATTGGTCATATAACTATGCTCGATAAAACATTCACTAGGTCAAATGTCGAAACATTGCCAAAACAAGTCTAGGGTTTTGCACATGAGTTACTTCACTTGTAAACTAAAAAAAAATTGATTTTTTTTTATCAAGTCAAAATTTATCAAAAGCAAATTATTTTAGGTGTTTTTGAACACTAGACCACCCCACTTGCAAGACTTTAGTAAAATATTAACCACCAACCCTTCTAGGAAACTTAATAAAGATTAATAGCCACAAAAAAATATTTTAAACCCTTTTATATATGATTTTAATTTAAAAAACATTTATAAATATTGTGCCTTTAAATTATCAAGGTAAAAAATTTATATCTTTTTAACATGCATATAAATTGAATATTTTAGAGCACAAGGTGAAGCCCATAGTTATGGAATTTGTGAATAAAAATTGCATTAATTTTTAAACATTTGAAAGCTATATAATTACCTCTATGAATTCCTATAGCTTATCATGGTGCAAGGGAGGAGAGATAGGTGAAAATTTAGATTTTTTTAGGCCACTAGAGGCTATAAAAACCACATAATCCTCCTAAAATGCCAATAAAAAACTAGTAACAACTTCAAAAAATGATTTTTTTCAATCAAAATATGTTGTTTCAACCCATTAGGCTGTACTGTGGTGCCTCAAGGGTCTTGGAAAAATAAAATTAAGCCTCTGGTGCTTTATATGGGCCATCAAGTATTTTATTATGAAAAACAATTGACAAAGCAACTTTCAAAGGTAAAAAAATACACCATAAGCATTTCAAATAATGTTCTTGAGTTTCTTCAGGGAGGGGAGAAATATAAGTGCACCATAGGGAGGTTTTAGGATATTATAAAATACTTGAACGGACCTCTAGTTTCTATGATAGGTATCTAAGATGAGTTGAATGAAGATCTAAAGTATAGAAGTTTGAGGCAGGCTTCCAATGTTGATGAACGAAAAATTCTCCCTTCTATGGTTGTATCAGGCTTGAAAACTATTTGAATATCATTCAATATTTAATATATGGCAATTGAAAACAAGATTTATAATTATGTACAACCCCTAAAATATTTTAAACCATTTAAATAATTGAATTCTTACATGTAATATAGGTATAATATAGAGATGTATTTAACCAACAAAGCACATATCAATGAACATAAAGAATTAACATGGGAAAAACTCTGGTGGGGTAAAAAACACACAATGTGATATATCCATGTATGAGAAACTTATTTTCTAAATAAAATATTATTTAACTCCCTTCTTCTCAACAAGTCTTCATAAAACCTTTGTGATATAGTTTTCACACACAAATATTAAATTATATCGATCATGAAGTTCATTGAGTATATCCAGTGAACAAAATAGGGGTAAAAACCCTATTTATAATAATATGAGGGGAGTGACAATTGTAACCAATGGGTCCAACCTTTCTCATGAATATTTTAAATAAATGATAAATATTAAACAATTACATGAGTTTTTTTCAATCCATATTAATAAATAATAAATCATTATTATTTAATTACCTAAAATGTACTAAAGGTTTACAATAGTACCACTTGGACATTAAATGTTCTAAAAATAACATAGTGTTTTTTGAAGTGGTTAAGCAAAAGGAAGTGGTGTGAATGCACAAGCCTCTTCTTCCCATCTAATGTCAAATACTTCATAACTTATAGGCAAACTTTTAACCAATCATAAGGAAGTTTTTCTCTCAAAAAAACCATCTTCACCTTCTTCACTAATTCCTCATCTTTGTAATTTTTTTTAATCAACTTAGACCTAAAACATTTATCCTTAAAATACTTTATGCCTATATAAGACATACCTATCACCATATAAATTCTCTCCACATAAACATTGATCATGACAACTCTCATCCTTAAAACCTTGTTTTTCCAAGCTCTTGAAAAATTGACTGACAAATTGGGATCATGGCTAACAATGCATTCCATATACACAGTGAGGCTACCTATATGTAATATTTTTTGAATGGGGTCATTTTACATTAGCACAAGATATGGAATCAAACCTATTTGTATCTCCTCCCATATTTTTATACCTAAAAATTCTTTTGGTGTCTTAGATGAACAATACTTTACTTCACTGAAAAACTCTTAAACTAGGATTGAAATAAATATACAACTTCATCTGCATGAAAATTATTTCCTTTCACCTCCCACCTAAGCCACCATTATCCCCACCAATATTAATGATGGATAAAATTTAAAAATTAACGTGTAACTCATATGAAATGATGCTCTCCCATTAATTTGGGAATAAATGCTTGACTTTAAAGATAAAATTCATATCAAAGTCTACCATGGTAAATTATGTGAAAACTACCTTACAACCTAAAATTATTAATTATTTATGGTGGGAGTTACTCTAAGGACACCCATGTTTTAAATAATTTTACCCTCACAACCAAATTTTCCATGTAGTATGCACAACCATTTCCTTCCCTATACTCTTGCTTAATTTGAACTTCCTAGAAGTTATTGAGAAGGGTTCTTGCATCACTTATTTCATTTTGTATGGTCCAAAAAGGAGGATATTGACCTAAAAAACATATAATTTTCAAAGGATTTAATTATAAAATCAAATTATGAATCTTGTGTTCTAATGTCAATTAAATTCCCCATAAAGTTGCTTTAGCTTCAACCACATTATTGGTCTAGGTTCCCATCCCACTAGTAAAATATACCATAATAAGACATTTCCAATCTCTAATCACCAATCCCACCCTCCACACCATTTATCCATAATTTTATCTTGGTTATGCCATATAAATTGAGATTGAACCACCCTTCAGGAGGTTTAGACCACCTAACAAGATTTTTATCCTTCTTTCTATTGGTACATGATTGAGCATTAGGAACATAAATGTTACATAGATAAATAATATGTTGGCTAGCCTCCCTAAGCCCATATTTGTTTTTTTAAGTGAAGGTAATCCAATTTTACTTAATATCCCCTTGAATTGTGAGCATCACTAATTTTAGGATACCACATTTATCCCTAAAAAATGAAGTTGCTTCTCTCTTTCCAAATGCCCCAAAAGATATGAGGAAACATATGATTCCATAATAACTTCAAGATTGGCTAGTTTTAAGGTGGATTCCAATAAAAAATTATGTCCCACACTAAGTTATGGATAACCTAGGACATGTTGATTTTTTCAATAAACAAAGTAAAGATTTTGTTCACAAAGCAATAGTCCAAGAATAAATGTTTGACTAAATCTTCTTCCTTTTTACATAAATAACATCTATTATGAATTTAAAACCCTATTTCCATGATGTTTTCAATGGTTAAGATCTTGTTTTGGTTGGATAGCAAAATTAATATGTTGACATTACGTACTAAACTTTAATTCCAAAGTTTAATCCACTAAGCACCATCCCCTCTGAACTCTATGTCAAAAATATAACCAAATTTTATTGAGTATTCATTAGAATACTCTTTATGCCATATCATCACATCTTATTTAGGATGTAAATAAATGTAAATTTCCTTATTTTTTTGGTTTATATTGACTATGTTTCGGTTGAAAATCCCAAGCTCAGCTTCTTAGAAATCTGTTTCTAATTAAAACCTTCATAAATACAATCCAATAGTCACATATTTTATCACAAAGAGTGGATTTTAAATGACTAATGATAACCCTCCAATGATCTAGAGAGTTTAAATATAAATTAAACAACCATAGATCCTCCCATAAATTTACCATTATGCCATTAATTATAATCCATTTACTACCCTTGCAATGTAAATCTCTCCACTTAACAACCACTTTCCAAAATAAAGAAACTTGGCTTTGAACTTATTCTATAAAAGGCTATTTTATTCTCTCCATTCAAGGTATTTTACCTTATTATGTTAATCTAAATGGACTTTTCCTTCATAAAATTCCATCCCTCCTAAGTAATTAGGGTCATGTTCATGCTTTAATCCACCTTAAACATAGCCATCAAAGGATTTTTGGCATGCACACCTTGTTCCATGCCACCAAAGAAAAAATTATTGGTTTATTCATTTCTAGACCATAATAACCTTATTGCGCTATTCTAAATTTCATTTCAAAACTTTGAAAGCTTGCTGAATATGGACATATAGTAAATTGGAATACTTTTGAGAGAACTCTTGACTAATTATACTTTTCCATCTTGAGACAATATGAAACCTTTCTAGCCTTCCAGTTTCTTTATAATTGTGTCTTATAGTAGATTCCATATTTCCACTTCCATCTTACCATTACAAAGAGACATACCTAAGTAGGATGTAGGTAGATCTTGGATTTGTCAATCTATAATTTTATAGATCTTACCTTGTAGCCTAGCTAGGATGTGGATGAAGAAAAGGGAAATTTTATAAAATTACACACAATTATTAGAAACTAACTCATAATTTTTAAGCACTAATAAGATGGCCTTAAATTCTGCTATAGAGGCTTCTCCTAAAATCAAAGTGTCATCCAAAAAAAATTAGTGATTAAGATCTCCTTTAAAGGTTCTATTTGAATGACTTTAATCTATCCAACCACTTTGGATTCCACCAATTTTCTACCAAGAGATTCCCCATAATAATGAATAGGTATGGTGAGATTGGATCTCCTTTCTTGAGGCCCCTTTTAAAAAATAAAAAAACCTACTAAAGATCCATTGAATAACACAAATAACTTGGGTTTAGAAATAAAAGCATGAATAATGTTTCTAATATTTTAGTTTAAACCTACCTTCTAAAGAATTTTATCAAATAATTTCAAATATAATCTATCATAATCCTTATTCAAACTTAAGAAACATTCCCACTCTTTATGATTATTCAATTAAATTAACCACTTCATGAACCAGGATGAGCCCATCAATTATTTTCCTCATTAATATTGTAGAGGGTATTACCTTCTAAGATTTATCACTTTGCTTAGACAAATCTTGAATCACCACTTGGGAATCACCTTTAATTTCTAGGAAGGAGATACCACATTCTATAGCCATCTCCACACCAGTTGCTAAATCCTGCACCTCAGCTTCATTATTAGTTCCATATGGAAGATTTAAAGATAGATCTATAATAAGTAAGCCATTGTAATCCTTTATAACACATACAAAAATAAATTCCCCTAGACTTACTCTAAAATCTCCATCAAAGTTCAATTTAAACCACCTGGTTTAGGGGGATTCCAAATTATCTCCTTTCTACTTTGCTTTACTTTCTTATCTACCATTGACCCATTAATTGGAGGAATTTTGATATGTTTCTAGTTTTCACACATTTTCATATCCCATTGAGTCAACATACCTTATTTCCTTTAATAATGAGAAGAGATAACTTTAGAAATGGAAATTTCCATTTCTCTCAATACTACATGCAAAGGTCAAGATTTGTCTGTGAAAATCCAAGCATTGATTTATTTCCACACTATCCAAATAAGGATGAATGGGATACATTTACATAAATAGTAAAAAGAATTCTTCACATCCTTGATTGGCCAAGAAGTAAAATATTGAAAAAGTGTCTTTGGACAAGCCCAAGACTAATCAAATTTGTTACATAACCAAATCCAACACCAACAAGCAAAAGAGAAATTAAAAAGAATATGATCAATATATTCTTCCACCTCCTCACATAAACAACATCTAAAGGGGTCCACAAACCCAATATTATTTAATTGATCTTGAGTTAGAATATGTCCATGAAATTCTAACCATATAAAATCAACTACTTTATACAAACCTTCTTTACTCCAATAAAGAAAACTTACCCAACTTAAATCATCATCTTCAACTTTTGCCATTTGATAACATAATATGATTAAATATAAACTTGATTTAGATTCAATCTAATGAATCTGGTCTTCTAGATTCCTAAAAAAAAATTTCCTTTTTTTGAGACATGTCTATAAGGATAAATCCTCCTTGAAAGGGATTGGAAAGTCTTGCAAACTCTTCCAAATATAATCAATTCTTCTAGAGTGAGGGTCAGAAAAAACATAATCACACACTTTCCCACCCCACTAATTTTATAGAATAGTTTTAATATGAATATCAACAAACTCCTCCATCAAATGGAGATGATAATTCTAAGAATCATACCAAAAATCTACCTTATGACCATTATTAATAGTCTAAGACACATGCTATGAAATAACTGATTTGCATTTCAGTATAAAGTTACAAACATGAGATCCTCTAGGAGGATTCATAATAAAAGCCATATGCTCCAGAGAATCCAAATCAAGATACTTAGCTTGGAGAAGTCTAAACCACATTATGCCTAAATTAGAAGCCATTTTCCAAACCAATTTAGCTCCCAAAACTAAATTTTAGAGATGTAGGTCCTTGATATCCACCCCTCCTTTCTTTTTCCTCTTGCATACATGCTCCCATTTCATCAAATGAATTTTTTTGTCTTCTCCACAGCCTTGCCAAATAAAATCCCTCATGATATTATTCATAGAATTTAAAACTTACTTCAAAGGATTGAGAACCAAGAAACAATAAGTCAGAAGAGCAATAAGAACTACTTTGATGAGAGTTATTCTACCAACCAATGAAAGCCATCTTCCTTTCCAATAACTTAGATGGGATTTAAACCTTTCCAACATATTTTTCCAAATATCAATGGAACCAACCCATTTGAAAAAAGGAATCCCTAGATATTTGCTTGGAAGCTTCTCAACTTTAAAACCAAAAACCCTTCTTAATTTCCTTTCAATCCTATGACAATAATTTACAAAATAAATTTCAAATTTTACTTCATTAACTCTTTGCCCAGAATCCTCTTCATAACTTCTCAATATTATTTTGAACTCCATAAATTCTAATACTATTTATTTTCCTAAAAGAAAAGTATCATCTGTAAATTGATTATGCATTAGAGTTTCAAAATTGTCCATAATTTGAATATCATGCAATTTTTCTTAACATTGTGCCTCCCAAAAAACTCTTGCCAAGGCCTCTACCATAAGAATAAAAAGAAAAAAGGATCCCCTTGCCTCAATCCTTGAGGAGAAAAAAATAGAGAGGACTCCCATTCACTAACATTGAGAATTTTGGATTTGAAATCCAACTAGACCCACTCACACCAATCTTGGTTGAAACCAAATTTTAATAAAATCTTAAACATAAATATCCAATTTACTCTATCATAAGATTTAATTATGTCTAATTTTATCATCATACATTTTTGATGATTATGAATCAAAGAATGCATTATTTCATGTGCTACAATAATACCTTCTTAGATACTTCTCCTTGACACAAATCACACTTGTTCTTTAGAAATCTGTTTATCAAGGAAAGGTTTCATTCTATCTAAAATTGCTTTTGAAATGATCTTATAAATAATGTTACAAAGAGTAATAGGTTTAAAGTCCAAAAAATAATTTTGAGAATCAACTTTTGGAAATAAGGAAATAAAAGTCATATTTAGCTCTAGTTTCACTTTTCTCTTCTTTCTAGATTTTTCTACCATCTCCCAAAGATTGATACCAACCACTTACCAAAAATGTTGAAAAAAATCAATAAGAAACCCATCCAGACTAGGGGATTTATCTTTGGTCATTAACAAGACCACCCTCTTAATTTATTCCAAAGAGAAAGGATCCATCATCTTATCATTCATTTCTTGAGAGATAACTTTTGGAATGAATTGAAGAAAATCATTCTAAGCTCTCAAATTAGAAAATTCTTCCTCATTTAAAAAATATTGGAAGAAAAGGAATACTTCTACCTGAATCTATGTAGGCATTTCCAAAACCACCCCTTGCCTTGATTGGATATGAGCTATCCTAGTCACCTTCCTTTTAGCTCTATCCGATTGATTTAAAAACGCTGAATTTCAATCCCCTTCTTTAAGCCAATTTACCCTTGATTTTTGTTTCCAAAAGATTTCTTCCCTAAATAAAATTTCCTCATACTCACTTATAAAATATTTTTCAAGTTGATAATCTTCCAAATCCATCCCCTTCTTTAAAAATTTGTCATTCATAATATTCAACTTAGCTTTAATCCTTATTTCTTAGTGATAAATGTTTATAAAGTGCTCACAATTCCACTCATTAAGATTTTATTTCATAAATTTAAATCTCTTGAACATATAAAACATCTTAGAAACTTGATAATCGAGGCATTGAAACCACCATGCCTTGATCTGATCCAAAAGTAAAGGATCTCAAAGTCACATCAATTTAAATTTGAAAGGACATCTTTCTGGAGGAGAATCAAAATCCATGTTTAGAATAATAGGTTGATGATTTGATCCAATGTGTTGTGTCACCCAAAAATCTAATTTTTTGTATCTTTGATTCCAATTAGAGGATGATAAAAACCTATATAGCCTCTCCAAAATATTACCCTTGCCCATTGGTCTATTATTCCAGGTGAACCAACCTAAATTAGGTGTAACATCTTCAAGATCATTTTGTTCGATGAGCATACCAAAATCTTGATTCACTCGAGAGACTAATAACACTCTTCCTTGCTTATCCTTCTAACTCAATATGGCATTAAAATCACCCATAAAACCATATTTTACATCTAAAAATATTTAATAAAGGTTGAAATATCTACCCATAGATCAAACTTTAGCATCCCACCTTGCGACCCATAAATGTTGACCAAAAAAACTATAAATCTAATTTAAAGCTCAAAATTCTTGTCACTTACCATTTTTACTTGAAGCCAATAGTTATAATCTAGTAAAAAAATGTGACCATAAAATAGACATGCCCCCTGATGCTCCTAAAGCCTCCATAAAGACTCCAAGCCAACACTAACCTAAAGAACTAAAAAAACCTTCTCCTTAAACCTTATTAAGTTTAGTTTCCTACAACAACAAAATATCTAGTTTTTAAATATTTATTGGATGCTTAATTAAGCATATTTTTTTAGGTTTATTCAAGCCACTAACATTCTAATATAACACATTCATGATTCAAGAGGAGGGAATTCCACCCTTCACTTTCCAACATCCAAAAAGCCTTCTAAAGTTCCTCGAGTTCCTGGTAGAACTTCACCTTCAATGTGATATATTTTATTTTTTCTGCCTCACCTACTCTTAGGTCCCAAATTTAGATTCAAAATATTAATTTAGGACTGATATATCATTATAATTTATTTAGATTTCAAGTCCCTTTCAAAATCATCTTTCAATTCTTCTTTACTAACCAACCCATCTTCATCATAACTTATTACTTCCTGAACCTCTACCTCTAAAATTCTCCTCTCATTTGTATTAATAAAGTTAATTTGATTTTTTAGGACCAAATCTCTAATGGATAGTGATTATTTCTCAATAAAATCATAAATTTTTATCATCAAGGTTGGGGAAATTACTTTAGTAGTGCCTAACTTTACTAACAAATCCTCTGTTGCCTTGAATTTTTGAGGATGAATTTTCCAAGCATCCTTTTCCTTCTAACTCTTATCTACCCAAAGCTCTAAACCCTTCTGATTATACTTCTTCCCTTTTAGATCCATGTTTTGTTCCATTGAGGCCTCATCTTGATTAATTTAGTTTGAAGAGAGCTTCTCTTATTTTTATATAACTTATGGATATGCCCTAGTTGATGATAATTATAACATCTAAAGGGAATATTTTCCACATAAATTTTCTGATGCCAAGCCCTACCTTTTATTTTGATGATGAAAAACTCTAAAATCTCTTGATATAAATCTAATTCAACCCTAAATCACACATAAGTGGCTCTACCATCTTTTAGTGAAGCTGCATCCATTTCTACAACCACACCCACCAATCCTCCCAAAGCATCCAAACAATCTTCACTCCAATATTCAAGAGGAAGACCATAAAATATTATCTAAATTAGATAAATACCCTTCATTGATTTTAATGGATCAAAAATAGGGATCTATTTTTGAATCCAAAGACCCAAACCATTCACAAACTAGGTTTTAAAATTAAAGACTTTTTCTTTCTCTTCTTTAGATAAAAAAATTGCAGCAACAAAACCTTTTGGAAAATAACTCACCTCTACCCAAACCCCAATGATCTTTAATCCTAATTTCAATAACTCCCACTACTAGCCATTTACTAGCATATTTTCAAATTAGGGCATGATCAGATAGGAGTTGAATCTTTGCATTAAAAAGATTTGAGAATCATTCTAGGGTTTTGTCTTCTATTATTTTCACTCTATCCCCCAAGAAAACTTCTACATTATCCATCATCTTAGCTCCACCCACCACCTTATATTAATCTTCAAAATACTCTAGCCTATCCTTCCCATGAAAATTGGCAATCCCCAAAGATTATTTAATCCCCTCATGATTCTCCAAGATATATTGCTATAATCCTATAATCTTGCCTTTCTGATTGGCTCTAATTCTACTCATACTAGCCTCTTCATCCCAAAATTCTCTATCTTCCTTGATCATAGCTTCTAGAACCTTCCTAAGTTATTTTTACCATGGCTAACTCTAGCATTACCTTTTGCATTGGCAAAATTTTGACACTGTAAGAGACTCAAACCTTGCTGAACTATTATTACCTTATTTTTTTCACACTTGCCTCCCTTTATTTTCTCCTCTTTCATTCCCTCCTTCTCCTTCATACCTCCCTTGTCCTTCTCCTTTGTGCATGTAATTTTCCCAAATATTTTAACTCCTATATTATTTACACATATTTGAATTCAAAAACTAATCCAATATAATAAACATGACTATTAATGTATTGACTTGCAAAGACACAAGGTTGGGTAAAATGTGTCTAAAAAATCCATAAGGTAATTTCAAGTAGAAGGAATAAGGTAATCATTTATCAATATTTAGCAAGTGGTAAATAACCACCTTTCAACCTTGGAACATAGAATAATGTTTAGACTTAATTTTATGAAATTATAACCTTTTTTTGGCTTAGAAAACATATGAATGACACACACACACACACACACACACACACACACACACACACACACACACACACACACACACACACACACACACACACACACACACACACACACACACACACACACACACACACACAACCCAACATAACTTAAATATATCTACACATACATATAGATTTATGTATATATATAGGTATGTACATGAATATGAATGTATATACAGCTCTATATATAAAGGATAAATTTTTATATTGTATCCCTAATAATAAACATACTTAAGAATGAATGTATAATTAAAATAAGAATTAAATGGTGTCCTTTTATTGACTAGTATAGATAAAATGAAAATAAGAGAGTGATATTCTTTGATTATTTTAATTATTATAGATCTTGGAGATTAATAATAAGATCAAGGGGATTATTGGGTTAAATTAATTAATTCAAATATATTAAATGCTTTATAGTTCAAATAAAAAAAATTAATAATGAATCCCTATTGGGTACATTCAATTTATGATTCAAACTCAAATTATCAAAGGAAGAATTACTTGGAGTTGTTATTTTATTTTTGACTTCTCAAAGATTATTTCCTAATTCTAGGGCTTGCATATTTTGTTGAATTTATCATTGGATTAAAAACATTAACCATTTATTATTAAATTTGATAGTTCTTAAACTCGATAATTTTTATTGCATTTAAAAAAAGTATTATTTGATTGTTATTGATTTACAGTGGATTATGAGACTTTACAACCTAATATAAATTAAATTGGATATGAAAATAATAAGGTTTGGTTGTAAAATAAGTTAATGGATGGAGTTGCATGTGGTCATCAATGGTTGAATCAAGTTACCCATTTTAATTATAGGTAATTTCACCATCTCTAATGGACATGGATTTATTTTTGTTTCTTGGATTAGATTTTAAATTATGACATTGACTTGATTTAGGTTGTGATGATTCCAAGAATTTGTATTTATTGCTTGGAAACTGGTCCTTGTATATAAAATGATATTGAAGTGTATTATTATATTGATATAATAATATATTTAAAAGTGTCAATGAGATTGGTTAGTGGGATAATATTAGTTTAATTGGTATTGTACTTATGGAAGAAGAATATATTAATTGTGAGGAATTTTTACTTGAGTCTGTTAAAATAAAATGAACTTATATTTTATGTTGATTAGGAAATCATGGGAAAAAGACTTTTAAAAAATCATTGGATTAAATATTTATATTAGAATGTAATTAAATGCATAGTGGAAATATGTATTAATTTTAAAATAGTATAAGATGTAATTAATTATACAATGAAATTATTTATGTTATCGTATTGAAATTAAAATTTATTACCTAAATGCATTATCTGAATGAATGATAGTAGTAATGAGATGTTTGCCTTAAAATTTTGAAGACTTAATTTAGAAACATTAATAATTATGTGATATTGTTATTGGTTTAAGAGATAATATAGAATCACTATTGAATAGATGAAATAATAATTAAATGGACTTAAATTTAATGTATAGACTTAGTTTATTTATGTTAAATATATTTATATTTATAATTAATGGAATTTATGAATCAATAAATAACTTGAAATTTAGTTTCCACAAAAAAGAGAAAATAAGGAATCACTTATGTTGATAAAAATGAGGTCATTCCAAGTGAAATGAAAGACCTTTTATTTGAAAAAATAACATGATTTATCTAAAATAGAAAAGATAACTCTTATACGAATCAATACCTACACTCATTTACACATGAGAAAGATGAGGTTATATATAAAAAAGTTAATTAATTAAAAATATAAGAGCTAAATCTATTATCAAAATGTAAATTATTAAAGGATTTTCATCTATGATAATAAAAATTGAATATTGTCCTAAATAATTTTTAGGTTGAATATTAATAATACACATGACTTAGTGACAAATTTTTTTATGTGGCTTAGGAAAAATATGTAAGGTACTATCCTAAAAAATAAATAATTGGATTTAATATATGCATTGTTGAGGGTTTAGTCAATAAAAATATATTTATAATTTCATTAGGATTACACAATTTACATAATTAAAGTAGAGAGAACATGTATTAAAAAAAAACATGACTTTAAGAGAACCATGTTTATTAAAACAATAAATGGGCTTGGTTTACCCTATTTTTATTTTAAAATCAATATGTTTGTCTAATGTAAATATAAATAGAGAATAAAAACATAAAAATATAAAAATATCTACAATTCTAATTTTGTAACTTGATAAATATAGTAATATGCTAAATTTTTGGAAAAAATTTAGAACAAATGTACATAACTTAAATCTAAACTTATATTGACTATTTATATTATATGATAGTGTGAACCAATATAAAGCAGGGATGTGATTTTTTTTGATCAGTGAAAACATATGAAATTACTTGTAGACATGTTCACACTCCCTAGAAAATAACAAAATCTAGTCATGTCTATTGACTACATAACTTGTCTTAGTTAATTATGATTAATGATTTATAGTGGGATTATATAAAAGAAGAGTTGTGCTAATTTAAGATTATGAATAAAAACTAAAGATATTCCTAGATAGGATTGTACCCCCTAGAAAATATCACATGATAACCATTCCTATTGACTTAGGACTTTCCAATGTTGTTTGTGATTAAAATTAGTGTGTTTCATCTTCTGTGCTTGCATCTTCTTATTGGATTGATATGATTCCATTTAGATTGTGTCATGAAAAATTCATTTTCCTCTTATTTTATTTGGAAATCCTTGGGCATTTGAGAGAGATAAAACCTACAAAAAGGGAGGGGGAGTGTAATGGGATAAGATAACCTCAATCACCCCATTGATGATTGACCATTACATACATATCTAGAAATTATGAAGAGAGAATCAAGCCACACATAGTTGTCCCACCTAGATCGATTATGAAATTATGCTCCTTGAAGATATATATGCATCTATAATTATGGATTTAATACATAACAATGATAACTCTTGACTTACTTTGAAATAATTTAGATATGGCTCATGGTTTCTCTTTGTGAATGATCTTGAATTTAGTAATAATAGGGTAGATTTTATGAATGTGAAATAGTGTGCAAGTGATTAATATATAGTGATAAGATAGGAACCAATCCATTTCTAAATTAGGTTTTGTTTTACTTATATAGTGAAACATGTTGATAATTTTCTTTAGTCAACCTTATGAAACATGTAAGAAGAATAAAAACAATATTTTAAAATTTAGAAACTATCCATTATTATGCATAGGAAAAAGTCACTCTAAGGATATATGTCCATGAAAACAAACCTATCTACTAAATTTGGAACTATTTTAGAGAATAAGGGAAAGATTTCTTGAGCTGGATAAAGTATAAAGGTAGTATAAATTAGTTTGAGAATTTTAATTGAAATTGTTATGTGTAATAGTGATGGAATAGAGGATTGAGACCTGATATAAATAAATTTCATAGAGGAATGGAGAATAAAAGTTGTGTATTTGGGTGAAAATAATGTGGTTTAGGATGTGCCAAGAATTGATATTATCAAGTACTTATGACCTTATTTAGGTATCTACATCTATCCCCAAATCACCCTACCTCCCCCAACCACCACCTATTCTAATAATTTAATTTCTAGAGTACATAAGAAATAGTTAAACTTGAGAGTGTACAACACACTTTGTGTTTGAGAGGGTACTCTAATTTTTTAAGTCATTCCAAATTTATGTACTCCAATTGTGTAGGTCATTAAAAATTTAGAAACCCCTACAATATAACATGAATCATTCATTTGTAAATATTTGAAAATTTAAAAATTAAGGAAGGAGTACACCCATATAGAGATGAAACCATTTTTATTTTTAACCTATAAAATATGGATAAATTCACCCTCTTGTCAAATAATTTGAGAGTTTGAACCATTGGAAAATTTATAATGATCAAGTATAAATTTTGAATAATGAATTAAATCATTAAGTTGGAAAGATGCATATTCCACCTCACATGAATGGGGGAAAACACCTAGTATAATAATCCAAATAAGGCATAACCATGATGGGTTCACTGAATGTAATTCTAATGCCATTAAGTATCACTAGAATCAAACTTAAATCACCTATAACAAAAGATGAAACCAATATAATTAATTTTAAGGTCATTGAGTGTCACTAGACTCAAATGTACATTACCCATAGAAAAATGAATCATTCCACTACAATGGATATGGATTCTAATTGAATAATATAAAGAGAATAAATAATATTCATGCCCAATTATGACCTCAGTGATAATAGTGTGAATTGAACTAAAATTTTTCCTTTTAAACCATAAATTTTAAATTTTAAAATGTGCATGGACAAGTTTCAATCCATTTTGAACTTTAAAAATGTGCATGAAAAAGTATCATGCCTTTTTAATTTTGAGAATGTGTATAAACAAATGTCTTTCCCTTGTAACTTTGAAAATGTATATATGGGAATGAAAAAAGTATCACACCCCCTCAATATGTTCCAAGTAATAAATAATGCCATGCACCCATATTCTCAATTGTAATTAAATTTTAAATATTTATTTTTTTGCTCTTTTAACATTTTTGTACATGCTTATGTATATACATTTATGTGTGTATGAATCTGTATTTTGAGTTTTTGAAACATTAGTGGATATGTTTGTCATATGAACAAAAAAAGGTATTTTATGTGTTAATATCTCTCATGTATATGATTTATAAATTATTTTGAATATTTGAAACCTGTACTCTATCCCAAGTCTTATTTTTAAATTATTTTTATTTCTTAAAAACCTGTCATTGAAAATTTTGAAATATGTACTATGTCCCAAATATGATTTTTGTCTATTTATTAAGGCTTGGATAAGTAAATACCACTATTATCCCACATTTTTATATGGATATTGTGGCCTACAAGTCACTCACCTCAAAATAAGAGTTAATTATATCATTTGATAAAGAGATAATCAAGTAACACTATGTCATCATGTGAAGAGTAGGTCATCATAGTAATGTAATTTTCATTTAATCATGTATGTAAAATATTGAATACAAGTAATACAAGGGTCTTTTATATAAATATATGGAAGTAAATAATGGAGTAAATTAATCATCTCTAAAGTATACTACACATAAAATTGCATGATATGAATCATGCCACCACTAATCAATCTCATCAAGCACAACAAGAATGAGACATGATGTCATGAAATGTTACACATATGGCTAGGGTTTGCATAAAATTGACATGAATATGTCAAAAAAAATAAGGCAAAGGGTTTCATGTAATGTACATGAAGAATGATGAAAAGGGTAAATTATTCAAATGTTACAAATAATAGAAAACATTACACACATATGGCCAAGGGCCTAAATAATTTTGACATATTCAAATGTCTCATAATAAAATATTGCTCACATAAGGATAAAAACCATCAATGATGTACATTTTAAAATTTAAAACCAAATAAATATCACACACATAGGGCCAAGGACCATTAGAAATGAACATGTTCAAATGTCACAGATGCCACACACAAATAACCAATAAATATCTAGCCTGTCATGAAATAAATTAAAAACATCAAAGGAGTATATAAAAAGTGAAAAATAGTTAAAACTATCCCTATGTATCAGTGTAATATCATATAAATGTAGCATATCCATGTATCACAATGGAATAAATGAGTAATTAGAAAGACACTTGTAAGATATATAACTCAACATGGTATAGAGTTCATAAATAGATATAACCATTTGATAAAGTAATTTATAGAATAAGACAACCCCCAAAAGGCATGACCACTGGGTAAAAGGGAGTCAAGCATTTAGGATCCCATGTGGATAATTCATACCTTGCATCACACTCATATACCTTGTGACATGCATGTCTCTTTTAAAAATAGTGTGATATATACCAAAATATGTGATAAATAACATGTGCAAAGAAGTAAACTATAAATCATGTCATGCTTAGGTCCTATGATCTAAAAATTCAATGTTTTTATATTTTTGAAATTAATTATCCTATGATAACTCAATGGAAGGACCATAATGCATGATTGTGTCATATATGTTGAAGATGAATATTTGTGAATGAAAAGTGTTATGTGTAGATGGATTTGAATCTAAAAAGGTAGAAAATGGTGTAACATAATTGTCTGGATCACTACTCATACAATATTTTTTAAGATGTGTAACTTGAGGAGGTGTAAGACTTGGTGGAGTATGTTGTATAGTAGGATAAGGTATCATTACCTATGTTTATTTTGGAAGACAATAAGTTGTCTAAGATTCTAGATTAGGACACACTATAGAAGGTTTGCATTTATTTGCACCTAGAGTAACTCTTTGATGTGAAATTTGTTTTATAGGATAGTGTACCACTTTCCTTTATACTGAATGTATACAAATATTTTGTATAGTTGAAAAAAATGATTATTCACTATGTTATTGAATATGTGTGATAATTTTATTTATACTCTTATCTTGAATGGGTAAAATAACTATATTTTGTAATATTCTCTTAAATAGGGGCCACAACCAAAAGTGGTGGTGGTGGGTGAGAAGGAATTGCCATTGAATGTAGAGGGCACTCATATAGAATGTATGAAACTTTTACCCACTAATTACAATGTATATATTTAATACATTGATAAAATATTGATGGTATTTTGCAAAGCTCATGAATCTAAAGGTGTATTATTAACATATTAAATACCCTTATGCTTGGTAAGACTAGAAATGGAGTATCTAATGTTGTTGAACTTACTTGAAGAGGTAGAATAATATTCCCAAGAGTATTATATGTATGTCCATCAAATTATTTTAATATATTTTATGTAATTTTAAAATCTTGTTCTATGTACCTAAGAATATGAAAAAGTATCATTGTACATGTATCTTCAATTGACCCATTATTGATCATGACACTGCGTATGGGTTATATGTTGATCTAAGCTCAAATAAAGAGTGTGCGCATTTATAAATCATCATCAATTATCTAATTATCATCAAATGTTATCATAAGGTGTAATGTTGACATGCCTATACATAGACCAATAATATAATCTATATGATGCCTATATGTCAAATGAGGAAGATGTGTATTATATGCATGGTATACCTCTAAATTATCTATATTTTATATTGTACTATGGTTATAAAATGAATTAATAAATATTTTTTCCTTTGCATTATCATTTTTATATGGGCTAACTTCCTCTGTGGGTGTGCTTATCTCAATACTATTATCATTGATAATTTTTTTAATCTTAAGATTTATAATGTAATACTTGTGAAATGCCCAATACATATATGTAATCAAAATATGCATAAATATTTATGCCTTTCTATTGAGGCTTGGTCATATCAACCTCTAATGGTGGAAGGAGAAATATGAGATTACAATCAATTAATTTTTATAGCATGACATGAGGAGGTTATGGTAACCTTGAAAATTACTTCATTGGTCAAGCTGTCAATTCAAAATTATTTGTGGGTTTTGATATTGCATTAAATATTAATTTTGATTCATTATTGATTTCATTATATTAAACATTGTAGTTTGGTTTGGTTTGAAACTTGATAGTTGAAGTCGATGGAGCATTTGGTGTATATTTGAGCTTGTTCAAAGCTACTATATTGACTACTTTTTATTTGATAGTAAGAAATAACTAATCAAAATATTTGAATTTTTTATAACATTATAGACTCAAGGAGTTTTGATTAAAAAATTTGTTTGAAGGTATATTATAATTCATTATTTGTCATATTAGCTAGCATAGTTTTGTATCAAATAATATACTCATGAATTGGATCAATGGACCCTTATTTGAGTTTTAATTTTTTTGAACAATAGGTTTTCACTAATTTTTATGGAGAAATGTGATAAAAAATGATATGACAAAGGGTCTAATGATTTAAATGATTATATTGGGAGATCATAGAAAAATGTAAAGCATAGTATTGAGGATTCATGGAAAGAGATTGGTTAATAATTTATCATTCTATGCATAATCCACATATACTACATGAAATGATTGAAGATTATATTTAGGATCATAGTGGTAACTTAGAAGCTACAAAGCTTGATATAAATGTGTAAGATGTTATCTCAAGTTTCAAATGATTATGAAGTAGAATATGATAATCCTTTTAATGAATAGCTTTAGAGACACCTTTCTCTAATTGCAACACTTTATCATGTAAGGCTATACATTTTTTATTAAGAGAGTATGCATTAGGTGAGTTTAGTGGTGGATCATGTGTAATAATCTAAGGTGGTGTGTATCATTCCTATGTTAAAATAATAATTCAAATTTATTAGAAATCATGTGATGCCCCCATACCTAGAGATGATGGTGCATATGTAATTATGGGTGTTGATATAAGAATAAAAGTGATAATAGTAACTAGAATAGTTGAAGTGGGTGTATTAAAAACCCTTAAATTCACCTCTTGTTATTTTGTTTATGATGAATCAACCTTAGCTTGATGTGAAATCTTATATGATCAGAGTAATTAGATAACTTTATCCATTTGTTTATGACATTGAAATATCCCTTGATATAAATTAGATAATTATTTTAATTATTAATGATACACTTCATTAAGCTCATTAGGATCAATTCAATCACAACTCTTAGGGTTATCTTGCATATTTTCATTATATTGACTATCATGTTCATCACTAACATCATCTTTAACATGTACATAAATTTTTAGAGTTATGATATATTATTGATAAAAAAATGTCTAAATTATCCATTTTATAAGAGATCAAGAGAATATGACTATAATTTATATGGATTATACTTAAATTGATTCCACTTAATCTATAAGTGCACCTTAGATGAATACATGAATTAACCTTCTTAAGTGATATGCAAATGTGTAAAATGAAAATGAAAATTTGAGTAACTAGATAGGGTGTTTTTATTTTATAGGATCTCATTTTTAAATAATGAACAAGTCCCAAAGGTCACTAAATATGGAGGATTATACTATCATATAGTCACATTATCCTATCTCTAGGGTACTGTTATCAATCAAATTTGCACCCTTTGGAAGGTAGTTCAAGCCTTCAAAATTTGATGTAACATGGAAAAACCTAAATTTTGTGGGTACCCTATTATAGAGGTGAATATATAGGTTAAAGGGCTTGATCCCATTAATGAATCAATAGGATCAAACACTAATCTACTACTTAATAGGAAAGGGAGAGAAACCTACTCTAATAGAGGTGATGCACTAAATATGATTTGAACACTACCAACCAACTACAATTTCACTTCAAAAAATATACTAAAAAACTAATCTAATGGAGGTGATTAAAAAAATATGATTTTAATACTACCAACCAACTGCAATTGCATGTCAAACAAGATACTAACCTGTACATGACACTAATCCAAATTTACCTCTCTACATTAATGTTTCTTATGAAGGTTTATGAAGTAAGCTTGAGAAAGGAAGAATAATCAAGAGGTCATGCCATAAAACTAATGAAAATAAAACTCAATAAAACCATAAACACTCCATTTTAACACTTTAAAAGACCTAAAAAAGGATTCCAAATTGAACATGAATGTTAAACAAGGACAAGCATGCCAAGGAAGCAAGACTATCACTTAGTAAGATCAACTAATCAAGCATGTATATTAAAACCAATCCATGGATAAGGTAAAAATAGATTATTTTAAATGATAAAATGATGAAAATGGGTAAGGGTTTTCCATACCTAGGTGGAGGATAAAAATTTAGCCAATTAAGGCTCAATATATAGAGAAAGTGAGAGAATAAAGAGAGAAGGGCATGGGAGAGAGAAGGATACAAGTGTAAAAAATGAGTTAAAATGATAAAATGGTATGAAACTACCCCATAAAGTATTTAAAGAAAAGTGTTAGTCTTATAAATATGCTCTTCTGCTCCAAGTGGTGTGGAAGTTTCAAACTTTGCTTGACACCTTGCCTAGCTCTCCAAAACTACCCTTTGCCTTGGCTTATAGAATGAAAAGTGGAATTATTTATGGTAATGTCATGTTTATTTAAATATTTTATCCACTCTTTACACATTTAAACTGATCTCCAAAGGTTCTCTTTGACACATTACTTCATTGTCTTGCTAGGTGTCTAGAAGTCTCTTCATCTCACTAGGCCAATCTTGCTTGCAAGTGTCAAAACTTAGATTCATATTATAAAATTATTTATCTCTACATTTATGGTATATTAAAATCATATTATATCTCAAAAAATTCATTTGTAAGTCTCAAAATAGCTCCAAGAACTCATTCTAAACCAAAATCTCTAATTAGGCTTATTTTCCTTATAACCCTAAATTCATGTAAACCTCATTGTGTAGAGAAGTGTACATATGATAATGAAAAAATGAAGGAATATTTTATGAAAAATTATGTATTTACATCTACATACCAATTTTTAGGTCTTGAGAGTGAGTAAAAGTGTCCTTTTCATATGTTTCTCTCTCCTAACTAGGTCTCAATTAGGCCTCCCTACCTAAAGACTAAAGTTTGTATACATAGGTTTACCACAAATTTTAAACCTCAAAAAAATGTTTGATTAAATTTTATGACCTCTTGAGTATCCTCCATTTCAAATTTGAGCTTCTGACACCTTGTACGAACCTCCCAAGTAGCTTGAAATAATCATCTTTGGCCTTTTTAATACACCTGTAACATAAATGTGACAAACAATTGCATGGGAAGGTGATAAGGGGATTTGTGTACATCATAATTTTTTTTAAATTATTTTTCAATTCATCTAGATGCATAAAAATCATATTCTCTCTCATCAGGTTTAAACTAGTCTATTTGGGCAATCTATGAGTGCCTTACACTCTTAAGAATGATTCATAAAGGAAAGGATTTGGATGAACATAAAAATTCCATGAATCATGAGTTTATATGGGTTTTATATTATTCAAAATATTTTTATCCACCATTCATCCTTTCTTTGGAGATATGAACAAGTTTAGGAGACCCTCAAATAATAGACTTTATGTTTGTGAGGTCTAAATAGAGATGAGGTCTGTAGGTGGTGTTTTGAGATTGATTTTGAGTTTAAAATGACCTCCATAGGTCTGATAAATCCAAAATTAATTTCTAAAATTATTATATAACTCTCTCTATCTCTTCAATCCTGTAGTATCCTTTAATTGCTTAAGCTAGGGTTCTTGATCATACTAGCTCACCTAACCCTAACTATTATGTTTGCTTCATTTCCTCCACTATCATGGATTAGAAACCTCATGAAATGATTTTATATACTACTTAAAATCTACAAAGATTTCTTGTGGTATTAAATCAACTCCAACTAACCCTTTTCTCATGACTACCCTTGTAGGTCTATGTGTAGTCTTAGACTTGTCTGGCCTGAAATAAAGCTTATCAACATTGGTCTCAATTTTTGATGGTTATGAGGGATAAGAGAGTTCATTTATCCATATGATACCATATTAAAATTATTTTCATTTCCTAAAATTATCCTAGGCATTCAAATCTTTAAAAAAATCAAACTATATCTCTAGAACTTAGACAGGCTTGTGTATCCATTTTATTATGTAGGCAGGGGTTTAAGATGGTCTTAAAAATCTAAAAGACACTCCCTTGCCTTCCAATATATATGAATTATCTTTGAGGTATGTAATATCAACTTTTACCTTCAAAATTTCTTAGACTTTAACTTTACTCCTGAAAATTCATGCTTTCCATGATTTTCTATATGGGCCTATGCTCTTGGATGTAGGTTCTACAAGCGTAAACAAACCTATAAGCTTGTTACATATTATTGCTAACTATGAGACTGTATAAATGTTGTAATATTATTAGGATATTATTCAATTTGAGTTACCTCTTTGTACATACCTTTATATCCTTCTAAATAAGTATTCTCTTTAGGTTGAAATTGGCTTGCTCTTGCTAGTAATGTATAACTGACTACTAAAGTGGTATGACTATATTCTTTGTTTTAGGACCCCACTTTCACATCAATGATAATATCAAGGATTGATAATGTTTGGGAGTGTGGAAATCCTACCTTGGAATCTTCAATACATCATGCTTATATAACATACAATTTCCTTTTTATACCTTTTTAGGATTGATTGTAGGTGGTGTAGGATGCTTTGAACATTGAGACTTCTATTTAATATTTTAAACTATATGATGGACACCTTGATAATATACAATATTAATTTAAGTCATTTCTCTATCCTTTAAGTTATATTTATCCTATTCTTGTTTTGAGGACAAGTGGCTTTTAGTCCAAAATTAGGACCTACATGTCTGCCACATATAGGTCTTCATTTTGCTTGCATATGCTATTATAGAGTCAATTTATTAAGTTTTAATGATTTCAAATGTATCAAATCTTGCCAAATTATTTTAACCTACCTCAACACTACCTGTATACTTTAATTAAGCACCATGATAGGATAAATTTACTTATTCACATGTACAGGCATGTAGGTCTATTTGTTGGGTACTCATTGATTGTATGGAGCACTAGGTCTTGAGACCAAACCTACTCCACTAGCATTAAAATTTTAAAAAAATTATTACATAGTTTTCACACCTTATTCACCTTTATATACACCATTTAAAACAAGAATATTCCATATTATTTTCAAAAGAGACCTACAAGCCTAGGCAAACTTGTAGGTTTATATTTTGATACAAGAAACTTTTGTAAGGGATGTATTGACCTTTTTAGACTCTGACGTCAATAAAAATTAATGTTTCATGAAATATATAGGAGATCATATCCTCCAACTACTCTTTAACAATACAAAACAATATCTTTCAAACCATTTCCTTGCAAACAACCCTCTCATAGTCTTAAAGTGAAGAACACTAGATGTTGATTGGAAGAATGGTATGAAAGAAAAGAACTTTGATAATATTTTATAGAGTTGTGGAGCATTGGAAATAATTAAAACATGATGGAGTACCTTCATAAAAATTCATTATTTATTAAAGACCGTAAAACATTCATGAGTCCAAAATAGCCACCCTACAAACTAAGAATAATAGAGTCTTCTTGTCAAATTGATGGCACACATGCCAATAAAGTTTTGATAATGTTATGAGAGTGACTTTTATACTTCTAAGGATCATTAAAATCTACTCCGATGCTTCAACAAGTTCATTCCTTCACTTGAGAGGCCCAAAACTAACCCTATCATAGTTTTGATCCTTAAAAAATCACCTTATCTCCTTAGTGATTGTTCATAAATATAAATAAATCAATAAAATTACCAAATCAACTAATTATAATCCCATAAGGTTCCCCAAATCTAGTCAAAATCTTAGCCTCTAACTCTACCTGTACGGCTTGTATCATACATTTGAAAATGGCCTTCATGATCTTGTGAAGGGAGAGATGGGAGAGAGGAAGATTTTTATATAATTTTGAGAATTAAAAATTCTTTACATGATCTATTATGACCTATGGAAGATTAAGGGACATTATAAAACCATTTTTTCTTGCAAGTGATCTTAAAAAGTCCATACAAGTACCTTAACTCTCTTCTTTAACATTGAAACTAAAGATTATGACTTTTATCTGACTTGATGATAAGTGAGGTATTTATATAAATATTATAAGGTCATTGGGAAGTGTGTTTTATGTATGTTTCACTTGGGGATTTTTACATACATGAAAATTATCCCAAAATCACCTTTTTCCTTATAAACCGCTACCTTAAAGTCCATAAAAGAACCTTAAAGTTTACAAACATGCATGAAATGTTATTTGAAGGTGATGTTGTCACCAAATATTTCAACCTATAGGAGGGTATTCAAACTTCCTAAAATTTTTGGCAACATGGGAATACTTCTAGGTATGTGGGTTTACCTATAGCAGAGATAAATCTCTAGGTTTAAGGGCTAACTCCCTGAATATACCCTGAAATGCTTATCACCTACTTAACTAGTTGCTTGTGGGAAAAGAGATATAAGTTTGCATGAAATTAAAATAATCTAAGGGGGTGATATACTATAAGTATTTTCATAATACCATCATACTTATTTCACTAATAAACAAAGCATACAAACTAGCTTCCATGTCTCAGAAGATTCTAACATAAATGTTTCAAATAAAGGTGATATGCATGAGACAACACAAGGTAAGTGAATATAGAGGGTATATTTTACACTCTAATAAAAATTTACACTTAAAAGGATCCTAACACATTATCTACACTCTACATGACCTATTAGAATAGGAACAACTTGCATCAAACATGAAAGGATTGAGAGAAAGTAAGGATAGATGATTATCTCTTAATCATTCACTATACATATCTTTGAACACTTATAAAAATGTTTATGGACTCAAAATCATACTTGAATTTAATTTTTAAAGGCAAAATACAATGTTAAAACTAGTAAGGCTTTGCCATACATGGTGTGGTATTAGTCTACAAGACCTAAAATGGATATTACTTATAGAATTGGAGAGAGAGGACATGAGAAAGAAGTCTAAGAGTCACTAAGACATGTGTCATGCTGAGAAAAAGAGTTAGAAATGTAGGAGAGAGGAATATGGTATAGACCATGTAAGATTTAATTAGAAAAGTGTCCCTCAAAACATTAAACTCTTAAAATGTGGTGTAGGATCCTCATTTATTTTCCAAGAAACTATTTTCATCATTTGACCTCTTTGGAATGCTTCATAGCAAACTAGGGATAGATGTGGTGATTTAAATGAGAGTGAGGGGTTGTATAAATTCTCCAACATGCATTGGAGGTGTCCTTAATCATCAAGATTCTTCTGGGCATGAGTTATCACTACCTACAATCCAAATAACTCCTCTTTCACTCACCTTGCACAATTAGCATCAAAGTTGCCTTCAATTTTACAAACCATTATATATAGAGGAGTGTATGTCAATTTTAAATATCCCTCATGGATACAGATTCCTCAAATAGACCTTAAAAAGGCATCCCACTCAGAGTTTTCACCTTCTCACTTTATTTTTCTCTATGCCAATTTGGATTGGTTGAGATGAAAGCACTTGCAGAGGAACTTGTGAGATTTTTTGATGCATGAAATGGACATAAGGGGTTATATTAGGTCTGAACCTATATCCCAAAGTGAATTTCATCTCATGAAACCCTTTTGTACCTTCACAACATATAAAACTATCAAGAAAATCCCATTTCCACCATTTTTATATAAGTAGGGTGAATTCCAAATAGATGGGAAGGATACTTGGAGAGTACTCTACAAGATTAGATCACTTTCATGCTCATTATATCCAATATATGTGCATCTCCTTCTTCATTTTCCCAATCGGGTCACTATCAAGGGTTTAGGGTCATTTTTCCCTCTAATGATTATTCATACAAGTTTGACATTCAACTTATGAAAAATTTCCACAAAACCCTTATTAAATATATTCTCTAACATCTCCTAACTTCTTAGACCCACATGTTAAGTGTCCATGTAGGTGTGAGCTCTTAACTTTGCCTTCTCGAGTTCCTTTTTCCATTCTATGTAGGTTTGAGTTGGCTTAAGTCAAAATATGCCTTACCTATGACTTCACCTACACACCAAAAGTTTTATTATGACTCATACCTATCCATTAAGGTATTTTAAGGCTATAAAAATTTAATTTGGTAATATAAGTGATATTTGACCTCCTTTAGACACAAGGTCTAGACTAGGCTTATGGATGCTGACTATGTTTATCCCCTCATCACCTATTTTGAGTGTTTTGTCATGTATGTGAGGGAATTTTTAGGTTTGTCCATGCATATTTCCACTTTTTAAACCATAATTAATTACACTTAAGACTCTTAATTCATCCTTTCATCAAATACTCTCCAAGTTTGTAATTTTCCTATTTCCTATAGTACCCTCTATCTGAGATAGAACAAAGGGTATATCCTATATCTTCTCAAGACAAATGAAATTATGGGTGGATAAAGGGGATTATTAAGGTGATATACACTAATTTATATAGTTATTTCACACACATAGACCTTATAACTCCATAAAACCCCAAAATAGACTCTTAGATTGGCCGATTGTGTAGGATTTTTAAATATGGATTGTGTATTGCATTATTAAAGCCTTTCCATACCTTGATTCTACTGTATGAGTGTCTCACTAGGATAGTTTATCAATGGTTAATGTTATAGAAACCAAATTACCACCTAAACCTTGAAAAACACTCCAAAATACACCTTTTTCTTTGATTGGGTACAAGTGTTGACTGTGTATGACTATATTTCATCTTAGGAAAGAGGTGTCTATAGGTAGAATTTGCATATTAGACATTGATTTATTGATTCTCCATATTATATGTATCTAATTCCATATTATATTCATTTAAATATATTCACATCATGTCTATGCTGTGTCAACATCCATAACACCATGCTCCATCTCACGTCAACTACAATCAACTGTAGTTGACCACTAATGGGATAAAAGTGGTCCTGTAGGTGTGTTTTAGCCTAAAAAATTTGTGCTTAACCCCATTGAATTTATATGAGGTCTTATGATCAAATAAAATGGATTTTTATTATGATTTTAGGCCTAATGTCACTAAGGTCCACTTCATGGATTTATGAGTCACCTACAATCAAGCAGTAGGTGAATTGTCTGAGCACTGACACACTTGTAGGTGTGGTCAAGATCAAAACCCTATATTACATCCAACCTTAATGTTATTTAAATACTTGGAGTGTAACTACAATAAATAGGACCATTTATCATGGATTAATTATCTTACATTGACATCTTGGGATGTGAAGGTCACTATAAAGTTCAAATCTTGTAGAAGACACTGAAAAGCTATAGTGAACAAATGCCAAGAATGGAGGCCTCATAACATTCTCCTTACTTGTCCATCCTCCAAATTATTTTGGAAGTTATCTCCCCTATATAAGGGTATAATATTAAATCATAATTTTTTTTCTAGGCTTCATGTTTGTTCCTCATATTTCATCCTCAAAAGTGGCAAGGGCTTTCTTTTAGAGCTTTTAGGGAACTTGTCTCTAAACTCAAATTTATTCATATGCACATGGCCTTTCAAATATACCTAATAGTATTATGATTCAAATATGATATTAATTAAATTTATAAATTCCTCAACCTATATGAAGATTTAAAACATGTCCACACACTTCTTATGCACATTTTCAATTCTCTATGAGAACCCATGTAGGTGGACATCTTAGTACACAAAGCAGTGGAGGTAGGTTGTTGAAAATGAACATGGTTATGGAATTTACACAAATATTATACCTATTAAAGGTCTTAAATGAATATTTAAAACCTTAATGAACTTAAGACCAACTACAATGCCTCCATTCAATGTGATTACTCTTTTATAAGACACAAATAGGTGCACACTAATGTTGCAGACCTGAGTATGTTGGAAAACTAGCTGTCATATGAAAACCTATGTTATTGGAGTGGTTTATATTGATTTATCCTATGAAATAGTGTGTTAATCACCTTAAAACATCTCATTAATCTTTCATGAACATGTTCAAGGCCTTACACATCTCACTTAGTTGACTATGTATGATGGTCATGAAGCAAGTTGATTGGATTATATATTTCTTAACTACAACTCAATGTGAGGACATTTATAAATAATTTTGGAAGATATGAGGTGATTTTAAATATGTGGTAAAAATGAAACTAAAATTATCACCTTCATCTAAATCCTATACAAGGAAATGAAACCTCTACAAATGGTGAAATCTTGTCTGCAACTCTATGTGATGTCAACTTGTAAACTTGAGATGTTTTACTCATCAAATAAAATAAAATAATGAAAACAAAGATAGAAAATATATGAGAAATATTTCCATCTACTCTAGAAGTAATTTAATTATCTAGATTTTATGGACCTACCCATATAAGAAGGAAACCTATAGGGTACGTGAAATAACATGCATAAATAGATAGTTAACTTCTAAAGGATGGTTCATAAATAATAGGAAGATAATACATGAAATCATACCATGAAATTGAAGTGGAATAAGTTTAATATCACCCCATAAGAATATTTGACCTAGAACCTCTTCTATTGACTGTATCAAGATGAAAGCTATTGACTAGTTCTGCTTGCCTAGTGGAATGATAGAGAGATAAAATGGGTTTGGTATAATTTTAGCACATATAAAGAATATAAATAATGTAAATGGAGTAAAGGAAGATGAAGGGTCACTCCATAAGATTCTTCCATGTGCCACTCTCCCCCATAGGATATACAACTTTCAAAACTCCTTTTTCACTTGTTGAGGTTTAAATATATATTATAACACTTTTATACCATTTAGCACTATAAAAACTTCATTTATGACCCATTTATGACCCCTAAGTGACATAAAATTACATAAAGACTAATATTGACTATGACCAAGGATATAATCACATTAAATCACATCAAATGAACTATGACACACCCTATAAAATTATAATATACCATTATATCAAGTTTTGGACTATAGGGGGTTACTCATTTTGACTTGTGGTCAAAATGATCAATAGGTGATTAAAGCATGAATAGACCTTGAACGACACCTAATAACCTATGACACTTCTTAACAAAGTTTCATCACTCCATGACATAGATAGAACATGACTAGATCATAAAAAGACCTTACCTTAATTTCTCCAAAATTACCTTAAACCATGCTAATAAGGTTTTATAAAAATCTATCTAAGGCTATTAAAACATTAAAAATCTATGAACAAGGTTAGAAAAACATGAAACTTAAGTTTTCACCTATAGGGTTTAATATTTTGACTTTGGGGGTCAAAATTGGTGATTAATAGGGGTATCATTCCTTATATGATAAATGGACTAGTATCCTTGTCCTTCCATTGGGTAATGGAGTCATCTGTTCTCAATTTTAGACTTGAATAGACCTTGACCATGATAAGATAAGGTGATTTGACCTCCAAAAACACACAATAAAGATAACACACACTAAGAAAAGGAAAAACACACACACATGTGCTATTAAAAACTTAGGGAACACCAAAAAAAACATGATAAAACTATGTATAAATAACTTGAACTTGTCTTCTTCCTCTTGGGTCAAAGGGGAAGTTTTTACTATTTCTTGCTCTATGAGATGAAGAATGGAATGAAGCAAGGTGTCACTTAAATCTTGGTATTTTTATTTTAATCCTTTCCTTTAATGATAATATTATTATCATGTTATTAGATGGAGTGATAGCTATAACATCCTCAATCTATCCAATACAAGATATAGACCATTGAAGAGTCTCAAATTGATCACAAATCTCCTTGAACTTCTACCACATATAATCTTGGTCTATGAAGGTAGGAACAACTTCAACCACTATTAATTTTTCAAATTCAATCTCTTGATCATATTCAAGAATGTCATAGTCATTATAGATTTCTCCATCATGGACTTGAAACACTTGGTGGTGTTCTTTAAGACATGTTTGCTCACTAGGAACGTCACATTCCTCATCAACACCCTTATTTTGCTCTCCTATAGGTGATAACTTCTCAAAACTTCCATATTACTTGAACATGTGAAAATAGGTCTACCACATGTCCTTAAAATATCCTTGAACCTATTCATGAGACTCAACAAAATTATTTTATATGATGTTCTTCTCAAAATATTTTTCTTCTATGTCTTAATCAACCTCTTCATTGGCTAAGGTAGAAATCTTGGCACTCTCTTCATGTATAAATACAACCTCATCAAGATCATATCTTTCTCTATTCAAGAATACTGATTTATGTTTGTCTTCATTAAGGGGAGTGAAAATGGTGAATTCTTCATCATAGACACTTGAATCATCTTCATAAACTATAACTATAGCTTGATCCTCTTTACTTACCTCCCATAGGATAGGTTCCTCTTCAAGAAGGGATGTGATGGGAGGATGATGAGTAAGTTCATGAGTTAGAGAGGGAGAATGAGGTAAGTTAATGGTTCATTAATGGGCTTGGTAATGAAGGGAGTCCTTTTTAAAATTGGGGTCTTGGATATGGAGGATTCTTGAAGTAAATCTTGGAGAGATAGAAAATTGAGTTGGGAAATGGAAGAGACATTATTTTCAACAATAACCTCATCTTTCTCATGGTCTTATTGAGCATTTTCAATATCTACAACTTTTTCTTCAACCGTATCAATTATAGTCTCATTCTTGTTTTGAAAACATTCTTGGATAGACCTCTAAGATGGACAAGCTAGAGGTTCTTGAGGAAAGGGAAATGGGGCTTGATTAGTCACAAATCTCTATTTGTCTTCAACCTCTTGATTTTGGCTTTCTTCCTCCTTTATATTTATCTTTAAATATTTAATTTACCTATCTATATTCTCTTGGAATAACTTCTCTTAAAGATGGTTAGTGACCTTATTGGGATAAGGGACACAAGAGGGATGGTATGAGGTATAAGAGGAATCTTGAGGAGGGATGGGAGAGACTTGCATAGGTTTAGATTCTTATTTAACTTCTACTCCCCAATATATACTTATCTTACCTTGATCACTACATAAATTCACCACTTTATTCCATCTTTGAGTCTTGAAATAATTCTTAGGGGGTTCTTGAGGAAAATAAGTAGCATTTTGGTTCTCAATAATGCGTTACTTAATGATAATATTTTCCTTCTTTTGAATGCTCTCTTGGATTGAATTACAAGAAGGGAAGATTTGAGGAACACATGGAGGACTTAGAACACTTGAAATTTCACTTAGTAAGGTCTATTTGGGAATAATGGGTGGTATATATGAGGGTTGAGGTGGTGTGTATGAAGACATATAAGTATGATGGAGTTGGACTTGCTATTCTTCATGGTTACTCAGCTTATCCTCAATGCTTTGAATGAGACCACTTACATCCATCATCTCACTTGAAAAGCTTTTTCAATTTGATCTCTCAATAGGTGCCCATTCTTATTTCATTAAATACAATGAATCTCTCATGTCATGAATGAGTTGACTAGGGATATCTTGACCATATTCCCTTTATGTATTAAGATCTACCATGAACCTCTCATAGCCTAAGATAATTTGCTTCAAACTTGGAATGAACTTATTTGAGAGGTGACTATGTTGGATAATAACATATTGAGATTTAGAAGGCTCATCATATGACTGGTATGACTCATGACAAGGCTGATAAGGATCATAAGATTAATATGGATCATATTGGGGTTGATAAGGCTTTTATAAGACTGATAGGGAATACTATAGGCTTGAAGAGCTTCACCATATTTCATGAAATTGAACTCTACTTAAAACTCAACCATAACAACCTCATCATGATAATTAAATGAAACACAAATGAATTTTAAAAAGTGATTGGGCTGATAGAACCAATTGATCATTCATAGAGTCACTATTGATGTTTTGAATGCCTCTAAAGGCTGATAGGTAGAAGAACAACACCAAGAATTATTCCACAACTTTGGACCTTAATCTCACTGAGCATGCCAAAACTATCATCAATAAATTTTTCACCCTTCGAAAGGTATATAAATCCTTAATTTTTTTATGTAACATGAAAATAGCTTAAGGTTGTGGGGCCCTATTGGAGAGGTGAATTTCTAGGTTAAAGGGATAGATCTCATTTATGAATCACTTAGGCTCAAAAGCTAATCTACTACTTTCTAGGAAAAGGGAGAGAAACCTAATATAATGGGGTAATTCACAAAATATGATTTGACCACTATCAAACAACTATGATTTCACTTCAAACAAGAGGCTAACCTAAACATGACACTAATCTAAATTTGCATCTCTACATCAATATTTCTCATGAAGCTTTGTGAAAGAAGCTTGAGCTAGGACTAATAAATAGGTTATGACATGACACTAATGAAAATAAAACTCATTAAACCCATACACACTCCATTTAAAAATTTCAAGAGACCTTCAAAAAGGATTCCAAAGTGAACATGAATACTAAACAAGGACAAACATGCCAAAGAAAAAAGAATATCACTTAGCAAGATCAAATCATCAAACATGCATATTGAAACTAGTCCATGGAGAAGGTAAAACTAGATTATTATCATTTATCAAAAGCTGAAAAAGGTTAGGGCTTCATCATACCTAGGTGGAGGATACAAATTTAGCCAATTAAGGCTCAATATATAGAGAAAGTGAGAGAAGAAGAGAAAGGTATATGAGAGATAGAGAGACAAGTGTATAAAATGAGTTAAAAAAATAAAAGGGTATGAAACTAACCAATCAAGTCTTCAAAGACAAGTATTAGTCTTTTGAATATGCTATTTTACTCCAAGTGGCATGGAAGTTTTAAACTTTGCTTGACACCTTGCCCAACTCTCCAAAACTACCCTTTGTCTTGGCTTGTGTAATGAAAAGTGGCCTTATTGATGGTTAGTTCATGTTGAGTTACATATTTTATCTTCTCTTGACACATTTAACCTAATCTCTAAATTTTATCTTTGACACATCACTTCATTCTCTTTCTAGGTGTCTATAAGTCTCTTCATATCACTAGGCCAATCTTGCTTATAAGTGTCAAAACTTGGATTCATCTTCTCTAATCAATTATCTCTATATGGATGGTTTATTCACATCATATTAGATCAAAAAAATCAATTTTAAGTCTTAAAATAACTCCAAGAACTCATTTTACTCCAAAAGTTCCAATTAGACCTATTTTCCTTGTATCCCTAAAATCATGCAATCCTCCTTGTGTAAAGAAGTGTATGAATGATATTGTGAAAAATAAGGAATATTTGAGGACCCAATATGGTTTTATATCTCCATGCCAAGTTTTATGTCTTGAGGGTGAGTGGAAGTGTCCTTTTGATCCATTTATCTCTCTTAAATAGGTCTTAATTAGGCCTCTATGCCTAGAGATTGAACTTTGGATCCATAGTTTCCCTACACATTTTAAACCTAAAAAAACATGGACCTAGTTTTATTACCTCTTGAGGATCCTCCATGTCAAATTTGAGATTTTGACACCTTGTACGGGCCTCCCAAGTAGCTTGAAACAATCATATTTGGCCCTTGTCCATACTTGGGAAGGTGATCAAGGGAGTTTTTTACATCATCCATGTTGTTTCAAGGATTTTTCAATTCATCTAGATGCTTAAAAATCATCTTCTCTCTCATCAAGTTGAAACTAGTCATTTTGGGTAGCTTGTGAGTCCCTTACACTCTTAAGGATGATTCATAAAGGAAAAGATTTAGATGAAGATCCAAATGTGATGAATCATGATTTTATATGGGTGTCCTCTTATTACCAATATCTTGAGCCACCATTCATACTTTCTTGGTAGATATGAACAAGTTTAGGATACCCTCGACTAATAGATTTTGTGTTTGTGAGGTCTAGAGAGTGTAGGGGTGGGGGAATCCAAGAACAAACACACCTGTTCTAATTCCACTTGTTAGGATCTTGCTCCTCAGAAAGAGCACAATATGATTACCAAATATAAGCAATTAAATATGCAAAAATAACCAGAAACACAAGTAACTAGAATTCAACAATAGCACAGAATATGAGAGACAATACACTAACTTGTATTAACACTTTACAGAAAAGAATACTACAAAGAGCTGCCACACTCTTCCACTTTACAGAGGTTTCCCACACCTCAAGTGTACAGTAATTCTTCTACACAACACTCTCCTACACAAAAAACGGTCCCAACAACCAACTCACACACAGAATTGGTGTTCACCTCTCCAACCAGTCAGTAATAACCCTGCCGGTACACCAAGCACTCTATAGCACTTCAAGTTGATCTCCCATGAACCTGCAACCTGACAATTCAACAGACCAAACTTACATGTAGATCCCCTATGAGCTTGCAACAACCTGCAACTCAATGATCTTACAATTGGAAGGAACTCTTCCTTTCTATCTCATACTTATACAATACATGCCAATGGGTCTATAAATAGATCC
Organism: Torreya grandis; assembly: GCA_037957365.1. NCBI lineage: Eukaryota > Viridiplantae > Streptophyta > Pinopsida > Cupressales > Taxaceae > Torreya > Torreya grandis. The sequence continues at coordinate 1,178,188 of JARHVA010003202.1, read as the reverse complement.
CTAACTTAAACAATAACTTAGACTCTTAATTTAGACAATTATCCTCGTAGCTCAAGACTCTAACTGGTCTTAACATGCAAACTCTTCATTCACTTAACTAACTGTCTGTGCAACGAACAGTTCTGGAACACACAGGTGACCGACGCCGATCCCTGCTTGCCTGGTTCTGCCGACGTCGGTCGACTTCCTGCCGTCGCCGGTGGCCTTCTGCACTGGTCACGACCGACGTCGGTCCTGATGCCGATGTTGGTGCTCCTGGATCTCAGCAACCTTCTGTTCCTACTGTTTGCAAAGAGTTGAAGCTTTTAGCTCCACAACCTAACAATCTCCCACTTGGAGATAAACAGCTGCAACCTGTACATGTACCTGTACTCCGTCTAGTTTGTTCCCTTGGCTTTGTATCCCTCCTCAAGATCACTCTTGAAGACCAACCACCACAAATCCTGTAGTGCAAAACCTGTCATCCAAATTACCTACCACATCCGCATCTACAACCATGTAGATAAGAACTTGACCCTGCATAGCATGTGCACCTGCTGCTGGTCCCACTGAACTGCCCTTCAGTATTACTTTCCCGGATTGACTCCAAACTTGTGACAACTCCCACTGCTTGGGAAAACTCAGGTTTAGTACATACCATGCACTTAACCTCATTATGTGAATCAAGACACCTGTTCTGTGAACTGTCCAACCATCGGTGTGCTAACCGGTCTCACACAATCATCCTGAAACAAAGTCAACAAGACCTCCATGTCTCTAGAACACACTCATGCCAAAGAATCTTGCTGCTCCCAGATTCTCCATGACACACCCCTGAACTAGCTTTACCTTTAGTTCAGCAATACCTGTATATGTAACCCTACAACAAGCACATCATACAGAAATAGGATAATGTAGCTAATATTATCCAACCTGGTAAAGAGAAACACAATGATCAAACCTCCATTGCCCTGCAGCTAATACAAGACCATATACCCTGATCTTCCATCTCACGTATCCATTTCCGCTCTTCTTCATCCTGAACATCCATTCGTCTCTCAGTGCTTACTTCCAGATGGCAACTCTACCCAAAACACCTATTTGGTTCTCCTCCAAGGAATCACATCCTCATCCATGCCAAGCTCCCACTGTTTCCTGGATCTACCTGTTCTGCTTCTTTAACAACTTCCTGGTTCTATACCATAAGTGAGCAACAAGTAGTGTAAAGAAGGGAAATGACGAATTTAAGAACTTACTTACGCCTTCAGTCCTCCATATGGGCGCTTGAGACTCCATGACAGCTAGCTGTCCACCCAAAATTTGTCTTAGTGACCGATGCCGGTCACATCTCAGTCTGCAGCCGACCGATGTCGGTTCCCTGTGACTGCCACCTTGCCGACGTCGGTTTCCCCTGGCCGACGCCGGTCATTATCTGCTTCGAGTCACCGACGTCGGGCTGCACATAGCTGACATCGGTCCCTATTTGGATGTCGACGTTGATTTTCCTGCCGACGTCGGTCTCTGTGTTTTTCTAGTGAGACCTGACTTTTTCCCGCGAGCTCCTTTTGGATCAAACCCTTGTCCAAATCACCCTTGCTCTGCTCAGAATTCCTCTGCATCTTGTGCTGAACTCTATCCGTCACCTTCTCCTTGAAAACCAAGGCTTTTCTGTTCTTGTCACTAACATCGGATTCCTCAAGAAACGTCACCTTCTTCTTCTGCATACAGAAACCACGATCCATGCCTTCCAAATCCGAAAGCATACTCTTTGACTCAAGAACAAGCATCTCCTTCTTATCTATGTGACCAAGCCTATTAAGCCACATCTCTGAATCTACAGTTGAAGTAGATAACCCAGAAAGAGAATCAGTAATACAAGTAGATAGATAAAGCGTACCTACTTTCTTACCTCTAGCTACAACAAGTGTACCCTTGGTAACCTTCCAAGAGTCCGCTGTGAGAGTTACTGTGCAACCCTCATCACCCAAACTTCTAACAAAAATCAAATTCCGCTCCAGAACTGGGACATGCATGACCTCCTTTAACACCCATGTGTCACCTGTCTACAATTTCAGCTTCACTTTTCCTTTGCCAACAATCTGACAAGGCTTACCATCCCCTACACAAATTTCTCCAAAGTCTCCCTGGACATACTCATGAAAAAATTCCCTATGTGGGGATGCATGAAAAGAGGCACCAGAATCTAAAACCCAAGATTCTACTTTATCCAAAGAACATACCAGAGCATCTTGTGCAATGTAATCCACAACATCTGCTTCTTCTCCATGTCCTTCATGATGATCTTCACCTGATCTGCAATCTCTCTTTAAGTGCCCTTGCTTTCCACATTTCCAGCAGGTTATTCTGCCATACCTGGACTTGGATCTTCTGCCTATCTTCGACCTTGATCTCCCACACTCTATCTTCTCTCTTGGCCTTCCTCTGCCTTCAACACTCAAAGCATCTCCTGATGATTCACCTGTGCTTTTCCTGCGTATCTCTTCATTCAAGATCACACTCACAACATCATCCACTTTTAAGACTTTTGAAGGAGACACAGTATTAGAAACTGCCATTACCAAACCTTCCCAACTTTCAGGTAATGAACACAAGATTAAGAGAGCTCTAATTTCATCATCAAATACAATATTGACTGAACTTAACTGGTTTACCAAACCATGGAAATCACTAAGATGGCTATGAACAGATCCACCTTCCAACATTTGCAAATTAAATAAACGCTTCATAAGAAATACCTTATTAGAAGCTGAGGGTTTTTCATACAAATTTGCCAAAGATTCCATCAACTCCACCATTGTCTTACACTGTGATAAGCTGAAAATCACAGATGATGCAAGACTCAATCTAATAGATCCCAGAGCCTTCTGATCAAGAACCTCCCATTCTTCATCCTTCATATCCGAGGGTTTGCAATTAACCCCACCCAACGGTAAGTACAAATCTTTCTGATACAGATAGTCCTCAATCTGCATCCTCCATAATTGGTAGTTCTTGCCATTAAACTTTTCCATTTGTAGCTTACTGTCTTCTGCCATTGCTCAACTCCCACTCAAACAGAAACCCTGTGAGTAACCTGTAATCAAAACACACTACCCAGATCTAAACCAATCTGTTAGTATCCCAACCAAAAGCTCTGATACCAGTTGTAGGGGTGGAAATCCAAGAACAAACACACCTGTTCTGATTCCACTTGTTAGGATCTTGCTCCTCAAAAAGAGCACAGTATGATTACCAAATATAAGCAATTAAATATGCGAAAATAACTAGAAACACAAGTAACTAGAATTCACCAATAGCACAGAATATGAGAGACAATACACTATCTTGTATTAACACTTTACAGAAAAGAATACTACAAAGAGCCGCCACACTCTTCCACCTTACAGAGGTTTCCCACACCTCAAGTGTACAGTAATTCTTCTACACAACACTCTCCTACACAAAAAATGGTCCCAACAACCAACTCACACACAGAATTGGTGTTCACCTCACCAACCAGTCAGTAATAACCCTACTGGTACACCAAGCACTCTATAGCACTTCAAGTTGATCTCCCATGAACCTGCAACCTAAAATTCAACAGACCAAACTTACATGTAGATCCCCTATGAGCTTGCAACAACCTGCAACTCAATGATCTTACAATTGGAAGGAACTCTTCCTTTCTATCTCATACATCTACAATACATGCCAATGGGTCTATAAATAGATCCCTAACTTAAACAATAACTTAGACTCTTAATTTAGACAATTATCCTTACATCTCAAGACTCTAACTAGTCTTAACATGCAAACTCTTCGTTCACTTAACTAATTGTCCGTGCAATGAACAGTTCTGGAACACACAGGCGACCGACGCTGGTCCCTGCTTGCCTGGTTCTACCAACATCGGCCGACTCCCTGCCGTCACCGGTGGCCTTCTGCACTGGTCATGATCGATGTCGGTCCTGATGCCAATGCCGGTGCTCTTGGATCTCAACAACCTTCTGTTCCTACTGTTTGCAAAGAGTTGAAGCTTTTAGCTCCACAACCTAACAGAGAGATATGAGGTATGTAGGTGGCGTTCTAAGTATGATTTTGAGTCATCAATGACCTCCATAGGTATGATAAATCCAAAATGAATTTTTCACATGATTATCCAACTCTCTCTATCTCTTCAACCTGTATTAGCCTTCAATTGCTCAAGCTAGGGTTCGTGAGCATACTAGCTCCCTTGACCCTATTGTGTTTGATTAATTTCTTCCATTTTTAGGGATTATAAACTTCATGAAATGATATTATATACTCTTTAACATCTCATAAAATTCCTTATGGTCTCAACTCAACTCCAACTAACCATTTTATCATGACTACCCTTGTAGGTCTATGTGTAGTCTTAGACTTGTTTAGCCTAAAATAAAGCTTATCAGCACTGGTCTAAATTTTTCATGGGTCTAACGGATAATGGAGTTAAATTGTCCATATAAAAACATATTCAAATGGTTTTCCTTTCCTCAATTTATCATAGGTCTTCAATTCTTCAAAACAAGAAAATTATTTCTCAAGAACTTAGGCATGTTTGTGTATCCATTTGACTATGTAAGTAGGGGTTTAAGGTGTTCTTGAAAGTGTAAAAGGAACTCCCTTAACCTAAAATGTATAATAAATATATTTGAGGTCTTTATTATCAAATTTTACCTTAAAAAGTTATCAAACTTCAACTTTACTTCCAAAATGTCACCCTTTCCATGACTATCTATATGGGCATGTGCTCTTGGACTTAGGTTATACAAGCCTAAACAAAATTATAGGCTTGTTACATATTCTTTCTGACTATGAAATTTCATAAAGGTTTTACTAGTATTATGATATTATTCAATGTGAGATACCTCTTTTCACATAGCTCTATATCCTTCTAAACAAACATTCTCTTTGGGTTGAAATTGGCTTGCTCTTGACAGTAACCTGTAGGTGACTATTAAGGTGGTCTTATTATATTCCTAGTTTTAGGACTCCAATTTCACATATTAAGACTTTAAAATGTTTGTGAGTGTGGAAATCCTACCTTGGCACCTTCAATACATCATTCTTCTACAACATATATTCTCCTTCTCATACCTCTCTAGGCTTCGCTGTAGGTGGTGTAAGATGGTTTGAACATTGAGACTTCTATTTGGTCTTTTCAACTATATCATAGACACCTTGAAAATATCCAATATTCATTTAAGTCCTTTAACTATCCTTTAAGTTCCATTAACCCTATTATTATTTTGAGGACAATTAGCTTTTAAACCAAAATGATGACTTACAGGTCTGCCACCTGTAGGTCTTCATTTTGCTTGCATATGCTATTAAAGATTCAATTTATTTATTTTTAATGCTTGTATATGTTTCAAATCTTGAAAAATTATTGTAACCTACCTCAACACTACCTATAGACTTTAATTAAGCACCATGATAGGATAAATTTACTTATTTACAAGTATAGGGATGTAGGTCTATTTGTTAGGTGCTTATTGATTGTATGGAGCATTAGGTCTTGAGACCAAACCTCTTCCACTAGCCTTAAAATTTTAAAAATATGATTACATAGTTTTCACACCTTATTCAAAATTTTAGACACCATTTCAAACAAGAAAATTTCATATTGTATGTAAAAGAGACCTACAATCCTAGGCACACTTGTAGGTATACATTTTGATATAAGAAAATTTTGTAAGGTCTATATTGACATTTATAGAATCTAAGGTAAATATACATTAATGTTTCATGAAGTATATAAGAGGTTAGATCTTAATAATACTCTTAAATAATAAAAAACAAGATATTTCATACATGTTGGCTAAATTTGGCCCACATACAAAGCTTCTACATGAATGGATGAGCTAAATAGAGTTCTAGATGGAATGAGTGGTACAAAGATCATATGTAGCTTGCAAAAATTTTGAAACACTTTAAGTAAACTTAAAGTGTAGTTTGTAAAATTTTGAAGAAGTAGGTTCTCATGGTGATCAATGCAGTCAAAATCATGGAATGAGTTCACATAGGCCTCAAATACTCATTAGAGCTTTGAAAGATCAAGCAATAGTTCAAGCACAAGTCTATAAGAACCATACCATCATTACACATCATAGAGAAATGGACTAGTCATCTCAATTGTGCATTTTATAATTATTATTAGAAAACATCTTAGGCCAAAATATCACATGGACATGAATTTATTCATGCCTATATCATGCTCTACAAATTTCATATCTTGATGTCTTTTCTAACTCAAGATATAAAGCTTCAAAGTTAGACTTATAGAGTAAGACGTACATAGGGACATCAAGTTAAATCTATAACAAATAGCCATTTGAATTCAAATATCCCAAGGTTGAATGCATTTCTAACAAGTATCCAAATCTTGAAAGCTAAGATCAAATCTAAAGGTTAGTGAGTGATCAATGATGTTAGTGGGTCTTGAAGATCCAATGATGTGTATTTGATCATGCATCAAAGATCAATGATGAGTATCAAGTTAAAAAGTCAGGATGAACATGTGGTTGACAATTGTCAAGATCTTAGGTGGCTGAATGAAGATCTAATAGTGCACAATGACTAACAAATCTAGTGGGTCCAAGTAGATCGATGGTGCATAATCCATCATATAAAGTAGATCTAATGGTGAGTAATGGGTCAAAAGGTCAATGGATCCTAAGAGCAAATTCACAGGTGATAAGTGTCTTAAGTGCATTAAATTTGTAGAAGATATATGGCTCACATTCAGTTGTATAGAGGGAGATCTAAGGTGCACATGAGGTCAAGGAGTCAAAAAGCTGATAGCAAGATCTTAAGAATGAATGAAGAGCTGATAGATGACATAATTTAAGAAGGCCTAGATCAAGATCAATGGCCATTGTTAAAATTCAAAAGCTAGAGACTTTAAATAGAGGTTAAATATGGTTTAGGTTAAACCAAGAGTAATGTTTCAAAGGGATATGCCATCATTAGATTTTAGTAGAGCAACACTAAGCATGAGATGCAGTCATGCAATCAGGATGGTTAATGATGAAGCTTTGTCACCATTGAAGCATAGTCTTGACCTTTAGTTTGAAGATTTAGAACTTACAGGGCCAATTTTTTGGGGACACAATATTGTTTTATGACTGTGATAATTATTCTTTTAATATTTGTGTAGATAATGAGTTCTTGACTTTCATAAATTCTTAGAGGCAAAAATATGTCTTTCTGTGCCTAATAGAGATCAAAGATGGGTAGTTAGTTGTTGAAATGAGATCAAGCAGCCTACATATCTCCATTGCAATTATGGCTATATGAAAACCAATAAATGGGATTTGTTTTCATCTATAATATACATATGCTATAATATTGCAATAGGGGGCAAAATATGGTTATGGAGAAATGTCTCATTTGTTGACATGGCTATATCATCAATAAAGCAGGTACTTACCACCACTCAAAGTAGACATCACATGGCTCTATTAGAATTATAGATATGAGGATTCTCCTCTCATGAAAAGTGAAAGCAAGTGGAAGATGGTGTGGAATATTAGAGCAAAGAGATTTGGTGGTTAAGAAGCACTTGGAGAATTCAATACTATTTAGATCTTAAGGATCTTTCATCCTTGAAAGGATCATGACCCATCATATTCAAAATAGATTCTTGTCTTCTAGTGTATTTCTCAACTAATGAGAAGAGCTTGAAAAATATTAGAGTAAATGAAGGCTATTTTGTCTATGATGTATTAACTTAATTTGATAAAAAGATGGTGGAGCATTCATTGAAAGTGGTAGCTCATTGATTATTCTTAGTTAACATGATCCCTCTCTTCTCTTTTCCCCTTTTCTATAGATCACCCATTCTTTCTAATTTTTAATGATACTCATTTTGTGGAGTATCAAGGGAATCTTTGAGATATTGCAAGATATTATCCTCTTGATTTGGATAAACCCTATCAAGCATTTATAATAACTAACTCTAGATGCAATAAAAGAATTTCTTTACCTATCTCTTGCCTTGGATCTATGTTGAGTGAGTTGTGCATGATGGCATTATGTGAAGGAGAATATTCCTTATCCATTGTCCTCATTTATGACCTCCTTTAGGGTGTTTTCAAGCTATTTTAGGTTTGGATTAGTGTTCTACTTGAACCTAGTCCATGAAACACTTATGCAATCAATTGGTCTATGAGGTTGTGTGAGTTAACACTATCTTGTACTGATCTAGTGTAGGTTCAAGATTATGGAAGTTTCCCATTATTATTTGGTGCATCACCTTTTATCCTTCTTAGAATATATTTTCCATGTGATAACATTAGTTTAGGTTATTCATTAGAAGAAAGTCAACCTTCTCCAGAGGTTCAAACCCACATAGGTTATCCATAGCCTAGGGTTGTCCTAATATTATGGCTTAGTTGGAGGGAGCCTAAATAAATATCTCTAAGGGTGTATATTAATTCCATAACAATACCATTTCCATGAAAACAACCCTCTTATAGTCATAAAGTGAAGAACACTAGATGTTGTTTGGAAGAATGGTATGAGATAAAATCACTTTGAGAATATTTTATAGAGATGTGGTGCATTGGAAAGAAGTGAAACATGATGGATAACCTTCATAAACATTCCTTATTTATTGAAGAACTTGAAATGTTCATGAGACCGAAGTAGCCACCTTGTAAATTGAGAACAATAGAGTCTTCTTATCAAATTAAGGACACATGTGGTAAAAAAGTGTTGGATAATGTTATAAGAGTGACTTTAAGACTTTTAAGCATCATTAAAAACTATTCCCATGCTTCAAAAAGTTCATCCCCTCACCTGAGAGGCCCAAAACTGACCCTATCATGGTTTTTCTCATCAAAAAATCACTTTATCTCCTTAAATATTATTCATAAAGCTAAATAGATAAATCAAACTACCAATTAAAATAATTATAATCTCATAGGGTTCCCCAACTTTGGTCAAAATATTAGCCTCTAACTCTACCTATACAACCTATACCATGTATTTGAAAATGGCCTTCATGAGCTTGTGAAGGGAGCAATGGGAGAGAGGAAGAGTTTTATGTAGTTTTGAGACTTGAAACTTATTTCCATGGTGATGGGAGAGAGGAAGAGTTTTATGTAATTTTGAGACTTGAAACTTCTTTCCAAGCTTTATTATAACCTATGGAAGATGAAGGGACATTTTTAAACCATTTTTAATTATAAGTTATCTTAACAAGTTCGTACAAGTACCTTAACTCACTTATTTGGAATTAAAACTCAAGATTATGAATTTTATTTGACTTGATGATAGTTTGATAGTTATTTGACTAATCCAAGGTCTTTGGGAGGTGTTTTTATGGGTTTTTCACTTGGTTATCTTTTACATATATGAAAATTAGCCCATAATCACCTTTTTTAATTATAAAACACTACCTTACAGTATATAAAAGAACCTTAAAGTTTCCAAACATGCATGAAATGTTATTTTAAGGTGATTAAGGCATTAAAATATATTTAAAGATATCTAAAAACCTATGACACTTCTTTACCAAGTTTTATCACTCCATGACATGGCTAGACCACTACAAGACCATAACAAAACCTTACCTTAATTTCTCCAAAATTTCCTTAAACCATGCTAATAAGGTTTTATGAAGAATTTTTAAAGGCTATTAAAACATGAAAAATCTATGAATAAAGATATCAAAACATGACACTCAAGTTTTCACCTATAGGGGTTGACATTTTGACCTTGGGGGTCAAAATTTATCAACAGTTACAATGAGAGTAACTTCTCAGGACTAATTATTTAATATTACACTATAATAAAAAATATTCTAAGGATTATTATGGATGAGATAAAATAAACTTGTGTTTTTGATGTACTATGAGCTACGTGGAAAGTAAAATCATTATATAATGTTGTCTAATGGATTAATTATTGGGGTAATACCCCTGACACCATGACCTAGGTAAAATTGAAGATCAATTTTCCTAGAATGATAGCTCTTGTGAGTTTTAAAACTTATGAAACATAGTTTATAGGAAATCAAGAAATTAAAAAAATAAAATGAAATTCAAAATTAAATCACAAAATAATATTTTCATGTATAGAAATAATAAATTAATCTAAAATCTTAGGACAAAAATTAGAAAATTAATTCTTGAAAATGTAATAGTTCACTAGTATGATTTACCATATCTTTTATTTAAAAATTTATATGATTTTATAATAAGTGTAAAACTAGATAGAGAATCAAAATGCTAAAGACATACAATTGTTAACAATTCTAATTTTTTAACTTTCTAAATACATACACATGCCATTTATAGAAAAAATTATGAATAAATGTACTTAACTTGAATGTGACTTCCTATTGATTGCTATTAATATCTTATAGTGTGAAAAAAAATGTGGGGATGTGATTATGTCTAATTAGTGAAAAAAAAAAAAAAATTCTAGATAGGTCGGTGTTCCTTGGATGACAACATAAACTAATCATTTATGTTGACTATGGACTTTTCCTAGTTGATTATGATTAAGGACTAACAATAAAAATAGAGAAAATAATAATTGTGTGAATGTAGGATAATGAAAATAATCTCAATATATTCCATGACAACACACACTTTCTAGCTAACAACATAATCTAGTTGCATCCATTGACTAGGAGATTTTTGGTGTTGATTATGATGAAAATTAAAATCCTTTTCCTTCTACACATACATTATTTTATTAGAATAAGGTGATTAAATTCATATTTTATATCTTGAAGCCATTAATTCCTCTTATTTTTTGTAAACCCTAGGGCCTTCATGAGAGGTAAAACCTAACAGAATAGATGGGGAGTGTAATGGGTTGAACTGACCCTAATCACCCCCTTGATGATTGAATGATGCCTATGTATTTAGATACTCTAAAGTTGAATTCAAACCACACATAGTTATCCCACATAGAGTTATTGTCCAATTGTGATCCTTGACTATATGTTTGTAAATAGAAATATGGATTTAATACTTGAAAATGATAACTCTTGACTTGATTTTAAATGATTGAGATTTCACTCATGGATTTTATTAATGAATCATCTTGAATTTTAGAAGAACATGGATATTTTATTAATGTGAAATAATGTGTAATTACTCAATAGATAATACCAAGATAAAAACCAAGCCCTTTTGAAATAAGGTTTTGATATGCTTATATAGTGAAACCTTTTGATAATTTCCTTTATTTGACCTTATGAAATGTGTGGGAAAACCCCAAAGAATATTTAAAAATTTAGAAACTACCTATTGTTTTGTTAGATGTGGTATTTCTAAGTAGACATGTCCATAATAGTGGACCTGTCTTCCTAAAGTGAACATGACTCTAAGAATAAAAGACTATTGTTATTAACTAGAGATAGTCTTAGATAGTATAAAGTAATTTGAACATTTAACTTGGAAATTTATGTGTAATAATGGTGTTGAGTAGAGGGTTGATCCCACATATATATAAATGGCTTAGAGGATAAGAGAATAATAATTATTTATAAAGGTGAAATCATGTGGTTTATGATATGCTAATAATTAATATTTTTAATTTGACCATATTTAGGTCTCTACAAGGTCAAATCAACTTTAGTTGTGATAGTGTTAACATGTATTGAAAGCCATGCTTTTTTGATGTAGTCAAAAAATAGTATTATTTAATGAAACATTAAGATAATGTTGAGATAATTAGTTACTAATATATCAAGTTTAATAAGTTTTGTATGTAAATTTTAGTTCTTGAGAAAGGATAAAACCCAAAAAAATTAGATCCTTGTTCTGGGAATATTACAACTTTGTAGTGATTTATCACAAAAAGGTCAAGAACATTTATTCAAGATGTATCTATAATATTTTATTTATATAATCCATACTCATCCAAGTATTTTAGGTTTATAAAATGGGATTAAATCCATTTTTGGGCAATATAGGGGTGATTGGACTAGTAAGAATTATTTTATGGGTAGGAAAAAGGTGATTAGATAGGTATTCCATTACAAAATTAAAGTATAATTATGTAAAATTGGTAGTCTACCCTTAAAATTAACAAGTGGCTAATTTATGGATGATTATTAATATTTAAACACTTGTGTACTCAATTATTGAAAAGACCATAAACTGGTGATTTTTTTTGACAAACTAGTGTGAAAGTTCATTCTAGAAGGAAAATGGGAGTGTATAGAGCTTATGTTGATGGGACCCCATCCTAATAACCATATATACATTTCATCCTTATAATAACTTGGAATCGATAATGTTTATTGGGATAAGTGTTATCGAGGTTATTTTCCCCATTACATTAGGACAATACTTTTTCTAAGGAAGAGGGATGTCACATTTCTCTCTTTTAATTTTAATTATTAATTAATAAATATGTTTTTATGTATTTAAATAATTTTTATAAATCAATTTTTGCTATTGAATTTGGTGTACATGGTAAGTATAGAATGGGAATGCCCTTGGGAAGAATACAATAATGAATAGATATGATTTTACTCATATTTAACATTAAATTAATTTCATGGAAAAATGATAACATATAATTTTCAACCCATTTGTTTCCATATCTTGTAAAAATTATAATGATGTCATATGTTTTTAAATTATTTTATGGCGCCATCAATACTTTGTTACATGCCATTATGTTCAAGTGGTATTTTTACATGTTTGCATGATTTCCTCTTACCTTAGTGTTTAAATAACCTTTATGGTAAAATACAACATGTGGGGTATCATAAGAGTTTAATTTAAAACATGCATATGAACTATTTATCTAAAAACATATTTTTTTTATATGAGTCCTGCTACTAGTGATTTATATATTTGTAAGCAACACACACATTCTCATGTATGCATGTGACCCCACCACAACCCCCATCCCCAACTTCACCCTTACCCCAACATAATTTAAGAGTAATGTGTTATCATATTGGCTAATTTTTATGTCTTATATCACATTAATTAATTACTATAATGCATGGTATGACTTATATTGATGTTATTAAATTTAACTATATCATATAAGAGATAAAACTTTGGGTTCTCATTAATAAATGTTGTAATGAAATTTCATTATTCACATACATTATTATTAACATTTAATGGCTATAACCATGAAATACATATATCAAATTATAAATAAGGATCCATCATAAATATGCTTGAATAGAAATTGTTATGTATAATAACCATAGGCATCGAGTTAATAGATGTGGATACATAGATTGTAGTAAGTTAAATAAGTTTAAGATATATATATGTGTGTGTGTGTGTGTGTGTGTGTGTGTGTGTGTGTGTGTGTGTGTGTGTGTATATATATACAACTCTATTATGGTCCATAAAGGAAATAATTAGTATTTATTTTGTTATTGTGTTCAACATGGAATACTTACATATAATACAAGATAAGAGTGTTACTCCATATATTGAGCATTGTGAAATTTTAAACCATCATGAACATAAAAGGGTTTGGGCCTTGGGCCAAAATAATTTATGCATTAATAAAAATTGGAAGAACTGATCACAAGAATTATAACATTAAACAAAGTCTCATTAATTTCATATTTAATAATAATTCATTATTCATTATAGACCATTATTCAAATAACATATGCACATATATAAACTATTTCATATCCTATAGAATATGATAGCTATTATATATCCTAAAACCACTCCTATGTACAAAGATGAGTTATTTTAACAACTCATAATATAATCCCAATAAACACTCTATTTTATTCTCATGTACAAGCAATATCTCACATAAATATTAAAGGAGAAATAATATTTCCTAACATCCCCCCTCCCCAAGTACAAACATGAAAAAAAATCATATCCTACATAATGTTTTCTTAGAAAAATTTCTCATACTAGGGACTACTCCAATATAGAAAACATTCTCATACTAGGGACTACTTCAATATATAAAACTTTCTCATACTAGGGACTACTCTAATATATGTGATTCTAGAGTTTAATTATTTGGTTCCTGGATCATATTCTAAAATTGAATTTCTGAATTACTAAGATTCATAAACCCCAAAATAATGCATGTTGAGTATACCTTGAATTTATACTTTGGCCCTCAAGAAGTAACTTATATTACAATATGATATTTTCATAAAAAATATTTTAAGAGTTTATTCAACACACCACACAAAGAAAATTAAAAAAACATTAAAAAAATATGCCATTAGTTACAATACAATACTTTTGTTAGTTGTGACAATAGGACTGCATATCCTCCAACCTCCATTTGCCTCCAACCTCAAATAAATGTTTTACTTACTCAATAAGTTTTTATTGAGGTTTATTTGCATTTTGTTTGAATAAAAAATTTCCCTTCTCAATTTTGACATACTTATTCCAATTTAGACATCAATTTCAATTGATAATATATCCATTATAGTGATATATTTTTGACTTTTCCAATGCTAACAAGATGACTACAACAAGATAATAAATAACAGTAATCTTAAAATCACCTATTAACATTGACAAACTAAAAAAACCATGAATTTTAGACTATCTAAATATTAATGAATAATACCAACTACATAATTACTAAAAACAACAAATACTAATTCCTAGACATTTGTTGACTTTTGACATAGTCAAGATTTTTCTTTTTATTTTTTTTAAAGAGATAAAAAGGATGCGCTCACACATTATGAAACAAATAATATAAAAAAAATATCATAACAAAGATAACTAAAATTATAATATATTATATACTACTTAACACAACCTTATTACTTTATGTTCTTATTGATGTGGATGGTAGAGCATGGAATTGCAGCTGCAAATGATTAAAATTAATAGGAGTGGCATGATGGCAGATGTATGGAATGATGGTATATGCATGAATATCATGTGAAGAAGACTATATAACTGTAGGAGCTTCAAATGATTAATATTAATAGGAGTGGCATGATAGTATATGCATGACACGATGGTAGATGCATGGATATCATGTAAAGAATATTGTAGAATTGTAGGAGCTAAAAATGATCAATATTAATATTTGTTAAGTTGTCTATGGTAGTATTAATAATTCTTGAGTTCCTTAAACATAGGTATTAAACTCAATGAAACGTGAAGAAATATAACTTTATCAATAACAATATTTACACTTAGAGTAATATTTATTGTATAATCAATGACAATGAGTTTTGGTTTAAATATAGTGGCATGAATAAATACTATTTAAAATAAAAAATTAATAATTGAAGAAATTTATTTAATTTTGTAAATAAAATATTTTTTTTGAAACACATTCATATTGATAGTGTATTAGTTACATTCTTTTTAAACATTATTTTTAAACATTTTTTTAACTTTTGAAGTGTATTCATATTAATAGTTTATTACTTATAGTTGTAATACTTTATGAAAGTAATTTTAAATTTTTAGTAAACTATTAATTTTAACAAGAATTAATATTGATAGTAAATCAATTATAATTATTATATATTAGGAAATATATTTTGTTTGATAAATAATTTATTACTTTCTTAATATATTTTATATTATTAATGTTTTCATTAAAATTGTAATAGTTTAGGAAAGCTATTAAGATCTATAAATAAATTACGACTTTATAAATATATTTTATATTATTAATGTTTTCATTATAATTTTAATGCCTACAAATGATATATAGATTGATAAATAAATTATTTCTTCATAAATATATTTTATATTACTTACACTTTCATAGTTTAAGAAATGTATTTAAATAAAAAGGTAAATTTATTGTTTACAAAGTACAGTGCATATTATTTACATTTTCATAACTTAATAAATATATTTAAATTAATAAGTTGAAAATTATCATTTTCAATATGTAATGTACATATTATATTCATTTTGTTTATGGTAATTTAGGAAATATATTTAATTAATTAATCAAATAATTACTTTTGAAATTAATTTAATATTGATAATGAATCATTTTAATTGTAATATCTTAAGAAATATATTTGATCTATTTATTAAATAATTAATTTTTAAATGAATTTAATATTTATAGTGAACCAATTAAATTTTTGATAGTTTAAGGTTTCTATTGAGTTAATTAAGTAAATGATTTCTTGGACATGCATTTAATATTAAATAGTATGCTTGTAATATTTTTATTTGATGATATCAAATAATATGTTTAACATATTTTAATTTGATAGAAAATCAAAAAATATTTTTAACATGTTTTCATCTAATAGGAATATCAAATACTATGTTTAATATATTTCATTTTATAAAAATATCAAATAATATTTTTAACATATTTTTCATTTGATAGGAAGATCAAATAATATATTTTATATATTTTCATTTGGTAGAAGGATCAAATGTTTAGATGTACTCATTTAGATAAAATGTTTATATTTTTCATTTGATAGAAAGATTAAATGATTATATGTTTTAATTGATAAGAGAATAAAATACTTAAATTGTTTCATTTTATACATGGATTAAATGCTCATATATTTCCATTTTTATAAAAGGATAAAATTATTTTATCTTTCAATTTTATAAGAGGATCAAATGATTAGATGAATTCATTAAAAAATAAGATCAAACGTAGATATTTATTTCATTTGATAAGAGCATCAAATAATGGGATAATATCCTTAGATGGATTCATTGATAAGTAGATACATTTAAACAACTTTTGAATAGATAATAAGATAAACTTGTGATGTTTAATTAAAAAGTTATTATAATAAGTTTTTGGGTAGGGTAACTAATGTTTGATGTTGAGTTAACAATCTCACATGGGATATTTATCAAGTTTAAACTTTCATGTATGTATATGATAATTATAGCTCTATCTTAATTTCTTTAGTCTTTCTATGAATTTAAGCAGGTGATAATGGATTCATGTTTTGGATAATTTTTTTATGATCTCATTATCTCTTTTCTTATATGGCATTGATGAATAGGAAATTACTATCAATAATGGCTTAGAAAAAACCTCAATTACTAAACTGAGTGTTACTAAAGAGGGTAAATGAATTAAAAGGATTAAATTGAATCCTAAGACAAAGCGTATGTAATAATTTAGAAAGACAATGAAATATATTTTCAATCCTCATAAAACGGGTAGTTATTCCTCAGTTTGAAGGGTTTCCTTTACTTGAACCAAATTCAAATCAGGTTATAAATGTGATATGTATTATTTTAGTCTTGAATCCTATATTGTTATGACCTTACATATATTATGAAATAATTTTTTATTGAGATGTATTTATTTTGATAATAAAAATATTAGATTCATGATAGAGTTAGATCTCTACTATCATGAATTATTTAAGGAATTTATAGGTATCATGGTTATTTTGATATTATTTTATACGTTATAAATAATTTTTAATGTTTTATAAAACCTTATAAACCCTTAAATAATAATTTATTATTAGTTATAAAGTTAAAATAAATTGTGGTGGTAATTTTGATGTCTAATTTTAATCTTACTATTTAACTATAAATTTAGATACATGGGTTATCTAGGGTTGAGGGGTATTAGATTAGATATTATACAAAGATGGTGAACTAACCTAATGAGTGGGATAATTAACAAAAGTATTATACAAATAGTATTCTAAATTTATACAATTGAGATTGCTAAAAATAGTAAACTATAACTATTAATAAATATTGCAATGAATTGAAAAAAAAATGATAGTTTAATGTGCACGTGTAGATTTAATCTAGAATATGATAGAAGTGGATTATAAGATGATCTTATAAAATTCATTAGTTTCTTAGAATATTCTTTTTATGTCATTGGATGCTTTTATCAAATCTGAGTAGTTGCATCAATGTAGGTGTTTGACTTTGACATGTATCCTGTACAAAATACTAATTAGATATATATGCAAAAAAAATGAAGAATTATAATTTTTTACATTATTCTAATGTATTATGATTTTAAACACATGATATCACTATTTTTTCAAATAATCAAACAATAGATCTTCACACTTGGAGTGACTATGGGAAAAATGGGTTTACAAGCTCACTGTCTTGAGCTACCCCAATGACCCCTATATATGTGGGCACTACCTACATATCCAATACTACAAAGAGGGCCTAAAAATTATGTCATTATCGCCTAAATGTTGTCTTGTGATTACACAATGATACAATGTGTTAAAATAAAAGATATGTAGTGACCTAGCTTGTAACTTAGGAAATATGGCTTATGAAGTACTCTTCAAATCCTTTATACCTATGGAAATATTTATCCTATGATTGATATAGAAATATGGATGAATAGGGTATCTTTTCTCACTTGAATGCTTGATTGAGTGCTTCTTGGTATGTTTCCTTATGAGTTCTAAGTGTTTTCTTAGTGAGGAATGGATGAGGATTGATATTATATATATACCAATCCATTTTAGAAATATATCACATTAAATCACTTAAAAAAAACTTTAGGATACATTTATTTTGTAATCTAGATGAATTTTGGGCACTAAATAGTTTGTGAGAAAAGTGGATGCTTAAATTGATGCAAGTGTTTTTCTGGGATGCAAGTGTCTAGGAAGCTATAAAATAGGTATAGGTCTAGAACTAATAGTGAAGGATAATAATTAGGTTTAGATAATTTTGTATAGTATATAAGGCTTGGTCATAAAAATAAAATTGGTTGGACTAATAGATAATTAATTAGGCACAAAGAGATAGTGAATGCGAGCCTTTCAATAGTGGATAAGTTTAGAACTAAAAGGTACAACCATGATAGGTATTTTCCAAGTGTAAAAGACTTATGTACTACATAAAATCAAATTTTAGTATCTATATGTTCCCCCTAATTTAGTAATTATTTTTTTAGTTTAAAGGAAAAAAATACTTACTTGGGTGTGTAAAACACACATTGCATTTATGTGAGCCCAAATTGAGTGATTTATTAATGAATGACCTACAACCAAGAGCATGTTACAATACATAATAAATGTATGAAATTTGAAATTGAAAGAATTTTCAATGATTGAAATTAGAAAGAAGAAGGTTAGGAGTACACTTATGTTGATAAAACCATCTTACCTTGTATAAATTTGATTTGAAATGATGCCTCAATATGAATAATTGAAGTCTGGGATTAGGATAATTATGAACCTAAAAGTGCATATATATAGAGATATCAGATCACACATGTCCCCAAACTTAATGTAAGGGTGAGTTGAAACATATCCATTGAGCTTGTTTCATCTCAATCATGCAACCCAAATGTGTACATAATCTAGTGAGTGTGAGTGATTTAATCAACTCACATTATATATTTGGTGAGGGTAGATGATATAATCAAATCCAACATATAATTATGGTAAATTTAGATGATTTAATCAAATCTAACTTATAATATTTGTAAGATTGAGTGATTCAATCAACTCAACCTTACATAGATGAACCAATTATTGTAGAATATTAGCTTGATAATGGTCCATCATAGTCCATCCTATGTATAATAACAGTCTATAATAGTATTTGAAATCTATAAATTGATTTTATTTTACAATTTTAGGTGCCCTTTTCATGGTATATGCACTTCATATATGTCTCAAGTTAAAATATGTGTATAACAATAGTACCAATGTATATAATACTACCATAAATATGTATTTGAATCATATAAGTATGAAATCTAGTGAATCTAAAATTAGTGCAAGTGTGGAGGACATATTTCTATGACATGTCCCCATTGAATCTAGAGAATCTGAGTAGTGTCAATGTGGAGAATATGTTTCCATAACATGCACCCCACTATAATCTATATGTTTTGAGTACTAAATACATGTGGATGTCATGCCCCCACTAATATTTACCTCTTTTGAGGTGAGGGGAAGTACAATCTGATAGTTATCTTACCTCAAAAGGATAATACAATTGTATAATATGTGTATAGATCATGTAACATATAGGAATAACATGTTTAGGTATATATAGCATTGAATCATGCATTATGTGATCACATCAATTCATATGATACATAATGTAAATCATAGAAATATATAGAGAGTAATAATGCAATATCAACAATCAATCAAGCAAACACATAAGAGAACTCAAAATCAAAGGAAAAGGAAATGGTCCAAAGAGACCCCATATAAGGGGTATGTTAAAATGCCATACAATAAAAAGGACACAACTTATTCAAATGTCCAAAAAACATAGAAATGACATATTAAAATGTTTTCATACAAAATAAAATGACATTCAAATATACAAATAGGGAAGTAAAGGAACATGAGCCATAATCAATGGAGCATATTCAAATGATCAAATACATAATATAATGCAACATAATATCAATAAAATAACACACTTAAGGAAGTGCACAAATGAAAACATGGAATATAGGAAACCAAAATTAACATATCATACTAGTTCCTAAACATACGTGTTTTCAAAATGTTAATTATATAACATATCAAGTAATTTGGGAAAGGTATAATCTTAGATATAAGCATGTGTAAGTGTATATTATATCAACCATGATAATTGAAAGTGATCATAGATTAATATAACCTAGGTGTATCATGATCAAAGAAGTAGATTCCCCTGATGCACTTAGGATGTGAATGGAGTGAAGTCCTAAAATTTTTATGCACATATATCATGTATCTAGGTATGCATGTATCACACTCAAATGAATCATGGAACATATGTGTATATAGGAAAGAATGATATGCTATCTACTAATGTTTTAACCTTTCAAGACTTAGTTAATGTAAATCTTATGTTTTTTAAAGAGTCAAGTATACTAAATCATGGAAATAATATGCAACAAATATAACCTCTAATTTTTTATAAAATTTACTAACTTTAACTTTTATAAAAAAATTAGTAAATAATTCAAGTAATAACTTAGTTGGAAAATAACTAAGACCAGTGATCTAGGTGATGGAAATTAAGGAAGAAACTAGTCTAAGTGTCACAAACTAGATCACAGTGTTAGAACCCCTCATGGATAGTAGCTCCATAATTGGATAGTAGCACCATTATTGGAAAAGTTACATAAATGTCATGATATTGGTAGTAATGTCCTCTATACATGACTATCCTGAGCTTATGGGTGTACCTATGCTTAGATATATGATTTTTGTTCCTATGTGCACAAGTTTTGAAACCCCATATTTTACCTTTAATTATTGATTTAGTGATAAAAACCTAATCCTCCATGTAACTAGGGCATCTAGTTGGTATGAACTAAAAAGTGTGTTTGTTAGTAGGGTAAACTAGATATCTTCAACACCCTGCTATGAATAGAGTTGTCTACATACCAATACTTTTCAGAGGGATCAATCCCAATGTAGTTATCCCATCCTAAGTGTTGGTTCAAGTGAAAGTGAAGCTATTATGATAGTGGCCTTGAGTGCGTTGAATGTGCTTGAGATTGGAAATCTAGGTAATCTAAGCTTAAGACTACTATAGATGGTAGTATGCAAAAGTAACGTAGAATAGTGATTGATGACCTTAATTATGCACACGTTGTTCTAATTTTGAACATGTATTTTGCATTTTATTTCTATATAGTAATTAAAGGGATAAAGGTCATGTAAATATACTATTATGTTACTCATGTAGATGATAATAAAGGTTTGGGATGACCCTAGGAAGTTTTAGTTTTAAAAAGATATTCATTTGGGAAAAGATAGGACAAAGTAAATTATCACCATTTTGGGGATGCTATCACTATGTGGCACTATTTTCCTTATTATGGTGCTAGTGTCTAGATGGAAAAACACTAGGCATGAAGGGTTAGGTTCAGAAAAAGAGGATTTGGGACTACTTTAGGGTTGACTAGGGATGCATGTGACCCATACAAAGGATGGATAAGTGTGACAATAGGATCTTAGATATGTCTAAGGCTAAGTTAGGGTTAACTATTATCAAGTAGGAATATTATCACTCAAATACCATTTTTGGGTGATTAAATTTCCCCCTTTTTTCTAGAAATACAACAAATTGAAGTGACTAGGATAAAGGAAAAATAAGTGTACCTAGACTTATATGAAGCTAGGTTTGAGTATGTGAAGCATGATCTAATGCATGTATTGTAAATGAAATATCAAAATCAAAAGACTAAATTGAGTAAATAAGTAAAAATGAGCAAAACTGAGTAAAGAGATAGGAAAGAGGAAATGAATGAATACATCTCATTGGGTATGTGAATAAATGAATGAACTTGGTCACAACCTATGTGTGTGCATGTATATAGTGATAAATTGATGAATATCTTGGACTAAGATAATGAATTTATGAATCATCATGTTTTGGTGGCTTAAAAACTCAATCCAGTTTTGAATCCATCATTTCCCACCCCTACTTGGTGGAACATGATATATGAATAGCTTGGACTGGACTAATGGTATGTCCAAACCTCTCATGTAGGTAGCTCAATAATTTATGTAGGTTATGAATCCATCATTTACCACCCATTTTTAGTAGATGCATCTAAAAATAAACTTCATGAACTAACTTTAAATGTCTAATTGGGTATGTCAGATTTGTGGCCAGTCAAGTAGATTAGGTAACTCTAAGCCACTTGAGAATGGCAACCACTATAGATGGAGTAAGGCATGAAACTAGTGTGAAACCTATAATATGATGTTGGGTTTATATAATGTATAAAATAACATGAATTTGTCATTCCATCTGATTAATTAGTGTGTAAGTGAGCATATGAAAATAATGTGTTGTGCACATGCCCCCAAATTTGATATATGAGCATATGGATTTTAGATTGAGTTGTAATAATCTATATTTGGGTATCTAAATTGAATATAAGAATGGTCATGTCATGTATGATGCCACCAATTTGAGCAAACTAATATGAATCTGAGCTAAACTAATATGAATATGAGTAAAATTAATAAATTTATAATTGAATATGTGTAAACTTATACTATACTTATTGTAATTTTCTCTCCAATCTAGGTTTTCCTAAATCTGAGGCTACTAGATAGTAGCACCATGTCTTGGAAAATAACACCTTTTTTTATAAATGTGTTTTTAGTGTCCCAATTTGGGAGCTAGTGTCTTTTTGGTCAGATTTCTATGCAACTATACTGCTTTCTAGGTCACTATTTTCCCATTGTGTTTACTTGAGTTTGATTTTATATAACTAAGCTTGTATGATGAAAAATGTAATATGAGTGCAATATAAGAGCCTGATATCTATGATAAGCCCCTGTGAATTCCTTTTATTTTGAGGGGGATTATTAAACCTATTCAAGAATTATCCTCAAAAGAAAAAGATCTAAACAATGTGTTATCTAGAGCATATATGATATCTACATAATAATCTAATATAATGTGCATACATAACATCATAATGTAAGATAGTATATGCATAATTATGTAATGTAAGATGTATGTCATGTATAACATTCACAAGGGTGTTAGGATAGATATAACAATGTATATAACAACAAATCTAAGTAAAACTAGGTAGATACCTAGGGGGATGGGGTATGATGTTGATCACAACACCCAACTAGGAAGGGTAGATGCATGAGGTCCCTCATGAAATTAAAAATTGGTGTGTGTAATAAGTAAATACAAGTGCATTGGTCATGATAAATATAATAAATCATACATATAAAAAACATGAGACATGCAAAGTAGGCCAAGGGGTCACAATACAAGGGACACAAACACATGTCACTAAATCTAAGAAAATAAAACATACAAGGACATGTTCAAATGTCCACATACGTAATAAACAAACAATTTGGCTTAGAACCACATAAAATGACATGTTAAAATATCCACATACATAATTAGGAAGGCACACCCAAGGACTTGGGCACATTTCCAAAGCATATATATTGTGAATAGAAGTGGCGTAGATTGAAAGAGAAATGACATATTCAAATACTCTTGAATAGAGAGCATAAAAATACAATCAAGTCTAAACTAGGTAAGCTAGAAATGAATGTATGCATGAACATGGAGTATAAATCTATGAAAGATCTAGGATATACATATGCTAAATTTATAGTAGTAATAGCCTAAAAACATCTGAGTAAGATTAACATGATCAATATCAAAATATAATAATTGTAAAGTTGGGATGTAGAGTATAGAAAGATAGAACTTGGGAATCAAAACTGTGTATAAGGTGCCTCCAAGTGGGAAAATGAGTCAAGTGAATACTTATATATTAGTGTATATGCCACCATTGGGTAGATAATAGGAAGTCTAGACTGGTGTAGTGGGCTTGAGTCCTTTAGCAATATACAAACACTAGACAAGAACAAGTGAAGCATGTATGTATGATAAAACTGACTATACTAAGATAGTTAACATGTGTAGTGTCTAGAAAATATAAGAAATGTAAACATAAAAATACATACAATTTATAATTTTATGTTTATGAGTAATTATTTGAATGTTTTTGTGTTTTTTAACATATTGTATTATTTTTGTATTTTCTAGATATAAGCTGTGTACACGCAACATGAAAATGAAACTATGTAGGAGTAAAAAATAAGTAAAGTATGTACAAGAAGGGAGGAACAATACCAACAGATAAGTCTCATGGGAGACTCACTATCAATGTGACGTGTTAAAAATAGGAATGGTAATATCTCATGTAGTGTGATTGATATATTGTAGTTTAATGGTTTTGTAGTAGGAATCTAAGTATTATTCATCATCGCTATCATAATAACTTGGAATGCTAGTGTTGACTTTTAATGTATCTAGATGAACATGGGGAATGGCCTTATATTATAGAGTTGACCCTTTTGAATTATGCTTTGGAATATTGATTATGATTTTTACCTTTGAAAATATACTTATTATAGGCACATGGTTCTCTAGAGCCTCTTTTGATAGAAAGACTCTTTTTAGAATGCTTGTTGGATTATCATGATTTTGACTTCAAAACTTAAGTTCTTATTCTTTATGTAACATTGATTATGTATATGGATATTTTTCCTTGATAAATTATATCTGTGAATGATGTGCCCTAGGATTTTCAATAAATCCCAAACCCTATTGACAAACATTAGCAACTACTAGAATAGGATAAGTAATGCCTTGGGATAGCTTTCTCAAACCCTGACCATGATAATCAAACTGTTGTAAATATTTTGGCCAAACCCATACTAATTTGAAAGTTGAGCCTCATTTTAGAAAGGTAAATTTACATCATTTAATTGATTTACCTATGATTCATATACTATTTATTGATATGATTATGATTTGTGAACCTTTTGTTGTTATGAGTATGCTTTGGTAACCACTTTTATACTATTTATTGATTTGACCCTTTTTGAATGTGTATATGTGCCATTGTATGTTATTTGGATGATGTGTCACTGTTTAAGTCATATGTATCCATTATTTATTGTATTTTCATTTTCAATTCAAAATATGAATTTATGTGGTGCCTATGCATTCTATGATATGCATAATAATATCTAGGTATCCTCACTGGGTGTAGAGGGGGTAGGTTGATCAATTTATCTTTAATCATTTCCCTTAGTATCTCACTAGAGCTCTTATTTGAATGATTCTTGAATCACTATTTGTAGATGTACTTTGTTATGAATTATGATTTGGATATGAAAGAGTGTTAGGTAAAACTTTGCCAGGTGTATATGTATATACATGGTTTACACTAGTATATTTTGAATACTGTGTACATGTTATGTGAGTTGCCAATAATGTGACATGTTTACTTAATAACTAATTATGATTATGTAAGTATGATATTATCTTGTTCATACTTATAATTTTATCCCTTAGAGTCTCACAAGTACAAACCCTAGTTGTTTCTAATTGAAAGTGTAGGCACATACCCTGTAGGGATTAGGTGTGAGTGGGCTGATTATGGGGATTAGTGATAATGGTATATGATGATTTATATCATGGATGAGTGATAATATTGACCTAGTTAGAGGGAAAGTATCTATCACCCTCATGGAGATGAGGAGGAGAAGGAGATTCTTTCTTATGGATAAGATATGATATTAAAACTTAAAACCTAGGTGTTAGCTTATATAATAGATTCTCTATGTATGTAAGGATTTATTTCTTAATTGAATTCAAAATAAGAGAACAATGACATACTAGATATATAATGAAACATGACATGCATTTCAATTGATATAAGGCATCATTTATACATGTGTTTATGTCTTTTCTGAGTTCATTCTAGATTAAATGGAACAAACATGGAAATAAAAGTATTAAACTTTGAAATTATAAAGTGTATGTATCTAAAATCTAAATGCTAAATTTAAACCCTAGGGTTATCTAACATTAGGGTTTTTGAAATATTTGAAGTAAGTCAGATTCACCAAATGTTTTAACCTTTTAGGACTTAGTGAATGTAAATCCTATGTATTTTAAAGAGTTGAGTAGACTAAATCAAGGAAAAAATATGAAATAAATACAACCACTATTTTTTTTATAGAATTGACTAGCTTTGAATTTTCTAAAAATAGTAAAAAATAATACAAGTAATAACTTGGCTATAAAACAACTGAGATAGGTGATCTGGGTGCTATAAAATGAGGTGAAAGCTAGTATAATTTTCACAAACTATATATAAATGTTAGAAACCCTCCTAGATAGTAACACCATAATTGGATAGTAACACCATTATTATAAAAATGGTAGTAGGGTCTTGATATTGGTGGTAGTGTCTTATGTGCATGATTGTCTTGAGTTTTTGGGTACACCTATGTCTAGATCTTTGAGGTATATTATTATGTGCATGAGTTTTGAAACCCCATATTTTACCTATAATAATTGATTTAGTGAGAAAAACCTAATCCTCCATATAGATAGGTTATCTAATTGGAATGCGCTAAAAAGTTTGTTTGTTAGTATGATAGGATGGACATCCTCAACACCTCACTATGAAGAGAGTTGCCTACGTACCAATACTCTAAGGAGGGATCAAGCCTGATGTAGTTTCCCCCACCTAAGTGTTGGTTCAAGTAAAAGTGAATATAGTATGATAGTGTCCTTGAGTACTTTGAATGTGCTTGAGACTAGAAATTTGAGTAATCTAAGCTTAAGACTACTGTAGATGGTCGTATGTAGAAGTAGGGATGAATAGGGATTGATAGCCTTAATTGTACACAACTTGTTTTGAGTTTGAATGTGTATTTTGAATTTTATTTCCATATGGTTTTTAGAGGGATAAAATTTATGTATTTATACTATTATGTTGCTTGTGTGGATAATAAAAGAGGTCTATGTTGACCCTAGGAAGTTTTAGTTTAAAAAATATATCTATTTGGGAAAAGATAGGGAAAAGGACATTAATGCCATTTTGGGGACACTAGCATCATGTGGCACTAGTGTCCTTATTATGGCACTAGTTTCCAACTAGTTGAACACTAGGCATGAAGGGCCAAGATTAGGAAATGAGGGTCTAGGACTACTTTAGGGTTGACTAGGGATGCCTATGTCCCACACAAAAGCTAGATAAGTGTGAAAATAGGCTCTAGGATAGGTATATGGATAAGATAGGAATAGGTAGTCTCAATCAGCACTCTTACACTCAAATAATAGTTTTGGGTGATTATAACTAACATGGATCAAACAACATATGTATAATAAATAGTACAACTAGGAAGAAGTTAAATTTTTTTTGGTAGCTTTTGAGTTTTTTGAATGTTTTTAGATTTTAAAAATATTTGTTTTTTTTTGTATTTTTGTGATTTTGGGAAGGATAAGAAAATAATACATGTACAAGGAAAATTGATACTAGAATCCAATGTACTTGTCAATGAGATGCTTTTATGAAGGCTCTATATCTATGTTTCATATTCATATGTTGTGTAATTAGAATAATCATGATCATACTAATATTCTATATTATTAAGATAATAATAATAAATTTAATCATTATTATAGGAGACATGGAAATTATTAAGTTGTTCTTGAACTTGTGATGTGTCATTTCGATCATCCATGTATGGAAAATCAACCACACCATATATTGGAGTTTCCTTTATGATTTTTTCTTCTTAAGTATGTTCATCATTGTCAAAATGTTACATCTCATTATGGGATAGAGAATAGTCATATATATTTGCTTGCACACTAGGAGAAGATGTAATTTATGACTTGAATTATTTATTTGAGGATGAAAGCATATAATGTGTACTATTGCACTTAAATGTTTGTTCCTTTATATGTGGAATATGTATGATGCTTGGATCCTTGGCATTCATATTTTTTTCATTAGAATTTTTAGGAATGTCTTGCTTTTAAAATTCCTTTATTAGGAACCCTCATTTTAGAATGCTTATTTTATTATCTTGATATTGATTTTTCAACTTCATTTCTTTCTCTTTTTGTAACATTTCCTTTTGTAGTTGTTCGTTTTCATTTTGATGTTTTTATAATATTTATTGTTCTATATTTTCCTTTTAAACATTTTCTTGTTCTATGTTTTGTATTTGTAATTTTTGTGTTCAAAATTATCCTTTGGTACACATACTTTTTATTTTAGCACTTTTGATTTATGAGAGGTACTCATAATCTGTGTGGGAGTCTTAGTTGATGTATTGATGATAGGAGCACCACTATCTTTATGAATTTGTATTTTATTCTTTAATGAAAAACAATAATATATATGATGTCCATGCATTCTTATGAAATGAAAAATAGTATTTTCATATCATTATAGGATGTAGAGGAGGTGGTTTATTCACTTTGTTTTGAAACATTTCTCTTAGGATTTCACTTGGAATCTTATTAGTCTTTTGTTTGAATTTTGAATCACTTATTATAGATGCATTTTTTTATAGATTTTAATTTTGATATGAAACCTTCTTGGGTATAACATTGTTAGAGGAAGATGAAAACACATGATTAACACTAGAATATTATGGATTTTGTTGGTGTATAATATGATTTTCCAAGGACATGATCTTTGAATTGAAATACTAATTTTGATTTTGTAACTATTATATTAACTTACTCATAGTGATGTTTTGATATTTTATGGATTTATAAGCAAAAGCCCTAGGTGATTCAAATTGAATATGCATACATGTACCATCTATGGTTTTTGGAAGGGTTTGTTGTCTACCATCTTTTGGGATTGTAAGATGGGCCACATTACCCATTGAAGAAGTGATAACATGGACATAGTTAGAGGTTTGGTATATGTATTGCAAGAGAAATAATATATATCTAAAACTTATCATACTTAGTAATATCCAAGCTCTAAGAAGGTAATCAACTAAAAATCCACTTAGCAATTAATTTTTTATCAAGGTCATGACCAATGATGGATTTGTTAAACCTAAAATAAGTGATATCTTATCATACAATGGAAAAGGAGATGTTTCCAATGCCTCTAGTCAAATTACATCATAAAATAACCCTATCTAGGTCTTATGATTGTAATAAAAGTAAATAAGCTAATATATGAAATAAAAATGCAATCTAATCTAGTAAATGAATATGCAAGCTAATCTAGTGCTCACAGAAGCTTGTGGCATAAATGGGGAAGACAATATAAAATAAAAGATAATTATATTCAAGACAATATATAATTAATCTAATCAAGGAGAGATATAACTCAATCCATTAGTTTCTAAAACATCTACTTATCAAAGTTTGAAGGGATAGGAGTATTCTTACCTTGTTGAAGTGAACCTATCATGCCTAAATCTTTCCCTTGGTCAATCTTTTTTTGAAAGAGGTTGTTTTGGCTTGTAAGGATCACAAGGATAGATAAAATATAGGGTAAAATAATTCTCCTATGCATTCAATTCCTCTAAAAGACAAGTGCTATTACTCCAAGGCAAAGACCTAAGTAATGAAACCTCTAATTGATAGTGTAAGTAGATTCACAAGCTGTAATGATGAATAATTGAATGATTCTATATTTATAAATGAAATTAAGGGGGTATTTATATCCAAGGATTGATATTAAACCCTCATAGGATTTTAGTCTTGGCCGAGTCAACCTTTTTTGGTGAAAAATAGATCTGTTAGGTCTCAAACTAAGTCAGTTGGGCTGACAAATTTATGTAAAGTACATTAAGTCTTAACAAAGTTATTTGAGACAACATAATATCAAAATGGATAAAAAGGGGTGTTACTTAGGTAGGTGATATTTTGGATGGTGAATTACTTAAGGGAGTGTATAATCAGGTTTTTATTATTTAGGTATTTAGATAAGAGTAGATTATAGTGGTTTTAGGTAATGCTATAGGGGCTAATAATCCTACAAAGCACTAAAGGTCTACCAACCCTTTCTTAGTTCACCCTTTAAGGCATGCACTCAAAGAGATTGAGATTCTATAGGTTATTATAAGAAATAAATCATTAGTAACTACTAAAGTTTTAAAAATATTATGTTTATACATATGCCCCACTCGAAGCTCCTCACATGTCATGTAGTTTTAACATGAGATGGTGCTTCAGGAAAAAAATAAAAACACATAACATTAAGCTAAAAAAATGCAATAAAAAGAGGGATATAAATGAAAGTAAATTATTTAAAAATACATAACTTCACTTACCTTATAGAATATAAGTTATGTGAGAATCAAATAAAGGCATCTAATGTATGTAACATTAGGAAAACCTACAAAATAAGATATATTTTGAAACTTTTGAAAAAATATGATTTAAGTATAGAAAAATTCTCTATGTTGTCAAGATTTTACAAATTTTTATGATTTTGAAAAATATCTTATAGAAACATATTTATGAGTAAAATGCAAATTGTTTTGGTAAATAATTGATAGGTAAATAATTTTTAAATTTGAAATATAAATAGGGTTTTTAAGTATTCATTTTTAAATTTACTATTTTGAGAAAATCATAGATATATGAGACCTAAGAGAGTGACAAGAGAGAATATGCCATGAAGTTGAGGATCATGAGGTGGTGGATGCATAAAAATAGTGACTAACATGATCCAGGTATGAAATGTACCAAAATTTGAATTTTTGTCCAATTTAATTGAAAAATGAAGTAGATTGAAAAAATAGGTGCTAGGGAAAATACTTATAGTAAAATTTACCCTAATTTTTTAAAGTAGACTAAGATTTAGGATGGTTAATGAGTAGGGGAAAAAGGGTCATTAATTCCTAAGGCATAAATTACAAATGGGTGAAAAAATATTGCATAAACTAAATAGGGTTAGCCAGATTGACGTAGTTGAAAATGGATAGGTGAAGGAAGGTGGGGAAATACTTAACAATAAGATGATGTAGTTTCAAAACATGTGGTTGACTATGTAGGTATGGGCTGACTTAGTTCAATAATGTTTAAATGGTTGACCATATACATCATGATTGATGTAGTAATGTATTTAGGTGGCTAACATAGTTGTAAGAAGTAGCTAAATTTATCTAAATTGGTCAATTTATTAGGATGACTTGGCTAAATACATATTGAGTGGATGATATATTAAAGTGTCCAACTTCATATAAAGTGTTTTATTTATCTTACAATTTAATAATGGTTGACATAGTGAACTATCTAGCTGACCTAGTGAAAATTTAATTTTTGGCTGACATAATTAATTATGTGGCTAATGTAGTATAAAGTGTTAATAAAATATCAAATAAAGTTTATTAAGTATTTAATTTTGGTGTAAATACATTAATTTTTATTATTTATACTATATTTTATTGATTATATGATATTAAGGACTAATACATGCTTTGTTGTTTGATATTTTGCAAAGGCAATAGAAGCTCTAGCATTTAGTGGATGTAATGTGGTTATCCAATTTATTTGATAGATTTATATCCAATGATCATGCACATTTGGAGTCATTGGGATTTAGAGGGATTATGCATATGTGGCATGTCCCACTGAGTGTTGACTTAGTCAGTATGCTCTTATGAGCATGGGAATGACTAGCCAAAAATTTCAAATGGGTATTGGATGGGGATAATTTTGAGGTAGGTATCACCCTAGAGGATGTTCATGATATTTTATGACTTCCTATTATAGGCTCCTATGATTTTTGATACCCCTGACATAGATCTAGAGAGATGAGCCCTAGCCTTATGGGTGATCGATTTGGAGAGGTATTTTGATAGTTTATGAGTACATATATTTGATGTTTATGTATCATTAATTATGAATATCTAAAAGTCATTATTGGCCTTGTGATAGATCATGTGATCTATCAAAAGTTAGATCAAAAGGTGGCATTATACTTGGTCACCTTGTGTTAGTATATTTTAAATCATGGTACTCTATATGACCTAGGGTTAGTTATTTGGGTATAATTCATGAATGACTTATATAACATTATTTCTTTAAAATATGACTATGAGACCCATTATTTTACTTAGTATATGGATATAAGAGATATTACCTATGTATCATCCATATGGGTTGTCCCATGCTATCAATGATAGATTAACTCATGTTCTTAGATAAAGGTAGGATCATGTGTTATAAGTTGTACCACATACCCCATAACTATAGGGTGACATTGTATGGATAACATATGCAAGTATTATAGCTATTTGGCCTACTTGGATTGGCCTATATTTAGATTACGGGACATTACACATGGTGGGTAGAGCCACATCATGTTATTCACCTCCCTGATCAGCTAAGGTCACCACATCCAATGATACCATTAGTAGTACCAACATATTAGGAATGAAATGTGATGAATCAAAGGGGAATTAAAGGTGAATACATACCTATACATGTACTTTTTATTTGAACACATTGAGCTATACCTTGGATGGGATGAAAATTATAAGAATAGAGAGAGGTAAAATTGGTTGAGGAGGATATAGTGATTATAGTGAAAGATGTGGAGGTGGTGATTATCATGGAATAATAGGTTTTATAGTTACCACCATGGGCACCATGATGACAGAGACATCAGTAGGTGTAGATGTAGGTGGAGGTATAAGAGGAGGTGGAGCTATAGGTAGATACAACTGATTAGGGAGATCTTATTGTATAGCCTTCATAGAGTTGGTCTATAGAGAGATAGGTTTAGAGTGGACCATGACATGCTCATATTCTCTAACCTAGTTTTGAAACACTTCAGAGGCATACTCTAATGGAGGTACTTGGTAGACATGCTAATGGTGAGACTATTATTGGTAGGTTTTTTGTGTTATATTATGTAGTTATTTAAGTTTGATAGTTTTAAATACATATTTATTTTTCTATATGTTTTGGAGATATATATGTGGTATCTAATGTATATTTGGTTTTGTGTTTTATATATAATTTAGTGAAGTTTAAATTCTCTAGGTAGTGTAGGTAGCACATCATGATATTTTAGATGATGTGTTACTACATCATGATACTACTAATATGGTTGATCCTATTGCTACCTCTTGCATAGTGTATGCTAGTTGGTTCCAATTAGTTGGTGAGGTAGTGTGAGAGTTGTGGAAATGAGGAGATACATCACAATTACCACTAGGAGTGGGTGATGGGGAGATATGGGCCTGATAGAAAGTGAACAAGGAGAAGGCTACCCATATGGTGATATATAGAGAGTTGGGATGTGTTCAGGGCTAGGTGGTAATTATACAGGGAAAAGTAGAGGGCCTAAAATCATGCATAGAGTGAATAAAACATACTATTCAGAGGGGAAAATCCTAAGCTTTGATGGGTAATGTGGTTCACCCACTAGATGGATAGGGTTGACCATAACCATAGTGCTATTATTGTTTTATGCTCATTGCATGTTATTATATTGTATGAAACATTTGATCCACACACACACACACACACACAGACACACACACACAGACACAGATATATATATCTTTTTTATTTTTATTAATTATGGATGTATGTATTTTATTTCTATCATGTGTGTTTAATTTATGTTATATGTGATTTGAAAATATATGATGTATTTTGGATACTTTTCTAGTAATTATGAACAAATTCATGGTTAAAAATAATGATAAAAAAAAATAAAGTGTAAAAGTGTAATGTAAAATATACTAGATCGCATGTAAAACTCACTAAATCATGTTGAAAATTATGTATGACATGAAATAAATTTTTTTTTAATGCACACTAAATCAAGTTTGAAGAGTATGTAAGATAAATGGAAATGGTAAATATAAAACACAATAAATCAAGTTGAGAAGTGTGTAAAATGTAAGTAAATGACAAAAGAAAATAGAATCAAATGTAAAAAAACACTAGATTAAATTTTGAAAAGAATGTAAAATGTGGATATATTAAAATGATAAAATTTAAACATAAAACATACTAAGTCAAGTTGGGAAATATGTAAATTATTTATAAATCAAAGTATAAGACACTAAATCAAGTTGAGAATTGTGGATTTTTTTTTCAAGAGATGTCAATGCCAAGATTTGTAGTTATTTTTGTGGGTAATCATGGTATGAAGTTTTTTATGGATACTTAACTAGGAAATCCTGGTATTATCCAAGGTCTTACATTGTAACTCACAAAGGGGAAACCAATGAAGTAAATTCAAATAATAGAAAAAAGTTGTGAATAATAAGGAGACATTTATGAGGAAGGCTTGGTATTATCCAAGGTATTAAATTTTAAATAAAAAAAGGAAAACCCAAGGGATATGATTAGTTAAAAAAACATATTCATCAAGTAGGAATATTGGGAATGTTATAATAAAGTAAGGAATGGAAAAATAATGACATAGGTGCTTGAACTAAACCTTAGTAGGCATGAGGTATACTAAGTGTTTTCAATTGTATTTTCACCCTTTGAGGAGATGAAAATATCTCCTCATCCAAATGGCACAATAAAATCACCTTTAGGCTTGTGGGCAACCTAAAGAATGAGGTGAGTCTCTAGATAGGGTGAGTTCCCTTGATGTACCACTTAGGATTGAACCTAAAACTAAATTTGTGGAGTGAAAATGGAGAGAGTTAAATAAAATAAAACTAAACTAAGGGATGTGATACACTAAATATATTTATGACATCCAAACATATACATATTACACTTTAAATCAAGGACAACTAAACATACACTCTCCAATCTCTATCTTCTTGCATCAATATTACATTGTGGGGTTATGGATGAATGTGTGAAGCTAAGAGGAATATAAATGAGGTATATGAGGGAAATAATGAAGATAATAACTTAGAATTTGAAATTTCTTGGAACACATCACATGCCCTGCAAGAAGAAACTGCAAATAAGCGAGAGAATGTGACAACTTGCTAAGGAATCCATAGTCTTCACTAAGGAAATTGAACGTTAAAGTAAAAAACACTATGAATAGTCATGGAAGAGGTAAAAATTATTAATTTTATTAATAAAGATGTATAAAAATGATTATGGATTTTCCATACTCAGGTGGAGCATAGAATACAATGGCCAAAATGGCTAACTCTTATAAAGTTTGAGAAAGAGAGAAGAAAAGAAGTCCAAGGGTCACAAGGAAACTTGTAAAGATTATAAAAAGAGTTAATTGTGCATGTAAGAAGTATTTGGGATGAATCATACAAGATCAATATCAATAAGTGTCAATGCAAGTCACAATCTTGATGAAAAGTTGCATAAAATTCCCCATTTTGCACAAAAAAACTGCCTTCATGATTACCTCTATATGGACATCCCATAATTAATTAAGATAAATTATAATGATTTAAATTAAATTAAAGGACATAATATATGAATATTAATGCATTGTTTTCATGCTTTGTCTTTTTGAATTAATTGAAAATGAGCCATCATCATCTACAGTCTAAAAAGAACTCCTTTCATGCACCCTACACACTTGGCCTTCAAAATGGATTTATTTTTCCATAAAAATACATGTAAGGGAGTGAGTGATAAGTTTAAATTCTATACATGGACTTGGAATCATCATGGTAACCTTGAAATACTATCCACTTGAACTTTTCACACTTCTCCCTAGCTTGTGCAATATGCCAGATTTGACTGGCTAAGTTGAATCACATAGTTAGGTAAATTAGAAGTTTTTTTAGGGAATTAAATGAACATGGAGAGTTATATTAAGTCTTAATATTCTACCCAAACTTTTTAAAATATATTTAATCTTCCTATATCTTGTACAACACATAAAATAGTGAGAAAAACCCTATTTCTACCTCCATCCATACACGTCCATACAACCAAAAAGGTGTGGAGAATATTGGGTGAGTCATATCCAAGGAAAAAAAAGTTTCATGAGATAAATATTCCCATATAATATATTTCCAACTCAATCTTCTCAAAATGGTCCTTAACAAGGGTTTTTAAGGGTTTTAGGCTTGTTTCCACTCTTAAGGTTGGTTCATAAAAATTGGACATCCAAAATGAAAAAAAATTGCAAAAAATTTGTCTTAGGGGACCTTGATAACATCCATAAAATTATTTGGCATCCATACAATGCCTCATGAAAGGTGTGAACATTCTAAGTTAGCCTATCGAGCTTGTTTCCTTCATTTCAATAGGCTTGATGGCTTTCTGAGCCAAAAATGGATTCTCCAAGATTTCATTCACTCAAAAAAATATTTTAAACCTATATAATGACCTAAAAAACATGTTAAAATATGTTTAAAATCATGTCTAAGATAAAAATTATTAATGACTTCCTCTTTGCTCACTAGGCCTTATATTTGCCTAGTAGGCCTACCTACACTTTTGAGATTAGAATGACTTATGATGGATTTATTTGAATATAATTAGATAAAAAATTATGTTAATCATCCCATACAAATTATAAAATAATTGGTAAATCACTCTTAGGGCTATAAGTGTCCCTATTTTGTTAATTGGTCCTTTAGGCCTAGAAATGCCTATCATGCATGACTATAAACTTTGTAGTTTAGGATAACTTGTTAGGTTTACCTATTTATTAATTTTTTTCACATGTTTTTTGTATTTAAAAAAAATACACACACCTTCTAAATATTTCCCCTTAGCTCCTAGTTCATATTTTATACCTCATTCACCAAAATTACCATTTTGTGCTCAAAGGGAAGTACCCCCTATCTGAGATAAAACAGGGAGTACTTCCCCTATTTTTATAGGAAAAAAAATAATTTTATGGTTTATAACGGTATAAAATGACCCTATATAAAAAAATTCAGATCTTGGTCATCTCATAGGACCCTTCAAAACTTCAAATTCCTAGACTAGTTCCTAGGTAGAAGACTATGTGAAGGAAATGTCAAAATAGACACTGTTTACATCTTTTTGGGATATTATTTCATTTATATAAAGTAATGAGAGTGTATCAAAGATTAAATAACTATGGTGTATATATTTATAGATAATTCATCACTTTACCTCACTATGAATCTTCTCCCATGCACCCTTAGCTACAATTGAGCACATTTGTCTTGACTGTGACTGTGTGAGGAGGTATACTTATAGGTGTTTAATGAATAATTTGGATTTGGAAAACAAGGATACAAATCCATTATAAATCCTTATATTCATTTGATATGGTTTAGGTCATTTTATTCATATTTTATACTCTATCCACATCCCTTTATGTGCACCTTGCATAGCTCAAACTATGTTCTATGTTCTATCATTCTGATTGTATCTCCACTTAGAAAAGAAACCTTATAGGTGAATTTTATGTTTTAAGGTTGGAAAAAAATTTAAAAAAACTATCTAAACTTCCTTAAATTCACATTTGGATTGGTTTATAACATTTATTTCATCCTTTGCTTTTCACCTCAAGATATCCAACTCACTTGCTCCCTACTTGTTGACTGTAGTTCTCTGCCCCTTTAAACCCATCCTATAGGTTATCATGGGATTTGAAAATAATTATATTTATCATGAATATACTTGAATATTTTTAATATATCCTCATCATTTCCAACTTCCAAACATGCTTAATACTCAGAAATACAAGAGAGAAACAACTTTTCCAAACTTGGACCTTAATTTGCTGGCTATAGGTTATAGAAAAGGCTTTATGGGGTCTAATAAGGCCTCATGTTTGGATGATATTAGATAAAATAATATCATAATGGTCAATATAATATTATATTTTATCAAGTTTAACTTTTCATTTAGCCTTCATCTTGCACCTTTAGTCACACTTAAGGTCTCCACTACCTGCAACTGAGACACCCTTACCTATAGGTGAGTATGGGAACTCATTAACCTTAGGAAATAATGTGATAAGGAATCCATAAATATAAATTTATATCCCAAAACATGTGTTAAACTATTATTCCTCTTTATTTCTTTCAAACACCACTTTAGCATCCATTTCTAGGTCACTAGTGATATTGAGATGTTCTACCTATACTTTACCTTGCTATTGGTGTTTATGACCTCCAATGAATTTGGACATGATGATTGAGAAATTATATTTAGATCCATTGAGGTAATTTACATACATGATATATTATTCATATATCTTGGAGTCCTAGATCACTAGTTAGGCATTAAAATGGGGTCACTATATGCATATCTAGCTATAGGTGCTCATATACATAGTGTACAAATTGGGAGAAAGATTAAGGAGTCAAAATACAAGGTGATACTCTTTCATGGTGATATTTTAGACCATGGATTCCAAATTTACCCTATGAAACATTCAAACCTATGGTATAAAAAACAAGTCTCCACTTTTGGATGGGAAAAAAACTTATTTGGATCACAGTCCTATAGAGGACATTGAAGGAAAATAATTTTTTATTGGTAACTTTGATATCTCAAATGACCAAGTTTCACTTGTGAAATTCCTCCTAAAATCATCATAGTACTTATTTGTACTAAATTAAATAATGTATATGAAAATATATGTTTATAACACCTTGTATGCATGTTTTATGAATTTTATAAAAACCCTTTGGGCCTTTATTTTGCCCATTCAAGAAAAACATCCCTGTATTAGTCATTAGGCCTTTTGAAAATGGATTTCAAGCTTTATTTGCCAATTTTATCTTCAAAAAATCCTACCATATTCCCTTTATCATATAAATATACCAAATAAGGATTAATCCTTTTCTTTAACACTTTAAAAGGTACTTCCATGCCCTATTAGCACGACTTGGAGGTGCTTACTTTGAGTTAAATGCAAGTAGACAGTGAGATATTAGTGTAATGGCATAATATTTAGCCTTTAAATAGGTTATAAAATCAATTTATTACTTCCAAAATCATATTCAAACTATAATGGATATAAAATAGGAACTAACACATCCCATTCAATGTGAAATTGTTCTCCAAGCAACTGTATGTGAGCATATTCATGACAAACTAAAAGGTAGGTTACACATGATTGTAACTCCTAGAATATTTGATTTTAAATTGAGTTTTGAAATTTAAATGAATCTAAGATAATTTTTAAAACAAGATATGAACCTATCATAACCATATGAAGCCTTAAAAAAAATGGAGTTCTTGAAAATGGAGGAAAATTGCCAATCAACACAAAAAGGACCAGTCTACAAACTTGGGATAATTTTCTCATAAAAAATATTAAAAAATGAAAAAAACACTACATATTTAAGGAGAAATTGAAAAAATACTTTAAATAAAGTATGAGCAACTGGTTTGTATGGAGCTGTTCAAACCAAGAGAAAACTGATAGGGTGTATAGATTAGTTGGCAATTTTAGAAGTTGAACTTCAAATGGATAGTTAATAAATCATGGTTGACCAAAATAAAAATTAATAATATTAAAATGGATATCCTTACTTTTAATATCACCTCCTAGAAGAATTTGACCTGAAACCCCTTGTGCTGATCGTACCAAGTAAAAACCAAAGTGTCACTTCAATCTACCAAGAAGGGCAAAAATGCAACATAATGGTTTTATGAAAAAAATGGAGATTAAAAATAAAATAAAGAATGGAAGTGAGTTTGGGGGAGCTCAGGAGACACTTTTCACCATTTTATAAGTGGCACACCTCCCAAAGAGGCCATATAATTGCCATTTGCTTCCATTTCTTTAGTTAAACTAACTTTTCTCTAAACCAAATACTATATTTTTAGTTATTTCAGTTTATTAAGACTTATAAGGATGCATGGGGCATTCAATAATGTTTTTACACTTGTACATTTCCCAATAAACCCATATAAAGCATTAAATGCACTATTTTGACCTCTCAAATAACTCAAAAATGATAAATGGACCTAGAAACTAATTGACCAAGAATAATATAACATCAATTTACATCAATTGACATATTAAAAACCTCATGAAAATATATTATACCCCCTTATAAGCTTAAAAATCAAATTTTTACTAGGGTTGTCTTAATTTGA
This sequence comes from Torreya grandis, assembly GCA_037957365.1. NCBI lineage: Eukaryota > Viridiplantae > Streptophyta > Pinopsida > Cupressales > Taxaceae > Torreya > Torreya grandis. The sequence continues at coordinate 1,137,992 of JARHVA010003202.1, read as the reverse complement.
CCTAAAAGTCAAAGTTGGTCAACAAATTGGTGACTCATAGGGGTAGTATGCCTACTATACTAACGAATCAGTCTAATGGGATTATGGAGTCATCTAGGAACTAAGACAAATAATATAACCTTGACCATTGACCACAAACCTTTGACCAAGATAAAACACTAAAGACTTCCTCAACCACATAAAGCAAAGGACACACACAACAAAGAAAGCAAACACACAAGGAATACACATGTGCTCTAAGAAATTAGAGGAATAAGAGAAAAACTACTATGTACAACTAACAATGAACATACTTCCCTCCTGGATCAAAAGGGAAGTTTGAAGCATCACCTTCTTTATGATATGGAATATGGTGCAAAGCATGCTTCTCCTTGGATTGGGTGTTTTGTGGATTAAACTTATCCTTTGGTACTTAAATTATCATAATATCAAATAAACCATGTTGAAATAGGTCTACAATGTAGACATATTCCTCTTTCATCCAAACATCTTCAACCTTGTCATGTGGATCCTCAATTACAACATTAAATGATGATTGAGCAAGGAATACCTTCTTGGATTCCATCGTGTTCTCAACAAGATTAGGCTTCTTCTCATCTGATAGCTATTATAACTCATCAATGAGTTTTGAAAAAACTATCCAATCTTGATCATTTTCTTCCATGAAAACTTCTTCCAACTTGTCATATGCTTGGCCCTCAACTTAGCAAATCTCTTCAAGTTCTTGAAGTAAATCAATTTGCATCTTCCAATCATCCTTATCCTCTTTATCATTTAGGATCACTACCTCTTCCACATTCTCTTCTTGATGTATGATGTCATCAAGTTGATTTTCTTCAAACTCCATTACATCATCAAGTGTCTTCATAACAACTAGTTCTTGACCAATAGAAAAAGCTCCATCTTTATGTTTGATTTCACACTCAAGCTCATATTCATTAGACTCATCAACAAGATTGGGTTTAGCCTTAGATATGAAATATTTTGGAAAAAAAGAAACTTCAACCAAATCATCAAATTCCTTGCATATGGCATTTAACTTTTACCGTAGATCTTCTTCTACCTTGGTCTCATGAAACTCATTTAGGACTGCCACTTCTTGAGAAATAACTTGAAAGTGTTATCCATCCTTGATAACACATTCCAATTCATGATTATGATGATCATATTCAACATTTGGATTAGATGTAGAATCCTATTCAAGGGCTGTAAGATCTTCCATCTCCTTCTCCTTCATGGTGATGCCAAGACTAGGCATTTTGAAATCATGTGATCTACCCCAATGAGTCCACCAAGGAGGTAGGTTTTCTTTAAATAATAGCTCTCTTTCTTTTTCAACTAGTTGATACTCCTTAGGTTCCCATACCATAGGTCCATCAAGGTAAAGAGTGATAGGGTAAGGAAAATATGAGCTAGTTTGTGGATGTGGTACATAGAACTCAAAGTCAAGTTGAGGGTGAAATGTAGGGATTTTTTCATTGGCACACATTCCTTCAAACATAAAGACATTAGCTATTGGATTATACTTTTATTCACCAAGGGAAGTACATATGGTGATTTATTATTCACAATAACTTATGAGAGTCTCTTGATCAACCATGAATTTGGTTTGTTCTTCTTTACTTTCTTCTCTCAAGATAGGTTCCTCTTTGAGAAGAAATGAAGTGGAGGATTGATGGATAGGCTCATGGATTTGAGGTGAAGGAGATGGAGTATGAGATGTAGTGGAAGGTGAAGGGGTTGGATATGGAGTGTGGGATGATGGAGAAGGCTTATGAATGGGTTTGGAAAAGAGGAAATCACTAGTGAGTTCTAATAGAAGTGAATTCTTGGGGTGATTAGGAGGAGTAACATCTACATGAACAAGAGCTATATTTTTCCAATGATATATTTGTGTAAAATCCAAAGAAACCCATTATTTCATATGATGAGGCTGATAGGAATACTCTTGAGGATAATAAGAATCATGAAATGAATTATAGGGATCATATTGAGGCTGAAAGGTAGGTGTTTTTTGGTATCTATTATCATATAATTTCCCAACAACATGGTGTCCATATGAAGAGGGAAATGAAGGACTATATGGTTATCATGGCTCATAGGGTTGATGGCTATTTTTATAGGGATGGAAAGGATCATATTGGAACTAATGAAGGTCATATTAAGGTTGGTAAGGATCATGATAAGGTTGACTAAGGACTTTTTCATATTTATGGGGAATGACACAAACTTGCAATGTCTCACCAACTTGTAGAGAACAAAAATCAAATCCAAGGTCAACCATAAAACTTCATTGGGAAGTAGGAATAAAATAAAAAGGTTATAAAAAATATTAAAATGGAATACTTGGGATACTTAAATAGTTTATTTAACTTTATATTCACCATTTATGCTTTGAAAGATGCCTCCAAAGGTTGATTATTGAGAGACAACACCAAAAATCTCTCAACCTTTTAGAACAAGAGTCCCACTGGGCATGCCAAAAACTATTGTCACTTAGATTTTCATCCTTTGAGGATATTAAAATCTCTCATCATCCAAGTGGCATAAGGGAATCACCTCTAGGCTTGTGAGCATCCTAAGGAATGAGGTGAGTCTCTAGATAGGGCCAGCTCCCTTGATGTACCACTTAGGATTGAACCTACAACTAAAATTATGGGGTGAAAAGGGAAAGATATAAATGAAATAAAACTAAATTAAGGGAGGTGATACACCAAATATATTGATGACATCTAAAAATATGCATATTACACTTGAAATCATGGAAAACTAAACATAAACTCTCCAATCTATGTCTTCTTGCATAAATGTTACATTGTGGGGTTATGGATGAATGTGTAAAGCTAGGAGGACTAGACATGAGGCATATAAGGGAACTAATGAAGAGACTAACTCACTTATAATTTGATATTTCCTGGAACACATCACATGACCTATAAGAAGAAGCTAAAAATAAGTGAGAGAATGTGACAACTTGCTAAGGAATCCATAGTCTTCACTAAGCAAATTCAACATTCAAGTAAATCACATAATGACTAAAATGGATAAATCTTATAGAGTTTGAGAAAGAGAGAGAATAATAGAAGTATAAGGGTCATAAGGACACTTATAAATCTTATACAAGGAGTTATTTATGAAGCTAATAAGGATGTGGGACTAACCATTTAAGATCAAGAGTAACAAGTGTCAATCCAAGTAACAAACTTGATGAAAAGTCGCATAAAACTCCCCATTTTGCATAGAAAAAATGCCTTCATGATTGCCTATGTTTGGACATCCCATAACTAATGAATACAAATTATAATTATTTAAATTAAATGTAGGGACATTAGACATGCCACTTCATGTATTGGTTGCATGCCTGGTCTTCTAAAATCAATTGATAGTGAGCCACCATCATCTACAATTGAAAAAGAACTCCTTTCATGTACCATGCACACTTGGCCTTCAAAATGGATTTATTTTTCCATGAAAATCCATGGGAGGAGTGAATGTCAAGTGTTAAGGCCCTCCATAGGGTTGGAAGAATTAGGGTAACCTTAAAAGTCTATCCACCTGAAATTTTCACACTTCTCCTTAGCTTGTGTAATATGCTAGATTTGATTGTCTAAGTTGAATCACCTAGTTAGGGAAATTAAAAGTTGTTTCAAGGCATGAAATTAATATGGGGAGTTATATTAAGTCTTAATCTTCCACTCAAACTTGGTTTAATCTCTTGACTCTTCCTATCACCTACATAATATAGAAAAATATGAAACAAATCCTATTTTTACCTCCATCTGTATAAGTACTTACAACCAAAAAGGTGTGGAGTAGTATAGGGGAGTCCTCTATAAGGTAAAATAATTTTTATGAGATAAATAATCCCCTAGGATATCTTTCCAACTCAATCTTATGAAACTAGTCCTTAACAAGGGTTTGCAAGGGTTTTAGTCTTATTTCCACTCTTAAGGTTGGTTCATAAAAGTTCGTTATCCAACCTAAAAAAATTTCCACAAAATTGGTCTTAGGGGAACCTGATAACATACGTAAACTTATTTATCATCCATGCAATGCCTCATGAAAGGTGTGAGCATTCTAAGTTAGCTTATTGAGCTTTTTTCCTTTATTTAAATAGGCTTGATGGGTTTTTGAGAGAAAAATGGCTTTAAATAGGTTTTAAAGAATTTATAATATAAAAATTGTGAATGACTTCCTCTTTGCTCACTAGGCCCTATCTTTGCCTAGTAGGCTTACCTACACTTTTGAGCTTATAATGACTTATGATGGATTTAATTACCTATAAATAGATCAAAAATGGTTTTAATAATCCAATACACATGATCAAACAATTTAGAAATATCTTCTAGGGATAGAAGTGTCCTTGTTCTATTATTTGGTCCTTTAGGCCTAGAAATGCCTATCATGCATGACTGTAACCTTTGTAGTTTAGGGTAACTTTCTTGGTTTTAATCTTTCTTAATTTTTATCCCATGTTGGTTTTGTTTTAAAATAAATCAAAAAACCTTACAACTAGGTCCCCTTAGCTCCTAGTTCATCTTTTATACCTCATTCACCAAAAGTGCCATTTTATACTCAAAGGGAAGTACCACCTATCTGAGACAAAATAGGGGGTACTTCCCCTATCTTTCTAGAAAAATAAATAATTTTATGAGTTTATAAAAGTGTAGATGACCATATAGACAAAAAATAATCTCTTGGTCATCTCAAATGACCCTTCAAAACTTCAAATTCTAAGGTTGGTTCCTAGGTAGAAGACTATGTGCAAGAAATGTCAAAATGGACTATGTTTGCATCTTTTTGGGCTCTTATTTGCTTGATATGAACTAATGAGAGTGTCTCCAAGATTAAATAACTATGTTGTATATTTTTAGAGAGAATTCATCTCTTTAACTCACTATGAATCTTCTCCCATGCACCCTTAACTACAACTGAGCACATTTATCTTGACTATGACTATGTGAGGAGGTATACCTATAGGTGTTTAATGCCTAATTTGGATTTTTAAAATAAGGATAAAACCCACTTATAAATACCTAGAGTAAATTTATATATTTTAGGTCATTTTATTCATCTTTTATACTCTATCTACATCCCTTCATGTGCACCTTGCATAGCTCAAACTATGTTCTATCATTCTGACTATGTCTCCACTTAGAAAAGAAATATTGTAGGTGCATTTTATGTTTTAAGGTTGGAAAAAAAGTCTAGAAACCTATATAAATTTCCCTAAAGTCACATTGGGATTGGTTTATAACTTTTTTTCATCTTTTTATTTTCACCTAAAGATATCTAGCTCACTTGCTCCTTGCCTATTAACTGTAGTACTCTGCCCCTTTAAACCCTGCCTTTAGGTTGTCATGGGATTGGAAAATATTTATCTTTATCAAGAATATTTTGAGTATATCCTCATCATTTCCCAATTACCAAACATGCTTAATACTTAGAAATACAAGAGAGAAATAACTTTTCCAAATTTTGACCTTAATTGGTTGGCTATAGGTTGTAGACATGGCTTTATGGGGTCTGAGAAGTCTTATTTCACTAATTAGTCACCAATATGGGGTTACTGTATGCATATCCAGCTATAGGTGCTCATATACATAGTGTATAGACTAAGAGAAAGCTTAAGGAGTAAAAACACAAGGTGTTACTCTTTCATGGTGATCCTTTAGACCATGGATGCCACCTTTACCCTATGAAACATTCACACTTATGGTATAAAAAACAAGTTTCCATTTTTGTATGGAAAATAACTTATTTGGATCATAGTCTTATAGATGAAATTGAAGGAAAATAATGTTTTATTGGAAACTTTGAGATCTCAAATGACCAACTTTCACTTGTCAACTTCATCTTAAACTTAGCATAGTCCTTATCTATACTAGGGGAAATGATGTATATCAAAATAGATGTTTATAACACCTTGTATGCATATTTTATGAAGTTTATAAAACCCTTTGGGCCTTTATTTTTCCCATTTAGGGAAAATATCCCTGTATCAGTCATTAGGCCTTTTGAAAGTGGCTTCCAACCCTCATTTTCCAATTTTATCCTCAAACAAGCCTACCATAGTCCCTTTATCATATAAAGATACCAAATAAGGATTCATATTTTGATTCCACACTTCAAAACATACCTCCATGCCTTGCTAGCACCACCTAAAGGTGTTAAATTTGAGTTAAATGCAGGTAGATAGTGAGAGATTAGTGTAATGGCATATCATTTAGCCTTTAAATAGGTTATAAACTTAATTTGATACTAAAAAAATCATATTAACACTATAATGGATTTAAAATAGGAACTAACACATCCTATTCAATGTGAAATTGTCCTCCAAGCAATTATATCTGAGCATATTCATGGCAAACTGAAAGGTAGGTTACACATGATTGTAACTCCTAGAATATTTACTTTGAAAGTGAGTTTGGAAAGTGAAATTAGATTAATATAATTTGGGAAACAAGATAATGAATCTATCATAACCAGATGAAGCCATGAAAAAACATGGAGTTCTTGAAAATGGAGGAAAACTAATAAATAACATATAAATGACCAGTATACAAACTTGGGATAATTTTCTCATAAAACATCTTAAAACATGAAATAAATAACTATATATGTAAGGAGACATGGAAAAAATCCTCTGGAGTAAGTATGAGTAACTAGTTTGTAAGGATCTATTCAAACCAAGAGAAAACTGATAGGGTACATAGTTTAGCAAGTAGTTTTGGAAGCTAAACTTCAAATGGATGGTTCATAAAGCATGGTTGAAAAAAATAAAAATTAATAATATGAAAATGGACATAAATAAGTTTAATATCACCTCAAAAAATCATTTGATGTGAAACCTCTTGTGTTGACCGTACCAAGCAAAAACCAGAGTGTCACTTCAATCTGCCAAGAAGGGCAAAAATATAGCATAACAGTTTTAGGCCAAAAATGGAACTTAAAAAGAAAATAAATCATGGAATTGAGTGTGTTGGATCTTAGGAGACACTTTTCACCATTTTATAAGTGTCACATGTCCCAAAAAGGCCATACAAGTGCCATTTGCTTCTATTTCTTTATGAAAACTAAATTTTCTCTAAACAAACTACAATATTTTAAATTATTTCAGTTTATTAAGACTTATAACGACACATGAGACATGACATAACGTTTTTAAACTTTCAAATTTCACAAAAAACTTGTATAAAGCATTAAATGAACTATTTTGACCCCTTAAATGACCCAAAAATGATAAATGGACCTAGAAACTAATTGACCAATGATAATATAACATCAATTGACATATTAAACACCTAATGAAAAGATATTATACCCCCTTATAGGCCTAAAAATAATTTTTTTAACTAGGGGTGTCTTAATTTGACCTAAAAGTCAAATTTGGTCAACAAATTGGTGACTCATAGGGGTAATATGCTTTCTATAATAACTAGACCAGTAGTTGTATTAGTCCATTGGGATTAAGGATTCATATATGGAATGAGATAACCAATATAACCTTGACCATTTACCATTGAACTTTGACCAATATAAGACACTAAATACTATCTCAACCACATAAAATAAAGGACACACACAATAAAGAAAACAAAAACATAAGGCATACACATGTGCTCTAAGCACTTAGGGGAACTAGAGAATAAAATACTATGTAAAAATAAAAATAAGCATACCTCCATCTTCGATCAAAATGGAATAATGAATCATTACCTTATTTATGAGATGGAATATGGTGCAAAGCATGCTTTTTCTTGGATTGGGTGTTTTATGGATCAGACTTATCCTTTGGCACTTCAATTATCATAATCTCGAATAAACCATATTAAAATAGGTATATAATGTATACATATTCCTATTTCATCCAAACACATTCAACCTTTTCATGTTGATCTTCAATTACAACCTCAAATGATGATTGAACAAGGCATACCTTTTTGTCTTCCATGGTGTTCTTAACAAGATTAGGATTCTTCTCAGCTACAAGCTCTTCTAGCTCATTAAGGAGTTTTGAAAAATCTATCCAATATTGATAATTATATTCAATTGAAACTTCATCCTTCACCTTTTCATATGCTTGTCCCTCAACTTGGTAAATGTCTTCAAGATCTTGAAGTACCTCCATTTGTAGCTTCCAATCATCCTTATTCTCTTTATCATTTAGGACCACTACCTCTTCCCCATTCTATTATTAATGCATGATGTCATCAAGATAATGTTATACAAAATCCATTGAATCATCAAGTGGATTCATAACAATTGGTTCTTGACCAATAGAAAAATCTCCATTTTTATGTTTGATTGCACACTCAAGCTCATATTCATTAGACTCATCAAAAAGATTAGGTTTATCATTAGCTATGTAATCTTTTGGAGAAAAATAAACCTAATCCAAATAATTAAATTAATTGAATATGGAATCAAACTTTTATCATAGATATTATTCCTCATGATCATATTCAAGAGCTACTTCTTCTACCTTGGTCTCATGAAACTCATTTAGGACTACCACTTCTTGAGAAATGACTTGAAATTGTTCTTCATCCTCAATAACACATTCCATTTCATGATTATGATGATCATATTCAACCTTTTAATTAGATTTATAATCTTATTCAATGTCTTCAAGATCTTCCATCTCCTTCTCCTTCATGGTGATGCCAAGACTAGGCATTTTGAAATCATGTGATCTAGCCCAATGAGGTTGCTAAGGAGGTAGGTTTTCTTTAAACAAGATATCTCTTTCTTTTTCAAATAGTTGATCCTCCTTAGGTTTCCATACCATAGGTACATCAAGGTAAAGAGTTATAGGGTAAGGATAAGATGATATAGTTGGTGGAGGTGGTACACAGAACTCAAAATTAGGTTAACGGTGAAATGTAGGGTTTTTTTCATGGACACACATTCCTTCAAACATAGAGACATTAGCTATTAGATTATCCTTTTATTCACTAAGGGGAGTTCTTATGGTGATTTATTTTTCATAATCACTCATTAGTCTCTTGATCAGCCATGAATTTCATTTGTTCTTCTTTACTTGCTTCTCTCAAGATAGGTTCCTCTTTGAGAAGAAATGAAGTGGAGTCTTGATGGACATGCTCATGGATTTGAGGTGAAGGATCTAGAGAATGAGATGTAGTGGAAGGTGAAGGGGTTGGATATGGAGTGTGGGATTAAGGATAAGGATTATGAATGGGTTTTTAAAAGAGGAAAACAATAGTGTGTTCTAATGGAAGTGAATTCTTGGGGTGATTAGGAGGAGTAACATCTACATGAGCAAGAACTACATTTTTCCAATGATATCTTTGTGTACAATCCATATAAACCCCTTATTTAATATGAAAAGGCTGATAATAATACTCTTGAGGATGATAGGAATCATGAAATGAATGATAGGGCTCATACTGAGGCTGAAAGGTAGGTGTTTCTTGGTATCCATTCTCATAGAATTGTCCAACAACATGGTATCCATATTAAGAGGGAAATGAAGGACTATATGGCTGCCATGGCTCATAGGGCTGATGGACATTTTTATAGGGATGGAAAGGATAATATTATAACTGATGAAGGTCATATTAAGGTTGGTAAGGATCATGATAAGGTTGACCAAGGACTTGTTCATATTGATGGGGAATGGCACAAGGTTGCAATGTCTCACCAACTTGTAGAGAACAAAACTCAAATCCAAAGTCAGCCATGAAACTTTATTAGGAAGTAGGAAAAAAAAAAAGGTTATCATAAATATTCAAATGGAATGCCTTGGATGCTTGACCAACTGATGTATCTTTGGAGTGGCCATTGATGCTTTAAAGATGCCTCTAAAGGTTGATTATTGAGAGACAACACCAAAAATCTCTCAACTTCTTGAAACAAGAGTCCCACCAAGCATTCAATTTGTTTTTTAACTTTTATTTTCACCCTTTTGGGAGATGTAAATCTCTCCTCATACAAGTGGCATAATGGAATCACCTCTATTCTTGTGGGTAGCCTAAGGAATGAGGTGAGTTTCTATATAGGGCTAGCTCCCTTGATCTACCACTTAGGATTGAACCTATAACTAAACTTGGGGGGTGAAAAGGGAGAGATATAACTAAAATAAAAAAAACCTAAGGGAGGTGATACACCAATTATATTGATGATATCCAACCATATGCATATTACACTTGAAATCAAGGATAACTAAACATACACTTTCCAATCTATGTCTTCTTGCATCAATGTTATATTGTGGGGTTATAGATGAATGTGAAAAGCTAGGAGGACTAGACAAGATGATTATGAGGGCAATAATTAATAGGCTAATGCACTTAAAATTTGACATTTCCTAGAACACATCACATGCCTTGCAAGAAGCTGCAAATAGGTGAGAGAATGTGACAATTTGCTAAGGAATCCACAGTCTTCACTAAGCAAGTTCAACATTAAATTAGATCACAATATGAATAGTCATGGAAGAGGTAACACTTAGTCATTTTATTTATCAAAAGGTATTAAAATTAGTAGGGCTTCTCCATACTTAGGTGGAGCATAGAATACAATGACCAAAATGGCTAACTTTTATAGAGTTTGAGAAAGAGTGAGAAGAAGAGAAGTATAAGGGTCAAAAATTATATTTTAAATCTGATATAAGGATTTAATTGTGCATTTAATAAGTATGTGGGATTAACCATGCAATATAAGGAGCAAAAAGTGTCAATCTAAGTCACAAACTTGATGTAAAGTGGCATAAAACTCCCCATTTTGCACAAAAAATTACCTTCATGATTGCCTTTGTTTGGACATCACATAAATAATTAATACCAGTTATAATGATTTAAATTAAAGGTAGGGACACCAGATATTACTATTCATGCATTATTTGCATGTGTTGTCTTCTTGAATCACCTGAAAGTGAGCCATCATCATCTATAGTCCAACGAGAACTCCTTTCATGCACCCTGCACTCTTATCCTTCAAAATGGATTCAATTTTCCATGAAAATACATAGGATGGAGTTAATGAAAAACTTAAAGTCCCTCAATGGCCTTGGAAGCATCAGGTACACCTTAAAAGTCTATCCACTTGAAGTTTTCACACTTCTCCCTAGCTTGTGCAATATTCCAAATTTGACTAGCTGAATTGAATCACTTGATTTGAGAAATGAAAAGTTATTTAAGGTTGAAAAATGAATATGGAGAGTTATATTAAGTCTTAATAATCCACCCAATCTTTGTTTCATCTCTTTACTCTTCTTTTATCCTGTATAACCCACAAAATAATGAGAAAAACCCTATTTTTACATTTATTTATACATGTCCGTACAACCAAAAAGGTTTCAAACATCATGGGTGAGTCTTATCCAAGTTAAATTTTTTTTTCATGAGCTAAATATTCCCATATACTATCTTTCCAACTCAATCTTCCCAAATTAGTCCTTAACAAGGGTTTGCAAGGGTTTTAGGCTTATTTCCACTCTTAAGGTTGGTTCATAAAAGTTGGACATCCAACCTTAAAAAAAATTAAAAAAAATTGGTCTTATATGACCCTAATAATATCCTTTAACTTATTTTTAATCCATGTAATGCTTCATGAAAGTTGTGAGCATTCTAACTTAGTCCATCAAGCTTGTTTCTTTCATTTCAATAGGCTTGATGGGTTTCTAAACCAAAAATGGATTCTCCAAGGTTTCCTTTGCTATAAAAAATATTTGAAACCTATTTAATGACCTCAATAACATGTTAAAATAGGTTTAAAATCATGTATAAGATCAAAATTGTGAATGACTTCCTCTCTGCTCACTAGACCTTATCTTTGCCTAGTAGGCTCACCTAAAATTTTGAGCTTAGAATGACTTTTGATGGATTTATTTGCCTTAAAATATATCAAAAATGATTTTAATCATCCAATAAACATGATAAAACAATTTGGAAATCAATCTTAGGGCTAGAAATGTCCTTGTTCTATTATTTGGTCCTTCAGGCCTAGAAATGCCTATCATGCATGACTGTAACCTTTGTAGTTTAGGCTAACCTGTTTAGTTTACCTCTTTATTACTTGGTATCCCATTTTGGTTTGGATGTAAAAAAAATACAAAAACATTCCAACTAGGTACCCTTATCTCCTATTTCATAATTTATACCTCATTTACCAAAACTACCATTTTGTGCTTAAAAAGAGAAGTGCCCACTGTTTGAGACAAAATAGGGGGTAATTCCCTAATCTTTCTAGGAAAAAAACTAATTTTATGAGTTTATACTGGTATAATTTACCCTATACATAAAAATTCATCTCCTGGTCATCTCATACAACCCTTCAAAACTTTAAATTCCAAGACTAGTTCCTAAGTAGAAGACTGTGTGCAGGAAATGTCAAAATGGACCGTGTTTGCATCTTTTTGGGCTCTTATTTGCTTGTTTTGAACTAATGAGATTTTATCCAAGATTAAATAACCATGGTTTATATTTTTATATATAATTAATCTCTTTACCTCACAATGAATCTTCTCCCATGCACCCTTAGCTATAATTGAGCATACTTGTCTTGAATATGACTATGTGAGGAGGTATACTTGTAGGTGTTTAATGCCTACTTTGGATTTTTAAAACAAGGATACAACTCCCTTATAACTCCATATAGTCCCTTGATATGGTTTATGTCATTTTATTCATCTTTTATACTCTATCCACATCCCTTGATGTGCACCTTGCATAACTCAAACTATGTTCTATCATTCTGACTGTGTCTCCACTTAGAAAAGAAACCCTGTAGGTGAATTTTATGTTTTAAGGTTGGAAAAAAATTACAAAAACATATATAAAATTCCCTGAAGTCACATTTGCATTTTTTGAGAACATTTATTTCATCCTTTGATTTTCACCTCAAGATATCCAACTCACTTGCTCCCTGCTTGTTGACTATAGTACTCTGCTCCTTTAAACCTTGCTTGTAGGTTTTCATGGGATTGTAAAATCCTTATCTTTCTCATGAAGATAATTTATGATTTTAAAGAACTCCTCATAATTTCAAAACTACAAAATATTCTTAACACTCAAAAATGCAAGAGAGAATCAACTTTTCCAAACTTGAACCTGAATTGGCTGGCTATAGGTTGTAGATAGGGCTTTATGGGGTATAAGAAGGCCCATTTCACCATGATTAGAGCCTATTAGATCCAATAATATCCTAATATGTACCTAGGGATATGATATATTGATGTATATGGGTTGATGTATATGCTAACATGTGGCACACATCCCCTTAGTTAGTTATATGGGTACAATATTTTAGGATAATAGAGTAACTTGTGGAAGTAGTACATTGGGTAATGGTCAGCATAAATTGGGATTATGAGGTTACCCATCCATGGGTTAGATAGATGTATGTATATAGGAGATGATTATCATGGTAAGGATATCAAGTAAGCATTGAGTCTTCTATTGTAAGAGGATATTGGAGGTTGTCCCCTCGAAGAGACATTGTGGAGTTATTCCTTCCTAAAGGAGTATTATATGGTGTTTCCATACCTTAAGGGTATTTTTGCATATATTTAATATTTGAATCATATCAAAAGCCCAGACTGTTAGTGAATCCACCCAATAGGATCATAACATCCCACCACGCTTCTGAAGCCTAGACTCTGGGATAGTTTTGTGCACATACACGAGATCCACTATGTGTACGAGCTTTAGATGAACACTACAATGCCAGAGTAACCCACCCACTCTGTGACTCGAACATGGGTGGTTGCTTTGATACCAAATGTAATGAACTACTACACCAAAAGCATATACTATTAGTGAATCCACCCACTAGGATCATAACATATCATAATTTTCATGATCATATTCTATTTTATCAGGTCTAAATTTTTATTTAGCCTTCATCTTGCACCTTTAGTCATACTTAAGCCCTCCACTAACTGCAATTGAGACACCCCTACATGTTGGTGAGTATAAGAACTCATAAAACTTAGGATCTAATGTGAAAAGAAATCCTTGAATCCAAATTGAGATAAAAAACATGTGTTTAACTAGTATTCCTATTTTTGTCTTTCAAACACCACTTTAGCATCCATTTCTAGGTCACTAATGATACTAAGATGTTCTGATTTTACTTTACCTTGCTGTAGGTGTTTATGACCTCAATGAATTTGGCCATGATGCTTGAGAAATTATCTTTATATCCCTTGAGATGAAAATTTTCATACATCATCCATTATTCATCTATCATGTAGTCCTATAACACTAATTAGGCATCAATCTGGGGTGACTATATGCATATCCAACTGTAGGTGCTCATATACATAGTGTACGGATTAGGAGTAAGCTTAAGGAGTCAAAACATAAGGTGATACTCTTTCATGGTGATCATTTAGACCATGGATTCCACCTTTAACCTATGAAACATTCACACTTTTGGTAATAATTTTTTTTTCCACTTTTGGATGGCAAAGAACTTATTTGGATCACAGTCTTATAGATGACATTAAAGGAAAACAATGTTTTATTGGCAACTTTGAGATCTCAAATGACCAACTTTAACTTATCAAATTAATCCTAAACTTAACATAGTCATTATGTGTACTAGGGTAAATGATTTATATCAAATTATATGTTTATAACACATTATATGAAGTTTATAAAAACCCTTTGGGCCTTTATTTTACCCATTCAGGGAAAACATCCCTGTATCAGTCATTAGGCCTTTTGAAAGTGGCTTCCAACCCTTATTTGATAATTTGATCCTTAAAAAATCCTTCCATAATAAATTTATCATATCAAAATCCAAAATAAGGATTCATCCTTTTCTTCCAAACTTCAAAAGATACCTCCATGTCCTGTTACCACCCCCTGAAGGTGCTTACTTTGAGTCAAATGCAGATAGACAATGAGAGATTAGTGTAATAGGATAGAATTTATAATTTAAATAGGTTATAAACTAAATTTGATATTAAAAAATCATCTTCACACTATCATGGAAATAAAATAGGAACTAACACATCCCATTCAATGTGAAATTGTCCTCCAAGCAATTGTATGCGAGCATATTCATGGCAAACTAAAAGGCAGGTTACACATGATTACAAATCATAGAATATTTGATTTGAAAGTGAGTTTGGAAAGTGAAAGGAGGTTAATATAATTTTTAAAATAATATAATTAACCTATCATAACCATATAAATCCATGAAAAAATATGGAGTTCCTAAACATGGAGGAAAACTACCAATCGACACAAAAAGGACCAATCTAAAAACATGGGATAATTTGACCATCAAAACATCTTAAAACATGAAAAAAATCATGGGAGACATAAGGAGACATGGAAAAAATTCTCTATAGAAAATATGAGCAACTAGTTTATATGAAGCTATTCAAACTAAGATAAAATTGATAGGGTACATAGTTTAGCAGGCAGTTTTAGAAGCTAAACTTCAAATGGATGGTTCATAAAGCATGGTTAACCAAAATAAAACTTAATAATATTAAAATTTATGTCATTTATTTTACTATTAAATACAATATTATTTTTACTTGAAACCTCTTGTGTTGACCATACCAAGTAAAAACCTAAGTGTCACTTCAATTTGCCAAGAAGGGCAAAAATGTATCAAAATGATTTTGGGGGAAAAAATGGAACTTAAAAATAAAATAATTAATTTAAGTGTGTTTTAATGATATTAAGAGACATATTTCATCATTTTATGAGTGGCACAGCTCCCAAGGAGGCCGTACAAGTGCCATTTGCTTCCATTTCTTTAGGAAAACTGACTTTTATCTAAAAAACCTATAATATTTTTAGTTATGTTAGTTTCCTATGACTTATAAGGACACATGGGACATTAAATAACAATTTTACACTTGTTAATTTAAAAATAAAATCTTATAAATCATTAAATGCACTATTTTGACCCCTTAAATGACCCAAAAATGATAAATGGACCTAGAAACTAATTAACCAAGGCTAATATAATATAAATTGACATCAATTGACATATGAAACACCTAATGAAAAGATAATATACACCATTATAGGCCTAAAAATAAATTTTTTTACTAGGGGTATCCTAAATTGACCTAAAAGTCAAATTTGGTCAACACTAAGTAAATATGTAAACTCTAAGAATTTATTGAATTCCTAATTAAAAATATATTTATTCACAATAAGAAAAAAATTTGTGGTAAAATAAGTGTAGTAATAATATTATTCATAAAGTTTATATATAAAATAAAATTAAAATGGACCTACCTTCCCACAACATATTCCCCATTCCTCAAAACCCCTTACAGATTTGTCAATAAACTGTGAAGACTGGGTACTTGCATGAGAAATTAGGTAGCACTACAGAGAATCTTGAAATTCCCTATCCAAATCTACTATCCTAATGCACCCCAATAGACATTGGCTCTATCATGAGGCCAATTGTGGAGTTTGAGATTTGATTAGGAGTAGGATATGTGTTAAGATATGAATAACATCTATTGGTGTGATATTGACTTTTGAATGTTTATTTTTGCCTTTTATCATTTCCTTTTTTTTAAAATTATTTTTATTTTAGTTTTTTATGAATTTTTTGGTTCCTTCTCCATAAGGATTTTGAATAACCAAACATGAGTGATAAAAGTGATAAACATAAATAATTTTTAGGATTTAGTTATAGGATACACAATACCTAATTATTTTTTCATGTTACTAAATAATTATGCTTGCCCATAAACCATTATGTAATCTCAATATTAATTGTATGTTTTCTTAGTATGAAGTGAAAATTAATGGTAAAAATGAAGATCAAAGAGATGTATGTATGTAATGATACAATAAGGAGTATGCTTGTTAAATAATCATATGGTAAAGATAGGGTATTAAATGGAAGTGAGGTTTAAAACCATGCTACAATAATAACTATCTTTATTTAAATAAAATTACATAGCCATTATAAAAAATAAGTCCACTTAAATAAAGTAGGAGACAAGAGATGAAAGTAAAATTAAGCCATGAAACATGAGATGAAAAGAGAAATTAATATGTAAGACATGTAATTAAGCCATGATGATGGAATTAATCCATAAGACATCATGTAAAATAAATTAATACATTATATTAAGCTATTAAAAAGAAATTAATCCATGAAATGAAATTAACTGAAAAGCCACTGTAAAATAATAAGTGAAATATAAGATCTAGATATGCTCATAGATCAAATACAAATCATGTAGTAATGTAATAAATAATGTGATGAAACATCATTATGTGTTCACAAATACTGATAAATCTCATGGCAAATATCATACATAACATCCAATACATCTTTGTGTAGTTGAATTATGATGTTAATCAAAGTCTCATCAATCTTCAAGGAAAGTCATGAAAAGATTTCTTAACATATCATCTCTACAGATAAGGTAGGTATGCTAGAAAAATAATTATGTTCATGAGGAATCTCCCACTTGGGATACTTGATGCAAGGAACTAATGCCAAAAGATGATGAGTATCTTTAGATATGTGGGGAGATGTAGGTTATAGAGAATATGGAGCCTTTATCTATGAATGTCTTTGAGAATGAGGCTAAGTTAGTGAAGATATAGGCTATGAAAAGTCACAAAAGTGTTGTTAAAGCACTAAAAAACTATTTGTATGGTGTGTAGTACATTGATTCCAAAGATAATATAATTTTACATATATAGGGATGTATCTAGGTAATATTTTAGGAGGTGATAAGCTCTTATTTGTAGATTGTGCCTTCTCTAGATGTAATGTATCAATGTACTACTGGAGCTATTATAAATGAGTACAATAATGATTATGTGTAACATGAAATCAACAAGTACATCTATTAGTATATGATGAAGTTTGACTATCTATAGTATAAGTAGAACCTAAGGCTTGTTATTACTGATGTGCATAATAATACTTGACCCAATGACTAGAAACTCTATGGATCTCATAATAAGGATCATTTTCCCATCGTGATGGTATAGGATCAAGCTTAGGAAAAGGTAGTATGCCATCACCACTAAGAAGATGAATCAAAATAATATACTATCTATCATGGGCTGCATCATCAAATGATCTAATAGTGGGTCAACATAGTGTAGCCGACATATTTAGAGGAAATAAGATGGAAAGGTCCTAGTATCTAGTGAACCTATAATTTCCTATCATAGCATGGTCTATAATCATATCTAAAGAGGCTCAATAGTAACTAGAAGATTAGTGTGTGTGCACTCTATCTCAGACCTATGAATATAAAAAGAAGATCTAATATCAGGAACTACAGAAGGATAAGGAACTACATGAAAATAACTAAGAGAATGATGTAAATAAGTACAATATCTAAGAATATTTGCATTTTTAGTTTGATAAAATCCATCTAAAAAGGGATCATCTAAGGAATACCCATCATCATAATCAAGAGTATGATAATCAATGATACATGTGTTGATGTTATTAGTTAAAAAGGTATGATGGATGGATTTTTAAGTCTTTGTTAGAGTAACCATAATTTCATCTAATGGTTTTTGACAAGATTGATGTCATAGAGGAAGTAATTGAGAGATTATGTTATAGGAGAGATAAAAATATTTGATTTTTAAACTGATCTCATTTGGTTCATCATCGTATGAATCTAGAAGAGTAGGTGGTATGTTTACTATTAATTTAAGATGACCATTGTATCCTCTACTAGAATTTGTGGGATAATTAAAAAGTTGTGATTCATGAAATGAGATGCTAGGCAAGGTCCAAGGGTAGGTGTTTTGAAAAAATCTCTTTCTTAGAATTGTTCAAAATTCCATGCATTAGTATCTCCTTGAATATTATATATAACACCATTATAAGGAAATTTAACACATTGGCATGCTAATGAGGCTATTGCTCTTATGTAGTGTGTCCAAGGTCGATCGATTAAAATGTTATATGAAAATGAAAAGTTAAATATCATGACTTTGACACACATTATTACAGGGGGAACCACGATAGGGAGTCAAACACAATCTAAAGTAAGAATTTATCTTTTATCATATCCTTAACATGTAATTTGATTAGGTTTGATGTTACATTCAAAGTATCTAATTATTTTAATAAAACTAAGGGAATCCATGTAAGTACATGAACCTTCATTAATTAATGTATGTTTAACTTGGATATCTCTTATTTGAACATTAATGAATAATGGAAGATCATTCACAAGAATAAATATCTCATCAATCATAGAAGAGATAGGGAATTTAAGTGAAAGAGAGATATCTACTATTTCATCAACATGGATAGCCATTTCTTCACACTACTAAAGGATACTATCTTTATAATGAGGATCATTCAGAAGGATACATATCTCATCAATCATGGAAGAGATAGGGAATTTAAGTGAAAGAGAGATATCTACTATTTCATCAACATGGATAGCCATTTCTTCACACTCCTGAAGGATGCTATCTTTAAATCTTAATAAATTAGTTTCTTACCCCAAAAGTGGGGGATGAGGGATGTTCATTTTGAATAAGAGTTTTGTTATATGATTACATTGATGATGATAATTTCTTATAAGCTATATGAAATGGATTTGAGATAAGAGATGTGAAAGCTCAACTATAGGATCCCATTTGTCATATCCCATTAGAATTTTAATAGATAAAGGTGTATAGTATTGTAGTATATACTTTTAAGGTGTAGCAAAGGAGCATTTAAATTTATGTTAATAATGTATGATTTTTTTATATTTGGTTAATGTGGATTGAATGATTATATTTATTTGTATTGTGGTTGAATCATTGGGTTTTTCTTGTATTTGAGAAGAAGTACCAATAGTCAAAGGTTTTGGAATTTATGATTTAGGTTTCTTAGCTAAAGGAGTTTTATAACTTATATCAATAGTATGTGAGCTATTATCTATTTTAGTTGTTGGAGTTGACACTTGTAGGTTTGTTTAAATTTTTTAAATTAGATATTAATGCCCTAGTTCTATGATAAGTGATAGGTAAGTGTTGTCAATTAGACTTGCACCCTTATGAAGGTAGTTTTATTCCTTCACAGTCTATTGAAACATGGAAACAATCCTAGGTTATGGGTGACCTAATTAGTGGATTGAGTCTCTAGATCTAAGGGCTAGCTCCCTTTGGTGTATCAATTAGGATCTTACTACTATACACTATAAAATGCTTGGGAAAAGATAGAAAGAAAACTTGAAATAAAATACTATTTAATGATGGTGATACACCTAAATGATTGGTTTATCTACTTAATTAGAACTTCTAAAAACACTAATTTAGACAAGAGAAAGGTTGAAATTTCAACTCCAATTGACCAATATGCATAAGCATTTCATGAAAAAGTTCTATCTTGTGATCAAAGCTTGAGGGAAATGATGGAATAAGCCTAATTCAAGGCACTAAACAACCACTTGCATCCACTATAAACTCATCTAAAAGACATTAAACATAGAACATGACCTAAATAATCTGACCAACTAGTAACTAGGTAAGAATCAAGACTTGACAAGGAAGAAAATCTATCACTTATGAAAATCAATTACATAAATACACTATACCAGTAGCTAGAATTTGAAAACAATAGTCTTTATATTAATCTAAAAAAAGGTTACAAACTAATCTTTGGAAGAATCTGATCTTACCAAAAGAGGGATACGTTTCAAGGCTAAAAATCTAACTTATATAGAAAAACACATAACAACCAAGAGGTTGGCATTGAAAATAGAAGAAGAAGACAACTCTTTCATTAGCCTAAGTCTAATTTTTGTTATGCCAAGATAACAAAGCCTTATAAATTTACCTTTTCTTGTCCTTATCTTGCATAAAAAATCCTTTGGTGTTGAAAATAAATGGTGGGCTCATCTTGTGCTGATCTTTCAACATGCATGAAATCCACACCCACCTCCAAATATGGAACCCCTATTGAACTACTAGAACATTTGAAAGGCTTCTCTTTATATGAAAACAATGCTAATGCCAAACTTAGAATTCCATTTGAATTGTTAGAACATTTGAAAACCTTGGAACCAACAAGAGTGCATGCACATAAATCATGTTAAGCTTTCCAATGTTAAATAACTTGAGTCCTTCATGAAAATGAGTCTCCATCTTCAAAACTAAAGGTGTTGTGCTAAAATAGTTACACCTAGGTGTGTCTAATCCTGATTGGATCACTTTGTATGAAGAATACTTTAATCTATCTATATTTGCTATTGACATCTCTCACTTTATCTATCTCTTTGTTACTATGCATGTTCATTAGCTATTTATCTATATCATTTCCCCCTTACATGTATTTGTTTTGGGTTTATTATTGTAAGCCTTTTCATCTTCTTTCTTTATCTTTTTTCATTGGCCTTCAAAATTCTATCAAGTCATTTTCCCATGGATAAATTGTCTATGGGAATTGTCTCAACTTCTATCTTCATCTTGTTCTCTTTATTTCTTTCAATAAAAAAGTTTGAAGGGAACTTTCTCCTTACTCTTTGTCTTTTTCTCAAACTTTCACTTGGAAAACCTTCTGAAGGAATTCCTTCAGACAATTTGTCTAAAGGAATTCCTTTGGACTTCTCTTTTGCTTGAATTGTTTTCACTTTATTATGGACAAATTATCCATGAGAATTCAAGTCCTCAAATTTATCATTACTTATGGGTTATCTCTCTTGGTAAGTCTTTCAAAGGAATTCTTTCAGATTATTTGTCTGAAGGAATTCCTTTATACTTTTTTCCATGGCCTCTATTTTATTTTAGACTTTATATGATGAACTTTCCTAAAGGGTAGATACCCGTTGGGTCTCTCAAAAGGTGTCTTTCAAAACTTTTGTGTGTCCCCTCAGCTTTGTGAAAAGGACCCTTCAAATTTTTACAAGTGCCCCTCAAAAATTTCTAAGTGGACTCTTCTTTTGAAAAGTGCCCTTTAGAATTATGTAAATGGTCCTCTTTCTTTTGGCTTTTGTCTCTCAGAAAAAATGTTTGAAGCTCTGCTTCATACATTTTTCCTTTGAATTTTGCAAATGAAATCTACCCTTTAAGAAATGCCTTCTTTCAAAGGGTATATACCCTTCAAATTTCTTGTAAAGGACCTTCAAAAAACTTACCAATGTCCTTATCTATGAATTACCCTTCAAGATTCCTCAATGAACCCTCAGACTTTTGTTTTAAACATTCTCAAAGGATATATACCCTTCAATATTTTTTTAATGTCCCATTTCCTTCAGATTTTTCTCAACTATCCTTTTTTAAAGGGCTAATAACCCTTAAAATTTTTCATTTTGAATATTCCTGAAGGGTATGTGCACTTTGGTACTTCTATAAATATCCCTTTGGAACTGTGATGAGCCATTTAGAACATAGACCCTTTGTTGAGTACCCTTTAGGAAAAATGTTAAAGTCATTTATCCTTTAGAAAATAGTCTTTCAACCTTTCTATAATGGACCATTCCTCTTGTGTTTCCTTTAGACAAAAGTCTGAAGGAATTCTATCTTAAGCATTTTCAAAGTATTCCCTTAGCCTAGTCCTCTTCCCCTACTTTGACAGGCATGTTTAAGCAAATTTATGAATAATAGAGGTTGTAATTTTGACTTGTAGGGTCAAAAATTGTCAACAGTAAGAGTCATGAATAGTGTGGAATTTTTGGAAAATTTTATGGTTAGAGGTTGGATAATGATTGATATAGGAAACTACTCTCCTCATTTTATTCATATTAACAACATTCTCATAATATATGTTAGGACCCATTGAAATTTCAACATTGTAGGTAGTATGAGGTTAGTTAGTATTATCTTGATGGTTAAGAAGGGGATCCTTGTAAATAACTAAGTGAGCATTGGATTGGTTTAAGGATTCATGACCCTTAGCTACTATTTCATAAGCTTTTTATGTGTATGTAGGAGAAATTCATGATTAAATTTAGGTCCAAGGATAGAATCCATAGAAAATTTTCTTAGTTGATGACAAGTTTCATGAGAATGGCCTCAACTTGCATGAAACCCACAAAATTTGTGGGGATCATATGAATATTCGATAGGGTGTGTAGGATAGAGATCTCATGGGGAAGATCATGGAAGATGCTTTTGAATCTCTTCTAGGGAAAGTGGTTTATGGACATATACATTATGTACATGATAAAATGTAGAACTAGGATGAGAATTGCTACAAATTAAAAAGGAAAGATTAGGCTCCATTAGATTGATTAGAGTAATGGCTTGAATGGTATGCATGGAATCATGAGTATCCATAACACCATCATTGGTTACATGTCAATTTTTATATTTCATTATCATTTGAGTCCTCATTGGAGGGTGTGAAGGTTCAAATTGTCATATGATAAAATATTGATGCTTAGCTTGGTCAAGGGATTCTTCCAAGGATTTTTGTGAAAGAGTCCTTATGCAATATTTTAATTTAGAATGAAGAGAATTATTAAATAAGTGGAATAGATTCTCATTTGACATGTTATTCTTGACATTTTTAGACAAGGATTTTCATTGTTTAATGAAAACTTACACCATTTTAGATTCTAATTATTTATGACTGATACAAAAGAGCTAAGTTATTTTCAGGAAGATCACTAGTTTGGAATTTTTGAACCAATGCATTGAATAACTATTCCAAAATAGCTATAGAATGAGTTTAAAGTTGATTATACCAATATAATGCATAAATAATTTTTTTAGCTAATATCTTAATGGTAAAAAAGGTGTTAAGTTTAACCCAATCTTTGTATAAATTTCCAAAAGTCTTCAAATGCAAAACTAGATCAATGAATCCATTATAAGTGATAGTGGGAACTATGCCACCTATGCCAATATTTGTAATTTAAGGGACTATAGGTTTATTTTTCAAGTGTTTAATAGCTTTGTTAATAATTAGGGGTTGTGGTATAAGGTCACCATATATGCATATCTAAAGGGGGTGCGGGGTAGGGGGCATTATGATTTTGCATTCCCCATTGAGTAGGTTGAGGTTGGTATTGGAAATACATTAATTGGTTTCACATTTGCATCATTTGGTTGAAACTATTAAATTTAAAGGTAATCATTTGATTTAAAGTTTGTAATAATAATTGATTAGTGTTAATTATATTTTGATTAGTATAAGCTAAATGAGATGCATTAGGATTATACACAAAATTAAGAGTTTGGAATGCACTAGTAACATGAGATGCACTAGTAGAATGAGATGCCCTAGTAGTTTTATGGAATTGAGAATCGGTGTGGGTATTTTGAGTAGACCCATTACAAGTCACACCTACCATGTTTGTATAAATACTTGGTATGGAAGTGGAAGAAGGAAAGGAAGATTATGTCATGCTAGTATAGGGAGGCATGAGATAAGGGAAGTATGTGGTATAAATTTTCAAATGACTTGCCCTAAATCCTATATAAAATTTAGGTGAAGCTGAATGGGGTTATCCAATATGAGATCCCATCATGAGGTTATAAATGACTATGGGATCCTTACCTCTATGTTGAGGGTTTTCATTTATGAAAAGGATCATTCAACTGTATAATCAATAATCTACTATTTTTAAGAATAAAGGATTAATTTCAATGAAATAGGTAGGAGTCCCATAGTTAGTATTTCTAGTAGTAACATGGATATTGACAAGTCTTGGATTAGTTACTAAAGAATGTGTCTTAGAGACTTTATTAGGATTAGTAAAGTTCATCATGTTAGCTTGATTTTTATTAATAGTTTTGTCAAATAAATATCACATGATGAAAAAAAATATTTAAACACTTATAAGGGAAATGAGAATCTACAAGTTGAAAATGAATAGAACTAAGATGGTCAATCTAGTTAGACATATAAGGTGATAGAAAAATATGGAATCAGACTAGGTCGAGATGGTCGACTAATTAGGAAAATTAGGAAAAAATAATGATTTATAATATACTAGGTCGAACTAGTTGATGATGTTTCAAAAAAAATCAAATAAAAACCATCTATAATTGGACTAGGCTGATCTAGTTGAACTAGTTGGAAAATCATGAAAATAGAATAGTTTGTGCCTAGACTAAGTCAAGTTGGTCAAATAGGTGGGAAAGAAAAATAATTTGTAACATACTAGGTTGATTAGGTCTATATAGTTATATAGTATAGAAAAAAAATGTTTTGATTTGGATGATTTAATGATAAATATAGAAAAGAAAGATAAGCACACATGTAACTAAGTCAAGCTAGTTGATCCAGTTGCAATACATAACACAAAACTTGTATCAACACTGGCTAACACAAGTATATAATAAAACATTGAATACTAAATAGTAAGTAAAAAAAATGTAATTTATAATCAAATTAATTATTTGAAAATAAGATAAAAAATTTATACTAAGGGTTTTGATTTGAAGTGTAGGCTTCCAAAGATACTTGCTTGTCTTTTGGATAGTGTCAGCATAGTGTTTCAAATAACTAAAAATAGAGGAAGTACCATTAACATAGCCCACTAAGCCTAGTTTCAAGGGTAAGATAGAAGTATATTATCAATGATAACTATTAATTGAAAGGTTTAATGAATATGGAAATCGAAGGCATTCTTAAAATACCCTGAGGTACATGGAAACTAAATACTATGTTTAGATTTATACTATGGATATGAGTATTGGGAAAAGTCCTTCATGCCAAAATAATTTTAAATGATAGATAAGGACTATGAAAATAATATTGAGTAAAACTTCATGACAATGGATAATTAGTTTTAAAACTACCCATACATAGTTTCTAGGGAAAGCCAAATAAAGTAAAAAATAAAAGTGAAAATAAATATTTTGAAAACTAAGCTACCATTTTTGGAAAGTAAATAAATAGGCAACTAAATAAAAATTAAAGTAACTTTAATTTCTATACAATGTAGTCTAATTTCCCTTGCTTGAGTTAGAAATTAAAACAAATAGAACAAGATTGAACATGTCAATCAAGTTGGACAAATAGAATCAAATGAAGTCAAGCTAATCGACTCAGTATACTGTAAAAATAATCCAAGATAAACATAATCAAGTAGGTAAACTTAGTTTTATGGGTAGAAAATAGAAATAGAACTAGGTTGAACATTGACCTAGTTTAGTGTTTAGGTATAGTTTTATAAAATGAAAAAATTGGTAAAAAGTATTAAATTTAAATTCTAATTGAAAAGCAAGAAAATAAATTTTCTTGAAAATTGATAAAGTGAAAATACTGAGTTGGTTATAATCAACCTGGGGGATAAGACTAAATTGATCACATTGATGGAGTAGTTTTTATTGAAGATGTTGAATTATTATTTTGAACTGGGTCACCTAGGTGAGTGTTTGAACCTACAAAGCTAGAAAATATTATTATTAAATAAATTTGACTCAGTCGATCAAGTATAAATAAAAATGATAAATAACAAAAAATAAAAACATGTTGATCAGATCGATGTAGTTAGATAAAAATAAGATAAATAAAATAAAATAATTGATTATGTTGATGCAATTAGATGCAAAAGGAAGAAAAATAAACTAAATTGATCAATTTTATCTCATTAAATGAGACTAAAAATTCCATGAGTAAAATATAGAACTAATTTGATAGGATCAACAAAGATAGAGAACCTTGACATAGAATATAGAAATATTTAAATAGGCTTGATGAATTTGAAAAATCTACACATAGATAGGCAAACTAGGTAAATAGGCTTGATGAAGTTTAAAACCCTACACACAAATATTTGATCTAGGTCAATAGGTTTGATGAATTTTGAAAACCTGTACACAAAGTGTTAAACTAGGTTGACATGCTTGATTTAGTTAAATGTAAATAAAAATTAAATATATTTAAGTGTTAGATTCATGTTAGGTTCACTATAATGTATGCAAGTGAAATAAGATAGATCTAAAACTTATCCTACTCAGTAATATCCAATCTCATAGAAAGTAATCAAATAACAATCCACTTAGCAATACTTTGATATGTCAGGGTCATGACCAATGATGGATTAACTAAACCTAAACTAAGGGATCTCTTATCATATAATGGCAAAGGAGATGTTTCCAAGGCCTTTAATCAAATTCCATCATGAAATAACCACAACTAGGTCTTATGATTTTAATAAAAGTAAAAAAGATAATCTACTAAATAAACATGCAAGCTAATCTAGTAATGAATATGGAATCTAACCTAGTGTTCACCAAAGTTTGTGGCATAAATGGGGAAGACAATAAAAAAATATAACTATACTCAAGAAAATATATAAGTAATCTAAGAAAATAGAGATTAAATTCAAAATCTTTAGTTTTTACAAGATCTAATTATCAAAATATAAAAGGTTAAGAGCATACATACCTTATTTAATTGAAGTTATCATGCCTCAATCTCTCCCTGGGACAATGGTGCTTTGAAATAGGTTGTTGTGGCTTATAAGGATCACAAAGATATATTAGATCTAGGCTACAAGACTTTTCTTATGCATCCAATACCTCCATAAGAAAAGTACTACTACTCCAAGGCAGAAACCTAAGCAATGAAACCTCCAATTTATAGTATAAGAAATTTTTTAAACTTTAATGATAATCTCTTTAGAAATGAAATTAAAGGGTATTTATAGCCAAGGATTGACCTTAAACCCTCTTAGGAATTTAGCTGACAAGGTTAGCTAGGTTAACCTTATTTGGCAAGGATAGAGCCATTAGGTTTTGAATTAGGTTAGATGGGCTGATGGAGTTATATAACGTGTGATAAGTCCCAACAAGGTTGATTGGGTTGATGTAGTAAGAAAATGAATAAAAAAGGGGTATTACTTACAATGAACTATTTTGGATGGTGAATTTCTTAAGGGAGTGGATAAGTAAGTTTTTATTTCTTAGGGAAATGGATAAGAGTATCTTGAGTGATTTTAGGTAATGGTACGCCAAAAATCCTATGAAGCACCAAATTTATATTGACCCCTTTCCAAGGGCACCCTTTAAAGCATGCACTCAGAGATTAAGATTTAATGGGTTTTTTCAAGAGAAAAAACATAAAAAATTAAGAAAGTTTTAAAAATATTATTTGTAAATAATAGCTATCACCCTCCTTAGGGGTAGGAGAAGGAATAAGTTTTTTTTATTCATTGTAAATGTTCCAAAGACTAATATGATAATTAGAAATAAAGTATATACAAATTCTAGGGAATAATCAATCATGAAATGAAATTTAGGATTGAATAACTTAAATAATCAAGAAAATTAGAAGACCCTAGGGCAAGCTAGGGTTTGTGAAAGCTAGGACATCAGGTTCATAAAAAATTTAACCCTAAATTTAGGGTTATCTAGGGTTTAGGGGTACTAAATTATGTTATAGACAAGATGCTGAACTAACTTAATGAGTAGGATAATTAATATAAAACTTAGACAAATAGTATTCATAATTTATACAATTAAGATTGCTAAAAATACTAAAATATAACTATTTATAGATATTAAAATGAATTAGAAATAAATGATACTTAGGTGATTTAATGTGCACATGTAGGTGTAATTTGGAACATGATAAAAGTGGACTAGAAAATAATCCCTTAAAAATCATCAGATTTTTGGAATATTATTTTTGTGGCCTTAGACACTTATGTCAAATATATATAATTACATCCACATAGGTATTTGAATTTGATGCATATGTCCTATACATAATATTGACTAGATCTAGATGTGACTAACTAGAGACTTATAGGTTTTTTAATCACCTTTATTTTGATGTCTTCAGATCATGTACACACACTATCACTCTTTTTCAAATGATAAAACCCTAGATATTCACCCATGGAGTGAATATGGGAAAAAAGGGTTAGCATGCTCATGTTGTCAAGCTACCCAAAGTACCCCTCTATCAATGGGCACTACCTATATAGCCAATGCTCTGAACAGGTCATCATACTTATGTAATTATCCCCTATGTGTTGGCTTATGTGTGTACAAGGATGAAATATGTGATAAGAAAAGACATGTAGTGACCTAACTTGTAACCTGGAAAATATGGCTCATGAAATACTCTTTAAATGCTTTAAACATGTGAAATTACTACTGCTATGATTGATATATAAATAAGGATAAATAGGGTAGGTTTTCTCACTTTAATTATTGATTGATTACTTCTTGGTATTTTACCTTGTGAGTTCCAAGTGTTTTCTAGGTGAATAATGAATGAGGGTTGATATTGTATATATATACCAATCCATTTTATAAATGTCTCACATTAAATCACTTAGGTTTACCT
The DNA here is from genome assembly GCA_037957365.1 of Torreya grandis. NCBI lineage: Eukaryota > Viridiplantae > Streptophyta > Pinopsida > Cupressales > Taxaceae > Torreya > Torreya grandis. Next base: position 1,108,808 of record JARHVA010003202.1, on the reverse strand, counting down.
TTAAGATACATTTATTTTACAAATTAGATGAATTTTGGGCATTAGACACTTTATAGGAAAAGTGGACACTTACATTGATGCAGGTGTCTGTCTGGGACACAACTGTATATGAAGCTAGAAAATAAGTACAAGTATATAACTAATAGTGAAGGATAATAATCAGGTTTAGATATTTTTCACAGATAGTTCTAGTCATTATAATAACATTATTTGGACTAAGAGACAAGTAATTAGGCACAAAAAGATATTGAACACGAGCCTTTCAATATTGGGCATGTCTATAAATTAAATGTACAACCATGATAGGTATTTTACAAGTGTACAAGACTGTGATACTACATATAAAAATATTTTAGTATCTACACCTTATAGTTAGTCTTGCTTTTATTCCACTACTTGAATATATGGCTCATTCTTCATATTAGCACATGGTGCTTACATATTTTATTGCTCTCATCAAAACTAGTATTCATATAATAATAATTATTATTCTATGTGAATGTGATTTATATATGTCATTATTGATTACCACATGATGTATTGAGTATTTCCATATTTGGACATTAATCATGTGATTTATTATAACATTAACATGATTAAACATTGTTATGATAATGTTTTTTGCAACATTAATATTTGACAAGTTTTTATAGCATATTATTTCATCAATACATATTTTTTACTATAGTTGTGACATGTAGATTTTATGTATACCCTATAGATGGTGTAATATTGATTTATCATATATTATATTATTTAATTTATAATATGTGATATTTAGATTACTAAGTGCATCTTAGCTAAATTATTCTAGGATATTATTGTTTATTACGTAATTAGTTTGTTATATTATATATTTTACTCTTGGACATTTTTATGGGTGTATTTACTATGAAATATCATGTGTTATGGAAATAATATAGGGACAAGGGTGTAATATGATTACTCACAACCATAAACATTTCATATCCCTCACCATAATCATGTTGACTTATCTTATGCACCCTATACATAAATACATACATACATACATACATATATACATGCATACACACATACATGCGCATGCACGTGCATGCACACACGTGCACACACACACACACACACACACACACACACACACACACACACACACACACACACACACACACACACACACACACACACACACACACACACACACACACACACACACACACACACACACACACACACACACACACACACACACACACACACACACACACACACACTAGTGACTATGCGATTAATACACTCCTACATTACAATAACTAGGACACGCATGTGATAATTAATAATAAAATCAACCCCAATTCTAAGTTTCTTCTACCAAAAATTAAATTATGACAATTAGATTTGTATTATAGCCAAATATAAAAAATTATAAAATTTAATCCCTTTCCTCATTTAGGTTGTTAATCTATGGGTACTTTGAATGGTGTGACTACAATTATTTTTCAAGACTACTAATCCCATATGAAATGTTCTAAAGTTATGATTTTGGATGATTAAGTAGTGGGTCCACCAACTGAGATGGACACATATCCATTCCTCATTGGGAGTGGAGGGTAGAAACCCCATTCCCATTTTATTCATATTTTTTATCTTTAAAAATATTATTGCTTGTACAACATGACCTAATTTCATCACTAAAATCATGGAACCTATTTTTATCCACATTATAGTATTATAGAATAATCATTTTTTGTCTTTGATTATTCATGGACTGATTAAAACTTCCTTGACAAGCTGCAAGTTTGGTATTGCACTAGATTTTCTCTTTGAAGCAAGTTTGAACTTATAATATATATTACATGCATTTGGATTTGAAGAATCTTGGAAATGGGATCTATATGCATTTAAATTTTTTAGATTGTTTAAAATAATGATCCCTAGTATGTTTTATATAACATTTTAAACTGCATTAAAATTCACATTTTCAAGTTATTTCACCTCAAATGTTTGTAAGTTATTTGACTATTTTAGAGATTTACTATTACTTTTCATAGACAATATGGTCTATTTCTGTTGTGTTTTCATCTAAAATGACTAATTACATCTATAATATTTCTCCTTTAATTAGTCTTTTGTCATAAAATTAGGCTTGATGGGTTTTAGAATTAAGAAAGTTTCTAAGCCTTTGCAAGGTTATTTAGACTTAGTCACTTTTAGTTAAATAGTCTTAGCCATTTATTTATAAATTCATATTTTCATATTATAATGGCTATGTAATTTTTGATGGACCAATGGATATTTGATTATTCTTGAAAGTATTCAAAAAAATAAGGATCTACCACTTGGATCTTACCCACTTCTTTGAAGAATATTTTACCTTAATCATTTTCACCTAAGGATGCCTAAGATCATGCTAAGTGGCACAATCCTATGTTCTTACTCCTATGGGCCTCCTTGGTTCCATAAAAACACCATCAACCCTATGGATGAATGAGATCATTCCATGTGGTCTAATCCTACTTATCCATGCCCTTAGGATGATATTTATACTTCTTATGATAGTCAAACCCCTAGATCCCAAGATCATGCCACATGACATGATATTATTTATCTAGGCCTTAGGGTGGTCCATATCCTCATGGGCTTATTAACAATATCTTGGTGAATGAGATATGAAAACATGTCAATATATCATTTCACCAAGATTATATGGGTCATCATTCTATGTATGCACCTGAGTAGACACTAAGTAATTGAATGGGTGCCTTGTGCATTGACTGCTAGCTAGGTGATGCCTGAATGTTCATGCTAGCATTTCACTATCCTAAATTTGATGGCCATTTTAACCATCAAAGTGTAAAATAAACTTGGTACTTTGCATATTATTTATTATCAAAGTTTATTTTTTGTATTTGGTCCCTCAAAATTTAGTCCTTTTATTTTCATTGACTTAAGTTGACTAACCATTTATGCATTATTTTATCCTTTAAATTTAGTTATTTTATTTTGAGTTGGGCTGAATCAGTTAAGATTTGGCAAATGGTGGTTGTTTTTATTTATCCATTTGGGCTCATTTATGCTTTGAGATCATGCTAAAATGGTTAAATGTTTTTAATGTTTTAAAATTTAGACTATCATTTTATCTATTTTAAACTTAAAGTGGCCAAGGTTCATTTTTATGTTTTTGTACTTAGTTTATTTTCATAAATTTTAAACTCTAAAAAATACTCTTTATTCAAATTGTAACGGTTAGTTTTATTTTTGTATAGACCTAGATTTGATGAAGACCTTACATCTATCAAGATCCTAGGGGTTTGCTTCTTCAGAATGCCTCAAAAAAATACTAAGACTAGGTATCTTCTAGGTGATTGAGATCACACCACATGGTGTGATATCATTTATTAGGTATATAGGATGATTAGTACATGGATATGAGATGGTGGAAATTTTAGATAAATGGGATGATTCCATGTGTCACCATACCACTTCTTCATGCCCCCAAGTTTGAATAGATAAGTATGATAGAGCAAGGATTGAATGAGTGCCCAAGATGATGTCATGTGGCATAAAATCATGACTTTAAGGTAGAAAAAGACATATAACAAAGAGTGAGGGCATTTGGAGATTCTAATTTATCAGATATTACCACTTGTCAAGATCATAGTGCACCATATCAAAGAAAAGTTAAGGTGATCTAGGCCTTCAGTACATTGTGAGTTTGTAAGAAACTGAGACATGGAATGACCTATATCCCCTAAAGTAATGAGAAGAGGAAACATAGAGAATCATTAAAAAATATGATATGTGGACATATATGAAAAAAATTAGAGTTTGAAAATGATGCCCATATTCCCCTTCTATCCCATTAAAATCTAGGAATGAAACTATAAGTCCAATCAAATTTGTTGTAATTATTTATCATATTGTCATCTAGTGTAATTAGATCATGAAACATATTTCAAATCAAACAATATTATGGATAAAGTTATAAAATAATGTGCACATAAATATTGAGTGAGCTAAGGATCATAATAAGACAAAGAAAGTCTATGCATATCCATTTATCAAGAGTATTATTCATAGCTGGAACATGAAAACTTGTGCCCCTACAATTAACACAACCGTGATCTATTGAAGAGAGAATATTTCAATTAAATCTTATGTCATTAAAAGTAACACATCATTCCAAAACTGTCATGCTACCATTTATCTAATAGACATAATTTTCATCTTCAAATATATGCACATATTAAATTTATGTCTTAGTGAGAGGCCTGCTATTGAATGCTTGTATCCACCTAGTGGGTGGGTGATTCATTGAATATTTTCAAACACCTAGCTAGTGGGTGAGACTATTGAAATTATATATAAATATAGCCATGATATTAAATTAAAGGGTTGGTTGATTATTTTTATAATAAATTAGACCACCAGACATATTTTCATGCAATTTTATACTTTCTTAGGTTAGATTTTATTTTAGAATGAGCTGAGGCTATGTGAAAACATATTTTATAACTAATTTAAACATTGATGAATTTCAAGCACAGGGTGTCTGCTCATCATTAATCATTTTTTATCCTAATGAAGGATCATGGGGAGTGATCTAAAACATTGAGGTAAATAAAAAAAGGCAGTTTTTTCCAAAAGCTATTTATTCACTTAATCTTGAATTTTTTTTTATGAACTATATTCTATATGAAATATTTTGTTAATTATATCCATTGTCTACATGTCTAATGGTGAATTTTATTCCCTCTTCACATATTTACTCGGTCCTCATAATTTTGCACCATCTCTACCTTCTAGTTGTACTATGTTTGCCAAATAGATATTAGTTTTTCATGAGATTTGTCTATTTAATAGATCATATTATCTTCATTATAAATCAAGATCACATTTCCTTTCTTCATACCCTCTCTCTTTTTATTTTTATTATATCAATTTTAGACTAGCTTTACTTTAATTTGAATTTTAATTAGTTGTTCAAACTTTATCTAGACTACATGTTCATATTTTCACCTATATTTTATGCATTATTGAAATTAGTAGACTAGAGGTAGGTGTCAACCATCATTGAGTTCATTAATACATATGAACTATACATTTATCTTAAACACAATATAGACCAAAATACCATGCACGAGTCCCAAATAAGTACTATAAATAGGCCCCATTGATATGGAACACACGACATAAGTCCTTGAGGTATCTAGTATGCCATGTCCTAGGAGATAGAGACCTTGGGGAAGTTTTTTACATAGATTTTATCCTTTCAAGATAGGTGGAAGGGAAGAAGAAGTTGGAACCCTCAGTAGTTGAGCCTTCCCCCTCCTTCCTTTTTTCCCATCTAGAGTTGGTGTGGCTGTGATAAATGGACCACCAATAGATTGACACTAGAAACATGGCCTAATTTGGAATATTACTTTAGATTTAAGACTAATTTTAGGATTATGGCTATTTTTTTCATACCTTTTTATGTGTCTAAACAACATACTAATAACCTAGTATAAAAAGAAGCTTGATTAGGATAATATCTAATATTTGTGTTTTATTTTGATCATGTTTCTTACCTTTGAACCCACCCATGGCCTTATCTTAGCTGGGTGAAATTTTATACATTGTGAACATTTTGGGGCCTAATCATGACTTGCCTAAGAATCCTAACAAATTCTATTCAAAATACACCCATGGTGGGATTTAGACTATTGAAAAGAAAATACAATGATTTAAAGAGGCCATCATTTGAAACTAGATATAAGATGAATATGTGGCTTTCTATTTATTTCCATATTCCCTAGATCAAGATGCTTACCATTGGTACATAGGTTTTCTAAATGGATATATCATTTCATGGGATTTCTTTGAAAATATGTTTGTCAACGACTTTAGTACACCCATTGACCCTGATACCTTTTATTATTAATTTGATTCAATTTATATAGAACCTAATGAACCCATAAGTTCATTCAATATTCATTTTCACCATTTATACAAGGGGTTAAAAAACCCATTCCTAAAAATATAGGGGTGGATATTAAAATTTATATTGGTACATTATATCTCCAAATTACTATGCTTATACAAAGGACCCCATCTACACTCACATCCTTAGCTTTGGATTATTGAGAGGCATTCTTTATTGAATAAATATATATGCCTCATGATTATGGAATTGAACTATTATACTCATTAGAATAAATATCTATTCACACCCAAAATGCTAAGACTTATTTTACTATATGTAAGCATGTGGACCAATGTGTGCCATATAATGAAACCTTGCCTCAATATTATGTCCAAATAGAATTTTCTATGATTGAAAAGAACCCTATTGTGGATCCAAATACAAATGATCATGACTATTCAAATTATGATCAATAGGTTATTTTTCCTTGTGATAATAATAAATAATCCTTTGATGCTTTCATTGATCAAGTGTCATTTTTTACAAGAGGTGATACACAAGAAATGCATAGGATGGCTTATGAAACTGCATTTATAGGTTCACAATTTGGAATCTATGGATGCAAAAATGGAATGGGTTTTTTAGTAGTTATGTTGATTGAAAATGTATAATTTAAAAGGCAAGACCTAAGCCTTGAGAGTGGTAGTGATGATGATTCTAATGATTAGAGATATCAATCATTTTATTTGAATTATCACATGATGATTCAAGTAGCGAAGAGATGTGTTAACATGAATAAAAATCAAAAAATTGTTATAGTTAGCTTGAAGATGAAATAAAAGAGTTAAATAAAATAGATGAATAATATATATGCCATGTATCCAAAATACCCATGTCATATTATATTGATCCTACATTTGGTAAGGTAAATTTAGAAGATTAACAACCTAGTGACAACAAATTGACTCCCTTCTATTTATTACATATAGAGGATGTGGAAGAGAACCAAGTGGTTGTCCTTACATATGAGAAATTATATTATTTTAAATAACTTGAATAATGGGACTATTATCACCAAATATTGCAACCTAGAGGAGGGTGTTCAAGCCTCCTCCAGATTTGGTAAACATGGGAATACTTCTAGGTATGTGGTTTTACTTATAGTAGAATTAGACCTCTAGGTTTAAGGGCTAGCATTTGAATTTACCTTGAAATTATTATCACCTACTTAAATTATTACTTATGGGAAAAGAGATATAAGTTTACATGAAATGAAAATAATATAAGGGGGTAATACACCAAAATTATTTCCACAATACCATCATACTTATTTCACTAAGAGACAAGACCTATAAACCAAGTTCAAAGTCCTAAGAGGTTCTAACATAAGTGTTTCAACATAAAGGTGATATACATGGGACAAAAAAAGGTAAGTAAAGTAGAGGGTAGATTGCACACTCTAAGAATAATTATACACTTGAAAGGATCTTAAAACACTAGCTTAATTCTATATGACATATTAAAATAGGAACTCTTGCATAAACATAAGAGGATAAGGAGAAGCAAGGATAGAATATTATCACTAAACATCACCATACATCACTTTAAAAACTTAGAGAAATGTTCATGAAATAAAAAAAGACTTGAATTCATTATTCAAAGGTCAATTACAATGTCAAAACTAGAAAGGATTCTCCATACATGCTGTGGTATTAGTCTACAAGAGCCAAAATGGCTACTACTTATAGAATTTAAGAGAGGAGAGAAGAGAATGAAGTCCAAGAGTCACTAAAACATGTGTCAAGCTAAGAAAAGGATTTAAATATATATGATAATGTAATATGGAATAGACCATGCAAGGTATACTTGGAAAAATGTCCCTCAAATCATGAAACTCATGAAATGTGGTGCAGGTGTCTTCACTTACTTGCATAAAAATTACTTTAATCATTTATCCTCCTTGGAACAATCCATAATAGAATAAGGATTGATTATATGATTTAAATAGGATATAGGGGTTATAAAAAAGTCCCAACATGAATTGGAGGTGTCCCTAATCATCAAGATTCTTCTAGACATGAGTTATCATTGTTTCTAGTCATAATCACCCATCTTTCACTCACCTCTCAAAATTGTCATCAAATTTGTCTTTAGTTTTACAATAAAATACATAAAAAGGAGTGTATGACACTTTTAAATAACCAAAATGATCTTATATACATAAATTAGACCTTAAAAGGCCTCCCACTTAAAGTTTTCACCTTCTCACTAAGTTGTTCACAATGCCAGTTTGGACTGGCTAAGATGAAGGTGTTAGTAGAGGTATTTGGGAGATTATATTAAGAATTAAATGGAAATAGTAGGTTATATTAAGTCCAAATATATCAACCAAATTGTTTTTTATCCTTTGAAACATTCTTTCACCTATAAGGCACCAAAAATAGTCAATAAAATCCATTTTTCACTTTGTTCATACAAGTAGGGAACAACTCAAGTTGATTAAAAGGAGACATGGAGAGTCTTATACAAGTTAAAGTCATATAAAAATCCATTATATATCTCTTAGATGCCTCTCCTTCTTCATTTTCCATATCAGGTCACTAATAAGGGTTTTAGAGGGCTTAAAGTAGTTTTGCCCTCTAAAGATTGCTCATATAGGTCTGACATTGGAACCATAAAAAAATTCCAAAAGAAATTTTTTAAATACATCATTAAATTTCCATCAAATCCATATAATCCCATGCTAATTATCCAAGTTGGTGTGAGCTTCTCAAGTTATCTTCTCGAGTTCCTTTCTCCATTCTGTGCATGCCTGAGTTGGCTTGAGTCAAAATGTGGCTTCTTTATGGTTTTATTCACATTAAAATAGTTAAAAAACTAATTATAACTCCAAATATAGGTATTATAATGATTTTTAATGTATATATATTGATAGAAATTAAATTGATCCCCTTTTGGGCTTTAGACCTAATAGATCTATCTATTCCCATGTGGGTTTGGACCACCCTATTATGTTTCAAGCATATATTAATATTTTTATATGTTTATTTATTCCTATAAAATATCATGACACCATCATAAAAGTTTTCATCAACCTCTATCTCACCTTCTCATCTTCTTTCCTCTAAACCTATAGATCTGCACCCTTGGGGAGTGCTCTCTGTCTGATCCAAAATAAAGGGAACTTTCGTTATTGCCTCAATAAAGGTGAATATATTAGGGGATTAAATAATTGGTGGGGACCATATGTATCAATTTTCATGTCTTATTTACATCTTTATCACCCCCACATGTCTCAAAACCTAAGACAGACTCATGGAAATGTTGATTATACAAGATTTATAAATGTGTGTGGACTATAGGTTATCCTTGGAACCTTTCCTTCCATTATTACCATGTTATGGAATTATATTGAGATGTATACTCTCATTTTATAGTTTTTATAATTCATAAAAAACTTCACCACTTTGCTAAACTCTCCATTGCATATCCTCTCTTGATTGGTCTAGTTGATAGTCAATTGTGACTGTACTTTCTTGCTTAGAAAGTGACACATGTAGGTATATAATATCATGATTGGAAATTAAATACAATGATTAAATAAATTATTGGATTACCCAAGGTCATATTAAAAATAATTTGGACCTATATTCATCTTTTTTAGGCTAGGCCATCATCTAGGCACCATGTTCTAGCTCACTATCTATTACAGTCAAATATGGTTGACCTTGTTAAGGAAAAAAGGGGTCTGTAGGCGGATTACCAATATTTAAAACCTATGTTAAGAATCATAAGATCCATTTCAGGTCTTTGAACCAACTTCAATTATCCAATTCTCGTGTTTTTAGGTGTAATCTCCAAGGTTTGACTTATGGTATTGTAGGTACCTATAATTAGGCTATAGGTACCTATAGTCAGGTTGTATGTAGTCTCCTTAAGAGAAATGGTGACCTTTAGGTGGTAATAAAGACCAAGACATTATATTCCATCTCAATTTGATTTTATTTTAAACACTAGTACCTTCTTTACCTTCATAAGATCACATATCATACATATATACTCTTGCTAGGTCACCTTGGATCATGAGGTCATATGCGATCCAACATATTGTAGAAAACACTGAATGTCTATAGTGAATAAATTCCAATAATGGAGGCCTTAAACATAATGTTCCTCTAGTCACACATCCATTATATTTTGTAAGGTTCTACCCCTAAGATAGGGCTATAAGATATGGTTCATTTGGACTCATCTATATTTGTGTCACATCATCATTTTGTGACACCGAAAATGGCTAGGGCCTTATTTTGGAGCTTTTGGGGAACTTGTCCCTAAAACCTAGTATTTTAATCTTGAAGATGGATTTTAAGCCTGCTTCCTCTTAATGAACTCAAAAATGATTACAATAGAATTATCCAACTTCCCAAACTTCATGAAGGTTTCAAACATGTCAAAAATTTCCATGACCATGCTTCAAGTCTCTGTGTAAGGTCACCTATAGGTGAACATCTCAGTATGTAGGAAAGTTAAGAAAAGACATGAATAATTTGCACATTTTTTAGGATTTAAATCAGTCATAAACCATATTAAGGTGCTCAAATGAATTTTTAAATAATTAAATGGATTGAAACAAGTTTCAATACCCATTTCAACATGATATCCTTATGTAGGGACTTGTAGGTGCATATCCATGGTATATGACTGTGTATTTCATTTGCATTGAATATCATAGTCCCTTATGTGCCATTTGGAGGGATTAAATTGATATATAATGTTAAAATAAGGTGTTAATCAACTTTTTACTCTTCATCAAACCTCTATGACCATGTTTAGGACCCCACACACCATGATTATAAGTGAAAGTAAGCAAAGAGCTAATTGTGTATTATGATTTTAAATGTAACTCCATGAATGATATAGGTGTGAGATGAAACTTGGAAATAAGGATATTTTCATGTCATAGGAGGTGCATGGAAAATAATATCACATTGATTTTAAACCATTATAGAGAAAGAAACCTTATGCAATTGATGGACATGTTTGCAACCTAACTAACATACTCCACCTGCAACATAATAGGTTTGAACTCATAAAATCACTTTCAAACATGAAAATAAAAATGGTAAAAATGAGAGAAGCAATTCCAAGTCCTTTTAAATAAAATTCACCAATTGGATTGTATGGACTAGCTCATATAAAAGCAAAACCTGCATGGTGTGGGGATTAGCATGTAAAACTAGACAATCAATTTATTAGGAATGGTTCATAAAGTATAAGAAAGAATTATTACAAATGCAAAAATTAAAATGGATAATAAAAAGTGTAATTTATACCATGAATATGATTTAAACTAGAAGTCCTACTAGTTGCACCATCAAAAAACCTATTGACCAGTTTTGTTTGCCTAGTGGAGCGATGGAGAAGAAAAATGGGTTTTGATAATTTTTGGTACTTATAAAGTAGATAAAATGTGTAAATGGAGTTAGGATAGCTAAGGGTAATTTAATAATCTTCTCCCACATTACACTCTCCTCCATAGGCTGTATAACTACCAAAACTCCTTCTTTTTCACTTATTTTCTTGATTTTTAGTTAAGAACCTACAAGTTTCAGTTAGTCCCAACATAATAAAAAATAATGTCACATATTTGATGTTTAAATGGAGTTTATAATACTTGGACACATTTTAAAATTGTATCACCTTCATTTATGACCCCTAAGTGACACAAAATGACATAAGGACCAAATCAGACTATGCCTAAGGTTAAAAACATATTAAATGACATCAAATATACCATAAAACACCCTATAACATGATAATAGATGCATATTCAAGTTTTGGACTATAGGGGTTGACCTATTTTGACTTGTATTAAAAATAGTCAATAGGGACTACAACAACCATGAGATTTTGTTAGTAATATACACAATAAAGTTTGACTATAATAACCATGATATTTTTTCAATAGTAGATACACAATTTTTTTTAAATTAGCATCCATGAACATGGTGGGTTTCATGAAATAAATAAGCCAATGAGATTTGAAGCTGAGAATGATCGAATCTAATATATCTCTCCCCATACATCAACCACTGATGATAAAGATAAAAGGTCATTGAACTAGGAAAAACCAAGTCAACATTTTCTAAATAGAAAAAATGATGATATAGATACTATAAAAGTATCTATGATAACTAAATAACAAACCAATATTAGTTTCACTATTGGGATATCATAAATAAAACATTTCTACTAGGTTTGGTGTACAATTTACTCTATAAGGTATTGATGCCCACCCTTATCCCTCACCACACTTTAATGTTTGAGAAGAGGTTTTTACTAAACTCTATCCTAAGTGATTCTTGTTTCATGATAATGAAATGTAAGTCTATGTTTGAATTTTATAATATACATCTAATCAAATTGCATGAAAAAATTATTAATAAGAGTCTTTGGGATAGTGTTCTTCAATGAAAAGGACAACATAGATGAAGTATATGTCTTCCCTTGGTAGGAATCCTAACACCCATATCCAAATCCTAAACATGACTTTATTATATTTCATGTGTCTAAATAATATGAAGAGATCTTATTATTTGTAAAAAAATATCCCTTTAACCCCAATTCCATGTTTTAAATAGCTTAGAATGATCCTATAAATATATTTTTTTGGTTTATTTTTATTTCTTTTCCATGTTTATTTTGATTTTCTCTTTTGTTTCTTAGTTTATGGTTGTTTTCTTGTTTTATTTTATTATTTTTGTTGTGGGATCTATTACCTAACCATTTTATCCTTTGGTTCCATGTTAGTCAATGACAAGTGATGAAATGAAATTATAAAATTAGGTAACATGATTGACACTTTGTGTGAAGGATATTATTTGAGTTATTTTTTTGTTTTAGATCATGTTATTAAGTTAGTCTTGAAGGTTAAGATTTACTATATGTATCCTAGACTGGTCTTATTAGATAAGTTTGTCTATTATTAGGTGGATATTGAAAGGTATTATTAAATCTAAACAAAAATTTCACACCTTAAAAGGTTTCTAAGTCTTCTTGGGTGAACCTACTGTGAGGAAAACCTAGGGTAAAAAATCTATAATTTTGCCTCTCATTTGACATAGTGGTCCCAAAACTTGAACTGAGACATAAAAAATAAAAGAGAAAAAAAGAAAAGAAAAAAGAAACCTAAATTAAAAAAACTTAGCATTGGGTGATTTAGGTAATGTATACCAAGGCTATGGACACATGAATACCAATAAATCAAGGCCATGAGTGGGATTAAAGAAAACTCTGTTGAGGCTATACATGTATGGATGAAAGTGGATCAATGTCCAATAAAATGTCTTCAAGGTAGGACTCACTAGTTTGATGGTTAGAAACATAAAAATTAATCCTTGTAGTCCTTATGAACTGGTAAATAAACTTTATTTTACACACATTGGGTAAAATTAGATTCTTTATTTGGTCACTTAGTTACTCCCTTCTTATCTCATATTTTATATGTTCATGACCCATGTACTATTTTGACTAGAGATTCTAGGTTCTTTGATTATGTATTATATTCAAAATACTCATGAGTATTTTCCAATAGAGTCACCATTTATTGTTTCTTGCATAATATTCCATAATTTCATCACTAAAATCATGGAACCTATTTATATTTGGAGTTTGGTATTCTATCCTAATGAAGTTTTGGTCTCTTGTTATTCATGGACTGAATCAAAATTTCCTTGACAAACTATAGGTTTGGATCATTTGGTATTGCACTAGCTTTTCTCTTCAAAGTAGGTCTAAACATAGAATATCTAATGTATGCATTTGGTTTTTAAGACTATTGTCAATGGGATATATATGGATTTAGATTTTTATTAAGCTTGTTTAAATCTTTTGAGTCTTTGTCTATTTTGTATAACATTTTGAACTACATTAATATTTAAATTTTTAGGCTATTCACCTCAAATTTATATGAGTTTCTTGAATGTTTTAGAGCTTTACTACTACTTTTCCTAGACAATCTAGTCTATTTTTATTGTTTTTCATATAAAAATAATAAGTGTCCTTGAAAGATTATTCCTTTACTTAGTCATTTATCATAAAATTGGGTGCAATTACCTCTATAATTAAGCAAGTGTCTAAGCCTTTGCAAGGTTATTTAGAATTCATCATTTTTGGTTAAACTATATCAGCCATTTATTTTTAAATTTGTATTTTCATATTCTAATGGATATGCCATTTCTCATAGACCAAAAATTATTTTATTATCTACATGATTCCGTAGGTAAACAAGGAGATGTCACTTGGCACTTTCCCACTTCCCTGGACTATTTTATCTTAGTTGTTTTCACCTAAACCCCTTGGATGCCTAAGATCATGCCAAATGGAACAATCTCATTTCCTCATTCCCTTAAGGCCTCCTTGATTCCCTAAAAATACCATCAACCATTCAGATGAATGATATCACACCACATGGTGTGATCCTACTTGTATGGGACCTTAGGACACTATTTACACTCTTATGGTACTCAACCCCCTAGATACTTGGGATCATGACAAATATCATGATCTAGTTTATCTAAGACCATAGGGTGGTCCATATCCTCATGGGTTTACAAATAAGCTCCAAGTGAATAAGATTTTGATGCATGCCAAGATCTCATTTCACTAGATTATATGGGTGAATAGTTCAATTATGCACTTTAGTAGACCTTGTGTAAGTGAATGGATGCCACATGGTATTGACCTCCAAGTGGACAATTCTTGGATTTCCATGCTACTATTTCACTAGCCTAAATTTTATGGCTATTTTAACCATCAAAACTATTAAAATGTAAAATAGACATGGTACTTTGGAAATTATTTATCTATTCTAAGAGTTTATTTTATTTATCTTATCCCTCAAAATTTAGTCATTTTGTTTGACTTAAGTTGACTAAACATTTTTGTATTTTTTATCCTTGAAATTTAGTCATTTCATCTCGAGTTGGGCTGAATTATATAAGATATGGAAAATGGGACTATTTTTATTTATCCATTTGGGTTCACTTCTACTTTGGTATTATGCTAAAATGGCTAAATGTTTTGTGTTACAAAGTTAGACTTAGCCATTTTATTTATTTTGAGATTAAAATGGCTAAGGTTCATTATTATGTTTTTGTACTTAGTCAATTTTCATAAAGATTAAACTCTAAATACTATTTTTATTCAAAATTTAACAGTCACTTTTATATTTTTATAGGACTAGATTTGTCAAAAACCTGATATATGTCAATATCCTATGGTTCCACTTATTAATGGCATGATCTCATTTACCCAAGTCTCTAGGATGATCAGTACATGGATAGGAAATGGTGGACCTTCAAGGTAAATATGATGATGTGACATGGAATCATCTCACTTATCCATGCCTTAAGTTTGAGCAGATAAGTATGATAGAGAAAGGATCAAGTGAGTGCCCTAGATGAATCTATGTGGCATAATATTAGGAATCTGAGGTAGAAAAAGACCTATAAAAAATATCAAGGACTTCTAGAGCTTCTGAGTGTTCATAATATTGACACTTATCAAGATCCTAGTACAATGTATGAAAGAAAAGTCAATGTGATCCAGACCTTTAGTACACTATAAGTTAGGGGAAGAAACTAACACATGGAAATACCTTGATTACCTCAAGAAATGAGAAGATGACACATAGGGTAGCCTTCCCAAAGATGATATGTGGACCTCTAGAAACCAATTCAAAGCTTGAAAATGATGCCCATATTTATCATCTAGCCCATCAAAATCCAAGAATTATACTTCATGTCCAATAATTTTTTTACAATCATTGATCATCTTGTCATATAGTGCAAGTAGATTATGAAACATATTTAATAAACAATTAGATTCTAGATTATGTCAGATATGAATGTGCACATCAAGATTGAGTGAGATTTAGATCACAAGAAGACAAAAAATAGCTATGCATATCCATTTATCAAGAGGAATGTTCACAACTAGAAGATGAAAACTTGTGCCCTTGCATTTAACACAATAGTGATCCATTAAAGAGAGCAGATTTCAATCTAAGAATGTGTCAGTAGAAGTAATGCATCATTCCAACACTTTCATATTACCGGTGATCCAATGGATAAAAATCTTATCTTCAAAGATATGCACACATTAAATTTATGCTGTAGTGACATGTATGATATTGAATACTTTTAAACACTTAGTGCATGGGTGATTCATTGAATAGGATCAACCACCTAGATAGTGGTTGAGCCTATTGAAAGTATATATAAATCCATCCATGACACTAAATTAAGGGGTTGGTTAATGTTATAATAGAGTAGATCACCAAACATCTTTTCTTGTAATTTCATACTTTCTTAGGTTAAATTTTATTTTGGCATGAGTTGAGATGTGTGAAGACTTCTTCTATAACTCATCTAAACATTGATGAATCTTGAATTTTTTTCATGAACTATATTATATATGAAATATTTTTTAAATGATATCCATTGTCTATACATGTATAATGGTAATTTTGCTTACCTCTTGAACATAGATACTTATTACTTAGACTAGTACACCATCTCAACCTTATGGTTGTGCTATGATGGCCAAGCATAGACTGGTTTCTCTTTAGATTTATCTATTTAAAATAGCCATAATTGTCTTCATTAAAAAGTGAGGTCATATTTCCTTTCTCCCTATACTCTCTCTCTTTTTATTTTTTTATACGAGTGTTAGATTTAGTTTAGTTTAGTATGAATTATGGCCAATTCTTTAAGATTTATCTAAATTGCATGTTCATAATTTTACCTATATTTTATGCATTATTAAAATTAGTATACTAGAGGCATGTGTCAACCAATAGTGAGTTAATTAAAAAATCTAAAATAGTTGGTTCTTCTTGACACATGTGTAGATATTATTTTTGAATTATATATCACCTCAGTCTTTTACATATGGAAAATACATATCATGGATGTGCTTTTAGCTTCTATACCTTTCCCATTTATAAAAGGCTTGTATACACTATCTCTCCATGTCTAATTTCTCATTTATTAATTTGACCTATGTTATTTTGATGACTCAAACTTGGTATCTTGACCAAAATTTTATAAACTTTCTTATCTTCCATCTCTACAAGTTTTGTACCTATACTTATTTTATAACTACCTAGACACTTGTGTCCTGGTCAGAAATCTATGTCGATGCAAGTTTCCTATCCCAATGCAAGTGTCTAGTACCTTAAATTCATCTAATTTGTAAATGAAATATATCTTAAAGGTTGGAATAATTTATCTAATGTGATATATTCTCCAAATATAATGGTATAAATATAAGATCAACCCTTATTGATTCCTCACCTAGAACATACCTAGCAACTTCTTACCTACTCACAAGGTAGCCTATCAAAGACATTCAATAAAGCAATAAAGTGATGATTGATTAACTATTTTACAATATTTACATATTAGTGATAGGTAAAACACACCTATAGGTCTGAATTACTAAATTAGAATTACATGAGCCATATTTTCCTAGTTACAAGATAAGTCATTATTGTACTTGTTTATCACACAATGCATGATTCACATGCAATCCAACATGTAGGGGATAAATACATAAGTCTTATGACCTCTTATGAGTATTGGTTATGAAGGGTAGTGGTCATTGACAAAGGGTTATTTGGGTTATCTAGACATTGTGTTCCCACTAACCCATTTTTACCATAGCCAATATGAATATGAAGAACTAGGGTTTTTCTTTTTGATAGGAAACATCATCATAGAACCCATATCTGAATGCACTAGAGTGAAGGAAACATAAAAACCAAAATCATCCTAGTGGTTATTTATATTTTTAATAGGTATTATGTACTTAACACCTACATCCAATTTATATAATAACATTGCTATACTTATCCCAAGTCAACATAAGTGTTCATAGCTAGAAAGGCACAATTTATAGAATTAAGTGACCATTATAGAATCCATATCTAGTCCAATTTATGCTTGTTATATATCCAAATATTTATTAGCATCATAATAAGATAATTATCTTATTTTTATTATTATTTAAATATCTTACATATATTTACTTTATATATTTAGCATTTTAGCATAATCAATTAAGTTATTATTTTATCTAAGTTTTGTAAATAATTGGCCTACTTTAGAGATAATCTACCATCCTTGTGCCTTAGGTTATCTATTACCCCTTCAACCCTATATTCCCCCATATCTAGATTTTATGGTTAAAAATTTGGTAAACTTGACATTTCATCTACAAAACCCTAGATTTTGATATAGGGTTTTTTGATTATCTATTCTGGTTTATCAATATTTTATAAGTTAAAAATCAGATCTCCTTTTTTATCCACATGTTTAATATGGATGCATGTATATCTAATTTTATCTTGTAATTTGAAGTTATAGAAACAATATGTTATTACAATATGTTAATTAAAAGAAATAAATAGAGTCATCAATATAATGAGAGGGTTATAATGAAATTACTTAGATGTTCGCATAGTAGGATACTATATCATAGAAATGAAAATAGAGATAATAGATCCACACAATAATTGATATAATAACATAATGCTTGATAAATATAACTAAGCCAGTTCAAGGGGGAAACCTTAATAAAAATGCAATAAGATAAAAATTCACAATATGATGATGAAATACTAACCACTACCTCTTTTATATATGCTTTTCTTAGTCATGGTTATTCCATAGACTGACCATACTAAGAATATCAAGAAATGAAATAAGATAATATGAATGAGGTATGTAAGACACAAATCAACCACACATATCCCTAGATGTACTATGGGTTAAGGGTGTAGCATGCCCCTCTACTTTAGAACAACATTATCCTTAAGATTGAATCAACCTAGGATGTTTTTTTAGGAACACTTCATCCCCCCATATTGCATATTTAGAATGTAGATTCTTCCATTTGGTCAAATAATATTTAATCACTCTGTTCCACAATTACTTAGTGTTTGTGTGAAGGATATATTTAGGCTTTATAATGACTCAACATTCTTGATCTAATTTAGGTAACTCCATTTGAGTCCAAACTTCATGTCCAATTACCTTATTCATTCAAGATACATGGAATACCAAATATATGTGATTGGATGGGTTAATTACAACTTGTAGGCCACACTATCAATTTTATTTCCACAAGATATGATAAGGGCCATAAACTTAGGGGATAACTTGTTATCCTTTTTTTGTTGCTTTAGAAACAACTAATTATATAGTTACAAATGTACAAAGAACTAATCACCTATGTTAAAATACATCTCACTATGATGCTAATCCACTTGTTGTTTCATTTTACTTTGTGCCATTACTGAATTCTATTGCAAACTAACTAGTACCTCATGTTAATGGTTAATGTGTTCTTCAATAGATCAAACCTTGGGATGTATCATCAAGGATGAAGTTATGGATAGGGGGTGATACACATACAATTACACAAAGGGATACACTTTTTAATAATTATGAAAATAAGTGTTATACCACCATTTAGAAATTGTTAACCAATGAACCCATTTGTCTTGCTTGTTGGAAACAAACAATGAAGTTACCCTTATAGTTTTTTTTGACTATATTTATTTATCTATCAAATTGAGGATGATAGGATGAGTTATGAGCCAATTGGGTACATGTTAGCTATTCTAGTCATAATGAAGGGTAGCATACACTTTTGGTTCAAGGCTTAAATAGTCATGAAAGTCTCAAGGTTTGGTCCAAGTTCAAGAAAATGGATAAGTATTAAAAGGAGAAATTAATGCTTCCCAAGTTTTTCTTTTCAAGTTTTGTGAAATATTTGGTCTTCATGTATTTTGAAGTTAATTAGTCAGATAAAGTATTGTGAAGGACTTCAAAACTTTTGTTCCAAACAAAACTTTTGATGACTTCATAAAGAATTGACTAATTCATTTCATTCAAAAAATTGTTAAGAAAATTTAGAACTTTTGTTCCAAACAAAAGTTTTGAAGGACAATTTAGAGAGCAAAAGTCACAAGAATTAGTTATCACAAAGAATAAGGAGAGAATGGAGGATGTGAAGCCTATAAAAGGCCTGAATAAATATGTGTAAATACTTTTAAGTTTTCCTATCTTTGGGGAAAAAATTCTTAATATCGTGTCTATTTATCGATGGTCCCAAGCCCTTTAAAAATAATTTTTTGAAACTTAGTTAAATTTATTCAAAGTTTCCTAGTGGGTATCCACATTATCAAAGTATCAAGCAAGTTGGTTAGTGGGATGATCCCACATGTCATAATCCTAATGACCCTATGTCCTAAAACCATCCATACAAGTTCAAAGCATTTGGGCTAGCGGGTGAGCTAGATGATGCCATGAAATAAAATATCAATTCACTACAAAAGGAATAGTTAACTTTACACTTGAAACCTTGGAATCGTAGCATAAATATGAAGAGTGGCCATGTGGAAGAGACCTATCATTAAATATTGGGGTTTATGGCTAGAGTAAAATTGATCAAATAGACTCAGTATTGGGGGAGGCCCAAGGGAAGTTTGATACTTATCATATTTTTGGCCTTCTTAGACTTTATCATACCTTTCTAGGGTTATTTGAAGCTTCCCATGGTTTATTGAATCAAATGATGACACACAACAAATGGAGAGGTTATAGGAAATATATCCAAATAGGTTTTTTTAGTTTGGAATTCACATGGAGAGGTTATAGGAAATATTCCTATATATATAATGTCTCAAAATGAATTATTCAATGAATAAAATATAGAGAGTGAGAAATAATAGTATTTGTATTGAAATAATTTGTCTGTGTATCTTCTACTTCTTTGTGCATGAGATAAATATATGTATTAGCTCTATTGAAATGTATAATTGGTATTAGAGAAATTATGTAATTTTAAACATGATGAGAGGCATATCCATATCTTTCATGGCTACCTAATTTATGGACCCTATTATTTAAGAAATGAATTCTAGGTTAATTTTAGTTATTTGTAGTGTTTGCGAGAAATATAGGATAAAGTTTTGGTGATCACAATCCTTATACCACTTAGATTTGAGGTTTCATTTTAGAAAAATAAGATAGAGGAGAAAAACATGTATGTTTATTCAACATGGATTCATGTGATTCTATAGAATATTCTTTGAGTGAAGTTCTGATTATGCTCTCTACCAACATCTTCATATGCTTTTCTATGTATGTGAGATTTATACTAATATTTATTAGATCCATCCTCAATCATTATTGCAACCATATTTTATAATCATAGTCACCTATCTCACTTTGGTGATCATGTTGAACTCACCCTACGATCACTATTATTATTGAGTACCTCTAGTATTATGAGCTTGTAAGATATTCTATCAAAAGGTACAAAGAATTTGATGCCAATCACTTCTCATCTTGATAGTAAACTCCTACATCAAAGCCTACAATTTCATGAATCATAAAGGTTGGTAAATTCACTACGCAATTTCTACTATAAGTAGATCTACCAGGTTTCATACCATCACCAGTAAGGAAACATCAATGAAATTCATATTTGGTGTCTCATACTAACAATATCCATAGCTTATCCTACATAATATTCTTTACATAGCCTATGATTTGTCTCCTTGCCTGTCCATGTGTAAAATGATCTATGCAAAATAAAGGAAATTTTTCATGAAGCATTTAACATGGTAGTCAACTAATCACAATCTTGGTCATACGGCTTACTATGACTTATCTTATCCTACCTGCCATGCGGCTAGTCTAATGCATTGTCATTTATAGTAGGTTCATAATTTACTAATAAGTTTTTGAATAGAAAATTTAAATTCATTATTATTAAATTCCATTTATGTTTTAAAACATTTTTCTTTATATAGTCATAATTATTTTGTCATTGAGTAGATACTTTGTGTTTATGTTTAATTTTAGTATAAAAGTATGTAATGTTATTGTGTTAGTCAAAATATTTTAATATTAAAGTTATTAAGTCTTTTATAATCTTGTTTTTTCTAATAATTTTTGAAATTAATAATTTGAAATGGTATTAAGTTATTACCATTAGTGTATTTTTGTGTCAAAATCATTAGTCATGGTATTTAGTTAGTCTTAGGTTTGTATATGATATTTAAGTATATTCTCATTTAGGTGAATTAGATTTATGTCATCTCGAGTCAAATATTAAAATTGTAATTTTTTTTTGCCTTACTAGATGTATTTTCACTTGTACATGACATCTAGGTTACTATTGAGCTTCAACTCTTCAGTAGATAAGTAAGTATCCATTTAATAGAGGCTAGAGGATACATAAAGGAAGGAGTTTAGTGACCTCTCATCAGTCACCAATGATAGGGCCACATCAATGTTTTGGTGATGTGTGTGGTGTGTTAATTTTAGTTTTTTTAGTATGGTGTGTTTTACATTTTTACTATGTGTTGCAAATAAGAACCGAAATATATACCTATTCACATGTGAATGATATTCCCATGTAACCCTTTTATATTTACATTAGATAATGTTTATCTAAAAATCATTGTAGTAATAATGATGAAAGGTTATTGGTAAATATGTTAAAACCATGTTGTAAGGTTAGTGGTAAAATTGTTAAAACCATTCTATAAAGTTAGTGGTGAACTTGAGAAAACCATTCTATAAGGTTGGTGGTGAACCTGAGAAATCCATTTTATAAATTTATTAGTAAACCTATGAAAACCAATTTTAGATGAGTGTGAAGGAAGAAATGTGATGGCACATGTATGCAGATCATGAGCACATAGAGGTGGAGCAAGCTATAATTAGAAAAAGAGATATATTGTACCATGTAAAAACTATGGGAGGGGGGGAATGTTGGAAATAATTTTCACATTAGGTATTTATGAGAAGGTAAAAAATAAATTAGTATTTACTATGATTTATATTTATTGAGAGGCAAATATAGTTAGTAAGTTTGTATATCAGAATATTATTATATTAATAATATTATGATAATAGAATTTGTATTGTTAGATATATTGTTATTTATAAAAATAATCCTAATAGGTTCTCTTAGATTAGAATTCATGTGAGATAATATCAGAGAGGTTATAATCTATATTCCTGTATATATGTATAATGTCTCAAAATGAAATATTCAATGAATGGAATATAAATAATGAGAAATAATAGTATTTGTATTGAAATAATTTATCTGTGTATCTTCTACTTCTTTATGCATGAGATAAGTCTCTATATTAGCTCTTCTAAAACCTATCAAGTCAAATTTTACTTAAGTATGTTGTCCACACATAAGGAGAGACTATAAAATTGATGAATATAATCATTTAAAGACCTTATTTGGCATAGTTTGGAAAGCTAGTTGAAGTAATTTTTAATACATTGTTATGATAGTGGAGCTACAACTCTTCACAAAATACAAACCAAGAAACTAAGAGACCCTTATTTTTATTTTAATCACACAACCAAATATACCAAATGAACCACTTAGGTTCCATATATAGAGAGGCCATGACTATGTTTTATGAACATGGATTATGATGTATTTAAAAAAAAAATCAATTTGATTGATCTATGTGAGTGGATCATTACCATCAAACTTGTACAGGTATACATTTGGCAACATCATATTCTAAATAGGATTGAATTTATGTTTGTTTTGAGGAGGAGAACCAAACTATAGTGGTGGAGGGTTACTTTATAATTGATGAGATGTAAAGTTTCATAATTACCC
The DNA here is from genome assembly GCA_037957365.1 of Torreya grandis. Taxonomy (NCBI): domain Eukaryota; kingdom Viridiplantae; phylum Streptophyta; class Pinopsida; order Cupressales; family Taxaceae; genus Torreya; species Torreya grandis. The sequence continues at coordinate 1,085,191 of JARHVA010003202.1, read as the reverse complement.
AATTATTTGTTATAATTAATCTCATGATCCATTCAAGATCCCTCTCATCCCTGTGATGTCCCCTTTAACTATATTGAAATAATTTTTCCATACCATGCCATGCAACTCTAATTGAATTTCTTACACCACCTCCAAAATATATAGATCAGATGTTTTGGAATCCATGTCATCCTTGTGAGGAATTTTAGGGGTTTCTTTCCCTTTATACATCTATGAGTGTTAGGACCGATCATTCATAAACCCTAAGAGGATTTCATCCCCAAAAAAATTTTATCAATATATGAGACTATTGTGATTTCCTTACTGATATGAATCCAATGACTTATAATGCACATAATGGTGAAAAGTTTTAGCTCCATAAAGTGTATTGATGGAATACACTATTATGATCATCTCATAGAGATGAATCTAATGACTACTAATTTAGATAGGGTGAAAAATATGTCATAATTAAAAAAAAAACAACACTTTGAACAATACTTTAGTGATGAAAAGGTTAAATTCTTCTCAGATTATAAGTTATGTATTTTTTTATCCTTCTACTCATAGGAGACGTGAAACACTAGATCCAAAAATAATTTTATCATATAAACTTGCCCAAATCAAAGATGTCATACCACTTTTAATGAAATTATCTAAATTTTGTCACAATAGAATAACATATCATAGAAATGACATCAGAGATAATAAATCCACACAATAATTAACATAAGAGAAAAATGTTTGATAAATTTAACCAATTCACTTTGAGGAGGCAACCTCCTAAGGGGTCAACCTAAAAATAATTAAATAAGAGTAGAATTTAATAGTATTACAAAATACTAACTGATACCTCTTATATATAATCTAATTATCCATGGTTATTCCATAGGTTGACCATATTTATAACATCTAGAAATGAAATAAGATAATGTGAAGGTATGTAAGCCACAATTAGTATACACATATCCATAGATGCACTATAGGTTAAGGGCATAACAAGGGCCCTCAAATGAACTAAACATAATATTTCATTTGAAAATGGGGATCTACCACCTCAAGGCCTCATAAATTATAATTTATTGTTCTACATTTAAGTTAGTGTGTGTCATAAAATTATCAAAAGATTCCTTATGTATAATTATTTAGGGATCAACATTTACAACATATCATTTATTTTCTTACTCAACATTGGGATTAATTATTTGAAACCTTCCAATATGAGAATCAAAGGATTTGATAATATTTCATAAAACATATTGGGTAAAATAACATTAAACATTACTATGGGATCGTGCACATTATCTAATTTATACTACATTATACCAAATGATTCTAACTATAATATACTATTGGCATAGCTTTGGATACATGAAATGTATGCATTTCTATCTAATTTGCACATGTGGTTAAAAATCAACCATCATTTATTTATTTGCCCATGTCTAATGGATACTAATTACTTCAATCATCATGCAATAGTCCAACAAACATATGATCTAGTGCCACAATCCTATAAATAATTTTAGCTTTAAATATTTGTTAAAATATGGATATGAATTATAAGGGTTGAGAACACATGATCATGGTATAGATCAACCCATATCTCATACAAATAACACAACATCAGCTAATACATTGTTACAAAAACATAAGTATCTTGTCTTAACCAATGCATCAATGAGATAATTTACACATTTACATGAGTCTCTTATTTCAATGCTCATATAGCTTTTAGAGTGTCATGTTATATCTCTCCCTCATCCTATATAAGTTGAAATGAGTATAAATCTACCCAAAGGGCATGGTTCTAATGTTTATTATTAATTTAACAAAGGCCCTAACCATTATATGAATAAATGTTTTACCTTGAAACATAAAATCTAAGACATCATTGATAACCAAAAATTACATTTGATGATCCTCCAAATAAATCAAGTCCACAACCTAGTGATAACTAGAAACATAAAATATCTAATGATCCTTTGCTTGATTTTCCTAAGAAGGAATTAAAATTTAAAATGGCATATAGTGCACAATAAAAACTTCAAATTAAATAAATAAAACAACATCTATGCTAGTAGGATTTAACTATTACATTATTCATGGGTGATGCTCATTTTTGACATAACCATATTGGTCCTACCTAAACAAAAAATACTTTTAATTTGTGAAATTTTTCAATAGCTTGGCTTTGATCTAAAAAATTTAAAAATAAAAGTTAGTTGGAAAGAATACTTTGGAAACACAACACTACCAATTAGTTGTGGTCCTAAATTATTCAAACACAAGTTTGTATTATGCCAATAAAATATCCATATGCATTTATGTTGGGAAATCTTTGGTTATATCAAATGGAAGCAAAAATTGACCAAAATCAGAATGGTATTTCATTTTCTCATGAATGCAAATTGATACATATTCCAAATGATAGAATTGGTTATTTTACTACACATGTAAAATATGAGGAGGAACATGCCATGTACCATTTTCACTTATCCAACCATAATCCAAACAATGTAAAATATACAAATTAAGGTTGAAAGGTTTCAAAAATCCCAAAAGGACCAAAAAAATAAAAAAACTTAAAAAATCCAAAAATATGTATAGCATTTATATATCATGTTAGTTCCTTGACATATATGCTAGTGGTTCCATGTTGGTAGATGGCATATCAATATTTAATATATACATGTGTTTCACACATATATTGAGTGTGATTTAGACATACATAGATACATGATCTATACACTTTTATATGTTGGGCTTTCCCTCTACCCACATCACTAATAAATTGGAGGCATCCAACTCCTTTTTTTATAGATGATTGAGGGTTGGTAGGTCCTTCACCTATTTTATTAATATGAGAAAAACCAAGGTTTCAAAGAATAAAAGAATTCCCCCAGTAATGGTAGACATGAAAAGGTCACAAAAACACATTAATGAGATCAAAAAATATGAAAAAGAAAATATAAAACTAATTCCACAATAAAATATGTACAACCCAATAAGGCTTACATCTAAAGAAGAAGGCATAGGTTCTATTAACCACTTCCCCTAAGGACTACCTTTAAATTTGAGTCTTCTCAATCATAGGACATGAGGGGAAGGAACAAGGGATATTAAAACTTTTTTTATTAACTATCATCCATTCCTCAAAAAGAATTATTGATGCATTACTCATAGGTCCCTCTTCTACTAGGACAAGTTTTTTGGATTTAACACCCTTATGTTTATCAACATGTGAATTAGGACCATAACACTAATAATTTCATCATGTTTACTACATTGTTTCTAGTCTAAAATATTTTGAAGATATTATGGAAATGTGCCCTTCCACCAATAAGTAGTAGACTTGAGTTTCAAGATAGGACAATCTAGCACCAAATGTCTAATTTTGAAGCATTTTTGACATCTAAAAGGGATGCCTTCATAATCCAATTAATGTGTCTAATAATGATATGTTATTTTTAAATTTATATTTATTTAGATTTTTTATGATTTTTCATCATTACCAAGAGTCAGGTATAGGTGGTATGAAGAAAACTAGTGGTTGAAGTATTAATCATTAGTAGCTTGCCCAAGATATTACCAATACTTGCGAGGCAAGAAACTAACCAAAATTATATAGGAAAATGAGGTAGATACATCCACACAAGCCTAGTGGTTAGGGTTTTCATTAGGGGGTTGAAATATTAAAACCAAAGCTTAATAAAGAGAAGGTGGTTATCCTAGAAACCAAAATTGATAGAAAAATTGATATCCACCACTTGGAGGGGAGGCTCTATTTTATCCTTATAAAATTTTTGAGCAACCACTTCTAAAAAATATTTTCTTGAGGCTTTACCAATCCATTCCTCACTATTCATATCTACCACAACTTTATCCATATCTTCTTTGATAAGAACTTGCTTATACTCATGAATCTCAACCCTATCCTCTTAGGATCCAAAAATGGTGAAACCCTTTTTTTAAGCTGTAGGGCCTCCTCTTCCAAAATATTTCACTTGATGATGGATGGTGATCAATGGGAAGGTATTTAAGAGGGCTTAAGATAAAGGGAGGGATGACCTTAGTTTTTTCAAGGTTTTACAAAAGCAAAAAATTCTAGCTTGATAATTTTTTGTTTTAGAGAATGCCTCTTATGCATCTATAGATTTTCTAGAACATAAACCTATATCCTTCTTAATTAGTGCAAAAGTCTATACTAAACCTACATCCTCTGGTGCCAAAATATTCTTTGATTATGTTTCCTAGTCTCTTTTCATTACTATATATGACCCATGCACTAGCTTCATCTTCTCAACACCTTATTTAGAACTTTTTACATAAGCATATGGGTTTAAAAACCTAAAATGGAAAGAAATAAAAGTGATGGGAGACATTTTTTAAATCTCTATAAATATTTTAATTTACATCTAAAGCTTAATTGGGGTGGTCCTAATTTTTTGATGTCTGCCAAATGATCCACAATCAAATCACCCACTTTGATCCACATGGAACACATGGATAATTTAAACCCCTACATCATTGTGTCCTAAAGGTCACTTAAGAGTGTAGGTGGTGTGTAAAGGCCTCATACCATTAACCATGGTTAAATAAAGGATTGAACTTGAGACTTGGGTGACCTAAGTCATTACTCCCATCCACTCAAACTAACCTGTGGGGGAAAAAATTAATCTACATTTGAATCTTAGTAGGGGTGGGCATGGGTCCTTGATGTCCACTAAATGATTTGAAACTGAATCACCCTGATGTGATCCACATGGAACACATGGAGAAGTTTGACCCCTACCTCAAGGTGTCCTCATAGCCACTTCAGAGTATAGGTGGTGTGTAAAATCCCCACACCACACAACATAGGTAAATCAAGGATTGAACTTGAGACTTGGGTGACCTAATTCATTATTCCCATCCACTCAAAATAACCCTTGGGGGTTGAGGCATCCACCTCCTTGATCATGATACATCTAGATTATATCATTTTATGGTCATTTTATATTATCATATTTAAGCTTATATAATACACATTCTTTTATCCATTCTTATATAATTTGTGATGTAATTAATATGTATGTACTTAACTTTTTTACTAACACATATATTTAGGGACTAATATGATATGTTTATGTTGGTTGCTTATGCCTTATTGTATGAACTTCTTTGAATGTCTTGCCTTGTTATTTTATTGTTTGTTTGAGTATTTGAATATGATCCATTTTTTGAAGCCCCTTTGCCTTTGTTTGCCTCTTTAAAAATTTAATATGTCATTTATTATTGTTTATTTACATATGAGTATGCCATTTATTACTTTGTGGAAATTTGACTAAGTCATGTCCCTTTGATTATGAAATATTTGAACATGCCCCTTATTTGTGGTCTTCTTAGACCTGTGTCTATTGATTTGTTTTTTGAGTGATCTTATATGTGTGATTGATTTCTTGTTGATCTTGTATTGATACTATATATGTTGCCATGATCTAAATCATGCATCTTAGGACTTGGTGGGATCACATTCTTTGTGTTTTAATGATATATTTACCTAGACATGATCCCTCTATATGATGTATGGTAATTCATATTTTACATGGTTATATTATCATTTTGAGGTAAGGTAACTACCAAATTCTAATTCCCCTCACTTAAAAGGGGGGAATATCAGTGGGGGCATGACATAGAGGCATGACTTCCAAATTACTTCATAGATTCAAATTTTAATGGGGGTATATTTGGTAAACATGTTGTCAACATCTTTAATAGTTTTAGATTCAGTGGGGGCATGTTTTGGAAATGTGTTCTCTACACTTATCCAATATTAAACATAACCAAATTACAATGTGGGGATATTTCTGAAACATGTCCTCCAGATTGGCCCTTAAATACATTTTTATATTTATCCATATATAATGGGGTCATGTTATAGAAGCATTTTTTCAACATTTAGATAATTTTAAATTGGTCAATTTACATAGTTATATGATTTAGATACACATTTGGGAACATATCTAAGGTGTATACATAATGTAATACATGCCTAATATTATAAAATAAAATCAATTTCAGATTCTAAATCCTTTCAAGGACTACCATCATCCACTAGGTTGGACTTTTATGAACTGTATTGAACCAATCTACTATAGTAGTTCATCCATTATCTAGTATGGTTGAGGTAATTAAATCACTCAATATTTCCAAGTTTATAGGTTATAATTGATTTACATCATCCATCCTCACCAATTTTATAGTGTAAGTTGACTTGGTTCATTCAAAATCACTAGATTATAACTATGATTGATTGGGTTGCATGGTTGATCTAATCTCAATTGTTGAATGGCCACTCATATTTTTTCCAAGGTTAGGGGTATGCAACATCTCTTCTCTCTATATCTCTTTACATATACAGAATTTACAAATTTATATTTATCATAATCTTAGTTTCACTAATTCATAATGATATATTTTTCAAATAAAATTGTCAAAAGGTAAGAGGGTTACACTAATACACATGTGTACTCCTAAACCTTGCTCTATTTCAATTTAAATCATTTCAATTATTTCAATTTAAAATTATATTCAATGATTATATACTGTAACATTCTCTTGGTTGTAGGTTAGTCACTAAGAGAGCACTCAAGCTGAACTCAAGCAAAGTCAAGGTGTGTTATATGAAACTCAGTATGCATGTATTTTCAGTTAAACTAGAAAATTCATTACTAGATTAAAAGGGGGATAAATGTAGACACTATTTATAAATTATATATCACCTCAATATTATACACTTGGAAAATACATATAATGGATGTACTTTTAGTTTATACATCTTTTTCACTACCAAAAGGGTCACATACACTATCTCTCTATGCCTAATTGCATATATCTTAGTCTAACTTATGTTATTAAGATTAAAACCTTCTATCTTGCCTAAAATGTTATAAGCATTCTTACCTTCCATCTTTACAAGTTTTGGACATGAAACTATTTTTAAACTACCTAATTAGATTCATGCATAGAGATAAGTGTCCTCTTACAATGCAAGTGTCTAGTTCCCTAAAGTCATCCAATTTTAAAATGAAAAGTATCTGAAGGTTAGCATAAGTGATTTAATGTGAAATATTCTCCAAATGGTTTAGAATAAACATAAGATCAACCCTCATCAATTACTCAGCTAACACAGACCTAATAACTTCTTACATACTCACAAGGGAACCTATAAAAGGAATTTGATCAAGCACTCAAGTGAGAATTTTTTTTGTATTTTATCCCATTTCAATATTAGTCATAGTGAAAACACATCTATAAGTCTAAATTACTAAATGATCATTCCATGAGAGACATTTTCCAAGTTACAAGCTAGGTTATTGTTGTACCTATTTATCACACATTACATGTTTCACACATAAGACAACACATAAGGGATAATTACATAAGTATAAAGTCCTCTTTGGCATATTGGATATGTAAGAAATACTCATTGATAGAGGGATAATTTAGGTATCTCAACACCATGTCCCCACTAACCTATTTTTAGCACAATCAATATGAAGATGAAGAACTAGAGTTTTTTATTTGACAAGGAGCAATAGTCCATGACCCATATGTGAATGTACTAGATCAAATCCAACAAAAAATCATTAGCATATATGTGGTTACATGTAGTTTTAGTAGGTATTTTATAATGTACACCTACATCTAAGTCAAACAATAGTGTTTATGCAACTATCCTAGGTTGATGTAAGTTTTTGTAGCTATAAAGACAAAATTTATAGAATCAGATGACTGTTCCATAATCTAGATCCAATCCAATTTATGCATATTCTAAATCTATATCTATATTAGCATCATAACTAGTTAATTATCTTATTTTCATTGTTATTAAAATATCTAACATAGTTGTACTTTATATCTTTAGCATCTCAACATAATAAATTTAGTATATGTTTTATTTGAGTTTCATTAATAATTTTCTTACTTTAGAGATAGTCTACCATCCTTATGCCTTAAGATATATATTTACAATTTAACCCTAGATTCCCTCATATATATATATATATATATTCTAGTTTTAAACAATAAGATAGTCTAAAATATAATACATGAGCACCAGATAAATAATCCAAACACACTTCCTTATTATGGAAAAAATGCATTAGCCAACTCAGGTATCTATTCGCCATTTTTGGCCCGCATACTAAGCTTGTACCCATATGGATCAGGTTACTAATGGATGAATAGAAGGAAAAGTTTTAGAGACCCTTTTTTAAATGTTGAGAGTGCTTGGAATGAATATAAAAGTGCATGGTTTTAATTTGGTTATTCATTATGTTCATATTGACATTTTTGGGCTAGTAGAAAAAATTCTAAGAAAGCACTTTGCTAATGTCACCATTACCATGTATGGATGAGTTAGGGAAAATTAGTCATATGGGTTTGTTTACATTTGTTCCAAGTTTTAGGTCCTCTACAAAAGTGCATAAAAATTTATGGAGATCCAAAGTTTACCTCTCAGCCAAATTTTGTTGTTTTTCCATAGCCATTTTCAAATAATTTCAAACAGAGCCAAGAGGGCATCTTGACAAAGCCATATCTCACACATGTGGAAATTTTAAGGGAAAGTGGTCACATGAGTTTGTTTAGTTAGGTCCCTAGTTACTATGCACCATGTTTTAGGTCCTCCACTAAAACACAAATGAAGTTATGCATGTGTAAAGTTGGTTCTTTATTCAGATTTCACTAAGTTTTCTGTACTTAGCCAAATGATCTCAACTATCACTAGAATGTCACATAGGATAAGATATGAACCAACCAACTTGAGAATTTAATATATTCACCTATAAATATCTTAGGACTATTAGATCAAATGGGTTTATTAATTTTTACCTCAAGAACATCTCTTGTAAGTTTGATACCTCCATGATTCTTTCACTTCAATATCCAAGCCTTCAAAGATGGACAAAAAATAAGATGTTCATGAAGATGTCAAGTTTTAGACAGAGTAAATATAATATTATTGAGATTAAATTTGATATTCATGAAACCATAAATGATGATCACATGAACACCATTTGGTGGGAGTGAGGACATCAATTTTAAGATTATTAACTAGCCATTGGCTTTCAAACACTGAGTCCCAGTTGATCTAATGGTCCACATTCAATCATACACGTAGATCTAATGAAAAGTGGAACTCAAAGGGTTAGTAAAGATCAAGAGTGAATATAGGCATGATAAGTGTCAAAGATGCATTCAAGTGGTAGAGGATCGATGGTTCCCAGGCATTCATACCAATCAAAATGAATGGAGAAAAATGAGTCAATGTGTCGAGTCAGACTTTGACAACCGATTAGAGCAAAGGCAAGCCCAAGATTCTTGAAAAAGGTTGAGAGGCTATTTTTGACCATGGAAATTAGGGTTTTTAGGGTCATTATAATGACTTTTAATCTAGTTTAAATGCCATGGAGTGGTTAATATGATGTAATAAGAAATAAGGAACACATATGGATCACCATTAAGGTTAAATATAGACCTCTGGTTAATATTTTTGCTTAGGTAGGGTTATTTATACAATAGTGTTCACCATTTTAAGGAAGATGTGTATGCATATATAAGTTTTGGGTTCTTACAAAGAAAGTATGGTCTATTTAGACCTATAATACATAAAAGTGTTATAGTCTATAGGTTTATACTGGTATGGAAACTATAGGAAAACCAATAACCTTAGATTGGTTTTCCACCTATAGATGGACTTATTATGATCCAAACATGAAGATAAAATAGAGATATGATTAATGAAAAATATCTTTGTCGTTTAGCAGGCCATAGCCTTGGAAAAAAAACCACCTAAAAGGCACAAAGCCATGATCTAGTTAGATTCATTAGCATGAGATTTTTTCTTCAAGTAAGAGATGGTGTGAAGGATCAAAGAAAAGGTCTACTATTAGGAACTACATATATAAGCATTAAATGCATCCTTAAAAACTTTGGGACCCTTCTCACTAATCAATCCACAAGCAATGTCCTGCTTGATTAAAAAGGTGGCAAGATTTTCATTGGATAAGGAAAAAAGGTGGTAGCTTAGGTTTATTTAATGAACTAAGACAAAGTTTTATTTTTTTTGATATCATGCTCCTACATCATTTTTTTCCCTCTCTCTTCTCTTATATATCTTGGTCTCATTCCCATTGAAGGGGTTCTCAACTTTTAAAATTTAGATTTTTTTTTGAGATAAGGATACTCATCAAGACTCTTGAAAGAGTGTGATCTTTTGTTATGGTTAAACCCTATCAAAATATTTTAAGAACTACCTTTTTAAGTAATATGATCAACTATTTTCCTATCTCTTACCTTTAATTAGTGATTAATATGTTTTTTTATGGTAAATTTTTCAAGGAGATTCTTCCTAGTTTTCTATCCTTTTACTTTCCTCTTTGAAGGTGTTTTCAAACTAACTTTTAGGTCTAGACTAGTGTTCTATTTGGAACCTCTTCTGTGAAATATTTATGCAACTAGTGAGGTTGTGAGATTGAGTGAGCCATAGTTGTTTTTTGTTGATCTAGTGCATGTTCAAGCTTATGTGATTGTCTATTTAACTTTGATGTTTCACCCTTTTAACTTTTTTAGGAGCCCTTTACCATCTTTGTAACCCTTTTCCCTATGAAGCATTAGTTTAGTGTTAGTTTAGGTGAGCATCAAGGGGAAACATGCCTTATCTAGAGGTTTAACCCCATTGTAGGATACCCATGGCCTAGGGTTGTCCTAATATTATAGCTTAGTTGGAGAGAGCTTGAAGAATCCTCTCCAAGGGTGAAAATTAAGCCTATAACATTTTATAGCATGATCAATGGGACACACTTATTTTAAAATAAATATTGATCAAATTTGATGTTGGTTTAATCAAATTTACAATAGTTAAGCTCCCAAACAACAACATCTGGTTACTCCAAAAATAAGAATAAACACTCTAATATAGAGCAAAAACTTCATCTCATGCCAAATGTGACAACAAGGTTAGATTCAAGAGGTATTCCTTTTGAATTTTTTGAACTACCTTTAAATTAACTAAAAATATTAAGGTTTACCAATACACATCCATATCAGGAGACTTTTGCTTCTAGGTCATTTCTAAGGCCTACCCATACAATAAGACATTTATTAACCCCTTGAACAACCATGATATCCCTTAGATATTTTTTGTATTTTAATGTCTAAAGCCCTTTATCCCTTGCTCACTACAATCCTATATTTGTTACAACCCTTAGATGTTTTCCCTATTACACTAGAAACCAAGCTAAAACACCCTTTGAGCACCTCATGGACATAGCCAACTTTTTCAATGTTCATAATGTTACTAAGGAGAATGTAGCCATTCAGTTATTATCTACTTATTTTAAAGGAAAGACCCTAGATTGGTATAAAGGACTTACAACCAATTCCATTCAAACATGAGACCAATTAGGGGAAGCCTTGTGTAAAAGATTTGAATACAAAAGTGATCTTTTGTCACTTGCAAAGCAACTAATTACTATTTAAAGAGATCATCATGAAGTCATATAAGACTTCAACGTAAGGTTCTAAAAAAATTGGGAAATAATCCCAGTCATAGTTCAACCAACCCCTAACTTTGCCTCCCTATATTATTTAAAGGATTTAAATAGTGACATAGTAGTGATGATTCAATATATGGAAGGAAATATACTTTTAGATGCATATGAGGTGGCCATTAAAGCATAAAATTATCTAGTTCAAGTTGACAAACTTATACCCAGACCACCAATGTCTATTTCTTGAAATCAAAATACCTCCTATTTCTATCACTCCATTAGATGTCATTCCTCCCACACCAATAATTATTGTAATTCCAGTACCAAAATAAGAGAAAGCTTGTACTAGTGGATCTAGTGATTCAATAGAGCAAAAGAACTTTCAAGAACTTAAAAAGCATGTTTTCATCCTTATGGAATGAACTAGTAAATGTCAAAAGGTAGCATGATTTCAATAGGCCTCATAAAAGTTCATGTCAACCATAATAGAAATCCTTTCAAGAAAATAGGCCACTATATAAGGGGAACTACCAAATCCAAGGCCAAGGTAAAAACCAAGGACAAGGGAAACAAGGTTACAATAGGCAAAATAACTACAATCCTAATGTTGCTAGTACTTCCAATTCCTTGGTCCCAGTTCAAAATAATATGGTTCAAGAAGTAGAGGGTACCATGCCTTGAAAATAGTCTTTTGGTCAACATATTGTCTCAAATATTGACATTAACCAAGCCTTCAATGAACAATGGAAGAAAGTTGCCAATTTTGGATACAACCAAGCTCTCATGGCCCAAAATACATAGGTACCTATCATGACCAAGATAGATGAGCATCCAAAAGGTTAATGGTTAAATCAAGGACCAAATCAGTCAGATGCTATAATGATGAACTGTGAACAAGAAGAGTACTACACATCCAACCAATAGGCTAGTTCTAGTCAGGCTTATATTCTAGTGGTGATAAACACAAGATTTAAAAGAAAGAACATGGATGGTAATCAAGAAGTATCCAAAGATATTACCACCATTATTCCTTCATTAACAAAGCCAAGTAAACCTACTATCACTCCAAAGGTTCTAGTAGCTCCAAAAAATTAGAGCCAAGGGAATATTTTTGTGCCCCAAGGCTCACAAGTTTAACAAATAACAATGGTGGTTCTAAAAACACAAACAAAGGTTAGTGGTTTACTCATAAACATCTTTAAATAAATGAAAAAGTCAAATGTGAGTGTGCCCATGTGGGATATGATCTCCATGCCTAGCCAGGTAGACATCCTTCAAGAAGGATTGTTAAAGATCAATGTTGTAGACAAGTCACCAAGTAAGGTGAATGAAGTTATCACCAATGTATCCAAAGGGTCTAATGAAGGACAATAAAGTAAAGTATTCAAGCCTCTTCCCTTCTATATTTTAGTAATCATTAGAAATTCTCTAGTGCACAATTGTTTAGTGGACAATGGGGCTAGTACCTCAGTGATGTTAAAGTCTATAACTGATCAACTTGGTCTGAAATATGAGCCATAGTCTAAAGGAGTGCTAAAACTTGATTATTCTTCTCCCAAACTGTCTAGTATAATTAAGGACCTCAGTATGACCCTACAAGCTTTTATTAGTGTCTCAATGGCTCAAGATGTATTGATATTAGATGTGCCTCCTTGCTTTTTACTATGCTTATCCATAGAGTTCACAACAAAGATAGGGGGCTATCTTGTTACAAACTAGTCCTATATGGCATTCAAGAAAAAGTGAGGGGCCAAAGTGTCAATAAAATATGATCTCATTGCATAATTATATATAGATCCATATAGACCAAATAATGTCAACGTTAATTGTACCATCATTAATAAGGATGAATTTACAATGGGGTAGGAGCTGAACACTTATCCAAAAGTGGTACCAAACATGTTTTTGGATGAGTTGTGAAATGACAGCTAGTTTGTGGACCCCTTATAGGGTATTGAAGAAAGAAACTTGGGTGTCTACTATTTACATGAAGATAACCAACCCATACCATCCCTCACGAGACCTTAAGAAGATCCTAATTTTCTATGAAAGTTATTCTTTGATGGATAAAAGAACAAGAATGGGGTGGGTGTAGGTGTCATACTAATATCCCCTTCAAATGATAAGTACTTCTCTTCATATAGGCTCTAATTCAACTACTACAATTTTGTAGAATATGAGGGTCTCATTCATGGCCTTTAATGGGCTAATAAGAAAATGATCAAGTAGTTTCAAGTCTATGGGGACAACAAATTGGTTATACACCAAGTCAAAGGGAAAGCCACTAATAACCCTTTAATGAAGTCCTACAAACATAGAGTGTGAGAATTATTTGAGGACTTTGAATATTTTAACATCTAATCAATATCAAGAGGCCAAAATCAAGATAATAATAGGCTAGTAGTTATTAGGGTTCATTTTGACATCCCCAATGATTTGAAAAGGACTAAAGTTCAACCACATGTCAAAGTGGTAATAAGACCATTAGTTTTAGATAACAAAGCTCATTAGTAGGTCTTTAAAAATGACAAATAGATTACATGTTTATTTCAACAAGAATTAGAGTTCTCTTCCCTCAACCAAGAGAAATTAAAACTTTATTATGGGGAGAAAATTGTTCAATTAAGGTCCAATAATCTTCCTAAAGGGTTAGTCATCTTAGAAGGCCTCTTTCATGAGGGGGACCATATGAGGAAGGATAAAGTAGTGATGTGAACTAATGATGAGAACTATGAGAGAGTTTTTATATTTGAAGACAAGCTCTTCAAGCTTGGAAAGGTAAGCACTAAAGCTGAAAGGCATGCTTTTGTAGAGCTCTATAAGGAATAGGCAAACATCTTTGCTTGGAAATATAGTGAACTAAAGGGATTTGATCCAAATATATCCCAATATACAATAGAGATAGATGCTAATGCCAAGCCTATTAGGTAGAATAAAATTCCTATAAATCCTAATATTGAAGAGCTCATAAGAAAGGAGTTGACCAAACTTGTTGAATCCAAGATCATCTTCCCAATCAAACACTCCTTATGGGTAGCTATTATAGTACCTATCAAAAAGAAGAGTGGGGAGATCAGATTATGTGTGAACTTTAGGGATGTTAATAGGGTATATTTGAAAGATCATTACCCTCTACCATACATAGAGTAACTCATGAAATTAGTTGTTGGTTCATAATGCTTCTCTCTCTTAGATGGATATTCAGGTTATAATCAAGTGCTAGTGAAAGAAGAGGACTATTAAAAGACTAACTTCACCACCAAGTGGGGGACATTTTCTTATAAGAAGATGCCTTTTGTATTATCCAATGTTAGGGTAACCTTTCAAAGAGTGATAGACATGGCCTTCCAAGGACTGTTGAATCAAATGGTGCTAGTCTACTTGTATTACATTATAGTATTATCCAAGAATGCTAGCGAGTACATGGATCATCTGAGGTTGATATTATAGAGTGTATGGGATCTCTTTAAATCCCCAAAAATGTGTGTTCTCTATGCATGAAGGTAAACTTATAGGTCATATTATTTCAAAAGAGTGATTATCTATTGACCCTAATAGAGTAAGTTCTATCTTAGCCTTATCCTTACCAAAGCATAAAAATGGGATCTAGAGCTTCTTTGGGAAGATTATCTTTGTGAGAAGGTTCATACCTAGTTTTGAAAACTTGGTCAAGTCTATCACTACCATGTTGAAGAAGAGCTATGTGTTTTCTTGGTTTGATGAAGTCAAGGTAGATTTTGAAGCCATCAAGTAGGCCATTACCCAAGCATCCTCACTCTTGAATCGTGATTTCTTCAAAAACTTAACCTTGTACACTTTTGCTAACATTGAAAACATATCAGCTATGTTGATGCAAAAGAAGGTTAAAGCAATGGAACAATTAATTACCTTTTTTAGTC
The DNA here is from genome assembly GCA_037957365.1 of Torreya grandis. Classification (NCBI taxonomy): domain Eukaryota; kingdom Viridiplantae; phylum Streptophyta; class Pinopsida; order Cupressales; family Taxaceae; genus Torreya; species Torreya grandis. Next base: position 1,069,776 of record JARHVA010003202.1, on the reverse strand, counting down.
AAGGGCTAGAAGGATATGAGGTGAGGTACAATTTCATCAAGAAGTAAGTTCTTTCAACCTTGATAAGCCTCCTTAATAAGGATTTGAATGAGAAGAGAGCATGATGGATCACAAAGGTCATGGAATATAGCATAGAGATCAAGGTCACCAAGATAGTAAAAGGCAAGGGCTTGTGTGAACACATGGTAAATTACCTTGTCGAAGACAAGGAAGATATTTTGGTGACCCAATATAGCTCACAAGTAGGTGAACCTCCAATTCAAAAGAGCTGGCTTCAAGATATGGCTCACTTTTTGACAATAAGAGAATTCCCCAAAGGTTTGGTTAAATCTAAGAAAAGTTATTTTAGGTTTAAATCTATACCTTATGCATTAGTTAATGAGGTTATTTTTATAAAGGACCTAAATAGGTTACTCCTTAGATGTATAGATGATGACCAGGTAACCAAAATCTTGGAATAGTTCCATGATGGACATGTAGGAAGTCATTTTGCACCTAAAACGATAATAAAAAAGGTAGTGAGGGATTGTTTTTACTAGCCTAGTATTTTCAAATATGCTCATGCATGGATTAGAAAATGCCAAAAGTGTGCCCTCTTTATAGGAAAGCAAAAACTAGCATCCCTTCCACTCAATCCTATTCAGTTAGAGTAACCCTTAATGCAATGGGAATTAGACTTCATAGGGATGATAAATACACCATCAAGTGTATGGAATAAATGGGTGCACACTACAACTGAATATTTCACTAGGTGGGTGGAAGCCATTGCTTTAAAGGAGGCTAGTGAAGTTGTAGTCTTGGATTTATATGAGAGCCTTGTAACCAAGTTTGGTGTCCCAGCCACCATAATTTCTAATAATGGATTGACATTCCTTGGTATCAAGATAAGTGAGTGGGCTCTCAAATTGGGCATATACCTCAAAACATCTTCCAAATACTATCCTCAAGGAAATGGGTTGGTAGATTCCATAGACAATAATTCAATAAGGATCATTAGGAGGACCATGGAAGAGAATTAGAGGACATGGCACACCAATCTAAGGATAAACTTATGGGTTGATAGGGCAACTCCTAAAACTACCATTATAAATTATCCATATATTTTTGTGTATGAAAGGGAAGCCAAATTGACTATCTCCCTTTAGTTTCTTGCATTGGAATTGGCCCATCAACTTGAGTTGATGGAGGATGAGCTCATGAATGTGAGAATGATAAAACTCATTGAACTAAAAGAGACCAAGGAGCTTGATATGAAAACTTTGGAAACACATCAAGCTCAGGTTAAGAAATCCTTGGACAAAAAATCTAAAGCATGGGACTATAAAGAAGGAGACCTAGTACTCAAATGGGACTAAAATAAGGCCAAAATAGGCAACCATACCAAGTTTGATAGCTTGTGGAGTGGCTTTATTTGATCTATGGATGTAAGGAACACAATACTTTTTAGCTTGCCCAACTAGATGGAGAAGTATTACCCATCCTAGTTAATGGCATTTATTTAAATCCCTATTATTAAATAACATTGCATCTATTATAATATATTGTATGTTTTATAATAACTTTATGCTTTCCTCTAAGTGCCTTGTGCACATTTCTTTTCTTTTATGTTATTTCCTTTTCCAAAGTTCCTCAATAATTTTTGTTTTGTTTTATTTCTTCTGGTCCTTATTTCTTCAAAAGAGGTTCAACTCAATTATAGAGGTTAATGAATCCATGCCCAATGGACTAGATAAGGAAAATGGTCTAGGTTCTCAAAGCATAATAGACATGGTTCCCTGCAAGTCACCAAAGATGTTGGCCATTTTTTTTCCCACATACCAAACTTGTACCCATATGGATTAGGTTGATAATGGATGAAAAAATGGACAATTTAAAGAGACCCTTTGAAATTTTGATAGTTATTAGAATGAATATGGAAGTGCATGGTTTTCATTTGATTCTTCATTATGTTCATATTGACATTTTGGGGCTAGTGGTAGAAATTTTGAGTAGGCACTTTACTGATATCACCATTACCCCATATGGATGAGTCAATGAAAATTAGTCATATGGGTTTGTTCACATTTGTGCCAAGTTTATATATGATAAGTTTAAGGTCATCCATCAAAGCTCATCAAAATTTATGGAGATCCAAAGTTTTCCTCTCAGCTAATTTCCACTACTTTTCCATAGCCATTTTTAAGGAATTTCAAATATAACCAAGTGGGCATCTTGAAAAAGTCATATCTCACATGTGCTAAAGTTATAAGGGAAAGTGGTCACATGGGTTTATTTATTTGGGTCCCTAGTTGCTTCGTGCCAAGTTCCATGTCCTCCACTAAACTACAAATGGAATTATGCATGTGTAAAGTTGGATCCTTAGTCATATTTCACTAAGTTTTCCATACTTAGCCAAATGATCTCGACCATCACCAGGACATCATGCAAGAGAAGATTTGACCAACAAACTTGAGCATTTAATATATTCACATAGAAATATCTTGAGACCAGTGGATCAAATGGGTTCAATCCTTTTTTCCTCAAGAACATCTCCTACAAGTTTAGTGACTCCATGATTCTTGTGCTTCAATACCTAAGCCTTCAAAGTTGGTTAAAAATCATAAGATGTTCATGTAGATGTAAATTTTTAGATAAAACAAAGCTAATCCTATTGAGATTGAATTTGATGTTCATGTAACCATCAATGACAATCATATGAATGTCAATTGATAGGAGTGAGGACATCAATTTTAAGATCATGAACTAGCCATTGGCTTTCAAATAGTGGGTCCCAGTTGATCTAATGATCTACATTTGATCATACACTCAGATCTAATGATGAGTGGAGGTCAAAGGGTCAGTCATGAGTGAATGTGGGAATGAAAAGTGTCAAAGATGCATTCAACTAGTAGAGGATTAATGGTTCTCAGGAATTTGAATCCATCAAAATCAATGGATCAAAATGACTCAATGTGTCAATGAGATGAGTTAGATTTTGACAACTAATTAGAGTAAAGGTGAGCCCAAGATTCTTGATATAGGTTGAGAGGCTATTTAAACCATGGAAAATAGGGTTTTATAGGGTCATTATGACACATTTAAAGCTATTTTAAACACCATGGAGTGGTCAATATGATGTATTAAGAAATAAGGAACACATATGGATCACCATTAAGGTTAAATATAGACCTTTGGTTCTTATTTTTGCTCAGGTAGGGTTGTTTATACAATAATATTTACTATTTTAAGGAAGATATATGTATGTATAAATGGGTTTTGGGTTCCTATAGAGAAAGGATGGTCTGTTTGGACCTATTATAATATAGAAAAGTTCTATATAGTCTATAGGTCTATACTAGTATGAAAACTATAGGAAAACCAATAACCTTAGATTGTTTTTACACCTATAGATAGACATATGATCCAAACATGAAGATAAAGTAGAGATATGATTAATGAAAAATATATTTATCCTTTAGCATGGCCATAGCTTCAACAAGTATCCACCTAAAAGGCACATAGACATAATATGGTTAGATCTATGAGCATGAGATTTTGTCTTCAAGTAAGAGATGGTGTGAAGGATCAAAGAAAGGGTCTAGTATTAGGAACTTTATCTAGGAGCATTAAATGCATACTCAAAACCTTTGGGACCATTCTCACTCAACAAGACACAAGTAGTGTCTTGATTGATAAAAAAGGTGGCAAGATTTCCATTAGTTAAGGAGCAAAAGGTGGTGGCTCAGGTTCATTTAATGACTCAGGATAAAGTGTTATTTTTTTGATAGCATGTTCCCACATCCTTTTTTTCCCTCTCTCTTATCCTATATATCCTTGTTTCATTCCAATTTAAGGGGTTCTCAACTTTTATAATTGAACATTTTCTTTTCTAAGACAAGGATACTCATTGAAAATCTTGTAAAAGTGTGCTCATTTGACATGGTTAATCCCTATCATAATATTTTAAGAACTAACTTTTAAAGAAATAGGATCAACTCTTTGCCTATCTCTTGCCTTTAAAAGGTGCTTAGTATACTTGTGTATGGTAAATTTTTGAAGGATATTCTTCCTAGTTTGATGTCCTTCTGCTTGCCTCCTTGAAGGTGTTTTCAAACTAAATTTTAGGTCTAGACTAATATTCTCTTTGGAGCCTCTTCTATGAAATATTTATGCAACTAGTGATATTGTGATATTGAGTTAGCCATAGTTGTATTTTACTGATCCAATGTGTGTTCAATATTATATGAGTGTCCATTAACTTTGGTGTATCACCATTTTAGTTTTCTTAGAAGCCCTTAACCATCTTTCTAACCCTTTTCCCTATGAATCATTAATTTATCATTAGTTTAGGTGAGAATTAATAGAAATATAGCCTTATCTAGAGGATCAACCCTATTATAGGATACCCATGGCCTGGGGTTTTCCCAATATTATAGATTAGTTGGAGAGAGCCTAAATAACCCTCTCAAAAGGTGAAAATTAAGCCCATAATAATATTTTTATGCCATGACCTAGTAGATAGAGACCTTGGGGATGTTGATTCCATAGCTAGCTTCCTTTTAGAAGAGTGGAATGGAAGGAGGGAGAATGCTCACTAGTTGAGCCTTTCCCTTCCCTCATTTTTTCCTAAATAGAGTTGGTGTGCCATGTCAAATGAAACAACAATACAAACCTAATTTTTTCATTATGAAGAAAGAGGATGAGAGTAAGGAAGGATAAGAGGTAGGTTCCATGCCATTTTATTTCAAAATTTCCTACATTTTTTATGGATAATTGGTAAAAGTATGATTTTATAAAGGTCCCATACCCTTCTCCATCAAATATTTGAGAAATTTTTCCAATTTAAAAATCCTCAAAAGTTAGTCTCCCTCAACCATAGTCTTATCAATCTATTTAAGACTGAGAATAGATCTACCTAACCAATAAAAAAGATCATCGTACTACAGATTAATGTCCCTAAAGTTTGAGGGATTCATATCATCTAAGGGATCATGGTTGTATGGATTCTAATTGTGTGCTTTTTAATTTTCTTAGAGGTCACAACCTTCTCCTCCCACTTTCAAAATATAGGATAAAAGTCCTTTCCTAAGGGTGACTCTACTTGTGACGACTAGCCTTTTCCCAAGGTATTTTTATCTATGTCTAAATTAAAAACATGATCAAATACATATTTACCCATTGATACTCCACCCACCCCAAACCAACACCCCCCCTTTACACCCCCATTTCAAGGATATTGGTCAATCGGATTTTGATGGTGATTGACCTAGGTCTTTGTTTATGCTTAGTCCCTCCCTCTTTAGGAGGTATGAATAGATTATTATCCTTACCCTATCTAAAAAATCATGCACATATGTATAGACAATTAGTTTTGGCCATTTTAATGCCTAAATTGATGTTTAGTTTAATTTATAGCAAACGACACATTTTAATCCTAAAAATCACCTAAATTTCCTAATTTCATCCATGTAAGGGATTTAATTGCCCAAAAACATGATGAGGATATCTTATTTGGTTTATTATCCTATATACATCATTAACCTATTTTAGTTTCAATCGTAGTATAATTATGACATAGTAATTCTATACTTTTGGCATGTTCATCTATTAATTCATGACATTTAAAATAATTACCAAAAGCTAAAAAGTACTAAGTAAGAGTAATTATACTATAAATTATAATTAACTTGCCTAAGAAAAAATTCCAAATAAAATTAGTGAATTTAATTTAATAAAAAGGATTTTTAGTCAATAATGAATTCAAAATTCAAATGATCTAATAAATTGATTTATTATCTCATAAATATTCAAAAATATTACTAACACCTCACAAATATCTAAAGTAAGTTGTTATGCCTCATAAATATCAAAAACTAAGATGTCAAGATTTGTGAGTGCATTAAACCCTCCCAGAGTTAGAATGAATCAACTAAGGTTAATTTAGACTCAAACCAAGTTATAATTTAACATAACCTCCCTAGGGTTAGTGTTATCTCTTTGAGATATAAATGCAAGTGCCCACACAATTATTTAACAAGATTTTGTTTATAATGTTATTCTACTGGAATATCTTCTTGAATCCCTTTGAGAGTAATGTTATGAAGCCAAAATTATGCCTATTAGAAACATAATTATTAAGATGTGGCTGAATCAGTCAATTAAAACTTTCTTTCACATGTGATTTAACATTACTTTAACCATCAAAGAAATACAACGATATAGCAATGCATAAAGAGTCATTCACATGAGCATAACACAAGAAACACACATATGAGTGGGAAACCCTCAAGGAGAAGAAAAACCATTCATATATGAAAATGGAATAAATTATTATAATTCAAAAGATAAAATTTAGTTAATCACCAATTTCACATGGAAAATCAATCCCAACTAACTTAAGCACCAACCCAGCTAGGCTTTAACAAGCACCCACTTCTAAGGAGGCACCAACCCCCTAGATGACTAGGCACCAACTCATCCACCTGATTGATTTTATTACCTTCATATCACCTTGTTTCTCAATGAACTGATGATGACCATCTCTTAATCTCTTTACACTCTTATCCCTCTCAAAATGCCTGTTAGACTTCTTTTCTTAACTAACCCTCTTCTTGATTTGTTTATGTCATCTGACCTTGATTTTCATACATAGTAACCATATTAAAACTTCATGATAGTTTATATACACATTTATGATGGTCTAAAAGACCTAATTTATCTCTTAAAATTAATATATCCTTCACTTCAACTCTCTCATTGTTTAATAAGTGAATTAGGTCTATTAGGCCTTGTTCTTATACTAGACTCTTGCTCATACACCTCTTGGTAAACCATACCCACTTTAAAAATTATATTTTAAATATTATAGGTCTTAATACATTAAAAAAACATAATTAAACCATTATAATATGTTGGTAATAGCATATAAGACCAAAACCTCTTTTGGGCCTCAAGGATACCTAATTCAATTAGGCCTTCATTAACACACATTATCCTTTGATATTTTTAGAGAAATTTAAAAATTAATACATAACATGAAAAATTCATATTAAACTAAAATATACCCATAATAATCTAATATTATTTATATGACACCTTTTATCTCCAACCACCACATGAAGCATGCCATTAGTAATGTTCATAAATAGCCCTGTGCATACCTAAAAAGTCCATCTTGAACTACTGAAGATAAAACACCAATTAAATAAAAAAAATGGAAATAAAAAATAAAAATATAACCTTAAAGACATAAAAAACTTCACAAAGTGAATTATACTTCATTACATAAGGCAAAAGGGCTCAAAAACACTCTTGTAACTTACTCACTTAGAATTGCTAGTTTTCCTTAAAGACCAGTCATGGTGATTTTGACATTAAACACTTATATGACCAATTTAAAAGACTATTTATGAATTTGGATTATATTATGAGAATATTATAACAATATGAGATATAAATATAATGGTAAAATTTCAATATTGGTCTTTTAGACGAATTTCATGACCTTGTATCTCATTGTCTCCTCTGAACAAGACATGTCAACTTATGAGCAACATTTTCATCATATCCACTAATATCCAAAACTTATATACAATATGAACATGTATTAAAATTATTTAAAAATTTATCCATGTAATTTTATTCATCCATATTCCATGATAACACATCCCTAATCATCTTCTCACTTTTGCCTAGGTTTCTCACTATTTGCACCATTAGGCTTGTTAGCGACAAGTTATCTTGGATGATAGATTTAACACACCTAAGGGGTATAAAATTAAAAAAAAAACCAAAATTAAAATAAAATAAAAGTCTCAAACTTATCCATTGAATGATTTTCATACTTTTACTTGGTTAACTCTGATTGCTACAACAAATCTCTGAGAAACAAACACTTTCTTGTAGGGTCTACTCACACACCTAAAAAACCAATCAGACTTGGAGGTGACTAGGAGAGTTGAATAAAACCTAAAATAACTTAGATATACATAAAAATAAATTATTATCACTTTATAACAATATATTTCATGTTGGGTCATTGTTAGGGTTTTAGAGAGGGTTAACATTATTTATGGTGTTAACAATTATTTATAAAGGATTGACCCTCATTTACAAAAATAATGTTTATATATATTATATATTACCCTTAAAAATATATAATTAATATATTATGCTCCCATTTAGAGGCTAAACATGCCAATGAACACCTGAAAATCCTTCTTGGGTTGAGAACCCTTCATTTTGTGTACATGAGAGACCTCAAAACCACTTTTCATGCCTTATCTTGAAAACTATGAACTCAAAAATTGTGAAAATGCTTTAAAAAAAAATATATTACATATATAAATGATAATATTATCTCAAAAATCTTTAAATATAAACATGACCCCTCATTAGGCCACATTTTCTCTCTTTGTTCTGTTAGACCTTGACTTGCAAACCATATTAGTCCTAAAAGTTGACCTTCAATATTTTTTCCATGCACTCTCCATCACATTATAAAACTAAATAAACATATATAATTATAAAACAATAATTTATATCCTTAATATTCCTTTACAATACCTCATGACACCTCATTAGGTTAGGTAGAGTCTAGAACTAGTCTAGTTGCAGATTTAGACTTAAGGTCTTACCCCTGTAGCTCACCTTGAAACCATCCTAAGTGATATAATGCCTAATATTATTGATAAAAAAAATTATATATTCTCTTATGACTCTATTCATACATATTACTAGCATACCATGCTCAAATCTTCTCACTATGACTTTACGAACTATGACTAATGTTATGACTAGGCTTCTCAAGCTCTTGAAACTTGACAAATAGCTTTGAAACACTCTTTGATGATTATATACCTTGTTAACATGAATTACATGATTATAAATTAATTTAATACCTCTAAATTATACTATAAACAAGAACATTAGTTACTGACATCATGAACACCTTTTTTAAGAATCTTTGACATCAATGACAACATCAATGCCAAACTTCAACAACAAGAACTATGTTTAACAATGGAAAGATTCACACCAAGCCGTAAGTGACTATTGAAGAGATCATACCATAATGCAATAAAATTTATAAAATAATAAAATCATCATATTCTAGGCATGACCATTCTTATGCCAATAAGTAAGCATCATATGAAATAATGGAGGTAGGAAATTTGTATTCTATTCATCTCTATTTTGTGTTCTTGCTTATTATGTTATGTTACCCCTAGTTCTTAGGTCAGAGGGTTTAGTATTAGTGTATTTTTGTTCTTGATGTTTTCTCATTTAGGATAATAAGATACTAATGTACTTATTATTTCCTCTTTGAACTCTTAATTACATAATGACATTCCTAGTGGGACCAAGCATCTTGTATGGCCAAGAAGATTAAAATGCTACTCTTAGTTTTTCTAATAGATACATCTAAATCTCCAAGTTTAGAGTTTTATATTTATTTTTACATATTTTTTTAACAATATTAAAGGGATCAATTCCGATTTTATAGATTGATGTTGATTGTAGGAATTTACCACAATCTCTATGTAGAAAATAGAGCAAGGTAGGAACATGGTTAACATTGGTTTTTATTGATCTTATTTGCCTTTGTTTTGTGTTTGATGACCTATTTATTATTTTTATAACCTTTTTATATATAATACATGAGATATTTATGTTTTTAGCTTTTTTATTAACCATTTTCCTTTAAAATAGAGTTTTTTGTGTTTGTAGGAAATGTCAATGATCTGACTGAATCGACATTGATTTCTTTAATTGACATCAAATAAAAAATAGAAAATTGAGATCTCAAATTAAATTATTATTTACTAACTTACTTTTGGGATTATAATCAAGCAAAACCTATAACAATTTTTAGTACCTAAGGTGGAGAGAGCTAAGTTTAAACATTGTTAAATTCTAACACACATTTTGTTTGGTGCTTAAAAATCCACTTAGTTATTTTTATCTTTTAATTGATTTTGAAAATTTTATAAGTGAAAACATGACCAAGGGGAAAAAATTTCAAACACACTTCAATTTAGTGCTATTAAAATGGACATACATTTAGTTAGAGCTCTTAAGAGATTTTTCACTTTATGTTTATTTTTCATTATTAGCTAAATTTCAAAGTTCTTAGCCTAGTTTCTTTGTTTATGGACAACTATGAACTATTACATGTATGATCTCCCCCATCTCCTTTAGGGAAATTAGGCGACTAAAAATACTTAGTTTATTACCTTTATTTGAAATTTGTGTTAGAAATAATGTCATATATGTACTCTCCAAGATCTGAGTGACTTGGGTGACCCAAAATGACCTCTAAAGTCTTTCTTTTTCAATTTATTTCTTGTATGCATTTGGCTTGTCAGCATGATTTCATCACCCCTCATCAGTTATTTAGGGGTGTGTTGACCTAGTGTTTCATCTCCCATCATCATACCAACCTTTCTCCATGGTTGGGTATACAAATTAGGGTATGTGATATTGGGATTGCTAAGGGGCTAAGAGTCTAGCCTCTCTGATCCTAATGAAAACCTAGATTATGTCTGGTTAAACATCAAAATCCACTAAGAAGTTCATAGATGGAGTCACTATGCAAAGGAATAGACCCTTACATAGTAAGTTATCTAATATGAAACCAATTGACATGATTTCATCCCTTGTGTTAGCCACACTTGGGACCATCTAGTATGCACAAAACTTATAGATTTTAGACAAAGCCCCACTTACCATGGAATTTCATGATAAATGTTGAGTGATCCTCACTCTATGTTTGTGACACATATAAATTATTTAGAGACAAAGGGGGCATAAAAATGTTACCTACACTTGTAATTTATTTTTGGATTAGCACTTAATTCCTCAAAATCATTGGTATATCGATGGAAACTTTCGCTAAAGCTATGCACACCTATGTAAATTTTTAAATATATGATGAGTCATGAGTGATAATTTTATTTCATTTGATTTACATGTGTGTTTTAAGACTAACATTATGTGTTTATGTTATTACATAAAAACAAATCCAAAACATTCACATTATTTTTACACCCCTTTAGCTTAAGAAGTGTTTATCTATTTATGTTGTACTTTGTTGCCTTGGAATTTTGTTCTAAAACCATTTATGTATCTCTTATTTAAATGGGGTATCATTACACTACTAATTTCATCTCAAACTTTTGTCTTGGATATTATAGTCCAAAACCATTTACCATGACATTTTTTTGAAGGCACATTGTTATGCTATCGAATTTGTTCCAATATCTTATTACTTTTAAAGACAATTTACAAATGCTTTTTGTACCTTTATTATTTTAAATGAAAGGTTCAAATGTCTATTTTGATCTATCCCTTTTTCCTAAGAACATATAAGTCTTTTCTTATTAAATCTAAAACTTAACCTTTCAAAGTGTAAATCCTAAACTAATCAAGTTTACATAGAAGCCTTATCTAATTTGGGATTAGGTTGTTTGCCTTTTGTGTTTGGATTGTGTTACTTGGGTTGGTTTTATTTTTGATCTAAAATACCTCTTTCCTAGACATAGATCTTGTATTTTTTTTTGTACCTTGTTTAGAGATTCATTTTGAGCCAAGTGGTTGCCATGTACTTTATTTAAAGTTTGTTGTGCTAAATTTTTGAATGTCCTAGGTCCATTATTCTAATAGTTTTTGTGAGTCAAAATTTGAGTCTTAAGTGAGCTAAGTATTGAGTGTAATTTGAGCCAATTACCTTAGTTTAATTTATTTTTCAAGTTTTTGTTTGATTTTTGTGTTTCCAAGTCTAGCCTTATTTTTAGTTATCGTTGCTATCTCTTGATCCTAGATCACAATTGCTCTACTTTGTTTAGACACTTTTGTGATTGATTATAACCACCTATGGGTAAATTAGTACTCTAGTTAGAAATGATTTTGAGACTTTGGGTTAATTTTATTGCTAATTATAACTACCTTTGTGAAAAGTAGTATAATTTTGTTAGACCGGTATCACTTTTTATTTTTTCATACTCTTGCCTAGTTTAGTTATTTTCCCCTTTGGGTCTCTTTTATAGAGACAAATGACCTTTATTTTTAGACCTTAGGTTTTTATTACATTTATACCCTTTGTTTGTCACATGACCTATCCATGGATCTAAACATGACTCATTACACATGTAGCATAACTATCTATAATCCTAGCTATGGGAACATTGTGACCAATGAACCTTTTGTTAAAAGTCATATGATGATGTAAATTATGAGATGGATCCTTATCCATCTTATAGCATCCCATAATTTGAATAAATGCATTACCCTTTAGTGCAATATTTGGTAATTATGCCTAATTATCTAGATCAAGAGTCAGAGCAAATGTAACAATACCTTATTCAAATGATTCCTAACATTAAATAAAACTAACAGTAAGATCCATATTATGTTACAATGTGAACACAAAATAGCTATGATCTATACTTTTTGAATGTCATTTGTTAAAAAATAAAGATGAAGTGCTAGTTAGAGTTGTTGAAGTAAGGGACAAGTTTTTTTAAGACTTCCCACATGAAAGTCTATGTAGTTTGATTAGAAATCCTAGTAATACACATTGAATTCAACCATTAGAACATGCATCTACTATTTATAACCAATATTTAGTCTGAATACCACAAGAAGAACATAACACACTTGCAAAAGGAAAAGGTGTTATGGAAAAATAAATGGAGTAGGTATAGAAACCATACCAAACCTATCTAAACCTATATTGTAACCTTAATTCAAGGGTTATTTCCAACATGCCACATATTGAGATAGCTCCATCAACAAGGAAACAAATAGATGCCTTAGGCTATACAAGTCAAAACATAGACCCATTTAGCTAAATCACGTTGTTTGGTGATATATATAATGTCTATATTTTTATAGAAGATAATGTTGCTCAAATAAAAGACCACACCCAAAATTTTGTGGATGCCTTGCAAGTGTAGTCCAATTTAAACCAAAGTGGGTCTAATTTATCACCAAACAATATATATATAGTAATTTACTCCAAATAACACCATGAGTAGATTGTAACAACAAGGAATAGGTACACCTATTTCCAAAAGTAAAAAAACAACCTCCATTCCTCAACCAACTACTTCTTCGGATGTGCAACAAGGGGTAACAAACTAGTAATAGACTAACTTACCACCACCACAAGTACAAAACACTATGCCACCTCAACAGGTGATAGAAAATGTTCTACCACAATAAGCACATACCAATGTACCTTATTAATCATAGATGTTGCCTAATCAATAATGTATTTTTATTGGTTAGAATATGCCAGTTGGTCAACAAAAACATGTGCCACTTTAAGTACCAAGCTAATAACAAGTGTCATTTCAATAACAAGTGTCATTTCATCAAGTGTTGATCTAACAAAAGGTGTTTAGCCAACAACAAGGTTGTTACACATAGTAGATACCAAGTACTCAGTAATGATTGCATTTCACCTAATGGGTATCACACATGTAACAAGGATCTAACTACAAACACCTTAAATAATAGGGATCTAGTCAGAAATGTGTTCCCTATATCTAACAAGGTTTAACAAGTAGACAACAAGTTCTCTCCTAGACCCACCAATACCAACATATTTTGCAGAGCTAAATGTCATTAACACAACTATAATTCACTAACTAGGGTTATGTAGCCAACTTAAACCAAAATTTCCTTCAATAATAGCACATTCAATACACGTAATATAATTATAATGCACAGATACACATACCTAGTCATATAACAAATTAAACTAACATCTTAAAATATACCTACCATGGTTAAAGTAATCTATCTTTGACTATGCAACCTCTATAACAAAAACCCACTCCTAATTTCCTAGCTTAAGAGTTACAATAGATGAAGGATGCAATTCAATCAATACAGGTGGGAAAATAAATGAATAAATTCAAACTGGAGGAGATATGCTCTTACCAATTTAACATGGAGTATTTGTAAATACCATTTCCACCAGGTTATGAGCCACCTAAAGTTGACAAATACAAAGGCAAAGGTGACATTAGAGATCACTTGGAAGAATTATTTCTTTCCTATTAGTTGGTCACCTACAATGATATATATCTATTTCTACTCTTCCCAAGGAGTCTAACTAGACAAGCCTTGGAATGGCTATTTAAATTAATAAATAACTCTGTACCTAAGCTCGATGATTTCTTAAATAAGTTTGTACAACACTTTTCATATAATATCAAGCATGAGATTACTATGGTGGATCTAGGCCAAGATAAATAGAAGGCTAGTGAAATTTTCATTGCATACTTACAATGTTGGAGATCCATAACAAGCTAATTTACACATAATCTACCAGATAAATAGTTGGTCATAATATTTATTAAGAGCTTACATAGTGAGATATCCTATAATCTCGAGTTGCAATGTGCTCATATGTTCAAAGAGGTCATAACAGGAGGAATCCATATTGAGAAAACCCTTATTAACAAAGGCATAATCAATCTATCCTCTTCTAATCAAAACTAAAAGCATAATAAATGCTAGAAACATAATCATAATGAAACTCAACTACTGAATTCAATGACACCTCAAGTCAACAACAATGAAAGCACTAAACCCTAAAAATAAAATAAAGATGTTGTTAGTAATGGGTTTACTAAATCACTCTATGTTTATATGGTGAAAACACCATCTATTCATATACCTCCATCCACTTAATAACCATTTACTCCACACATTCAACTAGGATATCCACAAAACAAACTTCCATAAAATCAAAACTAATTACAATCCCCTCCTCTGGAGAAGACCACCCATTTCCCAAAAATTTAGTGACCTTGGTGAGCCTATTGTATTTGTGTTCTGAAGATTGGTTCAAACTAACATGATCAATTAGCCTATACCAAAGTTATATCCTAAAGATAATCCTTTTCATAATTAGTATAAGGAAAATGAATTTTGTGAGCACCATCATGTTAGAGGACATTCCATAAAACAATGTATCAACCTTAGACATCTAATTGAGAACATGAAGGAAAATGGAGAGATAGAAAGAGACACCCATAATCTTATGAATAATATTAACTTGAATATCTACTAGAATACATTTTTAAAACATAAAAATAACTAGAAGCATTACTAAAAACAACAACTAGCATTACTAAAAACAACAATAATAATGATAGACAAATCCACCATAGAATCAACAACAACACCAACCACAAAAACAACAAAAAAATGGTCAAAACCAATAAAAAATGGTCAAACCAACTAAGGAGGTAATCATAACATTTCATATACCTACAATAATGTTTTAGGACACGTTTCATGTAGTCATGTTTCTACCATCACTATCAACCCTAGGCCAACTACAAACAAACCTAGACCTTCATAGAATAATTCCTATTTTCCAATAATACCAACCAACCTCCCTATACTAGTGATTATGCCATAGGCTATGTTGAAAATCAAGCACTGTACCAGATAAGAATCATTATTCTAAACCTCCCTACATCCCAACCAACTACCAAAATGAAGTTCTTGATCAATATTATGCAATAATAACTCGATGAGTCAGAGTCACTATCAAAGGACCATAGCCAAAGAATACAAATAAGCCTAATAAACCTTTTATGCCTATCATACATAAAATAATTGATAAAATTGAGGGGAAACCCTATGATATTATGGAATGACTAAAGAAGACACTTGCACACAAAGACATACTAAATGAGTATTTGAACCAATCCCTTGTGCTAGATGACATAACTCCAGACAAATTCTAAGACATAGTAGGACACTTGGCACTTGACTAATGTCTCACCTTTGACCAGAGTGATATGTCTTATATGGTTCCTCTACATAATAACCCATTATATATTGAAGTTAGTGTAATAAACCGTAGAGTTAAACATGTCCCTATAGACAATGGTTTGGGTCTCACCATTATGTCTTTGAAGTTAGTCAAACATCTTGGATATACAATAACTTAATTGAATCTAGATACCATTATTATCAAGGCATATGATAATGAATAATGAGAATCTTAAGGTATCATTATCTTGCCAGTAGTCATTAGTCCATTGACCCATAATTTTCTATGCCATGTTTTAGACCTATATCTATCTTACAATATATTATTAGGCTGACCCTAGATCCATAAAATTAGGGATATACCTTCTACATTACATCAGTGTATAAAATTTACACATTCAAGAATGGAAGTGACTATATGTACTGATTTTCAGCCATATCAGTATTATAAATGCCTTGAGGTCAAGTATAAAATCTACAATTACTATTTTGGCATGAATCCTATGCCCAAGTTAGACAATGATAAATATGAAAAAGGAAAAGTTGTTGAATCAAGCCCATAATCCAATTACATTGACCCACATAGCTTAGCCTCTACCTTAGCCATGCCTCCATCAAAATTTTCCAACCATTTCTATGTCACTAACAAAGGTATTAGAGAGTGTAGTACCCATAATGCATTCCATATTGCTAAATTACCTAAAAATCCTAAAGCTTATGGGAAACCTATAACAAAATCTACTTGTATGGAATGGGACACCAAAGGAAAATATCAATTGAAAAATCCCATTATTTTTAAACTAAATTCTCAAGTAGAATAGGATGCCTTAGTCAAAGATGATTCATGGGTCTACACTGATGAGTTAGCCAAGCATTACCAAAGTGAAAAATATCCTATTCCTAACCATATTATGGATCACCTATATTATGAAGGTCAAGGCTTTAGGTTACATCAACAAAGAACTATTGAACCAGTCTCAATGACCAAGTAGAAGGGAACTCATGGTATCAGATTTAAATTACCTATGGGTGACCCCACATATGTAATTCATGTTTCAACAATAAGGATTAATGATGATGATGCCAAAATTAATGTAGGGTATAATTATATCATCTATTATGACCTTTTTACTACAAAATTATTTTACCCCCATGTCATTTGCATCATTATCCCTATTTATCAACCTTCACATTTAACCCTTTATCATCCACAATTGATAGAATGGGACCAACAAGAACCAACAATGTCATTAGATGAGTTCAAAAATGAGGAGGCTATATAAAAATTTATAAGATTGAGGAGACATAATCCTATTAGAGACCATAAGCATGGATTTTATATTATATTAAATCTTGCTGTGTACTTTAGAGAGTAGGTGAACTTCCCCAACCAAAAATAAAAATAAAATAAAAAATTAAGGTTTGAAAGTGAAAATCTCTTAGGCACTTTTTAACCAGGGAAAAAGTAAAGAGAAAGGCAAGTTTCTTGGTGAAAACCAATTTTCAATGCCATTAGATGGGGTTATTCACCCTCTTCCTATGAAGCACAAGATATTTATAGACCAAAACCTATTTATGGATTAGATATCATTACTAAGGAGCAATAGGATTTTGAATAAATTATTCAAGTGTGCCCTAAGGTATTTGTATAGTGGCCTTTACCAACATTGGAAGATTATAATTATTCATACTTAAGAGAATTAGGAGAGCCAACCCATATGGAGGACTTTTCCATTATTAATCAGTTCAATTCCTTGATAGCTATTCTAGATGATGGTTCTACACTTCTAGTGGAGGACACTTTAGAGGTAAATATTGGGACTCCAGATGACCCAAAATGGACTGAACTAGGTGCATCCTTCACTAAAGAGGAATGTGAAGCTTTTATAGCTCTTTTGAGGGAATATATAGATATATTTTCATGGGATTATTGAAACATGCTAGGTTTAGACCCCAATTTAGTTGTACACCATCTCATTATACATCTTGATGGCAAGCTTGTTAAACATAAGTTGTGTAAGATGCATACTCATATTACTATGTTAGTAAAGAAAGAGTTGTAAAAACAATTAGTTGTAAAATACATTAGGCCCATCAAATATTTAGAGTGGATATCAAACATTATACTAGTAAGTAAAAAGATATAAGGTATTTGAAACTATACATATATAAGAGACATCAACAAAGCTTTCCTAAAAGATAACTTTCCTCTACCTAATATTGACATGATAGTCAACTCAACTAGTTATGAAATGATTTCTCTAATGGATGGCTTTTTAGGTTATAATCAAATTATGATAACACTAGAGGACTAACATAATAAAGTGTTCACCACCCCATGGGGAACATTTTATTATTAGGTGATGTCATTTGGACTTAAGAATGATGGATCCACTTACCAAAGAGCTATGACAGTGATTTTTCATGACATGATGCATGACATTATTGAGGATTATGTCAATGATATTTTGGGTAAATCAAAGACCCATTCCAATCACCCAGTTGTGCTATGAGGAATATTTGAGAGACTTTATGAGTACAATGTCAGGCTTAATCTAAGTAAATGTGTATTTAGTATCACTTTTGGCAAAATTTTAGCTTTCATTGTCTATCACAAGGGTATTGATGTTGAGCCATCCAAAGTTTATATAATTACATAAATGCCATCACCATTTACCTTGAAGTAGATCTACAATTTTCAGGACAAAATTTAATCTATTTGATGTTTCATATCATAATTAGCCAATAAATTCCATCTATTTATTCACTTGATAAAGAAAGGTGTTACATTCTTTTGGAATGAAGAATGTTAGAAAGAATTCTATTAGCTTAAATAATATCTTACCAACCCACCTATTTTATTACCACCAATGATAAAAAATACATTACTTATTTACCTATCAGTAACTAAGAATGCCCTAGGGACACTTTTGGCATAGATGATGAATAAGGAAAGGAGCATGACATATATTATCTAAGCCAAACATTGGTCAGAATGAGCATAACTATACACCAATAGAAAAACCTTTTTATAAATGGTGTTTATAGCCCAAAAAATACATCATTATATGCTAAACAATAAGACCATTGTTATCACTAAAGTAAATCCACTCAAATATCTACTTTCCAAATTAGATATACAAGGTCGTATGACAAAATAGATTATGCTATTAGTAATTTTGAAATTTAATATGCCAACCAAAAATGCATTAGGGGAAAGTACTCGTGAATAGACTTGTTAAAGATCCTCTTTAAGACACTCAACATCTTACATTTGTATTTTTAGATAAGGACATTATGATCATTGAAAAAGTAGATGCACCTTTTGAGACTACATAGTGGAAGATGTAATTTGATGGATCATTCATGATTCATGAATCAAGGGCTAAAATATTATTTATTATAACACAAAGGGAGCTTATACCCAAGTCCTTTCATATTGGATTTACCTATACCAAAAACATGGTCAAGCAAAAATCACTCATTCCAGGTCTTCATCAAATAGTATAGTGGAACATTTAACATTTATTAGTGTATGGTGATTCTCAATTGATCATTAATCAGGCCACAAAGTAGTACCAAATAAAGGATGAGATGATGACACCCTATAAAGGTAAGGTATATACTCTCAAACAACATATTACCAACATCTAATTTGATGGAATACCTAGGGATAGTGATAGAAAAATATATGTCATGGCCATTATTAGTTCCATGATTCATATCACTAAAAAAATAGATATTATCAATTTCTTGTTGAACATCTCTTAGCTATGGCACATGAATAATCAAATATTGAGATGAGATGGTTTGTGACATTGTTGGTCCATGTCTCCCTAATACTCAAACATATATACCTATATTCAAAACCAAAACATGCCTCCTAATTTATCACATAAAACAAAAAGCCTTCACCAATAAATCCTCTCACTATACCCTAATGAGACCAACCTTGTATCATATAATATTTGATGGAACTCTCTCATTATATCCTAATAGGACCAACATTGTATCATATAATCTTTGATGGAACTCTAATTCATTATTTACCTTCAATAGAATATAGACTAACATTGAGGGAAGTCCACAAAGGAGTGTGTGGAAACCACACTAGCAAGGAAATCTTATCCAAAAAATTATTATGTATTAGTTATTACCATCCAATGGTGGAAGTAGACATAGCTACATATGTGAAGAGGTGTGTCAAGTTTCAAAAGCATGCTAATCTAATCCATGATCCAATGAAGGCACTCAAACCATTCACAACACCATGGTCATTTTCAATGTGGGGACTTTACCTTGTCAAGAATATCAATCCAACCTCTTAAGATGGCCATAAACACATCCTAATTACTACCAAATACTTCACTAAGTGTGTATAATCCATTCCCCTCACTTATGTCACTGGTAAATAGAATCTAAGTTTATATTCAATCATCTCATCTATTTTTATGGCATTCCCTCTAACATTATATATGATAATGGTGGATCATTCAAAAATAAATATGTGAAATCACTTTTTTTTAATACCACATCAAACAACATTTCTATACTGCATACTATCCACAAGGTAATGGCCAACCTGAGGCTTTTAATAAAACCATTATCAACAATCTGAAGAAGATTGTCAATGACACTTATCATAATTAGCACTTGCATCTATTTAACAACCTTTGGGCATACCATATCATATTTCTTACTCTAATAGGAGATACACCCTATTCACATGTTTATGTAATTAAAGCCATTATTCCTATTGAGGTCAAGTTTCCTTCTCTCTAAATTTCATTGCATCATGTCATTGATGATGAAGACTATATAGTGGTTCACTTGCAAGAGCTAGACCTACTTGATGGTAAACATTTGGCTACCTTGAATATTATTCAAACTTATCAAAACTGAATAAAAGGACAGATATAATAGCCATGTTAAGCATTGGGAATTTGAGCTTAGTGACTTGGCACTAGAAGAGAATAAAAATAATCTCAATGCTAAAACCAAGATAAAGGGAAATTTTCAACTAAACTAGTTAGGTCCCTATGTAGTTATTGCCAAATACAGTTCTGGAGTTTATAGGCTCATTAAAGTAGAGGGAGATGAACTTTATAAACCTATGAACATAATTCACCTCAAATGTTTCTATGATTTAGGGATTCAAATTATTGTCTACAAGGATCATTTTAGTTAAGCCACATTATACCTATTCTTTGTATTATACCCCTTACTATTCTACCATACCCTTAACCCTTCGCCAACTAGCTATTTTTACCTATCTCCACCTATCACATTTGGCCTTGGTTTTGATTCATTTGTACTTTAGGCACATTTAATGGTTGATTATAGATTTAGTTCTAATAGATATTTTATAATTACATGTTCAAATGGAAGTACATGAAAGTAGTAGGATAGTGGTCCTATTAATTGCATCCTTCATTTTTTGGTATGTTTAACTGGTGCCACCTATTATAACTACCTTTGGGAAAATCAATGTCCCACATTGTGCAACTAATGATAAATGCCTATGGAAAAACTAGTACCACTTAACCTTTTTTATTATTTCCTAATTATAACCACTTATGGGAAAATTAGGGATAACACTTTTACCATATATTGCCACATCACCTTACCATTACTATTAACATTTAACTTGCCATTTTAATTTTATATAGTTGGAACTATAGTGACTTGAGGTCCCATTGGGACTATGTAGGCAGTACTCAATTCACATTAAGGTCATCTCAGTCACCCCTTTGCCACACTCTTGCTATTTTATGAGCATTTTCAATTTGAATACTCTCACTATTTTATGATTTTAGACCATGATGTATCTCATAAACCTTGATCAAGTTGAGATACCAAAACATAAAAAACATTTTGACATAATTTACCACCATCAATACTTTTTATGTAGGCAAAACTATAGTGACTTGAGGTCTCATTAGGACTATGTCGGTAATGCTCATTTAATACTGAGGTCATCTCAGTCACCCCTTTTCCATGCTCTTGCTAGTTTACAAGAAACGTAAGCCATGCTCTCACTATTTTGTGAGTTAGTATATTATTTATATCATAATACTTTATTGAGTTCAGATGCCTATAAAATTCCAAAAACATTTTAAATAGTTTCAAAACCCCTAAGCATTTGTAAAAGATCTAGAAAATCTTAAACATCATAAAATCATGAAAATTGGCTTAGAATTTATATGAGAGATAAAAAGTCATAATTTTTTTGAGATGGTCCATTTTATCTATTTAGTTTGATTTCTAGACCACCTTGGTCTTTTTCCTCCCATTTATAAGAAAACTACATCGACATGAGGTCTACATGGACTATGTAGGAAGCACCTGAATACATGGGGTATCTCAGGTTAGCTCAACCACATCTTCCTTTCTTTTTAGACCACTTATTTTCCTTAAATATATTGGTACCCCTAACTAATTTATGAGTAAAAACTTGTAATTTAGTTTCCCCATCCTTATTGTCCTCAATCCATATGCTCTCATTATTTTACAAGTTCATGTTTTGATCATTATGTATTCGACTTTGATACACTAATGACCACTTGGATTCATATTACGCTCTCATAATTTTGTGAGTACTCTCTACTTCTACTCTCTCATCATTTTGTGATCTCCTTCTCATTCTAAGCCTTATATGTAGTAGACACTATTAATTACAAATTTAGTTTATTAGTGGATACTCATCTCTTGACTTTTAGTGGGGTTTTAACTTTAACCATACTCTCATAATTGCTCAGTTTGTTTGTGTTGATGATTTCATGATTATGGAATGTCATCTCCTCTTATCTCATGCTCTCACTATTTTGTGAGATCATTCCTATTTTCCTTTACATGTCAATCATGTTTTATTCTCATTCATCTTCTTTTATCCCATATCCTAGTATAACTACATTTGTCCTAAAGTTCACATTGGATCTCATGTCCATGAAACTATGTAGGCAACATCCACTTTCCTAGTGCATCTAGAATTAGCTCAGCCACCCATTCATTTTATTTTATTCCCCCCATTTTATTTTGTTTATGTAGTTTCATTGTTGTTAAAATATTATTGTAAATACCTTGGGTTATTAACTAAGGTATATTATTTATGTACCTTGGTTAGTTTTTTCAACCACTTGGGTTCATAGGTTAGTTTATTTTTATGCGCTTAGCTATTTTATGCTACTTGATGCTTATAGTTTCTACCACCCCTTATTTTATTGGGTGAATATTTTAGCTATTTAATAGGCCTCTCATATATTTTTTAGTATGTTGGTTAATAACATTTCTCAATCTCTTTGTTGAATCTAATATGGTATCAGAGCTTATGATGTAGGAAGCTTGAGAGGGAGCTTGTGGAGTAAGAGAGGAGTGGTATTGTCAAAGAAGCACTTGAAGCACTTGGTGGAGAGCTGTGAAGAGATTTTTTTTTTCTTGTGACCAGCAAGAAAGCCAATAATCAAGAGAGAAGCATCAGAAGACCTATCTCAATAAAGGAAAAGTAGTATGAGGCAACAAAAGAGGCTCACAAGTTTTTTTTAATTTTTCCTATATTTTTTGGGTGGACATTTCCATTCAGTTTGAAAAGTGACCAAAGTTCTATTTGGACAATATTTTTGGTGAGTGAAGGGTCTAAACTTTTTTATTTTTTGAGAGGAGATGATAAGAACTAATGAAATTCAATTTGGCCGAGTATTTCTCTTAGAATTTGCATTTGAAGTTTTGTAGGTAGGCCAATTTTTTGATTGGATGATTATTTTAATGAAATTTTAATCTAATTTTTTATTACTTCAATTAATTTTAATTTTTTAATTGAAATAATTTAAAACTTTAGCTTATAAGGGTTATTGGGGACCTACTAGTGACTAATTATCTCAAAAAATTTCTTAAAGGTGAAAATTTCACCATTTTTTAGGTTTTTAATCTAGATATTGGTGGAGATGTAATTTTTTAAATTTAAATTTTATATCTCTAGATAAAATTGGTTTTGTCCATTTTTTTGCGTTTTTTGCTAAAAACTAGAGGTATTGACTAGTTTATGATATGAGTCCATGGGTAGGAGAAATTTTGTATAAAGTAATTATAGTTTTTACAATATATTAATTTTTTGAAAAAAATAGGTTAAAATGGCTAGTTTAAAACACCTCTTATTGCCAGACTCATATAAATTAACAAGCAAAAATTTTAGTTTTAGGAGTCAAGGTTTTGATGATATGTGAATATCAGAACCTTGATCAAATAGTGCTTGGTAAAGAGCAAAGGCCTAAAACTGGTTATGATGACTATGATAAAAAACATAAGGAGGCTCTTATGTTGTTAAAACTATTTATAGAAGATAATCTAATCTTAGAGGTAAAAAATGTGACCATTACATTAGTTTTATGGACAAGTCTTACTTCTAAATACTAGGCATCTAAAGCCAATAGGGTATTATATTTGAAGAATTTGTTAGTTTCTACTAAGATGTAGGAAGGTGGCTCCATTTTTGAGTTTTTTTACAGATCAAGGACATCAGTGATCAGTTGAAGGCTATGTAAAATCTTGTTGATGAACAAGATTTGATTGCTTTGGTTATGTAAAATCTTCCACCTTCATTTGAATCATTTGTAGAGTCCTTACACATGATTGCTGAGATTTAGACTTTAGACTTTGAAAATTTGTCCACATTTCTATTACAAGAGAGATGACAAGTTTAGATAGTGTTGTCTATATCTACTTATACAGAGAGTGCATTCTTCATCAAGGGAAAGGGTAAGCAGTTTGGTAAAACTACTAGTTTTATGATAAAAAATTCACAAGTAGCTATAATAGGACATCTAAGTGGAAATGTTTTTACTATAAGCAACCCAGTCACCTTAACAAATATTATAGGAAAAGACAATAGGATATGTCTAACCCTAGAAAGAAAGATCATCATGTGAATGTAGCTGAGGCAAAGGTGAGGAATCATCTCCTGATTTTGCATTCATGGCTTCTAATGGTAATTATATAGTGGATCAAGCTTGGTACTTTGATTTAGGGGAATCTCGCCATTATACATGCCATAGGCACTAGTATGTGGATTTTGTTGAAAATGACAATAATAATGAATCTATATTTTTGGGATATGTTAGGACTCATTTTATGAAAGGATATGGTAATTTTTAGATCATTTTTAATGGTGTAGTTATATATACATTTAAGAATGTTAGGTATGTGCCTGATATGAACAAAAAATTTCTTTCCATTAGTGAGATCACTTCAAAATCTAATTTTTTGGTAAATTTTCAAGGACAACATTGTTTAGTCACTACCATAGATAACAAGATTATTGCTATTGGGATTGGTGAGAAAGGCTTGTATAAGCTTTTAGATCCACAGAGGGCAAAGGAAAGTGCACTTGTAGTGGTTAATAACATAAGTTCACTATGTTATTAAAGGTATGGGCATTTGAATTTCCAATATGTGACTACATTGAACAAGACTAAGATGGTTAAGGGGATTCCTTATATTTGATATAGTCATCATATATGTACTAGATGTTAGTTAGGGAAGTAAGTTAGACATTCATTTGATGTTGGTAAAGCTTCAAGAGTTAAGGGAGTATTAGATCGAGTACATATAGATTTGCATGGTCCAATGCAAACACATACCCATTTTAGAGCCTATTATTTTCTATTGTTGGTCGATTAGTTTTCTAAGAAAAATGGGTATACTTTCTAGTAAAGAAATTTGATTGTTTTTCTAACTTCCTTACTTGGAAAGCTATGGTTGAAAAATAGGTGGGGAGGTCAATGAAATATTTTAGAATAGATAATGGGGGTGAGTTCATCTCAAAATAGTTTAAGGATTTTTGAGCCACTGAAGGCATACATGAGCAATATACTAACCCTTACACTCCATATCAAAATAGACTTGTGGAAAGATGAAATAGGATGGTGATAGACATGGCTCATTGTATGGTACAAAGTAGAAATGTACCATATAGATATTAGGAAGAAGTAGTAAATACAATAGTGTACATCTTCAATAGAAGTCCTACAAAAGTATTGGAGAATATGACTCCAAAGGAGGCTTGGTTAGGTCAAACTCCAGATGTAAGTTCTTTTTGAATTTTTGGTTGTGTAGCTTTTGCATTTATTCCTAGTCAAAAGAGAAGTAACTTGGATGTAAAAAACAAAGAATACATGTTTTTTTGGTATAGTGAGTAGTAAAAGGCCTAAAATTTACTTGATGTTTCTACTAAAAAAGTTATGGTAAATAGACATGTCATAGTAAATGAACAAATGCCATACTTCATAACAACTGGTATAATTTCAGATATTGAGTCATTATTTTCTTCTAATGATTCTATTATAAGTTGTGGTTTGAAAGTTGAGTAGGATTCTAGTTCATTAGTGGAATCAAATTCTAGGGAGGAAATTGATGTAGGTCATTATGAGGTTCCAATAAAATAACCAAATAAGCCAAAGTGGTATTCTACCACTATGAAAACACTAAAGGAGGGAGACTTGCCACAGGGTGTGGAAAGAAAAAGATTGAGATTAGGAAAGTAGTTTGGTAATAGAGGTGAGCATGATAATTTTGCTCTAACAACAATTATTCACATGCATTTGAGCCTAATTCTTTTTCAAATTCCAAAGGGAATCCTGAGTGGGATTCAACCATGTAATTGGAATATGATTCCTTGATGAAAAATGAGACTTGGGAGCTCATGGTAATACCACCAGGAAAGAAATCCATTGGTTGTAAATGGATTTACAAGGTAAAATGCAAAGCAAATGGTTCCTTGGTTAAACACAAATCCAAACTTATTAAAAAAGGTTATGAATAAGAGGAAGGGGTTTATTATGAGGAGATTTTTTTTGATATTACAAAGATGGTAACTTTTCATTTGATTATTTCTATTGTTGCTCAGTTTGGATGGTAGGTGCACCAAATGTATGTCAAGAGTGCTTTCTTGAATGGAGATCTGGAGGAGGAAGTCTACTTGGCTTATCCATAATATTTTTAGGTTCTTGGTAAGTAACATCTTGTTATTAGGTTGATCAAGTCTTTGTATGGGCTTAATCAGGCTCTTCGATCTTGGTATATGAAGATAGATTCATATCTTAGGGAGTCTAGTTTTAAAAGGTGTAAATTTGAACCAACTCTCTATGTAAAGGTGTATGGTGATTATATATTGATTCTCATTGTATATGTTGATGATATATCCATCAATGGGAGTAGTGCTAGTCTCATTCAAAATATGAAGGCTAATATTTGTTATACTTTTGACATGATAGACTTAAGACTATTAAAATATTATTTAGGTGTTGAGTTTTGGCAAGGTGATTATGTTGTATTCATGTCATAGAATAAGTATGCCAAATCATTATTGGAAAGGTTTAGAATGATGGATTGTAATCTAGCTCACATACCTATGGAAGTTGGAGCTAAAATTTCAATTGATGCCGATTCACCTTTGGTTAAAGAATTAGTGTATTAGAAGCTAGTGGGTAGTCTCATTTACCTCACTACCACTATACCATATATTTGTTTTTTAGTGAGTTTTCTATCTCACTTAATGTATAAAACATAGGAAGTACATTGGTTAGCTAAAAAATAGGTATTAATAAATGCCAAAGGTGATCTTGACTTAAGCATACGATATGATAAGTCTATAGATTTTTAGATTTCAAGATATTTTGACTCTGATTGGGTAGGATCAATAGATTCATAAAAATATATAATAAATTATGTGTTCACTCTTGGTTTAGGAGTTTTCTAATGATAGCTAAAACTAAAAACTATAGTGGCATTATCTTCAATAGAATTAGAGTATAAAGTTGTGTTCAATACATGTTGTGAAACTATGTGGATAAATAAAATCTTGGAGGATCTTCAGTTTGAGTCATCAAAGCCTATTCCAATTTTTTGTGATAACTAGAGTGTTCTGAGGATGGTGAAGAATCCATTATTCCATGCCAAGACCAAACACATTGAGTTTCACCATCATTACATCTAGTAGTTGGTTATGAATGAAGACATTAGTGTCTTTTACTACCCCACTATAGAGCAACCAATTGATATAATGACCAAACCACTTGGTATAGACAAGTTCACAACATTCAGAGATAAACTTGGTCTTGTTTGTGGTTTAGTCATTAAGGGAGGGTGTTAACATATTATTTTAAATACCTTGGGTTAGTGACTAAGGTATATTATCTATTCACCTTGGTTAGTTATTTTAAACACTTAGTCTAATAGGTTAGTTTGTTTTTATGAACTTAGCTATTTTATGCTACCCGATGCTTATGGTTGCTCCCACCCCCTATTTTATTAGGTGGATATTTTCCTATTTAATAGGCATCTCATGTATTATTTAGTATGATAGTTAATTACATTTCTCAATCTCTTTATTGAATCTAATAATTGTCTCCTATATCCTAGGGGTAATGTTTTTCATCTTAATTGTGTGGTTATTTCCATATCGCCTAGGGGAAGCCTTGTACCAATTATTCTTGTGTTTTACCAGTGTCATTTCTACCTATCTTAGGGGTCACCTTATCTCCAAGAGTAACACCTTTATTACACATGAATGAATAATTTATTTTTTATTTTCACTAACATTATGATTAACAATTGTTTGTGTCTCGTTGTTTGTTTTGCTTTGTTTCTTTATTTTTGTGTATTTAGAGTAGTTTGTTTGCTACTCTTTTCTTTTATTTGGATTGTTTAGTTGTTTTTGATTGTTTTTTTTTCACTTTCTTTATTTTTGTGTTTGTTTGTTTTCTTTATTAGTGTTTTGTTATTTGTTCTTATTGGTGTTTTGTTTGTTTTTCTATTTTTATTTATTTGTTTTGTTGTTTGCTTCTCGGTTGCTATAATATTATTACCTTAAGTATTTATTATCCATATCATGCACTTTGGTTATTATATTTAGTCTTACACTTGGTTTATTTTTTATATTTACACTTGGGATTCAATTATTCATACTTATAAATAAGTTTTTTATATTTACATTTAAATTGAGTTCCTCATGCTTACGATATGACTTGTCATTTCAGTTATCCATAACTATCATGTATAATATCATAATATACAACAAAATTATTCTCTTGAAGTCTTATAATAATGGTAACATATTTTCAATAGTCACAAAACTAGCCAATTACCCTAACATACACCTCCATCCATGAGTAATGAATAAGTGAAACAAATGTTTTATTATGTGTTTATGAAGATGAACATCTCTGCATAAGGATCCATATGATTTATACAACATAATAAGATGACAATCTCAAAATAACATCTCCTGACTTTACCAACTTTTTGGGCCTCCCCCTAAGACCATTTAACGACACCATTTTTCAACCTATATCCCATGTTTGTTCTAACATGCATCTTCAAACTCACAATTAGGATAGAAATTTGTTGTTATCTTTTGATATCTCTATCCTTTTGATCCTCCTCTTGAGACCTATTTAACAACACATTTTTTCATTTTATATCCCATGTTTGTTTTAATGTACACCTCTAAAATCACATTTAGGCTAGACATGTGTTGTTATCTTTTGATAATGTATGTGTTCCTAATTATAACTGCCTTTAGGCAAATCAATAATTCCTAATTTATGTTTATGATTAAAACCACCTTTAGGCAAATCAATGTTTTCCATTTGGTTATTGATTATAACCACCTTTGGTATAATTAATGTTTTCCATTTGGTTATTTATTATAACCACCTTTGGGAAAATTAGTATCCATCTAGACTACTAATTATAATCATCTTTGGGTAAATCAATGTCACACCCTTTGATCCTAATTATAATTTCCTTTGTGAAAATTACTAACTCCATAACCATTATTATTGATCTGTAAACAACACCTAAATATGCCAATGTTTACCTTAGATACTTTTATCAACTTATTAATTTGAAATTATTAATTCTTTATTAAATTTTCACTTATTATTTTTAATTAATTAAGCATTAAAATTGAGTAAATAACTAATTAAATCAAAAAATATAAAATGAATGCAAAATAAATAAAGTACCCATGACACCAAATTGATATAGAGTTCACTTGCTGCTCAGGCTACATCTCTGGGTTAACTGATCCATTTACATGAAAAGTGATTGTAACAAAATGGTCTAATGGAACTTTCTATCCTGATCAAAACACAATAACAACCTTTTTTAAATTCTTGGAATACTCGGTTAGACCTTACACCTTCCTGTTGCACGAGTAATCTCGCCTTCCTGAAGTTCTTCACCAACTAGTCACTTTCATGGAACTATAAAGTGGATTTAATAAACTAAAATAAATAAGTTATGTATATGGGTGGATTCATCTTAGAGTCTAGGAAAAATCCCTAGTTTACACTAAGATGTGAAACCCTCTCCAAGTCTCTCAAAACTTGAGATCTCTACAAACTAGTCTATTAAAGCTGATACACAGTTTGTCTAGGCTTTACTTTTAAGCATTAAAAATTAAATAAAATAGCCTCAAATATTTACACTCCACATATGGTTGGAACTAGCTTAGAGTCTAGAACAAACCTCTAGTTCACTCTGATGTCTGGAAGTGCCTCCAAGTACCTTGAAATTGAGGATGAGTGAAAATAGGTCCTTATGTCTGCCTTGTCTCCATGGAAATTCATTGCTTCAAATACCATTTCATGGGATTTATTTAATGTTTGAAACCCATGGCCCACTCAATTGGGCCTTATCAATTTTGGATGGTAGGTCTGTGGTTTAAGCCTCCATACTTACCAATAAGTTTATAAAAAGGCTTTTAATCCCACATTATTCATGGGAGATTACAATGAAGGTTGAAAAAATCCTTATCTCCACCATGCCATTCATGGCTTTAGCCATGTTCTCCATCATGGAAATTTTGATAGTTATATAGTGGTTATAATGTTAGGCTTCACATGGATTTAGGCCACCTCATGCTTCATTTCACTTCTCCATCTACATTGAAATGGAACCTTCAAACTTGACCTTGGTATTGTGAATATTACATGGATTTAATATAGTCAAAATATGACTATAATTTATAATTAAATATACCCATGGAAACAATTGATAAATAATAATAAATTATGGTAAACAACATGGTGGCTTGAGGACTTACCACGTGGACCACTCCCAAACTGGCACATGTCGATAACCAGATGCTCCATAATTCTAATGATGGTAGGGTCCCCCTCCCAACAAAAAATGGAATACACCAGCTATGGTCCTCATAGTTAACCCTTTTTCTTTCAACCATCAAATAATGGAGGTGTAAAACACTTGAACATCCCCTTCTAAATTTTTCCATATGTCACTTCTTGATTACTCCACTTGACGTGCTAGCATGTTGCCACATCAGTTATGACACCCTATTTTTCCATATCATATTAGAACTTGAATGGTCCATAACTCAAGCATTAAAAATCTCTTAATGAGATATATGCTATGTAATCACTTTGATCAAAATATGAAGACTTCAAAATTGACAAATGGAGAGATCCAATTGGATCAAACCTCCCCACTAAGTACTTTTGGACCCCAAAAACATGGTATCCATTAAAATTCTCTACAACACATCAAATATAGAATCAGATCATAGCTTATGATATAAATGGTAAAAATTATGATGAATCATAACTCAAATTATAAATTCTTAAACATAAGGCATGAGTTACATTGATTCCTATGACTATCATTAAGATCACAACATTTCTCAACCGTTCACCTATTTGTCACATCCTGTAAGTAGTGAACTACCAAACACTATAAAAATCACCAATACAACTCTAAAAAAAGTTTGGTAATGCAAATAAAATACATTAAATGTTGTAACCATGTTGAAATGCACTACCCAAAACATAAATCTTATAATTCTAAATAATTATGGTCTATGACCATGTTGTAATTCATTGCCCTGTCATGGGTCTTAAAATGCTAAATAATATGGGAAAAACATAAAATATATAGTGTCTAGCATTACAAATATTTCCTGGTAGGCCTAAAAGTGCATCTGATCATACACATGCCAAAAATAGATGCATCCCAAAAGAGTAGTTATTCTATCACAAGTACTATAAGAAAATTGAATCCTATCTAAATAATCTGTACACTACTATCCAATCCCCAAGCTAATCAAATGAGATACATTCCTTAACCATTTAATAAGAAACTCATAAAGCTAATAAGGAGATTCCAAAAATTAGAGCTTTTCAAAACATAAGTGTGAAAATGAAAAACTTTGCATGATAATCTTATCTCGAAGTGTTCTCACTAGATCTATAATGCATATGTCAAATCATGGTAAATTTACTTTATCAAATTCAAGAGAAATTTCCAAAAATACTTTGAAATGTCAATCCACTAATCATGATAGCATGAAATTTAGAAATTGTTTGCCAACCCTCTTAATCAAATTTCCTAGTTTAGTTGGTGAGATTTTTTTAGTGGATTTACTAACATTTATATAGGTTGATTTAACTTCATTAATTAATTTATTGATAGTTTTGTAAACCATCTTAGTCTTACCATTTTTAGGATGGAAAGATGGGTGAAGTTTCCAACAATAATCTATCTAATTCCCACTCATATGGTAATGAGTAAAAATATTCCTCTTCTTAGATGAGGTCCCCTTTTTGCCACTTCTCATTTTTCCATGATGAGAATGGTCTTTAACACTTGTAAGCTGCTTCAAAAAAGCTTGTCTTTTCCAACAATATGCAATACAATGGTTATTCAATCCATAAAATGTACATGGAAAAGAATGTAACATCTTTTGAATATCATATCTAAACTTCTTAGATGGATCAAAAGATTTAAGATTACATTTCTTATTAGTGTTATTTCTAGTGTAAGACTTAGGAGGTGGAATCTTAATACCTCTTACCTGATCTCTTACACTACACATTTGTCTACTCTTCTAGTGGCCTTAGATCTTGGATGTTAAGAGCATGTCTTCTTTTAGAAGTGGAGGAACTCTCTCCAAAATCCACTTTCTCACTAGCGTATCCCAATCTTACAAAATGAGGACAATTCTCAACATGTATTGGCTTAGCAGTACCTTGGTTATTCTTTCCAAGGCCATTTTTGTTAAATTCCATTTTAAATAATAATTTGAATCCAATGCCTCTAGTATGATTTTTAAATGAGCCAAAGATGTCATTGCCTAAATCCAAAACCAAATGGGAGGAAGAAGAAGATTCTCATGGTGAACAACTTATAGTGTATTCATCTATCAGGGTCTCTGCATCTGAAGTGGAAGGCTTTTCCTTCTTCTATTCACTTTGTAACTAATCTAAGAGCTTATCTTTGGCTTGAATATCAGCTTATAATTCTTAAATAAATGCCATCAATTGCTTACTTTGTATAAGCATCTCATTGACATAATCCTCTTTCTCTTTTGTTGAGGATTGTGGCTCAATTTTAAACTACACAATCTCCTCTTCTAAGGAGTAAAAT
Source organism: Torreya grandis (assembly GCA_037957365.1). NCBI lineage: Eukaryota > Viridiplantae > Streptophyta > Pinopsida > Cupressales > Taxaceae > Torreya > Torreya grandis. The sequence goes on along the minus strand of JARHVA010003202.1, from coordinate 1,036,563 downwards.
TTGGCTCTCAATAAAATTTTTCTTCTTAGATCTAGTGGTTAATGGCTTCAAGCTCATCAATCTTGGCTTTATTTGATAACTTTCCCATTGCACATGTTCAATCACCGAGTCAAAATAAATGTAAAAAATGGAAGCAAAAACAATAACCAACTGTTAATCATAGGTAAACCACACTATTAAATCCTATTGATCAACTGCTCTGATACCAAATCTGATCCATAAACAACACCTAAATGTGCCAACATTTACTTTGGATACTTTTATCAACTTATTAATTCAAAATTATTAATTCTTGATTTAATTATCACTTATTTTTTTTAGGTACTTATGAATTCAAATTGAGTAAATAATTGATTAACTCAAAAAATCCAAAATGAATGCAAAATAAATAAAGTACTCATGACACTAAATTGATAATAGAGTTCATCTGCTTCTTGGGCTACATCTCTAGGTTTGCTTAGAACACGAACTGATCCATTTTCATGAAAAGTGATTACAACACAATGGTCTAATGGACCTTTTTGGACTGCTCATAACATAGCAACAATAATTTTAAAAGTCTTGGAATACCTAGGCAAACCTTACACCTTCTTGTTACACGAGCAATCTCACCTTCTTGAAATTCTTCACCAACTAGTCACTTTCATGAACCTACACAATGGATTTAATGAACTAAAATCAAGAAGTTCCACATATGGCCATATTTGTCTTGGAGTTTAGGACAAACCCCTAGTTTACACAAGATGTGAAACCCTCTCCAAGTCTCTTAAAACTTGAGATCTCTAAAAAATAGTCTATTAAAGTTGATACATAGTCTATCTAAGCTTCACTTTGAAGCATTAAACATTACATAAAATATCCTCAAATCCTAACACTCCACATATGGTTGGAACTGGCTCAAAGTCTATAACAAATATCTAGTTCACTTCAAATTTTGGAAGTTCTTCTAAGTACCTCAAAACTGAGGATGAATGAAAATAAGTCCTTATGTCTGCCTTGTCTCCATAGAAATTCATTACATCAAATACCATTTCATGGGATTTATATAATGTTTTCAACCTGTATCCCACTTGGTTGGGCCTTATCACTTTTGGATGGTAGGTCTATGGTTTAAGCCTCCATAATTACCAATAAGTTTATGAAAAGGATTTTAATCTCACATTATTCATGGGAGATTATAATGAAGGCTTAAAAAATCCTTATCTCCACCATGCGATTCATGTCTTTGGCCATGTTATCCATCATGAAAACTTTGATGGTTATATAGTAGCTATCATGTTCAATTTCACATGGCTTTAGGTCAAAGGCTTTTAATGCCACATTATTTGTGGGAGATTATTATGAAGGCTTAATAAAGCCTTATCTCCACCATGCCATTTGTGGCTTTGGCCAAGTTATCCATCATGGAAACTTTTATGGTTATATAGTGGCTATCATTTTGGGTTTCACGTGGCTTTAGGCCACCTCATGCTTTATTGGTCACTTCTCCATGTACATTGAAAAGGAACCTTTGAACTCGACCTTAGTATTGTGAATATTACATGGATTTAATATAGTCAAAATATGACTATAATTTACAATTAAATATACCCATTGAAATAATTGGGAAATAATAATAAATGGTTGTAAGCCACATAGTGGACTGAGGACCCACCACATAGACCACTCCCAAACTAGCACATGTTGATAACTAGATGCTCCATAATTTTGATGATGGTAGGGTCCCCTTCTAAACAAAAAGTGGACTCCATCAGCTACGATCCTTGTAGTCAACCCTTTTTCTCTCGACCGTCAAAGACTAGAGGCATGAAACACTCAAATGTCCCCTTTTGAATTTTTTCACATGTCACTTCTCGATTGGTCCACTTGACATGCTAGCAAGGTGTCACATTACTTGTGATACCCTATTTTCCCCTATCACAACATAATTTTAGTGGGCCATAACTTGAACATCCAGACTCCATTTTACATTTCATGAGAATCATTGGAAATATCTCAATACGCTCTACGCTGTGAAATCACTTTGATCAAAATATGAAAACTTCAATTTTTGACAAATGGACAGATCCACCTGGATCAATTTTATATAACCACCTTTGGGAAATTAAATAATCCCACCCTTAATTCCATCTATATTATGTCATTTTCTTCATTTCAAGGGAATGTTCAATGATTCTATTTTTCCACCTACTCTCTTGAGGGGGCATAAATCACTTATCGACTGCTCTTTGGGGCATGAACCATTAAAATTAATGAATTTTTTATTATTTGAAAAGAATTTAATATGCTTGTGTCCTAAAACATCTTCTAAAATAAGGTTAAACTATATAAATTTATTTTTGGTCACTTTCATGCCTAAACCAACATTTAGTTCAATTTCTATCAAATAACACATCTAAAGCCTAGAAATCACTTGAATTACCTAAATTCATTTGTATAAGGGATTTAATTAACCAAAAAACATGATGAGGCTAGCTTATTTTATGTATTATATTGTATACATCATTTTACAAGCTTAATTATAACGCTAGTCAAAATTTAACCTAGTGATTTAGCACTTTTGGCATGTTAATCTATTAATTCATGACATTTAAAGCAATTTCCAGAAGATAAAAAGCACCAATCAAGACTAATTATATTATAAATCATAATTAAATTACTGAAGCAAAAAATCCAAATTAAATTAGTGAATTTCATTTTCTAATAAGGAATTTTAGCCAAAAATGAAGTCAAAAGTCAAATGAGCTAATAGAGTGACTTATTATCTCATAAATCTTCAATAATATGATTCACACCTCACAAATATATAAAGTGAGTTGTAATTCCTCTCAAATATTTGAAATTGAAGTGTTAATATTTCATGAGGGCCTTAAACCCTCTCAGAGTTAGACTGACTCAACCAAAGTTAATTTAGACTCAATCCAAGTTATAATTTAACCTAACCTCCCTAGGGTTAGAGTTATTTATTTGAGATATAAATGTAAGTGCCCACACCATTGTTTAACAATATTTTGTTTATAAGGTTATTATACCAAAATACCTTATTGAATCCCTTTGAGAGTAATGTTATTATGCCAAATTATGCCAAGCTTCACACCAAACGACACATGACTATTGAAGAGATGCTACCATCATGGAAGAACATTGATAAAAGACTACAATCATCATATACCAAGCTTGAACATTTTTATGCCAACAAGTAAGCATCATATGTGACAATGAAGGTAATAAATTTGTATTGTAATCATCTCTATTTTGTGCTCTTTCTTATTGTGTTATGCTCCCCATAGTTCTTAGGCAAGAGGGTTTAGTCTTAGTTCATTATTATTATTATTGATGTTTTCTCATTTGGACTAACAAGAGACTAATCTACTTATTATTTCTTTTTTGAACTCTTAAGGTACAATATGGACTACGGTTATTATTTTAATTTTTATTCTTAATATATTTCATAATTTATTATAGCCCATTTTGGCCTATTTTTTTGTATTCATGGGAAAACTTGATGGTTTTTTCTCCACTTTATTTTGAAAATATTATTGCACTCCACTAATTTTTTTTTGGTTTTTATAGTCTAGTATTTTTGTGTATTATACATAATATGGGGATAAAATGTTGTTATATGTGGGGGTAGGAAGAGGGAGACCAAGGCGAGCTTTGGTCCTTGAGAATGATTCTTAATAGCTCCCTTAGTTTAAAGATTTGGAGATTGGGGCCCAAGAATTGGGTTTATTATTATCTTCCCTATTCCTTATGGAGTATGGGTGTTAAGTATATGAAACATTTATAATATGGTAGATGATATAATGTATACATATGGGTTTAAATCCCCTTCCTCTCCTCCCCCATTATTTTGTGTTTTTTATATTTTAAGTGTTTTGTGTTTCATGGAATCCCACCCTTTATGTACCTCACTTACTAAAATTAGACCTTAAATTCATCTAAAATGAGATTTTATGTGTAATGTTTATTATAGTTATACTTCCTAGGGATTAATGATTGAGGATGGAAAAATGTTTGATGATATCATATGGTTGGAAGGTGAATACAACCTTCCATTTCCTTATGTAAATGATTGGAATATAATTTTTCAAGCATTGTAAGTATGTGAAAAAGAGTCTTATAAAAGTAAAGGTGCCAATGTTAAATATTATGAACTTGGACTAGATTATAAAAAAATGGTTGATGTTTTCACTTGGTTTTGTAACTTCTGATGAGACAACAAATTTTTAGTAAGGTGTAATGTTTTAAAAAATAAGAAGTGGGGATGGGGAAGGGAGTGGGAATTGTGGAGGGATTAAACCATACATATATCTATTTATGTACATGCATGCACACAAACACACACACACACACACATATATGTGGATGTGTGTGTGTGTGTGTGTGTGTTGATATATATGTGTTGTACACTGCTATCTTTTTAAAAATAAAAATGAATTCATTTTTCATTGGAAGATTTAGGAATGGAAATGTAGTTGTAAATATATGGATTCCATTAATACTATATTTGCCTTTTGAAGGGTTATTTATTCCTAGTTGGTTGTGCTCTTGTCTATATTGATAAAGTAAATTATAAAAGAGGATGTGAAATTTTATCTCATATATTGGGTTGATGTGTTTTTATGTAAGATATTGATTTATTGAATTTTATTTTTAATTTAATTAAGTTAAAACAAGTTTAGTTTACTTATATGTATAAATACATTTTTTATTATTTTGGTTGAAGTTTCCATAAGAAAAACAATAATTGTATGAGTGGTTTTAGAGATATTTTTAGCTTCCTATGGTTACTCTGAAAAATTTCTATTGAATTAACTTTAGTTATTTAAATAAAGTTTACTTTTATGTCTTATTTAGATAATAATAATAAAAAAAATATTATCATTATTTTAAAATAATAATATTTAGTAAGTTAGTGTGTGTGTGTGTGTGTTAGACCTACTTTGATAGTAATAATATATTGTTATTATTATATATTTTTTAAAAATAAAGGGTTTTAAATATATAATAAATATACTATTATATTTATTATTATTATTATTATTATTATTATTATTTACTATTCTCAATATATATATATATATATATATATATATATATATATATATATATATATATATATATATATATGTATGTACACACACACACACACACACACACACACACACACACACACGTATGTATATATGTATGTGTATGTATGTTATCATTTATATTTGCTTTTACAAGAAAATAAGAAACTAAAATCAATAAAAATATGAAAAAAATAAAATCTATTAGGATAAAAATTATTTTTTTCTAAAAAAAAAATCATACATACCTAGAAAAAGGCATAACAAGAATATTTCCATATTATTCATGTAGAATATGAAACAATGCCAAATTTTACATTTTGACAATTATATCTTAGTCTCCCTTGTCTTTTTTTGATAATGTTTTTAATCCATTCATATATCTAAATTTGTATAGAACTAGAAATTGTCATAAAATAGAAAAACATAAAAAAAATAATATAGATTTTATACATCTATTTATTTTGAATATGATTATATTCAAATTAAGTATTCATAAAAAATGATTCCTATGGACATTTCAAGTAAAACAACTTCCTACAGACATTATCAGAAGAAACTCAAAACTAGAAACAAATTTTGTTATTCATCTTAAAACATATTTATAATCTTATTTTGGACTGATGATATATATAAAATAAAATATAAAAAGATACTGATCTTTTGACTTGTATAAGGCTTATTAACCCCTTACTTTATACTTGATGTTTTTGAGTTCCTCCCTTCATTTCTTTTTTAAAATGTATTTTTTACACCTAAAAATCATACACATTAAATTAGAAATTAAACATTAGAAACTAAAAAAAATGATTTGAAGATACAATAAAGTATCTAAACCCTAGTATATTCAAAAAATAATGAATTCAAAAGGAATCCTCACAAATTATGATATACTACTTTAATGGATGCTTTTAAAATAACATAATTTAGATAAATGAATGATAAACCTAGATAGTGAATGAATGGAAAAGAAAAGTGAACTAGTTATATTCTACTTTCCTTGTATAAAAAAAGATTCCATGGAAGAGGAATCCAATAGGTGATAAGGATTAAGGAATTTAATGGCCTTATTATTTCCTCTTTCCTTCTTCCCCTACATAAATGCATAAGATAAATGAGAGTAATAGTTTTATGTATAGGATTATCTAGGTTTCTTGGTGATGATTTTAGGGGTTTTTTGGTGACGAATGAATTAAATATATTTAATAATGTGGGTAGGATTCATCCCTCTTTGTTTATTTTTATTTAATATTAATTTAATAACTTAATTCTACCTTTGTAATTGTCACGTATTTTTTAGTTATCATGCCCATTATTTGTTTTATTTATTGTTTGTATGAATAAATAATTATTTATTTAATTAAAGTATTAAGTGATCCCCATGGCATCAATAAAGAACATCATAAATTTAAAATAGAAACATTCACATTATATGACATAATAATTTAGGTTATGATTAATTAATACCTTAATTATTTTTTTGGGACTTGTATATAATGAGTGACCCAACCCATAGATACCCTAAGACCTCATCTTGTATTTTTACCCTTTTAGAAATTGTTTATCCTAGTTATTTTATGTCTTATCACCCTTATATGTGTTTATAATATAGTAGCATTTAGGTTCAATTTTAATTTTACATCAATTAAAAAAAATCACTTAGTAAAAAATAAACATTTTTTTACAGTTTATACAAGTCATGAGTTGTGGTTGTGCCAATTATTTGTAATGTTTTTTCACATTTTTTGAAGATGATCATGGTTTGGGTCAGTTTTTACTTTTTTCAAAGCTTTCTATAAATTATGTTTTGAAGGTTTTGATTTAGTTCAACACTAATTTTGAATTGAAGTATTGTGATTTCTAGTGCACAAGATTGTGATATATTATTTAAGATTTTGATACATAATAGCATGAATATGAGGATAATTTACCAATGTGTATTATTTTTAGCCTTTGGTTTCAAATTTTTGTGACCTATACTTTCAAGGTTACAACATACATGTGACATGTCTTGTGCACAACTTGGTTTGGGCATAAATGTTCTTGTAATGTGTTATAGGGAAATAGTTGTAGTTCTTAATGATTTGCATTCAATTCCATTAATTATGGAAGGTTGTTTTGTATTTATTTAATATTAGTTGGTATATGATTTTCCATGATGTCTTACATTGTGATGTGTTAAGGTGTATTGGTATTGTAATGAAAATTTAGTGTTTGTTACATTTAGTGATGTGTTAAAAATATTTAATGATATTAATAGGTTATTTAGCATTATTATATGTAGTTGAGTCTTGTGCCTATATAAACATGCCCCTATGTTTGATATATATAGTTAAAAATATTTAGAATATATATCATAATATATATTTTAGGATTTGATATTGAAACTGAATCTCATTTGTGATTTCAAAACACTATCTTGTTTTCATTATGTGTAAGCCATATTTATAGATATTAAAATCTAATAAAGATTATATTTTTTATTGAATTTTGATGATCCTATAAAATGGATCATTATATCCAATTAATTACCCAATTTAACCCCTAAAATTATTCCTTTTAAGTGGATTTATATGTGCATAATATAACTCATTACTAACTTAAAGTAAAAAATGAGTATTTTACAGTAATTATGTGCAAGTTATTGTTACATGTTTAAACCAATTTATTCTAATATTTTCAAGGGAAATACAATAATTTTATATTTACAAGTCATAAGAATGTATTATAGTCAAATATGGTGTTTTTTGGTGGCAAAGGACTCCTAAGGACCAGTCTAAACCAACTTTAAAGATCACCAGTTTGGTTCCAAAGATCACCAGTCTAGCTTTATAGATGCCCAAAATGGTTCCAAATAATTATATAAATCTTGGAAAATAACATCTGAGTATTTAAAAATGATGCAAGATATACATGCTTGATAAGAAGTAGTCTATTATATTTTTAAGAATACTTGTAATTGATATATATAGATTTTCTAAAAATAGTAATAGCTATTTTTAGCTATGGTATTTATATAAGTTTTATTATAAATGAATATAAAAATTATGTTTTGATCAAATAAAAAATTAAGGTTAGATTATATAAACTATGTAATAAATTACAACTAGAAATAAACATGGAATTATGTGTGAAACATAATCCAACACTTTCCATTGATTTTACTTAAAACATTGAAATGATGTTATTTTAGAAAAAGAAAGATCCTATTTAGATTTGATCTACTTATCTATTTTTAATCATTTTTGAAAATGTTTTGATATCTAAACAATGTTCCATTGGGTAGGAAAGAGGTAAGTAAAGATAGAATATTAAGGATTGAATAGTTTGAACATCACTATTTTTAGTATTGTGAGCATTTTCTAGAAGTAACGAGAAATTGATTTCATGAAATTTATGTAAAACCAATAGTTTTATAATCATATTTTAAGGGAGATAAAGGGAAAACTAAATCTAATAATAAGGATATATTTTGGGCATTTATATGTTTATTTCATATTGTTGTGTGTCTTAAAGTTTGTCATCTATTCTCTTGTGCAAATTAGCATGTTATGTGTTTCACCTATAAGATTTTGTGTTAATGTGTGTGTTTCAATCAAGATTAATTTTAGAATTTATATTCCAAATCATTTACATTCTAAAGCATTTCCTTTTCCATAAAGTATATTAGTTGTATGTTTTTATTTCATGCAATTAAAATTTATAGAAATAGATTAAAAGTGTGTTTACATTATTGAAATTCCAATTCCAAAAAGAGTGTTTCCCTTCCAAGTTTTTTCAATTTAATGTGTTTTATTTTAAAATTTATGGATTATATTTTAATTCAATCAAGTAGACTATAACTTCAAAATTAAATGATCCATAAACCACCGCAAACAAACAATTGACTGTGACCATTTGACATACCCTATTTTTGACTGTTGTTGGAAATAAATCAAATTGACATGAGATATTCATATAAATGAAGATAAAAAAATAAACCTCATCATTTTTTTCACCATTTTATAAGGTTTTATAGGTTTCGAGGTGATAGTTGATTAATAATTACTTACCATAAACAAAACAAATTTATGAATATACAAAGATATTCAAGGGAAATATATATTACTAATAACCCAAAATAAATTACAAGTACTAATAGGTCATAATAAGAAAGTGTATTAGAAGACATTATAAGGAAAAAAACCTTAGACTATTTAAGAGGAAACACTATTAGTTTCACCTAAACTTTGGGAACATTCCCTAGAGATATGTGCATCCTTATAAAATAAGTAATCTAGGCTATAAAATATTATAAACTAGAGTATTGAATCTCAATCAAGTATCCTTCTAGTCAATTCTAATGATTTAACACCTACCAAGATAAAAATTTACAACATATATTGTGTATAAATGGGAGAAAACATAGTAAATCCATAAAATAGGGCTAAATCAAGTAGAGGCCAACCAATAGGGAAAACTTTTACCTATCCTAATGTCCTAAATCCAGATGACAATGATCCAATGGAAAACATATCCCCATATATATTTAATAATTTAGGGAAATTTTAGAAAAATATCCCAACCAATTCCTATTTGAATTTAAGATGTTGTTTTAAACCTATGACTACAATTTTGACAATTAAAAGTTTAAAATGTTTCGTTAAACACTTAAGGATTTAGCTATGAGGTGGTTTATGGGATTACAAATATAATCCATTCACACATGGGATGAAATGAAAAATGGATTATTGGATAAATATAAGGATTATTTTAGGGTATGAGATATAAAATAATTATTATTCCATATAAAACAAAAAGTAGATGAAAAAATGGAAGACTAACTTGACCATTTCCTTTTCATCCTTAGAAGGTGTGGATATGAATTAGATGAGAAACTAATCAAACTAATTTTCTTGAAATTATTGGATGATGATCCTCATGAATCCTAAATCCCAATAGGAAGATGATACATAAATAATCTTAGTCTCAATGACATTGTTGAACTATGCAACAACTACTCAAGAATAAGGGCTAGTGTTAGGAATCTTAAAATAGGAAAATAAAGCAATGTTGTAGGATAACTCATGGAGGAGTTATAAAATTTTAAAATATACATTTTGGTTCAATTAAACACCATGTTATATGGTTTTAAATAAAAATATAATTCCATTACCAAACCTTTGGTTATGTATTGTCCAAAATGTAGGTTAATATATGCCCTTTGGAACTTCCCTCTTGATATGACATACATGTGTGGTATTTGTGATGTAAATACCCATGAAAAAAATAGTTGTATCCTCCTTCATATCCTTAAGAATAAATTTAAATAGATTACCTAACCAAATAAATAACTCAATTATATACAAAGACAAGGGATAAATTTCTCTTATAAATAAAACCCAGATCACTTTGTTCCTAGATCTCCTTTCAATCTATGGATGATGCCATGGTCTAGACCAACACCTCCAAAAATATGGGGACAACTAAATTTGTCTCCATAATAATGGAAATCACCAAAACCATGGGTATACTAAAAAACTAAAAAACCATGTATTTCATAAACAAATAAATAATGGGTACCTCAACAAACATTCAATCATCAAAAGAGGTTTCCAACCCAATAAGTGTTGATGCATGCTCCTACTAGCCAATCCTAACAAAATGAACAAGTAAATCAATGTCAAATACCTACACACATGATATAAAACCCTAATAATAGATAAGAAGCCCCTATTTATGGAACAAAACAAAAATTAACAATGGGAGTAAATTACATAGATTGTAGTAATGTTCAGTTATGCTCAGGAAAAACCTTGACTCAATATTATCCATTTATCATCACATAAATCCATAATGAAAAGGTAAATTTAATACTTATCAATGGGAAAGTCAAGGAAAATGAGGATATTAAGGATAAATAAAAACCTCAATAAGTTACTCTACTTCTCCTTCACTAGTTCTATTTTCTAAAAGACTTAAAGAAACAACAAATAAAAATGAATCTAACTTAGTCTAAGAACTAATAAAATTAAAAATTGAGATACAAATACTACAATCCATATGATACATCCATAATATTAATATAATAATCAAAGGTTTGTGTGTAAAAACTCTAGGAATTATAAGACAATATCCCAAAACCATATAAGTAGATGGTAAGCTTGTTGATATCTTGTAGAGAAGTTACTTTTACCAAATTATGGAGAACTTGTAGTCTAGTCATCACCATAATTAGAATAAATAAGGAAATTTAAAATGTATTAATGTAATTAGGAGATGATATAAATGTAATGATAATATACATGCTGAAATCACTCTCCCTAACTAGGGTAGAACCAACTACTACAATCCTATAGATGGCTGACCAATCCATTATCAAACCATAGGGGATTATAGAAGATGTATCAATAATGGTAGAGTCTTAGTAATACCATATATATTTTATGATACTCCATTCAAAGAGTAAAAAATTGGGTTATATATTGATCATAGGAAGGCCATGGTTAGCCATAGTTGTAATACTCATAGATTACAGGTCTAGAGATATGACAATCTCTAATGGATTGAAAATAAAGAAAATATATTTATATCCACCTACAAAACCATATCCAAATTCATCAAATCACTTATCGGTAAATGAACCATATAAAAATGGAAAAAATATTTCTTATTTGGAAATGGTGGTAATTAAATACCATGCAAATGATATAGAGGAGAATTTTACATGTAATATGGAAGAAGATAGTCTAGCTCCAGAGATGCCCAATCTAGCTCTGGAGATCACTATAATGGATCTAAAAAATTTAAAAACATATGTATATGGTCATAAAATAATATTTTAGGACACTACTGATGAAATATATGATCACATACCTCTCTAATAGAGTGTTTTTAGTTGGGTATAGAATATTCAAGAATCTTTTCTTTTGGCTTTATGTTACCCATTAACAAGTGTGATATCAAAAGAAGAGTCCTTATTTAAAGACATAACCATAATCCACATGTTTAAAATTTATAATTACCCCAATAAATATATCATGAGTGAATGTAAAAATGTTAATTAAATCTATCCATAGACAAAACAAATTAAAACATAGGTAGTAAAATGCCAAACATAAATAGTGGGTTAATTGATGAGAAAGAGATCAAGGTATTTGATGTACTAAAGAGTCATAATAAGTTTTTTAATTGGGAATATAGTGATATGAAATTAATGAATAAAAGTGTGTTAACCCATCACACCTACACTAAAAAAAATAAAATATTTAGAAAACATCAAATAAGGATAAATCCAACACTAGGAAACATGATAAAAACTGAAGTAGAAAAACTACTACATCTAGGATTCATATATCCAATCATGGATAGTTAGTGGATATCACCACTAATAATAGTACCTAAAAACATGGAAAATGGATAAAATGTATAGATTAAAAGGAAATTAATAAATCAAATATGAAATAATATTTTCCATTGCCCTTCATAGACCAAGTCTTAGACAATCTAGCTAGAAATAAGTTTTTTCTTTCTTGAATGGATTTAGTGGGTATAATAAAATAAGAGTAAATATTGAAGACCAGGATAAAAACACCTTCACATGTACTTTGGGAATGTTTTCATATCAAGTTTTACCCTTTGTCTTATGCAATGCACCAACCACCTTTTATAAATCACTTCTTTCTATATTTATTGATCTTGGTAATGAATGTGTTGATGTATACATGGATGATTTTATAGTGTATGGGGATGATTTTGATGAGTCCTTAAACATTATAGAAATTTTTTTATTCATTTTTGAACAACATAATTTATCCTTAAGTCATGAAAAGTGTTTAATGATGGTAAATCAAGGAATTATATTAGGTCATCATATTTAATCCAATATAGGTTTACCCTACAAATATTGAAGTTATTTCATAGTTTCTTGCACCAAAAGATATGATAGATTTAAAAAGATTTATAGGTCATGAAGGATGTTATAGGCATTTTATTGAGGATTTCAGTAAGATTTTTGCACAAACATTTTACTTTCTCACCAAGGATAGTGAATTTTTATGGACTAACAAATGTTAATAGGCTTTTGAGACGATAAAATAAAAAATAAGTTCTACTCCAGTCTTATGAGGTTCTAATTGGGATAAATCCTTTCACATACACATAGATGCCTCTAACAATGTTATGGGGGTAGTTCTTGGGTAACACATGAATAAGGTAAAATGTATGCTATTTATTACATACGTAATAATTTAAATCCTACTGAAAGGAATTATACATTTACTAAAAAGTATTTTCTTTCTATCATTTATGCTATTAACAAATTCAATCATTACATCATTGGATACAAAATATTCATTCATACATATCATTCATCCATAAGATATATGATGAACAAACTATTGTGCCCCAACACACCTCATTTTACAAATTCAAATAGGGACCCATTATTATCAAAAAAATATTATTTTTATGGTCTAGATGAAACTTATAATTTAATATTGAATTAATGTATGCAACATAAGGTTCTTTTGGGTCAAATTTTACATTTCAAAATAAAATTTCAAATATTGGGCATGGTATAAGATTATCTTATTTATCAGCTTTGATTTTATTTCAAGTGCTTACTCTAAGTTTATTTGTTTGGATTTATTTGACTAACGGAAATAATTAAATTGTGTTATAGTGCATATCAAATTTAATATGTGTAGGATTTCTTCCAAGACTTAAGATTATTTCACATTTGGTCCTTGGTCAAATTATATGGATATGTGTTTATGTCTCATTGATTATAAGTTTCCCTAGGCCATGGTTTGTGTGTGTGTGTGTGTGTGTGTGTGTGTGTGTAAATAATATTGAGATTCATCCATGTGTCAACACCATGGCTATCCACAACATGTAGTTCAATAGTCAGGCCTATTTTCTTTGTTACTCTCTGGTACCCTAAGATTAATAAAATTGAAATCATTGAATCAACTTGGAAGTTTGAAAACTCATTAAAAAAATTACATTTTCAAATTTTAATATAGCCCCATCACCCTAAGATCATTCAATATGGAATGATTATTTTCATTCAAAACACAAAAAACTATAGTATATAAAATTATCTTTGAAATTATCTAGATCAATGAGAACCATCCATATATCATCATCTTAGAAGCCTAAATATTTTAAGTCAAAGGTACATCACAAATATTTTATTTAATCCATAATTATGAGAACCATTCATGTGTCATCATCTTGGAAACCCAAACCTTGTTAGTAAAGGGTACATTATCATAGTTTTATTTTTTTTAGATTAATGAGAATGGTCCATGTGTCATGATTTTGGAAACTCACCACTTCATAGGTATAAGTATAGTGTCATATTTTCCAAATCCTTTTGAGCCCTGAGAGACAACCACATGTAACTATATCATTAATTCAGAGCCTATTAATCAAAGGTACACTATCAATATTATATTTTCTTTGGGACTATAATAATAATCCATATGTCATCATCTCATAAACAAAAATCCTATCAAAATAAGTTATAATGGTGAAATAAAGAATAACATCTGGATCTTGAGAACTATCCATATGTCACCATCATGATAACCCATATCTCATTGAGCAAAGTACATAGTTAATTTTTGGATAACCTCTAAAACCTTGAGATCATAACATGTGGTGAAATATCATTGATTAATGGATTATAAGGGTTAAAAAGCAACATTATAAAACCAAAGACCCTAGGTAAGTGAGATTGTGACAAGTGTCACAATCATGAAGCTTCATAGTTAGAATGTAAATGTAAAATCTAATATCTAGACCAAAATCCTATGTATAGGAAATGAACACACGTCTTAAGTTAATGATTGGGTACTCACGATGAATGAAAAGCTATCACATGGAAAAAGGTACCCCACAAAGTTAACTAAAAAATTCAAATTGAAATGGGAAACAAAATTAAAAGATGATGCTACATTAACTTCATATGAATTTAACATTCAATTCCTAATATTCTATCAATATATGCATATTTATAAATGACATCAAGTCACTATTATCATCAATCGAATAAATAAAATTATGAATATTTAAGTTATCCTATTACTAAAATTCCTAAATTTTTCTTAGAAAACTTGTGAATAATTTTAGTCACCTTAAGAGAGATTTTTTAGTTCTTTATGTTAGTGCCTAAAATTATACTAGAGTAATTGGGCCCTTATTAGTAAAATTCCCAAGTCCAAACTAGGTAATTATCAATGTTTAAGTCACTAGCACTAGTTATGTCTCTAATTATTCCTCTAGGAGGTCAAGTTCAGGTTCATAATTTGCCAAGTCGTTTGTCTTGATTTTGCTAAGTAAATTTTTTTTGTCCCTTTGACCTTTTGGTCCTTTTTACATGAACATAATGCCCAACAAAAATGGGTCTTTAGGATTCTTATCTTGGACAAAAGCTCTGAAGAGTTATTTTCATCAGAGATTTTGTCTACTCCAAAATTTCTAAAATAATTCCATACCTTATCTCTTGGGTCTTAAATCTTTTTGAGTTATTTGTTTTAGACATTTTGTTTGTAGTAAAGAATCTGAAGGGCACTTTTTGAAGATGGAGGACAATTTTGATAATTACAAAGGAATTAAAAGGTTTAGTCAAAAATTTTATGGTAGGAAAATTCATAGAGAGAAGATGGAAATGTAACCAAGCCTCTTTCTATTCATAGATTTACTACCTTATGTTCAAAGAAAGAAATTTTGAGGTCTCAAATAAAATTATCAAGTTACACCTTCAACGTGTTTTGGTGACTAAGGTGAGGAATTGCCTAATGAGATGAATGAAAGATACGTGATTATCTTAGGGTACTCTTATATCTGTTGTCAAGGGTTTAAAGGACCTCTCATCCTTACCTATATGAAGAAGGATAGTGCAAAGGTAAAAAGTGGCCTAGAGTCCAAGCTTACATCTAAGTTGGACATGTGGTAGCTCTTTAGGGTATTTTAAGTTTTAGCCCCTTTTTGAAGATTACCACATTTAAATTTTGATGGATAAGGTTCAAAATATCCCTGAAGGCTCAACACCTAGATTTTAAAGTTGAATAATGACACGTGGCATTGTTACATCCCATAAGGAGCTCAAGGCATATTGCATCATTATACCAAAGGAAATAACAAGTTAAAAGGTGCAAAAGTCATTGAAGGCCAAAAAATGTAGCATAATGTATTTTACACTTATATGGTTTCATGTGTTACTAGGAGGATGACCTGACATAAAAGAAACATTTATACCTTCTCTCTCTTCTTTCAAAAAATGCTCAAGTGATTAAAGAAGGAAGTTGGAAAATAGTCATTGTGATTCAAAAAATTAATGGAAACCCTAATTTAAAAATGCAAAGGATTATAAATAAGGAATTTGACTTAATTTTCATTCACCCTTTGCATTAAAAGTTTCTATTTATGCCTTTGAACTATCTACGTGCCTTATTTATGTGCAGTGTGAAAGAGTGATTATGGTGAATTCTTCATAGATTTTTAGCTTCAATTATGTGCAACCCTCTAGGTTAGTAGTAAGTGTTCTTTTAGATCCTTATATTTTATTATTTAAGAGGATTTGGAAGGTATTTTTAGGGTTGATTGAGTGAAGTGTTTGTTCAAATTCAAAGTATTGCATTAGAGAGTTAGGGAAAAATGGTAGAATCTTTAACCTTTATAAAGAGCAAAATTGTCTCTATCTTGGATGGGATTAAAGACACAGATGTTTAGGGGCTAGATTTAATGGAATTATTTAATGTTTTATAAAATCTAGACCCCTTTCCAATAGTTTCTAATTTTTGCATAACTTACATCACCCTTTTGGTAGTATTCCCCTTGGTTTCCCGATACCTTGATTTGGTTATTACATGTGCTTGGGTATAACAAATAGATAGTAGGACCATCATCGATGGTAGCTAGTTAGTTTTTTTCTCTTTCACCCCTATGGTCCTTAGCACCATGCTCATAATTCCTCCCCAAAACAAAAGTATTACACTCTTCATAGAGTAATGTCAAGAGTATATGGATAAAAATGACAAAGCAATTTGAGACATTATCAACTCTTGCTAGTTAGCCAAGAGAAGGTAAAAGGTCTCTAGAATGTCCAAAAGTATGAAAATGGTGGAATTTAATTAATTAATCTAGTAAATAATTTCCATGGCCACCAATATTTATGGGATGCCCATCATGGAGAAATTTGAGCCTTAGATGTTCTTAATCCTAATCTACATGTTGGAAAAATAAAAGAAGCTAGATTTGGCCACCATTTTGAGTGATAATCTACATAGGCAGATGATGTAGCTCTAGGATGAAATAATTTCAAAAGAATAATTCATAGGTAAATTTTATATGTCCTCTTACTTAATGTATAACTTGGTGTACAATAGGACATTCAAGGGGCTCACTAGGAACCCCAATGGGATGATAATTTATGAGATATATCTAGAAATCACTATAGATGGCTTCAAGAAGAATGTTTGTAGGGTTTATAATTACTTATTCAACACTATGATGAGTGTTTTATTTCCTTTTAAAACCCTCAACATAATGTCTAAGGTGGCCAAGGAAATAATTAAGAAGTATGACACCTTTTATATTCAATTTAGGATATTTATCTACATCAGAATAAGTGGTTACTCAAGGTGTCCACACAAATTAAAAAGATACTTGGATGATAAGTTAGTGGTGATAGAGTTGAGCCAGTAGATGGTGCCCCCACATGAGATGATATATATAAATAAGGTGAACAACCCATTTAAATTTTTGGTTCAAATTGGATACTATTAATGCCCTTTAATTACTAAAATGAAGGGATTAGAACAAGAAATGGGCTAGTATGCGATTGATAAGATGCTGCCTAGGCCCAAATATGATATCAGATAGTTGGTGAACATAGTGACTGATGTGATTCTACATCAATCACATTATGAAGATATCTGATTCAAATGCACCATTAAGGAGGATGTCAAAAAATTAGACTATTAAAGAGGTTATTACTTAAAATATCGCTCCCATCCCCAAGGACATGGTAGATGATAAGAAAACACTATCTAATATATATAATGAAACTAATATTTAATCCTAAGACATCTCATAGGTATACTTTATTGTTAAATATAATGATTCCATCCCTTGGAGATCCTTTACAATTATGAGAAGAAAATTTAGGTGGTTGAAGGAACATGGGGTTGATCTTGGTACTTATGATACCCTTACCCTCTGAGAGCTTAGATAAGTTTGAGAGCTAAAAGGTTTTCTACCAGAATATAATAGTGATCCTTTTGGTCCATCACTAGTAGCAAAGGGTAAGGGGAATTGCAATCTAGGTGATGTTGACTTCACCAAGCTAATTGATTCCAAGCCAATTGATATGTAATCAATAACAACATTGTAGTCCAAGGCTAGACTATCCTTCTAAAAAATAATATAATTAGATAAAAATTGGGATAAGATTGTTATTGGGGAGGTTACATTGGCTAGTTCCACCCCCATATCCATTTCAAAAGAGGGAACCCAAATAATGTTAGCCATTCTAGTAGCCATCCCAATGTCCAATCTAGCTACTATTCCACTTGCTCCACCAGCACAATAACTAGCAGTTTCCCATCCCCCAAAGATATATTCAAGGAAGAGAGGAGGTGAGGATGAAGGAGGGAAGCCCCAACAAAAGATAATTAAGAGGTATCTACAACCTCCAAGTGGATTTTCTATGAAGAGGAAGGAGGTTATGTTCAAGGACCTACCTTCTAAGGAACTCCCTTTAAAGAAGAAAGAGGATCATTCCTCATATGCCAAAAATTTGATGGATATGAGTGATGATGAATACTAAGATAAAGGTATTCCCATTGCCAAGGTAATGAATAAGCAACATTCATTCACTCTACAAGTAAAAACTAGGCAAAGAACTCTAAGGGAAAGACCCTAGACCCTGATGATAGGATTATTTGTAGAAGAGGGTCCCTTGATAGTAGAGATAAAAGTTAATAAGGAAGATATTCTAAACTCAAATGATCCTTTATATTTTGATGATATTGTATAGGTTAGAGTAGAGGTAACCATGCAATCTTAGGCCCCTTAGGAAATATAAGTAGTCTCATTAGATACAGAGACATTTTTTGATAAAGCCATCACCCAACCACTAGGCTAAAGTGATCAAGGTGGAGCTAAGGAATTGAATAAATTTGATGAGAGAGCCCAAGTGGAGCTAGAGTAGGAAACTCAAGTCACTACTAATTATAAAGTGGTGGTTGAGTAAGAAGGATTACAAATAACCCCATAGGTATCACAAGATGTCCTTCCCCTCCAAAGGTGTCAAGTTAAGAACCAAAGGAGAAGGTGAGCGTAGAGGAAGGTGGAGGAGAAAAATTGCAAATGGGTACCCCAAACTATATAGAAATAAATTAAGAATTAGATAAATTGAATAAAGATGTTGAGGAAGGTACTTTTAGAAGTGTTGCTTCAATTTAAGTACCACAAAGTCTCCTTTATTGCATCAAAGTTCATGACCCAACCCAAAATAAATGTCTTAAAGCCATGATTGGTGAAGACTTGCCTAAAGGTAGTAAGGATATCACCATATCCTCATCCATGCCTGAGGCTCTAGTAAATAAACAAGGTGAAGCAGCTACATAGCCTTCCAAATAGTCAACTAAATAGGGGAGTTCAATTGAAAATTTATTTAAGGGGTCACATCATATTAGGTCAGAGTTTGAGGTTTTGGAGCAGATAGAGCCAAACCTAGAAAGGGAACATAGAGAAAACAAAGGTGGAAAGGAGTAGGCTAGTGATGAAGATATTGAGCAGTTTGTGTTGAGCTCATAACCCACTCTTGTGGTACTCCCTACATCAAGCACTATGATGACACCATCTTTTACTATCTCGAGGCCAACATCAATCTCTAAAACATTAATGAGATTTTAGATTAGACCCCTTCTCTGGGTGGAATAATAGGTCAAATAGAAAAGGGACATTATGAGAAAAATTGGGGAGATCAATGTAATGAATATCACTTAGGCACATAAGGCCAAGCCCTCTAAAAAGGCTAGAACACATTCCTATACCACCTTCACTACTATAGGATAAAGGAATGTGGAGATAACCATCCCTCAACCAAGTGAATTAAATAAAAATGATGCCATCGAGAGTTACACTATCTATAGCTACAGTCTAGGGGAGACATCAAGGAATGAGATAAAACATAGCTCATATGTTTTGGCTAACATGGTGGCCCATATGATGGATAAAGACAAAGCCATTATGGAGGATTTGAAGGCAAAAAACTATGCTATGATCTAGTACTTACAAAATTTACTAAGTGAGCATAAGGTAGTGACTCCAATTACCAGCATGGCTCTAAGTTCTCTCCATCTCTCATTTGCATCATTTGACTCTAGCTAGATTGATGATATGAAGAATAAAGGATGAGAAATAGAATAATGGCAAGAATACTTGAGCACTAGGGTATAAGAAATAATCCACTCAACATTTAAATGCTTGAACAATATAGTGGTTAATAAAAGGGAGTGTGATGCCTAAATGTTTTTTTATGAGGTAGATATCAAGAAGTGGGAAGAAGTCTCATGGAAGATAGATGCAGTCTATAAAATGGGTAAAGACACTTTGATTATATAAAATATCATTGCTATAAATGATTAAAAAATCCCCAAGGAATGTCAACTAGTAATCAAGCATCATCTGATGTTACTCAAAGATGAAATCTTCGATCTAAAAAGAGAAGAGCAATCTCTCAAGATTGCAACAAAAGAGATAGATGCCATGATAAGAAATATGGTAAGCCTTGATAGTGAAGATGATTTAGGGGAAGAGGTAATATAGACTGATCTAAAAAACTTCATTGATGTACCACAATAGTTCTTTGACATTGATAAGATAAAGCAATTGGTGTCACTTGAGAAATATTGTGACCATATCAAAGAACTCATTTAATGAAAGCTAACCATACTTCAAAGGATTACCACCTAGATTGAGGAGTATAGAGTCAAATTAAAATACCAATTAGGCCCAAACTAAGGGAGTCTCATATGCATGCTCAAAGAATATACAAGGTAC
The DNA here is from genome assembly GCA_037957365.1 of Torreya grandis. Classification (NCBI taxonomy): domain Eukaryota; kingdom Viridiplantae; phylum Streptophyta; class Pinopsida; order Cupressales; family Taxaceae; genus Torreya; species Torreya grandis. Next base: position 1,015,432 of record JARHVA010003202.1, on the reverse strand, counting down.
AATAATAGGTTGGTGAAGGATTTCATTAAGTAAATTTACTTTGAGACATAATCAAATATTTTAGTTTATTTTGAGATAGTACCACTTCTCTTTTTTCTTATCTCCATTATCTTTTCTCATTTTCCACTAAGAAACCATTGTACATCACTCGATAGTGGCATGTCCCTTTCAAGGTAGTTTTTATGTAATCATGTGCATATGAAATCAACATTTTTATTTGTTATGCAAGAGGATAAAGGTTTTTTTTTTCCCTTACAGAATCATCCTCCACATGGATAACTATAAATATTCTACCTTATTAGAGGATCAAGCTTGCCATCATCATAGGAGCATGAGCATAATCCAAGGAATCATGTTTATTACAAGTTCTAACAGACTCTAGGCCTATGAAGGAATATTCCAATTAGAACATCTTTAAGAATATGCTAGGCTTAACTCAATTATATAATTATAAGGGGTATGTCCCATTACAAAAGTTGGTTAAATTTTTGAGTCAAGAGATATAGCCTCAAAGAGTTATCACTGTGTAATATTTCTAGTGCCAAATTGATTTTTGATGTAAAATCTTTGGCAAGCTTTGAGAGCATTATACATGTCTCCCTTGTCACATGATTTTATTACATGATGTTAATCTATTATTTTATTCAGTACACATTGTACTCATTTCAAATTCAATTTATAATTGAAATTTTCTCATGGTTTCCATTCTCTTTACATTGTTGAAGTATAATGCCATGTTTTACATACTTAGTTTCTTGGTGATCTGATGATTCATTTTTATGGTGGTTATTTTAAGTGTATATCTAGATTATAAAATCCTTTCTACTTTGATATTTGGGATAGGGTGTTGATATCCTTTTTATTGGTAGTACTAGGTTTACAGATTCAATTACAAGGGGTTCTTAATGGATATCATTTGTGCATAATTTCAATTTCATTTATTTTAGATATGTGGTATATTTGCTGGTAAAGGTGACATAGTAGTTTATTTTAACTTTTTTGTGCTCATCTATTAAACCTCCACTTTAATCTCTATTAATTGATAATTTTGTCTTACCCTATTTTAACCTACATATAACATACCCTCTACATATCCAAAGTGTTATTTACCTATGAGTGCATAACTATTGTATACTTAGTATATGATTGTATTTTATGTGTTAAAGATCAGCATTGAAATCTCTTATTTAGACCTCTATTGTTGAAGATTATTTAGAATGGAAGTTGTAATCATGTCCATATATATATTTAGTAGCTTGTGTTTGGACTATAACATTTACTCACTCTATGTGACAACACTTACTAGGTGGATTGAGTAAGCTTGGTTGTGTTCTAGTCAAATTTATATTCCCTTGTGCCAACAATCCCCATGAAGATTGAATCATAGAATCCCTTCATGTGAGAAAATCCACCCTTTAGGTCCTCTCACCTTGGTTTAGGTAGAGCCATAATTAGTAGGGAACAAACAAACTATACCCTTTATAGGTGCCTTCCTATCATTTTCCATGTTTGGTCCAGTCATGATGTCAAAACCTTCCCTAGATACAATGAGGTATTAAATAGGTTTTCCATCCTTGCTTGCCAGTGTTTTCAAGTGTGCAAGGGCAAGCAATAGAGGTGAGAAACTAGAAGCTACCATATTTTTGGCAATACCATTGTTAGGGATAGCTCTTATCACCCGTGCTACTAGGAATACTTATAGAGAGTTATAGGTGTTTTATTTATTTCATTCTCTACTATTACTACATCAAGTTATTGATCTTTGGTTCATTAACATATTTAAAATTTTTATTGGGAACTCTATTAGGGATGTTTATTTATATGTTATAAGAAAGTTTTATAATGTTATTGGATTTTTTATTAATGTCTAAAGGTTTGCATTTTATTGACTGCTATGTGTAGTTTTATTTATTCTAGTCTAGAATTTTTGCTTCTATTGGTGACTCCATTACATCAAGTTAAAAGATCAATGAATACTATATGTATTATTATTTATCTTTAAGAGTTTTCTTTAGATATATAAATCTAGAGGGTATTAGGTCTTCATTTCAAAAATATCCATCTAAAGATCTTGTCAGTAGTCTATCTGCTAACACTCCTTTACGCAAATATAATGTTTGTGACATGGCCCATGAGTCAACTAAAGGTTATAGTTCCCTTTGTGGAATTGCTTAGAATTATAGAGAATAGGAAAAGATCTTTTGAGTATTTAGGATTCACCAAGAAATTATTGCCAATGAGATTGTTGAAGCTAAGCCTTCTCTCACTTTCCCTTCAAAAGGTGAGAACACCTCAAAATCCCCTAAAAATCACCTAGAGGTTTATTTAGGAATAAAATTGGTAGAGAGTCAGATGGATGTCAAACCATTCTATACCACCTTATTGATTAACAAATTAATTGTCCATAACTACATGTTTGACTTTGATGCATCTTATAACATTATACCACTGACTATGCTGAATGAACTTTGTATAAGGATAATTGTAGCCTATAGAAAATGCATCACCATGGACTATAGAGAAGTACCTATTGTTGGAATGATTAAAGGATTCATGGTGTAGCTCACATAATACCCTAATAAGTTCTTGAGTATGGATGTTGTTGTTGTAGATTGTTCATTGAAACAAGGTATGTTGCTATCAAAAAAATGGGCTGATAGTATTAGGGGTAGTGCTTAGATTGATGTCTTATGCCACTATAACTCTAGATGGGAAAACAGTTCACCTAAACTAGGAGGCATAAATGCTTCATGTCCTACAAGATCCCAAATATTAGTTGAATGAAGTATTTTATGTAGATACAACCATTGGAAATTGTATGGGGAGTGTTGAGTACATGGAATTGCCTCTCAAATCTAGTATTGTTGATGAAGACTCCATCTAGACCATGAATTTTGATGGAACATGTTCAAACATTAGGAATGGAATTGGAGCTATCTTCTATACCCCTAATGGCTAGGCTTAAAAATACTCCTTCTAATTATCCTTTGAGTTCATGAACACTATTGTAGAATATGAAGCACTCCTGATTGGCCTCTAGATCATTCATGAATATGGAATCAAAAGGTTTCTTGTTAAGGGTGATTCAAAATTAGTGGTGAAGCAAGTCTGAGCTATTTACACTAGGAAATATAAAAGATTAAAGTTGTACAATAATGCTATATGGGACCACTTGGAATGGTTCAATGATATCAATATTGAATATCATGCCAAAGATATTAATTAGGTGGAATATATGCTTGCAAAGAGGGATACAGAGTTTAAGGTTGAACATAGAACTCCCTCTTATAAATATGAGGTAGAGGTACTGGTAAGACCTTCTATCCGAAACAACATTGATCATTGGTAAGTATTTGATAATGATAATCAAATAAGAAGGTTTATATGTTGTATAGATGAATTCAAAGGAACCATTATAGATTTGGACTCCATGGTACAGGTCTATGATGGGAAAGAAACCTTATACGAAAAAGAAATTATCTAGTTTAAGACTAATACTATCCCTAGAGGATTGGTTAGAATTGAAGAATCCTTTGATGGAGATAACATAGTCAAATATAGAAATATTTATATATCAAAGGATGTGATTGAGATTAACATTGGGATAGAGGAAAATCTAAGGAAGATTTGGCTTAGTACTCACCTAAGCAAAAAGGAAAAGGAAACATTTATCAAGATCTTGATATATTACCATGACTATTTAGCATGGTCATATTTAGAGCTAAAATATTATAGGGAGGACTTATTCCATCCTGTTATCCTCATCCATCTTGATACAAAACCATTCCACCAAAAATAGTGGCCTATCAATCCCATCTTGACCACTAAGATGCAGGAAGAATTGAAGAAATTAAGGGATGGTAGGATCATTCAACCCATCAGGTATTCATCATGGGTGGTAAATATAGTCCCTATTAGAAAGAAGAATGGAAACATATAGCTCTATGTTGATTTTTAGAACTTGAACAAGGATTCACTAAAGGAAATTTATCTATTGCCTAACATTGACAACATATTCTAAGATGTTACTAGTTTTGCATTGTCAACTTTGAATGGTTTTTCTGGTTATAACTAGGTGGTAGTGAAGGAGTCTGAAAGTTCTAAGACTACTTTCACTACCCCATGGGGAACCTATGTGTATGTCCAAATGCCTTTTAGATTAATGAATGTAGGTTCCACCTTCTAAAGAGAAATAGACATGGATTTTCCAAGTTAATCAACTAGGTCATTGCTATTTATCAAGATGATGTTATAGTTTATTCCAAGAAAAGAGATGACCACTTGAGACATTTGGAACAAGTGTTTATCAAATACAAGGAGTTTGGAATATCCATCAACCCTAGGAAGTGCCACTTTGGAGTACAAAATGCAAAGTTAATTTGTCACATTATGTCTCATCAAGGTGTCATAATAGATCTTGAAAGGGTAGAGGCCATTGACAAGGTACCCATCCCAAAAACCAATAAAGGTATACAATCTTTCTTTGGCTAGATCAATTTTGTTAGAAGGTTTGTTTCCAGCTTTGTAGAGATTACTCTGATCATCACTTAAATGTTGAAGAAGGATCAAAATATAAAGTGGGAGGAGAGAGATACCCAATCATTTCAAGACTTTAAGGTAGCTTTGAAAACTACTCTAATGCTTGCTAGTCCTGATTATAGAAAAGATTTCTAGATATTTTCATTTGCCTTCGAACACACTATTGCTATAGTGCTGCTACAAAAGAATGACAAGGGTCATGAGTAGCTAATTAATTTTTTTAGTAAGACATTGCAGGGATCTAAACTAAACTATACCATAATGAAAAAAAAGTCTTTGCTCTCTTAAAGGCTATCAAATAATTCAAATCCTACATTATGAGTTTAAATATTGTAGCCAATGTTCCTCACACTAAGGTGAAAGACATATTATATCAAAATGAGACTACTGATAAAAGATGTCAATGGGTCAACAAACTTCAATAATATGACCTAGAGATATAAAATACTAAGTTGGTTAGAGGCATGGGTCTTGTCAAGTTGATGATTGAAACCAACTTACAGGTGGTAGAAGTGAATAATGTAAAAGGGATGGTTGATAGCCCTAAATTCAAGTATAGCCAATATCTATGGTACAAATACATAGTTTATTATTTGAAGACATTGAATTGTCCTCCCCATTTAGATAAAAATCAAAGGAGGATGTTGAAGTTATTATCCCAAAAGTATATTCTGTTATAAGATGATCTAGCTTGGAAGAACCCAAGTGATGTCCTCTTGAGATGCTTAGTGGAAAGTGATATTTCTTCACTAGTTGTAGAGTTTTATAGTGGTGTATGTGGTTGTTAATTTGCTCATATAGTCACTATACATAATATTATAATGGCTGGGTATTAGTGTCCCACACTATTTAGAGATGTTGCTACCATGGTAATAAAATGTGAAGAGTACCAGAGGTTCTATAGGAGAATGAAAGCATCTAGATGACTTCACTTAAAGTTGGTTTTTATTGAGGGACCTTTCAAGAAGTGGGGAATGGACTTCATGAGTGAAATATTAGATACTTCAAGTGATAGTAATAAATGGATCTTAGTGGCTATTGATGAATTCAAAAAATGGGTTGAAGCAATCCTTACTAGAAAATCAACCCATTAGGTAGTCATAGATTTCCTTTTGAATAATGTGATTTATCAATTTGGATTGCTAGTTAAAATTGTATATGACAATGTCATGTGTTTTAGAGCCAAATAGTTAGTTGAATTATGTAAAGAGTATGGGATTGATCTAAAATATGCCTCCAATCACAATCCACAAGGAAATGGGTAGGCAAAGTTTAGTAATAATAATTTATTGAAAATCATTAGGACTCTAGATTCCAATAAAAAGAAATGGGCTGAGAAGTTGAAGTTTGCTATTTGGGATGATAGGTTGCATCCAAATAAGTTTACTATAAAAATCCCCTTTAAGATATTTTATGGAGCTCAAGTTATTTTACCCCTAAATCTACAATTACCTACTTACCAATTCATGCAACAAATAGCCGAGGATGAAGAAGAAATAAACCATTACAAAGAAAGGATCAACCAGATCATAAATGTTTATGAATATCATAGATAAGCTCATGAAAATCATTTAAATTTCAAAGAGAGGTTCAAAAGGATTTTTGATAAGAAGGTCACCTGGAGAGCCTTTTAAATTGGTGATCTGGTCTTACTCTAGGATAGAAAACATGAAGATAAGGGAAAACATGGTAAATTTAATTATTTATGTATGGGTCCCTTCACCATTGATTATTAGATAAGGAACCATACATTTTATCTCAGAGATATTGATAGATAAATCCTAGAGTTTTTAGTCAATGGCAGACACCTCAAGCATTTTTTGGATTGAGTCCATGTTAGATTTTGTAAATATGTACATGTTGTATAGTCCCTTTGTGTTTTGTGGTCTTTCTTTGGTTTGTGTTTGTATAGTTTGTGTCTTTTCCCTAATTTTTTGTTTTTCTATGTATAATTATAACTCTATTCACCCATGTTGTGTTTTTCCTTGCCTTTGTTGCATAATCTATTGACTCCATAACCCACTGGATAGGCATCTAGTTTGGTATTCTTTGTGTACATAATGGGGGTACCCATCCCTGAGAAAGATCCTATATTAGTGCCAAAAATTTCAATAGAGAAATTGGGCCCTTATCAATAAAACACCCAATTCCAAAATAGGTGAGTATCAATGTTTAAGTCACTACCCCTAGTCATGTCTCAAATTATTCCTTTGAGAGGTCAAGCTCATGTTCATAATTTGCCAAGTCTTTTATATTGATTTTGATAGGTGAAAAAAATTCATTCCTTTGACCTTTTGATCCTTTTTATATGAAAATAATGCTTGCTGGAAATGGTTCTTTAGGATCCTTGTTTTGGATAAAAACTCTAAAGACTTATTTTCATCAAACATTTTGTCTGCTCCAAAAGTCTTGAAAGAATTCCATACCTTATCTCTTGGGTCTCATATGTTTTTGGGTAATTTGTTTTGGAGTTTTTGTCTACATAAAAGAGTCTGAAGGGAACTTTCTAAAGGTGGAGGACATTTTTGATAGTTTCAAAGGAATTGTAGGGTTCGGCTAAAGGTTTCATGGTAGGATGATTCATAGTGAGAAGATGGAAATGTAGCTAGGCCATTTTTTGTGCATAGATTTGTTGCCTTATGTTTGAAGAATAAATTATAGGGCCCCAAATGAAATTGTTGAGTTGCACCTATAAATGGTTTAGTAACTAAGGTGAGGAATTGCCTGATGAGCCAAATGAGGGACACATGGTTATCTCAGGGGACTCTTATAACTATTGTTAGGGGTTAGGAGGATCTCACACCCTTCCCCATATGAAGAAAGAAATTGAAAAGGTAGAAAGTGGAAGAGAGTTTGAGCTTACATCTAAGTTGGACACATGACAAATCCTTAGGGTCTTTTAGGTTTCAACCCCTTTTTTAATATTTCCTCACTTATATTTTGATGGGCAAGTTTCAAAAGGTCCTCAAAGGCCCATAAGCCTAGATTTTAAAGTTGAATAAGGACACATGGAATTATTACATGCCATGAGGATCTTGAAGTATATTACACCACTACACCAAAGGAAATAACAAGTGAAAAGCTGAAAAAGTCTCAAAGACCCAAAATTGCACCATAATGTGTTTTTCACTTATATGGGTCCATATGTTATAAGGAGGATCACCCAACATAAAAGACACATTTACACCTTATCTCTCTTCTTTAAAAAGAAGATCAAGTGATTAAATAGGGTAGTTAGAAAATAACCATTATGCTTTGAAGCATTAATGGTAACCCTAATTTCAAAATGAAAGGGATTATTACTAAGGTATTTTCCTTCATTTGCATTTACCCTCTTCATTCAAAGTTTTTATTTGTGCCTTAGATCTATTTGTGTGTTGTAACTATGTGCATTATGAAAGAGTGTTTTCTTTATTTTTAGAAGTCTCAACATAATGTCCAAGGTGTCTAAGGAAATAATTGAGAAGTATAGTGCCTCTTATATTCAATTTAGGTCATTTACCCACATCAAAATAAGTGGTTACATAGGGTGTCCATTCAAATTACCAAGATACCTAGATGATAAGTTATCAATGATGGAATTGAGTTATTAGATTGTGCCCCCACATGATATGATAGATGTAAAGAAGGTGAACAATCCCATTAAATTTTTGGTTCAAATTAGATACTATGCATGCCCTTCAATTACTAAAACAACGGGATTAGAATAAGAAATGGGATAGTATGTGATTGATAAAATGCTACCCAAGCCCAACTATGATATTAGATGATTGGTGAACACAATGAAAAATGTGATTATACATCAATCACATTATGAAGATATTTGGTCTGACTACACCACTGAGGAGGACATAAAAAAATTGGACTATATGAGGTTGACAATGCAGGAGGTTATTTCTTACAATATCATTATCATCCCCAAGGATATGGTAGATGATAAGAAGAAAATATCTATATTATATAGTGAAACCAATATTGAAGCTCAGGCCATCTCACAGGTGGACTTCAATGTTAAAGAGAATGATTCCATCCCTTAGAGAGCCTTTGAAATTATGAGAACATTTAAGTGGTTGACGGAACATGGGGTTGATTTTGGTGTTTATGGTACCCTTTCCCTCCAAAAGATTAGATAAGTTTGGGAGATAAAAGTTTTCCTCCTAAAATACAATGGTGATCCTTTGGCTCTACCACCAATAAGGAAAGGTAAGGGGAATCACATGTTTGGTGATGTTGACTTCACCAAGCTAATTCATGTGGAATCAATAACAACATAATAGTTCAAGGCTAGAATGTCCTCAAAAATAACAAGTTTGGATAAAAATTGGAACAAGATTTTAACTAGGGAGGTTACATTGGCCAGTGCCACCCCCATATCCATTTTGGTAGAGGGAGCCCCACCAATGCCAACCATTCCATCAACCATTCGAATGGCCTATCCAGCTATTGTTCCACCTATTCCACCAGCAAAATAACCAACAAATTCCCCTCCCCCAAATATATATTCAAAGAAGAGAGGAGGGAGGACAAAGGAGAGAAGCCCAATCAAAAGATAATTAAGAGGGATCTGTAACCTCCAAGTGGATTTATTACAAAGAGGAAGGAGGTTGTGTTTAAGGACCTACCTTCCAAGGAAAGCCTTGTAAAGAGGAAAGAAAATCAATCCTCATATGACCAAAATTTGAGGGATATGAGTGAGGATGAAGAATTAGATAAAGGTAGGCCCATTTCCAAGGTGATGAAGAAGCAACATGCATTCACTCCTCTACAAGTAAAAAATGGGCAAATAATTTTGAGTGAAAGACCCCAAACCCTGGTGAAGACCCTGATGATGGGATTATTTTTAAAAGAGTGTCCCTCGGTAGTAGAGAGTAAAGGTAATGATGAAGACATTATAATCTCAAATGATCCTTTGTCTTTTGATGATATTGTGCAGTTAGGAGTAGAGGTACCCACACAAGCTCAGGCCCCTTAAGAAAAGGAAGTAGTATCATCAGATATAAATACATTTGTTGATAAATTCATCACCCAACAACCAAGCCAAGGTGATCAAGTTGGAGTTGAGGAATTGAATAAATATAATAAGCCCAAGTGGACCTGAAGTAAGAAACTTAAGTCACCACCAATTTTGAAGTGGCAGTTGAGAAAGAAGGCTTATAAGCATCCTTAAAGGTACCACAAGATGTCATTTACCCTCCAAAGGTGTCAATTTTAGAACTAGAGAAGGAAAGTGAAAAAGAAGGTGGGGGAACACACCTAAAAATGGGTACTTCCACCCATACAAAAATAAATAAGGAATTAGATAACTTGAATAAAGATGTTGAGGAAGGTACTTATGGAAGTGTTTATTTAATTTAAGTACCATGAAGTCTCCTTATTTTCATCAAGGTTCATGATCCAACCCAAAATAAAGGTATTGAGGCCATGATTGGTGAAGATTTTCTAGAAGGCAACAAGGCTATCATCATAGCCTCATCCATGCTTGAAGCTTTAGTAAATAAAGAAGGTGAAGCAGCTATGAAACCTTTCAGCTAGTCAGTTGAATAAGGGAGTTAAATTAAAAATTTTCTCAAGGGGTCTCATCATCTCAGGTTAGATTTTGAAGTTTTGGAGTAGATAGAGCCAAACATAGAAAGGGAAAAATGAGTAGACAAAGTTGATGAGGAGAAAGAGAGTGATGAAGAGATTAAGTAGTTTGTGTTGAGCCCATAGCCCACTCTTATGGCACTCCTTACATTGAGCACTCTAATGACACCACATTTTATTATCTTGAGTCTAGCATCAATGTCCACCATGTCAATGGGATTCTAGACCAGACCCCTTTTCTAGGTTAAATAACAAGTTAAGGAGAAAAGGGACATTATAAGCAAAATTGGGGAGATCAACATAATGAAGATCACTTAGGCACATAGGGCCAATCCCCATAAAAAGTCCAAAACACATTCCAAGACCAACTTCATCAACATAAGAGAAAGGAATGTAGAGATAGCCATCCCTCCACTAGGTCCATTCAAGAAGGATACTCCCCTTGAGAGTTACACAGTCTATAGCTATAGTCTAGGGGAGCCATCAAGGAATGAGCTAAAACATAGATCATGAGTTTTGGCTAACATGGTGGCCCATAGGATAGATAAAGACAAAGCCACTATGGAGGAGTTAAAGGCAAAAAACTAGACTATGATATAATACTTACAAAATTTATTGAGTGAGCCTAAGGTAATGACTCTAATTGCCAACATGGCTCCAGGTTCTCTCTATCTCTCATTTGCATCATTTGACTCTAGTTGGATTGGTCATTTGAAGACTAGATTACGAGCAATAGAAGAATGCTAAGAATATCTGGGCACTAGGGTAGAATAAATAATCCACTTAGTATTTAAATGTTTGAAAAACATAGTGGAAAATAAAAGGGAGTGTGATGCGTAGATGTTTTTCTATGAGGTAGATATCAAGAAGTGGGAAGAAGTCCAATAGAATATAGATGAGCTATGTAAAATGGGCATAGGCACTTTGATTGGATAAAATATTATTTCTCCAAATGATCAAAAAATGCCCAAGTAATGTCAATTGACAATCAAGCATCGTATGATGATACTCAAAGATGACATCTTTGATCTAAAGGGAGAATAGTAGTCTCTCAAGAATAAAACAAAAGAGATAGATGTTATGATAAGAAAGATGGTAGGCCTTGAGGGTGTAGATAATTTGGGGGAAGAGGTAGTATGTGTTGATATGAGAAACCTCATTGATGCACCAAAAGAGTCCTTTGACATTGATAAGATAAAGCAACTAGTGTCACTTTATAAATCTTGTGACCATCTCAAAGAACTCATTGAATGATAGCTAACTATGATTTAGAGGATTAACACTTGGCTTGAGGAGTATAAATTCAAATTAAAATACCAAGAAGGCCAAGATCAAGAGAGTCTCACCCCCATGATTGAAAAATATAATAGGTACAAGAATAGGTTGGTGAAGGATTCTATTATTTAGATTGAATTTGGGACATAATCTAATATTTCAATTTCTTCCAAGCTGACACCAATTTTCTTTTCTCTTCTCTCCTTTTTATTTTCTTATTTCCTATTGGGAAACCATTGTACGTCACCTGATAGTGGCACATCCATTTGAAGTTATTTTTTGTGTAATCATGTGCATAGGAAAGGGAAATTTTCATTTGTTATACAAGAGGAAAAAGGTTTGTTTTGTCCCTTGTAGGATCATCCTCCACATGGATAACTAGAAATATTCTACCTTAGTGGAGGATCAAGCTTGCCATCATCATAAGATCATGAACATAATCTAAAGAATCATTTTTGTTACAAGGTTTAATAGACTCCAAGCCCATGAAGGAATCTTCCAACTAGAGCATCTTTAGGAATATGTTAGCCTTAGTTCAATTATATAATTAAAGGGGGTATGTCCCTTTATAAAGGTCAGTTAAATTTTTTAGTCAAGAGCTATAGCCTCAAATATTTCTCATTATGTAATAATTTTTGTTCCAAATTAATTTTTGATGTAAAATCGTTAGCAATGTTTGAGAACATTATACATGTATCCCTTGTCACATTATTTTTTTGCATAGTATTAATCTATTATTTTATTTAATACACATTTTACTCATTTACAATTCAATTGATAAATGAAATTTTCTTGTGGTTTCCATTCTCTTTTTGTTGTTGAAGTATAATTCCATGTTTTACATGCTTAATTGATTGGTGATATGATGATTCATCTTTATGGTGGTAATTTAGTGTATATCTAAATTATAAAATTCTTTTTACTTTGAGATTTGGGAATAAGGTGTTGATAGCCTTTTTAAGGGTAGTCTTGGGCTTATGGATTTAAGTAGAAGGGGTTCTTGAAGGATATAATTTATACATGATTTTAGTTTCATTTGTTTTAGATTTGTGGTACATTTGATGGTAAAAGCAACATAGTAGTTTATTTGAACTTCTTTATGCTCATCTATTAACCCTCTAATTTAATCTCTATTAACTGATAATTTTGCCTTACCGTATTTTAACCTAGATATAATTTTTTTTTGTATATCCAAAGTGTTATTTTACTACGAGTGCATAAATATTGTATACTTAATATATGTTTGGATTTTGTTTGTTAAATATTAGCATTGAAATCTCTTATTGAAACCTCTATTGTTAAAGATTCTTTAGAATGGAAGTTATAATCATGTCCATATCTATCTTTAGTAGCTTGTGTATAGACTATAACATCTGTTCACTTTGTGTTACAACCCTTGTCAATTAGATTGAACAAGATTGGTTATGTTATAGTTATATTTATATTCCCTTATGCTAATAATCCCCACGAAGACTAAATCATAGAATCCCTTCATGCGAGTGAAGATATCCCTTAGGTCATCTTACCTTGGTTTAGGTAGATCCAAACATAGTAGGGAACAAACCATACCCTTTGTAGGTGCCTTCTAGTCATTTTTCATGTTTGGTCTAGTCATGATGTCAAACCCTTCCCTAGATACAACACCATATTAAGTGGGTTTTCCATCTTTGCTTTCTAGTATTTTTAAGTGTGCAAGGTTGATTAATAGAGGTGTGTAACTAGGAACCAACATCTTTCTAGTGACTTTTTTGGGGATAACTCTTACCACTCATGGTACCAAGAATACTTGTAGAGAGCTATAGGTGTTTTGTTTATTTTTTTCTCTATTGTTACTACACAAAGGTCTTGATCTTTGGTTAATTAAAATATTTACATCCTTTCTTGGTGAATCTATTGGGGATGCTTATTTATATGATATAAAAAAGTATTATAACATTCTTGGAGTTTTTATAAATGTCTAAAGGTTGAATTCTATCAATTCTTATGTGTAGTTTAGTTTGTTCTAGTTAGAAGTTTTGATTCTAGTCATGACTTCATTGAATCAAGTTAAAATATCAATGCCTAATATATGTAATCTTCTCTATATTGAAGAATTTTATTTAGATCTACAAATAATGAGGGTACTAGGTCTTCCTTCATTAAAGATCTATCTAAAGAGCTTGTTCTTGAGTTAAAAGATCCATCCAAAAGGAGACAAGTGTGGAAGCCTATCATAGGCCAAAAATTAGGAAATAAAGTAAGACCTAATCAGTTTTCCCCCATTATATTTACCACATTTTCTCAAATATCCCTTTGGTTTAAGCATATCAGAGTGCTTCAAAGAAATTTGAGCTCCCTGTAAGTCAAGCTCCTTTTCCCCAAAGAAGATTTTCTCCTCCCACTTAGCCATGAAGGATTCATTATATTTCTCCTCCTCCAAGCCCTCCTCATAGTATTAATTCTCATTCATCCCCTATTTCATCTTCATAATTAGATTTAGAGATGGGAAATCATGATCTGAGAAGGAGGGTGTTTAGTGCAGGTAATGATAATAATGGAGAAGAAGATCAAGGTCTGGCTAATATAAATAGACCATTTATGATCCTAAGGTTTAGTCCTATCAACTTCAATGGTATGCCTAGTTTTCATAATGAATTTCCCATTAAATTAAGGGATATTTTGCCTTATTTAATGTTATTGAAGATTATGAAATTAATCTAGAAGATGTGTGCATAAATATCCTTAAGAACACACTTGAGGAATAGGCTCGAGAGTGGTTAAAATCCCTCCTTGATGGATCTATAGACACATTCAAACCATGATTGAGGCATTTAAGATGAAATTCAATGATAGCATTGATCCCAAATTCTTCCTTTCCAAATTTTAAATCCTCAAGAAAAATCCTAATGAGTGTGTCAAGGATTTTAATTCTAGATTCAGTAAGGTGTTGAGAAGGCTTCCAGAGGACATTAGGCCCAATGGTGCTGCCTCTTTGATTAAGTATTATGATGAATTTTATAAGAAATCAAACTATTATCTCAAAGATAAGGCTCCCAAAAATCTAAGGATGACATTTAATTTGGCTATTCAAATAAAGAACAACATCAAAATTGTGGGTAAGCCTTTAAAGAAGAGGGCTGATGTCAAGATGGTAAATATTGAGAAGCTTCAAGCCTCCCACAAGAGTATAGATTTGGAATAAAATGTGAATATTATAGTCACTATTGTAAAAGAGATCTCTTAAAAGTTGGCTAGAGTAGAAAGAGGGCTATCTCAGGGTTCTTCTAACCATGATGACAGAAGGGATCACAAGAGGGAGGAAAGAAATCATTCCCAAGATCAAGGTCAAGGCAAGCTAGATTTCTAAGATAGAAATAATGACAAAGGAAAGGGGATATCTAGGGATGAAAAACATGAAAGAAACTAGAATTAAGGAGGTGGAAGGGAAGTACCAGATCCTTTAGCTATAAAGGTTAATGCAGTCAAATTTGATATCAACTGGTGTGATAAGTGCATCCTCCCTCATCCCCCATGTAACATAGCTAATGATGATGGTCAAGATGTAGAAATATTTGAATCTACATTTGAAAATATAATATATACATTTTTTATTTCCAAGAAATGGAAAGTTACACCTTCCAAGAGGAAGCTATGAATGCTTCAACTGTTCCTGATTATGAAAACACTTTAGCTTATGAATGTTTTAATTTCTAACTTAGTGAACCAGATGTGTTGGTTGCCTCTCTATATATAGAGGTGATAAGTGATACTAATACTCAAGAATTCTAGAGAGCATGTGACAAGGTAAGGGTCTCAACCCTAGACTTCATCTATGAGATAAATATGATGTATGAATATGAAGTACCAGTTCATGATTTTGAGTTTCTAAGATCAATGATGAAAGAGAATTATGGAGACTCACCTCCATCGATTGAAGACCAATAATTAATGATCCACAAAATAATTTACAAAAAGAATAAGGATTATAATTTTAGAATTAAATATCAAAATACTCCTTTAAAAGATAAAGACTCCATTTCCCCTAAAGTAGAGACTAAATAGAAAGAGACCAAAGGGAGTAAAGAGGTCCACAATTCCACCAACCCTAGTTTTGCACCTTATAATGATAAGCCATAAGGTACCCAAGACAAGAATATAATTCCCATATTATCTAGTATTCCCAAGGAGATTGAACCTATGAATCCTCCCTTGAAAAGTGAAGTTAAGAATGCAAGTCTACCTACTTCTCTCCCCATGACTCTTGAGGGGTGTATCCCAAATAAAAGTGTCAGTAGTCTACCTTCTAACACTCCTTTGTCTAAATATAGTGTTTGTGAAATGGACCATGTATTGATTCAACTAAAGGTCATAGTGCCCTTTGTGGAATTGATTAGAATTATAGAACATAGGAAAAGAGCTTTTGAGTATTTGGGATTAATTGAGAAAATTATTACTAATGAGATTGTTGAAGTTGAGCCTTCTCTCACTTTCCATTAGGAAGGTGAGAACACCTAAAAATCCCTTAAACATCACCTAGAAGTGTATTTTTGAACAACACTAATAGAGAGTCAGATGGATGTTGACACATTCTATACCACCCTATTGATTAACAGATTAATTATCCTAAATTTCATGTTTTACTCTAGTGCATCTTGTAACATTATGCCACTAGATATGCTGAATAAAATTTGTATAAGGATAACTAAAACATATGGATGATTCCTCACCATGGATTATAGAGAAGTAACTATTTTTGGTGTTGTTAAAAGATTGGTGGTGTAGCTTACACAATACCCTAGTAAGTTCTTGAGTACAGGTGTTGTATATTTTTTATCAAAATGGGGTATGTTGCTATCTAGAAAATGAGTTACTAATATCAGAGGTAGTGTTTAGATGGACTTGTACTATGCCACTATACCTATGGATGGGAAGATGGTTTTCCTAAATCGAGAGCCAAAAATTCTTATGTCTTAAAAGATCCTAAATACAAGTTGAATGAAGTGTTGTATGTGGATATAGACATTGGAATTTTTTTGGGGAGTGTTGAGTACATAGAATTACCTCTCAAATATGGTATTGCTGATGAAGACTCTATTTTTATCATGCATTTTGATGGATCATGTTCAAACATTTATAATGGATCTTGGTTTGTCTTCTATAACCCTAATGGCCAAGCTTATAGATACTCCTTCTAATTATCCTTTGAGTGCACAAATAATATTGCAAAATATGAAGCACTCTTGATTGGCCTCCATATCACCAATGAATATGGACGCAAAAGGTTTTTGGTTAAGGGTGATTTGTAATTAGTGGTGAAGTAAGTCTGAGCTGTTTATACCATGAAACATAAAATATTGAAGTAGTACCATAATGCTATATGGGATTGCTTGGAATGGTTTGATGCTTTCAATATTGAATATCATGCCCTAGATCTTAATCAGGTGATAGATATGATTTTAAAGAGGGATTTAGAGTTTAGGGTCAAACATATAACTCCTTCCTATGAATACAAGGTAGAGGTACTGGTAAGGCCTTTTGTCCTAGACAACATTGATCATTGGTAAGTCTTTGATAATGATGATCAAATAAGAGGGTTTTCATGCTATATAGATGAATTCAAAGGAACTATTATAGATTTGGAGTCTATAGTATAGGTCTATGATGGGAAAGAAACCTTATATGGAAAATAAATTATCTAGTTAAAGACTAATACTATCCCTCTAGGAATGGTTAATTTTGAAGCATCCTTTGATGGAGTTGACAAAGTCAAATCTAGAAATATTTATATATCAAAGGATGTGACTAAGATTAACAATGGGACATAGGAAAATCCAAGGAAGATTTGGCTTGGTACTCACTTGAAAAAGAAGGATAATGAAGAATTTATTAATATTTTGATAAAGTACCAAGATATTTTAGCATGGTCATATTCAAAGCTAAAGGATTATAAGGAGGACTTGTTCCAATATGTTATACCCCTCTATCATGATACAAAACCATTTAAACAAAAATAGTGTTTTGTCAATCCCATCTTGGCAACCAAGATGTAGGAAGAATTGAATAAATTAAGGGATGGTGGGATCATTCAACCCATTAGGTATTCATCATGGGTGGCAAATCTAGTCCTTATCAAAAAGAAGAACAAAGACATTTGGCTCTATGTTGATTTTTAGAATTTGAACATGGCTTCACTGAAGGACATTTATCCATTGCATAACATGGACAACATGCTCCAAGATGTTATTGATTTTGAAATATTATCAACTTTGGATGGTTTTTTTTGTTATAATTAGGTGGTAGTGAAGGATTATAAAAGGTTTAAGACTACTTTCACTACCCTATGGGGTACCTATGTGTATGTCCAAATGATTTTTGGCTTAATGAATGTAGGTGATACCTTCTAGAGAGCAATGGATGTAGATTTTTATAAATTAATCAACTAGTTCATTATTATTTATCAAGATGATGTTATAGTGTACTTTAAGAAAAGACATGATGATTTGGTGCATTTAAAACAAATGCTTATCAGATGTAGGGAGTTTGGAATCTCACTCAACCCTAGGAAGTACCACTTTGGAGTGTAAAATGCAAAGCTACTTGGTCACATTATGTCTCAATAAGGTGTCATGATAAATCCTGAAAGGGTAGAGGCCATTGACAAGGTACCCATCCCATAGACCAAGAAAGGTATCCAATACTTATTTAGCCAAATCAATTTTCTTAGAAGGTTTATTTCCAACTTTATAGAGATTACTCTACACATCACTTTAATGTTGAAGAAGGATAAAATTATAAAGTGGGAGGAGATGGATACCCAATAATTTTAGGACATCAAGGTAGCTTTGAAAACTATCCCAGTGATTGCTAGTCCTAATTATAGAAAAGATTTCTAGATATTTTCATTTGCCTCTGAATACACTATTGTTGTAGTGTTGCTAAAAAATAATGGTGAGGGTCATGAGTAGCCAATTACCTTTTTTAGTAAGGTATTGTATGGATATAAAATAAACTATACCATAATGGAAAAACAAGCCTCTGATCTCTAAAACATTATCAAACAATTTAGATCCTATATTTTAAGTTCAAAGATGATAGCCTATGTGCCTCACACTATGGTGAAGGACATATTAACTTAGAATGAGACTACTAAAAAAAGATGATGATGGGTCAACAAACTTAAATAATATGACTTGGAGATACAAACTACTAAGTTGGTTAGAGGCATGGGTCTTACTAAGATGATGATTGAAACCAACTTACAAGTGGTAGAAGTGAATAATGTAGAAGGGGTGGTTGATAGCCCTAAATCTAAGTAAAACCAATATCCATGGTATAAAGATATTATATTATGTGAAGACTCTAAATTATCATCCCAATTTAGATAAAAATCAAAGGAGGACACTAAAGTTAGTATCACAAAAATATATTCTATTAC
This sequence comes from Torreya grandis, assembly GCA_037957365.1. NCBI lineage: Eukaryota > Viridiplantae > Streptophyta > Pinopsida > Cupressales > Taxaceae > Torreya > Torreya grandis. The sequence goes on along the minus strand of JARHVA010003202.1, from coordinate 996,621 downwards.
AAGATGATCTAGCTTAGAAGAACCCAAATGGTGTCCTCTTGAGATGCCTAATGGAAAGTGAGATTTATTCACTAGTTGTAGAGTTATATAGTGGTGTTTGTGGTGGTCAATTTGCTCCTAAAGTTACTACACACAATATTGTGAGGGCTAGGTATTAGTGGCCCACACTATTCAAAGATGTTGTTGCTATGGTAAGAAGATGTGAAGAGTGCTATTAGTTCTCTGGGAGAATGAAAGAATCCATATCACTTCCCTTAAAATTGGTTTATGTTGAGGGACCTTTTAGGCAATGGGGAATGGACTTCATAGGTGAAATATCAAATGCTTGAAGTTCTAGTCACAAATGGATCTTAGTGGCTACTTATTAATTCAAAAAATGGGTTGAAGTAATCCTTATTAAAAAATTTGTTGATTAGGTAGTCATTTATATCCTTTTGAATAATATGATTTGTCAAATTAGAGTGCCAATTAAAGTTGTATGTGAAAATTCCATGTCATTTAGATCCAAATAATTAGTTGCATTATGTGAAGAGTATGGGATTGATCTAGCATATGCCTCTAATCATAATCCATAATGAAATGTGTAGGTCAAGTATAGTAATAAAAATTTATTGAAAATAATTAGGAATATAAATGTAAATAAAAGGAAATGGGGTGAAAAATTGAAGTTTGTTTTTTGGGTTGATAGGTTGATTCTTAATAGGTCTACTAGAAAAATCCCATTTAAGATTATTGATAGAGCTCAAGATATTTTACACTTGAATCTATAGTTACCTACTTACCAATTCATGCAACAAATAGATGAGGATGAAGAAGAAATAAACCTTTATTAATAAAGGATCAACCAGATCATAGAGCTTGATTAATATCATGAGAAGAATTTATAGTTCAAAGAGAGGCTCAAAAGGATTTTTGACAAGAAGGTCACCCTAAAAGCCTTTCAAATTGGTGATGTGGTCCTACTCAGGGATAACAAACATGAAGATAAGGAAAAACATGATAAATTTGATTCCCTATAGATGGGTCCCTACACCATTTATTATAAGATAGGGAACCATATATTTTATCTCAGAGATATTGATGGAGAAATCCTAGAGCTGCCATTTATTGTTAGACACCTCAAGTATTTTTTGGATTGAGTCCATGTTAGCTTTTATTTATATGTACATGTTATATAGTCCCTTTGTATTTTGTGGTCCTACTTTGGTTTGTTTTTGTATAATTTTTATCTTTTCCCTTCTTTCATTATTGTCTCTGGATGCCTCGCTATAACTCTATTCACCTATGGTGTGTTTTTCCTTGCCTTTGTTATAAAATATATTGACTTCATGGCCCAATGGATAGGCATCTAATCTAGTATATTTTGTGTACCCACTGGAGGTACCCATCTCTGAGTAAGAGCCTATGTTAGTGCCCAAAATTACACTAGAGAAATTGGGAACTTATTAATAAAATGCTAAAGTCTAAACTACATGAGTATCAATGTTTAAGTCACTAACCCCAGTCATGTCTCTAATTATTCCTTTAAGAGGTTGAGTTTATGTTTGTAATTTACCAAGTATTTTATCTTGATTTTATTAGGTGAAAACATTCCATCCCTTCAACCTTTTGGGCCTTTTTTCATGAAAATAATTCTCGATAGAAATGGGTCTTCAAGATTCTTATCTTGGACAAAATCTCTAAAGACTTAATTTTATTAGAAATTTTATCCCCTCTAAAAGTTTTGAAATAATTCCATACCTTATCTATTGGCTCTTAAATGTTTTTAGGGTTTTTGTTTTGAACTTTTTGTCTCTAACAAAGAGTCCAAAGGGTACTTTCTAAAGATGGAGGACATTCTAGATAGTTATGAAGGAATTACAGGGTTTAACCAAAGGTTTCATAGTGGGATGATTCATAGTAAGAATATGGAAATGGAGCCAAGCCTCTTTCTCTACATATATTTGATGCCTTATGTTTGAAGAATAAATTTTGGGGCCCTATATGAAATTGCTAAGTTTCACCTTCAACATGTTTTGGTGATTGAGGTGAGGAATTGCTTGATGAGTTAAATGAAGGACACATGGTTATCTCAGGGGACTCCTATAGCTATTGTCAGGGGTTGAGAGGATATCACATCCTTCCCCATATGAAGAAGGATAGTGCAAAGGTAAAAAGTGGCTAAGATTTTGAGCTTACATCTAAGTTGGACATGTGGAAGCTCTATGGGGTCTTTTAGGTTTTAGCCTATTTTTGAAGATTGCTTCAATTAACTTCTGGTGGGAAAGGTTCAAAAGGTCCCTAAAGGCCTAAACACCTAGATTGTAAATTTGAATAATTACATGTGACATTATTACATCCCATGAGGAGCTTGGGTCATATTGTATGGTTGGACCAAAGGAAATAATAAGTGAAAAGGTGCAAAAGTCCTTGAAGGCTTAAAAATGTACTATAGTGTGTTTTCTACTTATATGGGTCCACATGTTGTAAGGAGGATCACTCAAAATAAAATAAACATTTTCACCTCCTCTCTCTTCTTTTGAAAGAAGCTCAAGTTATTAAAGAGGGTAGTTGGCAAATAGCTATTATACTTAAAAGCATTAATGAAAACCCTAATTTCAAAATACAAAAGATTACATCTAAGGCATTTTCCTTCATTTGTGTTTACCCTTTGTATTTAGAGTTTCTATTTGTGCCTTCAAGCTATTTGTGTGCCCTAGATACGTGTAGTGCAAAAGAGTGATTATGGTAAATTCTTCATAGATTTTTAACTTCAATTATGTGTAACCCTACATATTAGCAATAATTATTCTTTTAGATCCTTATGTTGTGTTATTTGAGAGGAGTTTGAAGGTATTTTGAGGGTTGTTTGAGTGAAAGGTTTATTCAAATTCAAAGTATTACACTAGAGGGATGGGAAAAATGGCAGCATCTTTGACCTTTGTGAAGAGCAACATTATCTTTGTCTTAGATGGGATTAAAGATATAAATTGTTAAGGGCTAGATTTTGTAGCCATATTAAATGTCTTACTGTGGCCAAACCCCATTCCAATAGTTTCTAATGTTGGCATGAGTTACATTACCCTTGAGATATCATTCCCATTGGCTTATCCATACCCAAAATGGGTTATTATATGTGCTTAAGTATATCAACTAGACACCAGAACCATCATCGATGGTAGCTAGTTAGTTTTTTTCTCTTTCACACATATGAACTTTAGTGTCATGATCAAAATTCCTCCCTAGATTGAAAGTATTACATCTCCATTGAATAATTCTAGGAGTATGTGGAAAAAAATGACAAAGCAATTTGGGACATTATCAACTCCTATTGGCTAGCCAAGAGAAGGCAAAAGGTCTCCAGAATGTCTAAAAGTCTAAAACTAGTAGAATTTAATGAATTTCCCTAATAAATCATCACCATGGATACTAGGATTTATGGGATGCCCACCATCAAAAAATTTGAGCCCTAGATGTTCTTAATCCTAATCTACATGTTAGAGAAATAGAAGAAGCTAGACTAGGCCACCATTCTGAGTGACAATATTCATAGGTAGACAATGCAACTCTAGACCACAATTATTTAAAAAGAGGATTTCATAGGTATATTTTATATGTAATATTAATGTACATCTTGATGCATAATAAGACATTTTAGGGGCTCACTAAAAACTCCAAAAGGATGAGAATTTATGAGATATATCCATAAATCACTATGGATGGTTTCAAGAAGAATTTTTGTAGGGTTTACAATTGCTTCTTCAACACTATGATGAGTATTTTATTTCCTTTGAGAAGCCTCAATAAAATTTCCAAGGTGGCTAAGGAAATAATTAATAAGTATGATGCCTCTTATATTCAATTTTAGGCATTCACTTACATACAAATAAGTGGTTACTTAGGGTGTCTGTGTAAATTACCAAGATACCTAGATGATAAGTTAGCAGTGATGGAGTTGAGCTAGTAGATGGTACCCCCACATGAGATGATAGCTACAAAGAAGGTGAACAATCCCTTTAAATTTTTAGTTCAAATTGGATACTATTCATTCCCTTTAGTTACTAATGAGAAGGGATTAGAATAATAAATGGGCTAGTATGTGATTGATAAGATGCCACCTAGGCCCAACTATAATATTAGATGGTTTGTGAACATAGTGACCAATGTGATTCTATATCAGTCACATTATGAAGATATCTAGTCTAATTGCACCACTAAGGAGGATGTTATAAAATTGGACTATATGAGGCTGATAGTGTAGGAGGTTATTGCTTACAATATTGATCTTATCCCCAAGGATATAATAGATGATAAGGAGACACTATCTGTAGTATATAGTGAAACTAATATTAAAGCCTAGGCCATCTCAAAGGTGGACTTCAATGTTAAAAAGAATGACTCTATCCCTTTGAGATATTTTATAATAGTGGGAAGAACATTTAGGTGGTTGAAGGAACATGGGGTTGATCTTGGTGCTTATAATACCCCTACTCTCCAAAATCTTAGACAGGTTCAGGAGATAAAATGTTTCCTCACAAAATACAATGGTGATCCTTCAGCTCCACCACTAATAGTGAAGGGTAAGGGAAAGTGTAAGATTGGTGATGTTGACTTCACCAAACTAATTGATGTGGAATCAATAATAACATCATAGTCTAAGGCTAGACTATCCTCAAAAATATCAAGTTTGGCTAAAAATTGGGACAAGATTATTACTAGAGAGGTTACATTGGTTAGTGCCACCCCCATATCCATTTTAGCAAAGGGATCCCTTACAATGCTAGCCATTCCAATAACCATCCTAATGGCCAATTTAGCTACTATTCCACCTACTCCACTAGCATAACAACCAACAAATACCCCTCCACCAAAGATAAATTCAAGGAAGAGAGGAGGTGAGGACAAAGGAGAGAAGCTTAAGCAAAAGATAATTAAGATGGATATGAAACCTCCAAGTAGATTTCCTATGAAGAAGAAGGATGTTGTGTTCAAGGACCTACCTTCCAAGGAACTCCTTGGAAAGAAGAAAGAGGATCGGTCCTCATATGCCCAAAATTTGAGGGTTATGAGTGATGACGAAGAATTAGATGAAGGTAGGCCCATTGATAAGGTGATAAATAAGTAACATGTATTCACTCCTCCTTAAGTAAAAAATGGGCATATAACTCTAAGGGAAAGACCCCAAACCCTAGTGAAGGCCCTAGTGATGGGCTTATTTGTATAAGAGGGTCCCTTAATAGTAGAGAGTAAAGGTAATGAGGAAGACATTCTAAACTAAAATGATCCTTTATCTTTTGATGGTGTTATACATGTTAGAGTAGATGAAACCACATAAGCTTAGGCCACTTATGAAAAGAAAGTGGTCTCATTAGATACAAAGACATTTGTTAATAATATCATCACACAACCACTAGGCAAAGGTGATCAAGGTGGAGCTAAGGAGTTGAAAAAATATGATGAGAGAGCCCAAGAAGAACCATAGGAGGAAACTCAAGTCATCACCAATTCTAAAGTGGTGGTTAAGCAAGAAGGCTTATACGTAGCCCCATAAGTACCACAATATTTGCCTTCCCCTTTAAAGGTTTCAAGTTTAGCATTAGAGGAGAAGGTGAGTGTGAAGGAAGGTGGGGGAGAAAACCTAAAAATGGGTACCCCCACCCATATAAAAATAAAAAAGAATCATATAACTTGAATAAAGATGCTAAAGAAGGTACTTCTGAAAGTGTTTCTTCAATTAAATTACCATGAAGTATCCTTCCTTGTATCAAGGTTCATGACCCAACCCAAAATAAATGTCCTAAGGTTATGATTGGTGAATAGTTACCTAAAGGTAGTAAGGACATCACCATATCCATGTCTCTGCTTAATGCTCTAAAAAATAAAGAAGGTGAAGTAGCTACATAGCCTTTTAGCTAGTCAACTAAATAGGGGAGTTTAATTGAAAACTTTCTCAAGGGGTCTCATTAGCTTGGGTTGAAATTTGAAGTTTTGGAGTAGATAGAGCCAAAACTAGAAAGGGAACAAGGAGTAGACAAAGGTGGTGAGGATCAAGAGAGTGATGAAGAGATTGAGTAGTTGTTGATCCCATAACCCACTCCTATGACACTTCCTACATTGAGTGCTCTGATGACACCACCTTTTACTATCTTGAGGCCATCATCAATATCCACCATAATAATGGGATTCTAGACTAGACCCCTTCTTTGGGTCAAATAATAGGTCAAGGAGAAAAGGGACATCATGAGAAAAATTGGGGAGATTAACATAATGAATATCACTTAGGCACATAAGGCCAAACCCACTAAAAAGGAAAAAACACATTCTAGGACCACCCTTATCACTAAAAAAGAAGGGAATGTGTAGATAGGCATCCCTCCATTAGGTGCATTGAATAAGGATGCTTCCCTTGATAGTTACACTATATATAGCTACAATATAGGGTAGACATCAAGGAATGAGCTGAAACATATCTCACAAGTTTTGGCTAATATGGTGGAACATAGGATGGATAAAGACAAAGACACTATGGAAGAGTTAAAGGAAAAAAACTAGGCTATGATCTAGTAATTTCAAAAGTAACTAAGTGAGATTAAGGTAATGAATCCAACTACCAGCACGGCTCAAGGTTATTTCCATCTCTCATTTACATCATTTAAATTTATCTAGATTGATGATTTAAATACTATACGATGAGAAATATAAGAATGGAAAGAAGACTTGGGCACTAAGGAAGAAGAAATAATCCACTTAGCATTTAAATTCTTGAACAACATAATGGATAATGAAAGGGAGTGTGATGCCTAGATGTTTTTCTATGAGGTGGATATCAAGAAGTGTGAAGAAGTTAAATGGAAGATAGATGAGGTATATATAATATGCACAAACACTTTGATTTCAAAAATATCATTGCTCTAAATGATCAAAAAATTCCCAAGGAATGTCAATTGGAAAGCAAGCATCATCTAATGATTCTCAAAGATGGCATCTTCAATCTAAAAGAGTAGACTAGTCTCTCAAGACTGCAATGAAAGAGATAGATATTGTGATAAGAAAGATGGTAAGCCTTGATGGTGAAAATGATTTAGGGGAAAATGTGATATGTGATACTCTAAAAAACCTCATTGATGCACCACAAGAGTCCTTTGACATTGATAATATAAATCAACTGGTGTGACTTGAGAAATATTGTAACCATCTCAAATAACTCATTGAGTGAAAGGTAACTATGCTTCAAAGGATTGCCACCTAGATTGAGGAGTATATAGTCAAATTCAAATACCAAGTAGTCCCAGTCTAAGGGAGTCTTAATCCCATGCTCAAACAATATACTAGGTACAAGAATAGGTTGGCAAAGGATTTCATTATTCATATTGACTTTGGGACATAATCATTTATTTTTGTTTCTTCTAAGCTAGCACCACTTCTCTTTTCTCTTCTCTCCCTTTTCATTTCTAATTTCTCATTGGGAAACCATTGTATATTTCCTGATAATGTCACATCTCTTTCAAGGTAGTTTTTGTGTAATCATGTTCATAATAAAGGGACATTTTTGTTTTTTATGAAAGAGGACAAAGGTTTATTTTGTCCCTTGTAGGATCATCCTTCATGTGGATAACTTAAAATATTCTACCTTAGTGAGGATCAAGCTCACCATCATCATAGGAGCATGAACATAATCCAAGGAATCATGTTTGTTATAAGGTCTAATAGACTCTAGGCCCATAAATCAATCTTATAGCTAGATCATATTTAGGAATATGCTAGGATTAGCTTAATTGTATAAGTAAATGGGGTATGTTCCTTTATAAATGTCTATTAAATTTTTGAGTCAAGAGATATAGATTCAAATATTTCTCACTATGTAATACTTTTGGTGCCAAATTGATTTTTGATGTAAAATCATTGGCAAGCTTTGAGAGCATTATACATGTCTCCCTTGTCACAATATTTTCTTACATGGTGTTAATCTATTATTTTTTTCAATACACATTATACTCATTTCCAATTCAATTGATAAATGAAATTTTCTCATGGCTTCCATTCTCTTTCCATTGTTGAAGTATAATTCCATGTTTTACATGCTTAGTTTATTGGTGATTTGATGTATTCATCTTTATGGTGGTCATTTAGAGTGTATATCTAGATTATAAAATCCTTTCTTCTTTGAGATTTTGGGAATAAGGTGTTGATAGCCTTTTTAAGGGTATTCCTAGGCTTATGGATTCAATTAGAAGGGGTTATTAAAGGATATAATTTGTGCATGATTTTAGTTTTTTTAATTTTAGATCTATGGTACATTTGTTGGTAAAGGTGACATAGTAGTTTATTTGAACTTATTTATGCTCATATGTTAACCCTCCTCTTTAATCTCTATTAACTAATTATTTTGTCTTGCCTTATTTTAACCTACATATAACACACCCTCTACATATCTAAAGTGTTATTTTCTTGTGAGGGCATAAATATTATATACTTAGTATATGCTTGTATTTTCTATGTTAAAGATCAACATTTCAATCTCTTACCCAACCCTCTATTATTAAATATTATTTATAATGAAAGTTGTAATCATGTCCATATCTATCTTTAGTAACTTGTGTCTAGACTAGAACATTTTCTCACTTTATGTCATAACCCTTATCAGGTGGATTGATCAAGCTTGGTTGTGTTCTAGTCAGATTTGTATTCCCTTGTGCCAACAATCCCCATGAAGATTCAATCGTAGGATCCCTTCATTCGAGTGAAGCTACCCCTTAGGTCTTGTAACCTTGGTTTAGGTAGAGATAGAAGTAGTAGGGAATAGACCATACCCTTTGTAGGTTCCTCCTAATCATTTTCCATGTTTGGTCAAGTCATGATGTCAAAACCTTCCCTAGATACAATGACATATTAAGTGGGTTTCCCATATTTTCCTACCACTCTTAAGTATACAAGATTGATTCATAAAGGTGTGCAATTTGGAACCAACAATTTATAATATAATAATGGCTTCTTGATCATAATCAGGTCAACCTCCTTTCTCATACACCATCACAAGTAGACCCAAATATCTATACATAATGTTTGATAAAGGAGCATTTGAGTTTTATTTCCCTCACTATTCATCCATATAGGATATTATTCATGACATATAACTATATTCAACATATGATTAGTTTTATAAATATAATTTAAGGTACATTGATGACTTACTGGCAATCAAGGTCATGGGTTTTGTATATTATAATTAAAAAAATATAAGGTAATTCCTTGTTTTGATTTAATAAATGATTTATTTGTTAATGGCATTATTATTGGGTATTAATTTCACTTTAGAATTCATATAAATATAGTATAATACATTAATATATAAACATTTAATAAATATTTGAAACTCCCAATGCTAGAAGTGACTTATGACTAGGTGTTTACCAATGATTAGTTACAACATAACACAATTGAGTGGAAAATTAAGCAATGGATTAATAAAAAAGAGAAATTGAATGTATGGGGTATTATCTCCTTAGACCCCATAGTTAAATTAACTCCAAGGATTCTAATAGCCATGACATTAATGAATAGAATTTATTATTTTTCTATCACTGCCTATGTACATGAAGAATGGGTTCTACTATTAGATATTATTTTAACTATTGAAAAAATTGTTATACTTAATTATATTATTCGTGTGAGGTTAAGGGCACAAATAATTTTATTTTATCATAGGCATTCTTATGTAAATTTCTATATGATGTCCTATGTAGTGGATGCAGTAATGGGAATAATATACAAGACTCATGGACAAACCAAGGAACCATCTGCTAAATATATTAAGAAAATGGTATGTGATGATTACTACATGTTGCATGTCTATATGTTTAGAGGTGAAATTAAAATAATTTTAGAGGATTTTCATCCATAGGCCTATCAATCCATTTATGTATATCATATACATAATATTTTTAAGAACATGAGGATTATAGAAAAAGAGGGGATTATTGGTAATATTTTGATTATAACATAATCAAGATATAGGTAACTAAGGAACCTCCCCTATATTTTACCTATTATATCCCTAATAAGGTATAAGACCAAGAAATTATATATCAAATATATAATAATGTAGATGAGGAGCTTAGTGATAAATATTAGGGGTACTACCACCCTCTCAACTTAGGTAAAATTTAGTATTTAGTGAGGAGGCAAATCAATACAGTTGGAAAAGTTAGGTCTCACTATGGATTATAAGAAACAAGACACATATACTAAGACACTAAGGGGAGAGTCAGGTAGTATCTAAATGACCTAAGGAAAAAAAGGATCCCAAATCAACAATAGACACAAAATCTCTGATCATGATGAAATTTACATCAATGTTCAAGATGACTCTAAGGAATATATATGGATCAACAAGCACAATATGTCAATGGTGTTGTCACAAAATATTTAATATAATCATTCAATCATCAAAGAGGAGGAAATTACAATTATAAAGGAGGAAAACATAGTTTTAAACTATAAGTGGCCTCAATAATATGTTAAATCACCTCTAGAACAAGAACCTCATCCCTCTCCTTAACTAAGAGAATATGCCCTAGTAGAATAATATTCCACTTAAAGGGATATATATCCCCAAATTATTAAAATATTATTTAAGGACTCCCAATGCCTCAACTAGTGACATAATTTAATCTTATACAATAATTGATCTAGATTCATCTCCTAAAAATGGGAAATTATGATTATTTTACACGATACATTTTCCTCCTTTAACTATGGTTCAATAGGTAAATCTTCTCAAAATTTCCAAAGTTATTTTGTTAGAATGCTATAGATATTAGAACCCTAATCACCTCAACATCTCCACTAGTTGCACCTCTAGTTTCAGTGCCTCCACTTCCATATCTTATAACTCTCCCATCCATTTCACATTATAAAACATATTTCATTTCCACTCCACCTCCATATACTAAATCCCCTTCATATTCCATTCCATTCACCTTAGAGCAATCCCCCAATTCTTCTTAGCCAGCCATTTCTGATTACCAAAAAAAACCTAGAAATCTTTTACTCTCTCCAAAGATTTCCCAAGTATAAGACAAAAATAAAAATGGTTTATTTGTATGTGGAGGTCCTCTTTGTGAGTAATCATACTAATAAGAAGAAGAGGTAGTCTCATTCATAGATTATGCTAGTGATTATGAAGAGGAGGAACTGGAGATGATGGAGGAAGAAGAATGAAAGGTTGAAATTGAAATAATTGATATAATAGAATATATAGAGGTCAAATAAGTTGGGGAGGAACAATAAAAACTAGCCTATATATAAGGATAAAATATTCTTATTTAAGAATAAAATCATGCCCTTAATATGGTAGTGTCTTCTTTTACCTCTTCACAATTATAAATAATAGTATTATCAATTTGCCATCTATTAGTCTAAATATTGTAACCCTATCTCCATATGTGTCATTACATAAATATTGTTTAAAAACTATTAAATTTTATGCCCATGCTAATATTTAGGTAACTAGGTTACAAACTTCTATTTCTTTTGATTCTTTAATTATTTCAACTATAGCTTTAATAATGGCCAAACCCCACAAACCTAGAAGGAGGGTCAATTTTGAGAACTTTGTGAATATTTAACTTTTTTATCCTTGAATACCACATTCACCCTTAAGGCCACTAAATAATTATAATTTTTTATTCCTCAGCCCACTCAATCTGAGTCTTCCATTATGACCATCTCAAATAATCTAGATAGAGAAGGTATGTGGTAGAGACTACATACCAAAGAGATACCTCAGGATGGATTAGGGTTAGTTAGCCACATATTCATCTACCTATATAAATGAGTGCCTCAATGATTACACCATGATCCATCCCACCTTCCACCTCTACATATACCACTCATCTTGAAAGAATGGGGATGACTCATTTGTCCCTTCTTTAGTAAAATAATCGAGAGAGAGAGAGAGAGAGAGAGAGAGAGAGAGAGAGAGAGAGAGAGAGAGAGAGAGAGAGAGAGAGAGAGAGAGAGAGAGAAGAGAGAGAGAGAGAGAGAGAGAGAGAGAGAGAGAGAGAGAGAGAGAGAGAGAGAGAGAGAGAGAGAGAGAGTTATTGGTCCTCACATAATTACTAATAGTAAGTGCACACTTTGATAAGTAATTTGACACTATTCATAGGGTGAATAGAAAGAAGGTAAATGCAAGGTAAGAGATAGGAAAGGGGAGAAAATAATTCAAGAGTAGACTTGTCAAAAAAACATAAAATAAACCCCAATGACCCTGATGAATAAGAAGAGGATAAATAATTAATATTTTTTAGACCACAATAAATAAATTATACAATATCCCAAACATACTAAGGACTTTAGGGGGTGAGTCCCAACCTCATTAGGGAAAGGTGTTAACCTTTTGTAACCAATTAAAGGAGTTATAAAAGTGGCATAAATTTTTGGTATCTAGTACAATAAATAGTGACTATAATCATTTGAATATAATGACCACCCCATGAATCTTGTGGGCCTTAAATTATGTGATTTATGGGTAAGTGCATAGAGTTCAATTTTTTGGACATTTTCCATAATGGGATCAAATTATTAAATAACATGATCATATTTTTTACTTAACATGATCACGTTATTTAAACTATGGCTTGATAATTAGTAGTCCAAAACATTATTGCATTATTTAAATTATGGCTCATCAATTAATGAGTCATAATGCAATCACATTAATAGATAATGCAATCATGTTATTATAAAAACAATAACATGATCACATTCCTATTGTTTTTAACATAAAAACATGTGAACATGTACATGGATTGAATATTTATTAATAAACACTATGATCGTATTATTTTAAAATCAATAACATGATCATGTTCTTATTATTTTGCACATAAAAGCATGTGGACATGCACACAAAGCCAATCTTGGCTAGAAGCTTATATTTACTACTCTAAATATAACAATATAAATTTAAACTTATATGGAAATAAATGTAACAATATAAATGTAAACTTATACTTTAAATTTATTTTAGTAAATATAATAAATTAGGGTCACTCTAAATTTGATAGAGATGGTCTCATAGCTACATGCCTTACAATTTAGAAAATAATTTTCAAAATCTTATCTGGTCATCACTTAGGAATTTTTAGGGTTTAAGTGTTAAACCTAAGGATTTTTGGACATAAATTTGTAATTAATGTCCATTTTTGGTAAACATATAGTCATTTTTAAGTTTTTGTGCTTTAAAAATTAATTCATGGAATTTATAGGAATCCTAGGTTTGTTAAAATTGAATTTTTCAAACCACTCACTTTGAAATTGATGAAAAGTGGTGTGATTGAGGTAGTGTAGGTCACGTTGATTACCTACACACATAAAATAACCAATTTGTGTTAATTTCACTTTTTCATCATCCCTCTTTTATACACATAATATTTTCCAACTTTAACAATTATTGATGCTTTCTATCTTGCAAAAACCCATTGAGTCTCAATATTTTTGAGTGTATTCCCTAAGGGGTACACTATAAAAGGGGAAAATAGACCATTGGTATTTTATAGGATTATTATCCTTTATTTCCACTTATTACCAATTCAACTAGATGCTAAAAACATTCTCCTAAGCCTAGTCTCCTCTTTTTCATACTCTTCCAGTCATTTTCCACCCTCATTAGGCTTTTTCTAACCTAAAACATATTTGGATAGTTTACATAACTAGGTTGAATGGGTCAACCTTGTACTCTTGTTGGAAAAATATATTTAGGGTCTAGGTTAGCTCTTGGGTGACCTATCCCATGTCCTAATAAGTTTTTGTCAATAATGATACTAGGTTGACTAGGATGACCCTATCAGCGAAAACTTTTGAAATGGTTTGTGGTTAAATTTGCCTATATAAACACATCTATTTCACCATTATTAGATATACATCAAGATTTATTATTCATTTGTACTTCTTTACAATATACTCTTCCACCATTCTACTTAATGATTCTTAGCTTAGGGTTTCTACCTAGAGAAGAATCTATTATTGCGGAGAAGTCTTGGATGCTTTGGCCTTTCTTAGTGATCCTTACAAACCAAAAATACCTATTACAAAAAATCTTTGGCTAAGGGAGATATTGAGTCTTTATGGGTTCATATTCTAGGTAAGTATCTCTAACTTTGCTCCTCTCTTTAGTAGATATAAGTAGCATAAGTAATGGCTTTTGAATAATATTACTCTTCTTCTCCATGAAGTAAGATTCTACCTATACATAGCTTAATTAGGATTCACTTATGCATGTCTAATTTTATGTCTACTAACCCCCCCACTTTGTACCATAAGCTTTGATGAGAAATAGATTATAATTATTTACTTTACTTGCTATTAGTATAGTGAATATGAAAACATAGGACTTAGCTAGGGTTATTGCATAGTTTTGCTTGATTGGAGGCTTTAGAACCCTCCCTAGTGATCTTAGTGTGGTAAGATATCCCCTAATTAGGTATATTATATTTTTATTAGTCATGTTCCCTATAATATAATGTATCCCTAAATGGAATTGTAAGTAGGATCTATCTTCTTCGAGCTAGGATTGATTTATAAATATGATGCATTTTTTATTGCATAAATTCTAGTGAACCTAATGTGAATCTAACCCTTTCAGTTTTTCTTTCACACTTTTCATTTTTATCATTTTATTTATTTTTTATATTTGTGATATTAGGTTGACTAGGTTGATATATTTTCTAACTTTTGTGCATAGGTTTAACACACAATCACAAAAAAATGACTCTATTATTTTTATGTAAGTATTCATCAGATATAGGTCATTAGATTGAACAAGTTGACACAATACTCTTATTCACTTCCAAGAAATAGAATATGTCAAATAGGTTGACTTAGTCTCTTATTCAGCTCTAAAATAATAAACTAGGTCATTCAATTTGACTTAGTATCATAGCCATCATCCAAATAAAAAACTAGGTTAACCAGGTTAGTATAGTCATCTTAAATAGGCTTTAACAAATAAGGAATTATAAAACTAGGTTGACCCAACCAACATAATTGGTATAAATTAAAATAAACATTCAAAACACTTCAACAAAAATTTCATAGTCCTCAACATCTTCCAACCCACCAAGATTCCTTTATTTCTCTCTCTTTTAATTTAGTTTTTATTTATAGTTTTATTTTGAAATTTACAATCTTTAAAACTATAATCATACAATAAACTAGGTTAATCTGGTTGACCTAGTTCTATATTCTATCTTTTATCTAAAAGACTAGGTTGACCTATTCAACTTAGTTCTTAAGGAACCTTGCTTCTCTAGTATAGTAGGAACCCTATCGACTCTATTCTTCAATTTTTGCATACACTATCATCTGAACTAACTCTGTACTATAATTAAATTAGAGATTAACAATTATATGCTAGTAATTAATTCACATTTTCACTTTCAGTTGTTTGCATGCTTAGAGTAAATCACATAGTCTAATTAGGTGGTTTCTCAATATATTGTTTAGTTACACTATTTTTCTCTTTCTTGCACACATTACCAAATCATATAATTTCAAAATACATTTAAAAATTTATCTACCCAAGGCCTACCTACTTGTATTTTATCACCAAGGGGGAATATAAATTGGTTTTCTAGCCAAGTACAAACATGTGGTTAATGGTATATATTGGAAAAACACTTGACACCCTTATCATTGTGGAATTATGAAGTGAGGGGGTATGACCCAATACCAAGCCAATAACATTGCCAACATATATCCCTTTTATCCTAAACATCCTAAAACCATTTAGAGACTACTTTCAACCAACTTCCCTATCACACTTAAAATAACACTTTATAATAATAACAATATTTAGGTTGATCACTTAGTTAGCATTTGGTTTTTAGTTGATTGCTTGCTCTCTACTCATTGTATGTTGTATTGTAACAATTGACATTGGATAGTTTTGGTGCAAGGTTTTGTGCTATGTACCCCAATTGGATCATTCTTTTTGATCCAATTGTTTGTGTGTTTTCTTCCATTTTTTTTTCCAAAATACATTGGACAATCTTTCCTATTTTTAGTATACTATCATTCTACTCGACACAATCTCTTATAAACTATTTTTATTCTTGCCTACAATCCTAAGTTAATCTGATCAACTTTGTATCCATTTTGATGAGTTAAGTTATAGTACTAAGTTGACCTAGTCAACCTTATATCCTTATTAGTCTATGTTTTTCCTAGTTTATAGTACTAGGTCAACCTAGTTGACTCTATACTCTTATTATTATCCTATCTATTTGGCTTAGTTTTTTGTTTCTTTTTTATTTATCATTCTATTCATTTCCTTAAATAATAATGAAGTCCCATATTATAATATTCTTGGATAATCTAAATCCATTTAGACACTATATGGAATATGCATTTCTCCCTCTCTTTTCCTCCCAAAAAAACCCTCACTCTTGGAGCATCTCTTCCCTTCCTTCATCTATGGATTATAACATGGTTCAAATCATACCTCAAGATGAAGTAGGTGGATCCACTCCTTTTTATACCTATTAAGACAATTCTCATTTTCAAACTTTTCGACATAATGTGGGAGTAATTGACACAAGTATATCTAACAATCCCATTGGTAATCCACCTTACAATAACCCTCCCCCTAATACCAATTTGGGGAGTTCTCCTACAAAAACCAACCCACCAATTTATTTGACTCAACTTCTAGCACAAGTCATACAACAAATGAATATAATTAAAACTTCCAACACCTTTAAAATGATGTAATTACAACATCATTTAACCAATATGGCCAATCAACCTATGACTTTCAATCCTCAAGCCAATCCAAATTTTATTCCCCCACCTCTTAGATATTCATCAAGAAATGTTATTCCTCAACCTATTAGAAATAATAAAATGATTAAAAATATCCAAAATGAACCTTTAGCTCTTTTCATCATGTTGATTTATATTATAAATATATCTCTAACTATCAAGTATAATGGGACTAAAGAGCCTGCATCCTTTCTCAAAGCCTTTGGTAATATTTATACAGAGTGGATCCAAACTAATACTTTCACCACAACTAAAACATTATTTAAAACCTTCACTGGTAATATATTGTAATGGTACAACCAACTTCACAAACATTACATTTGGAAATTTGAGGATTTAGTCAATCCTTTAGTCAAAGAGTTTCAACATAATGATCTTCTCAAAAATGGTCTTAGTCATTTCATCAATGCTAAACAATCTCACATTGAACTAGCTCATGATTTTATCAAATGATGGAAATCTCTAGCTCATAAAGATGACCATAACATGACTAATGACAATTTATTTAAACCTTTTATAACTAATTTAATTCCTTCTCTTTAATATAAGGTTCTCAATTTTGATCCTCAAACACTTAATAAAGCCCTTGACCAAGCTAAACATCAAGACTTCCTCATGAAGCAATTCGAACCTAATCCCAAATTCCTTATAATATATTTTTAAACTTATACTAATTCCATCACTAAAAATACTCCTCAAACCAATTCAAGAGTTGTTAAAGCTGAAAATCCCTCATCTTCTCACACACCAATCACTTTTCAATAAATTAAATGATTATTACCACCCTATAAACCCTTTACCTATCCTAATAATCCATCTAAATGGTATGACCCTAATCAATTTTTTTAGTTCCATGTTGATATTGGTCACTATTTTCAATCAAACTTGCACCCTTGTGAAGGTAGTTTTAGGCCTTCATAGTTTACTGAAACATGGAAATAATCTTAGGCTATGGGTGGCCTAATCCATTTATTGAATCTCTATAGTTTAAGGGCTAGCCCCCTTTGGTGTATCGATTAGGATCTCTACTCTACACTACAAATTACTAGGGAAAAGGGAAGAGGGAAAATGTAAGAAATAAAATCAAAGGAAAATCCTATCTAATGATAGTGATACACCTATATTTTGGTTCATCCACTCAATTTGAGCTTTTAAAAACACTGATTAGACAAGAAAAAGATTGAACTTTCAACTCCAATTGACTCCTATGCATCATTATTTCATGAAAAGGTTTTATCTGGTAATCAAAGCTTAAGGAAAATGATGGAATAGGGCTAATTCAAGGCATTATCAAGCCACTTACATCCATTTTAACTTTAGTCAAAATAAATCAAACATAGAACATGACCTGCATAATCTAACCAACTAGTAATTAGGCAAGAATCATGACTTGACAAGGAAGAAAATTCTATCACATATGCAAATCATTGACATAAATATAGTATACCAACATCTTGAAATATGAAATTAGTCCTTCTATTTATCTGAAAAGGTTACAAAACTTGATCTATACAGAGTCTAGTCTTATAAAGAGGGATACTTTTAAATGGCTGAAAAGCCAACTTATATAGTAAAAAACATGCAAAAGCCAAGAGATTGGCATTGAAAATAGGAGAGGAGATCAAATCCCACATCATAAAAGTCCAACTTGAGATATCAAAAGATAACACATCCTTCAAATAATATCCTTTTATCTTATGTCTTGCATGAACAATATCTTTGGCATTAGAAAAAGATGGTGGGCCCATCTTGAGCTAATATGCTCCATGCATGGAAAGCTATGCCAAATCTTTATAGAGAAACTCCACTTGATACATTTAGAAGTTGGCTTGAAACAAAAGAAAGTCCTTTGCATGGAAATCAAGGAAGTTGGGTTAAAATAAAATAATGTCCTTATTTGCATGGAAATCAAGGAAGATGCATGATAAGCCTTGTCTAGTCGACTCCAAGTAACTCCATCCTGCATGAGAACATTCTATGTCAATCCTTAAGTGAATAACTACAGTTTGAATAAGATGGAAGCATTGAAAACCTTCAATTAATAATATAAATTAGAATAAATGTGATACTTTGACAAAATTCAACTCAAACTCAAGACCAATCAACTCCAAATGGCCTCTACTTGCATGAAAAGGGGCTTCAAAAATTGAAACATGCATACAATTCCATGTTAAGATTATCTATAAAATATTGAAACTCCATGTTAGCTCCTTGTAATTCCTCAACCTTTTGATCTTGGGCTCTTTAATTCTACATATATTCCTTCAAGATATTGTTTGTAGCTTATTTGCTTCAATATTTTTCTTATGGATTTTTCCTTCAGACAATTCTCTTTGGCCACTTTCCCAAAATAATTGTTTTGACATTTTCTCCCATGGACACTTCATTCAAAGTTTTTGTCCATGGATTATTTATTTAGGCTTTTTCTTATGGACTTTTCCTTTGGACAATTTGTATAAAGGAATTCATGTCTTTAGAATTTTTGAAAATCACTTTCTCACAGACAATTTGTCTGAAGGAATTCATGTCTTCAAAATTTTTGTTTATCACTTTCCCACAAATAATTTGTCTGAAGGAATTCATTTCTTCCAAATTTTTATTTATCACTTTCTTGTAGACAATTTGTCCAAAGGAATGCATGTCTTCAAATTTTTTAAAAATTTCCCTTTAGACTTTATGAAAATGCTCCTTAGCTTTATGAAAATTCCCTTTGGGCTTTATGAAAATTCCTTATCAGTAAAAATTGAAATTGACCCTTCAAAAAAATTGAAAAGGACCCTTCAAAAAAATTGCAAATTCCCCTTGGTTTTGAAAAGAACCCTTTAGAGCTTTTCCTTTAGACAAAATGTTCAAATAAATTCTAACATTTTGGTGAATAAGAGTCCCAAAATAAAAATAAACTTGTAATTTTGCTTCATTGGGTTTTCTTCTTCTTCTTCTTCTTACTTCAAGCTTCTTTAAAAACTTGCTCCTTTCACTGCTCTCATCAACATCAATACTTTCCTACAAAGAACAAGACAAGTGAAAGAAAAGACCCTAAATCACCTAAAAAACCTTAATACGTATGAACCATGGATTATTCAAGGACTTTTAAGGACCAATTAATGACTCACAAGATAAAATTGCATGGTATGCAAAGTTTTGAATGATAAGGGTGGCAATTTTGACCTGTGGGGTCAAAATTGTCAACATTTTGGTGACTCCACTAGGAAGCATGCATATTATGATTGAGAATTAGACCATTTACATGAATCTTAAACTTAAAAAATAATGACAAATCTAATCCATGATTACAAGTACAACTTTTGACTTGAAATAAGACAACTCCATCCTTCAAAACAAGAAGGGAAACACACAAAGTAAGGAAAACTAATTAAAAAAAGCAAATGTGCAAATAAAGCACTTATTTGGAATAAAAAATAACTAAACTAATGTGATTAAACATCACTTAGAGGAAAATAAAAAAATAAGGAAACTATCTCTTCAGTAGCAATGTTTTAGATGTATTCCATTGACTAGGATTGGAAGCTCTTCACCATCCATCTTTGCAAGTTTGAAGGCATTGTGGGATTTTTAGCTAGAGATTATGTATGGGCCAATCCAAAGGGAATACAACTTTGTGTGCCTTCCTGGTTTATCTCTATCTTCATCCCACTTGAAGACCAAATATTCCTCTTTGAAACTTCATGAAAAATCTTCTTTGTCAAAATCTCTCTTCACTTGTGCTTGGTGAATTTCCATGGACAACATGGAATAATTTATTATCTCTTCCAACTCCAAAATCTTAGCATACCTAATCTCCATAGGCTCATTTTACAATAACTCAAGTTGATACATTAGTTTTAAAGTAGAAAAATTAGAGAAATGGGTAACCTTGCTTCCTTATCATTTACTAGCTTGTATGGAGAGTTGGCTATTGATATTTTTTAGGTGATCCTATCAACCCATAGAGATAACTTCAACTTGAGATGCCATGACATTTTATTTTCTTCAATATTCCTCCTTATGATCTTTAATATGTTCTTATTCATAGATTCAACAAAGCCATTTCATTATGGATAATAGTTTGATGAAATGTTAAAATAAGTTCTATGTTAAACAACCCATTGGCTGATCCTAGTTCCCACAAAAGGCATTTTATTATTAAAAATAATATTTGAAGTAACTCCAAATCTAGTAAGCAAACCTTCATATAAATTTATAACATTGGTTTCATTTGCTTCTTTCAATGTCATTGTTTCTATCCAATGTGTGAAGTAATATATAGAAGTTAGAATACATTTATGTCCTAAACTTGAAGGAAGATTTATGAGACTAATAAAGTATAATCCCCATTGGAAAAAAGGCTGATCCACTAAAATTGGTTGAAGAGGTAAGGCCGTAAGTTTCACTTTTCCTACAAACATAACACACTATTTATACTTCTTAACCCATGCATGACAATCACCAAATATACTAGGACAATAATACCCACCTCTCATGATATTAAGAGTTGTAGTTCTTGTGGAAAAATTTCCTCCACCATGTCCATCATGTAATTATTCAAGCAATATCTAAGTTTGGCTTGGCTCTATACTTCTTAGAAACATGCCATTGATATCTTTCTTTAACAAAACACCATCAATAAGTAAAAATGGAATTGATTGTAACCTAAAATATTTTATTTTTGAAGCACTTAGTTGAGAGGGATAAATACCATATTGGAGATAGCTTACAAAGTCATGAAACTAGATAAAAGGTGAGGTATGACCAGTTATAATATCTTCATCATTTGACACCAAAACAACCTCATTAGTCTCTTGCAAGTCTTGAGATATATGCTCACAAAGTCCTTTGCCTCTAATCAGCTTTGTGACCTTAATTTCCACATCATACGCTATTACCTTGGTTATCCAACCAGCCCTCTTCTCATTTATATCTTTATTTAGAAGGAACTCCTTGATGCTTAGCTGGGAAACCATTAGGTACATCTTATTGTTAGAAAACAAATATCTAAACTTTTAAAGATACATTATAATTGAAAGCGCATGTTTTTCAACAAAAGAGTACCTTGTTTCATACTCTTCCAAGCCTTGAATAAAGAAGGATATTGGATACTCCAAAGCCTCATGATTTTGTTGCATAAGAATGCCTAAAATGGTGTCCATGTTAGCATATATATACAAAATGAAATATTGTGTGACATCTAAATTTATAAGTGTGGGAACACTAGCTATGGCCTTTTTAACATCTCTAGAAATTTTTACTCCTTCTTTGGACTAGTTGAACCTCTGATTCTTCTTTAGCATGGTTTTAAGTGGCTTAGTTAAAATGGTAAAATCTGAAATATATCTCTTTATGAAGTTGATTTTCCCAAAGAATATTTGCATAGCCTTTTTGTGCTTAGGTAAGGAGAGTACAATAATGGAGTCTACCCTTTTAGAATATATGCTTAAACCATATTTTGAAACCACATGTCCAAAGAACTTACCTTCATGAACTGAGAAGACACACTTTTTGTGATTTAGAGATACCCCAAATTGCATACACCTTTCAAACACTTGTTTGAGATGAACCATGTGATCACTTTCACTCTTTGAAAACACTATTATATCATCCAAGTAAAAAAGTACAAACTTGTTAAGAAGGCCTTAAAATGTCATATCCATGGCTCTATAAAATTTTACTCTAGCATTAGATAAATTGAATGGCATATTTATGTATGCAAATGTTGCCCACTTAGTTTTGAAGGTTGTCTAAAATTTGTCCTCTTCTTTGAACAAAATATGATTGTAGCCACTATATCCATCCAACAAAGAAAACCTCTTTAAACTTGTAACCGATTGTAAAATTTATTACATTGATGGAAATGGATAGTGATATTTAGGTGAAGCCCTATTCAAATCATGGAAATTGACACACAATATAATTTCATCATTCTTCTTCCATATCAAAACATGATTTACTACCCATGTTTAGTGATTGATTGGAAATATAACAACTAACTCTATGAGCTTGTGAAGCTGAACTCTCATCAAAGGCTCAAGCTTAGGATTAATGGGCCTTTATCTTTATTTGGTTGGTTTAGTTTCAGCCTCTAACTCAATGGGGTGTTGAGATAAAATTGGGTCAAATACCTTGAGATCATTATATTTAAAAGAAATAAATCAAAAAAACGTGTTCATAACTCAATGAAATCTTCTTTTTGTGAAGGAGTGAATACCTTACCCAACTTCAAATTCTTACTAGCTATAATCTCTACATTGGCATAGTGCTCTTATTTTGTTGACAAGGATGACTTATCCTTACTTAAATCATCATAATAATTGAAAATGTTCTCAAGTGTGACTAAACCCTTGGGAAACTTATTTGTTTTTAGTTTCACAACCTGATCACCATACTGCTATAAATACTTTGATTGGTTTCTTGAAAAAAACTCAGCCTACTCTTGCAAGAATCTCATAATTTGATTTTCATCTTCGAACACTTGTCAATTATCATGATTATATAGAATATAATGCCTTAAGAAAACATTTAAATGTGATTTATTTTTTTCAATTTTTATATCAACTGGGATACTAAACTATGCCCCAATGGCAACCAACCTATCTGTGTGTTTATTCCCACCTCTTAGTATTACCTGAATGTTGAAATCTTGAAAATATTCAAGTAAGTCCCACATTATATGATTTTAAGATTTAAGAACCAAATTTTTACATGAATTTTAACCTCTTACTTGGTGAAATATAGGTTAACTATCACCAAAAAATTTCAAGGTGTTGACTTTCATCTTCCTAACCCATTGCAAACCATAAGCTAGTGCCTCATACTCTGTAACATTATTTGAACAACCAAATTGAAAATTAATAGAAGATAAATAACTTTTAATTTTTGTTGAAACCAACATAATTATAGACTTGGTACCATGTTTATTCCTTGATTCATCAAAGTATAATTGCCACAAACCTTCACTAGATTCATCATCCTTAACCATAGCTGAAATTGTTACATCATTCTCATGAAGGTAATACACACCAAGTATTTATTATTCAATTATATTATAAGGATCATGATCATGAAAATTAGAATCCTAATCATCAAGAAAAAAATATATAACTCCATCTAAAGGTGATCCATTTTCTACTCCACTAGTTTCTAGTACATCATTTGAGATAATACAGTTAGTATTCACAATACTTGGCATTTATGGCTCGTTATGGAAACATGAAATAGGTTAAAAATGAATAATTAAATTTACCATGCCTAGTTATAAACATCAAATAAGTATAATTAGATAATAAATATCCCCAAATCTTTGAGGTGAAGTCCCTTGAAAGGCACATAGTAAAGTAAGGAGGCAAGTCTACCACAACATCCTATTGAATAGTAACATTGGGACAAGAATTTAATGTCAATTTCAGATATTTTATGATTAATAACATATTTTTTAGTGACCCATACAATTTTAATACCCCCTTATTTTTTGGCTCATAAACAAGGCTGAGCTTGTCTATAATCTGTTTAGGCATGACTGTATTACTAGCTCCACTATCCACCATACAGTTATGAACCAGAGTATCAACCACTATCAAAGAAAGGTATAAAGGAGGAATTTTATTTTATTTTACCTTAATTTTTCCACCTTTAACATATGAATTACTTGATGTACTTGTTGTTTATTTTTTTGATCCAAGTCAGTTAAGATAACAACTTCTTTCTCAACTAGTTTTGGAGACAATTTGAGAGCTGAAAGCTCTTGTATAAGAATCTATTTTATCCTATAATAGAAAGAGAATAACACATGATAATTATGATATTATAATTCTTCATCTGATCCACTATACTAAAATGAGATCCACCAACCATTGGTTACACTTTTTTAAACACTAGCTGCTCATGAATTGGTGGTATTAGATGAACTTTACTAACCTCTATATTCTAATTTTTTTGAGTTATAGGGGAAAAAAGTTGTTATTTTGTACTATTAGAAACAACATTAGGAGTAATTTAATCATTTTTCACCTCTTAAGCCTCATCAATGACTCTTATTTTAGCTCTAGTTATAGCTGCAACTTGACCACTTGTATTTCTAGTTTCAACACCCTGAGTAAAAGCAACATGATCATCCACTTGCAAATTTACATTAATGGAATTAGGATACCCTTGAATTGGTTAAGTCTCTATTTGTGATGCAAAAATTTTATATTGGTAGTGACCTCCCTAAAAATAAAAATCTTCTTGTGTCATTTGTGGCATAATGATTTTTTGTGATACCAAGGCTTGGTTTTAGCATCATTGAGATTTGAGGACTTCCAACCTAAATCCTACATCAAGATATTTTGAGGTGGGATGGGAACAATGGAATTTGAAGTGGAAATAGAATTATGATCAAAGGAAACATATGGCTTAGCTGGAGTTATAGATCCTTGTGTGTGGTAAGGTGGTTTATTCTCTCTAAAACCCTAATAAGGAGGCCTTTGATCTTTAAAGGGATAATAGGTGGTCTAATTTTTTTTATTGATAGGGCTTATTAGCCTAACATTATTGTCTCTTAATTTTCACTATTTGATATTATAATAATCCTTTCAACTCTCCTATCTCACTAGCTTGACTAGTAGGGGCTATAATTTGAGCTTGAGGTGATGGAATATGAGATAAGGATGGAATTTAAGGATCTTGAGGAACTTGAGGGGCTGGTATAAAATTCAATTTTGGGAATATAGGAATTAGAGGCCTTGGAGAAAGCTTACTAGCTTGTATCAAGCTATTATCTACCCTTATTACAACTTCATAAGCATCTAGTAAGGTAGTACCACCCATTGACTATATCATCACACTAATGTCAAAGTTAAGGGCTTTCAAATAGTACAAGAATGTATATTCATGGGATGGACTACTCAAAATAGGTATCCTAGTCCATGTATTTTAGAATTTAAGTTTCAAATTAGACATAAACTCATGAATAGCTCTATTTATGGTAGTTAACTATTTAACCAAAGAGAGGTGATCAGATTTATCTTCAAATTACTTGACTAAGGTTACACCCAATTCATCCTAGGTAGAAATGGATTTTAGTGGTAGGTTTCTATACCATTGTAATGATTTTACTTTGAAGGAAGTATCAAGCAATCTAATAGCAACATTATCCTCAATAACATTATGGATTGAACAAAGATTAGCTACATCTTGGATATGCTTAATAAGGGTTGTTTGATTTTCTCTTGAGAAGAATGGGATGATCTTAAGGGTAGACATTGGAATTTCATAAAATTGGGATAGATTCAGTGGACTACCTCTATTGAATGGAAAAAACACCTGGTTCCTGATAACCATTTGGATAGTGGGGGTTGTAGTGATTAGAATAGTAGGATAATCAAGAGACAAATATTGTTTTTGAGGATATGGGTTTGTCCTAATAAACTATAATATTTTGTATGATGTAGAAGATAACTAAATTTATTTAAAAGTAATACCTTTCATAGCTAAACTTATAGTAACCTTTAGCATGAAATAATTGCTTGAATGATGCTATGAAATCTAGAACCTAAAGAATCTTTAGCTTGTGATGAAGATAGATATTCTCCTCTACTACAAATGTTTCTCCTCAACTCCAAATTTCAGATATGCCAAGGAATAAGTATCTCACTGAGTGTGCCAAAAACTATTGTCAATCAGACTCGCACCCTTATGAAGGTAGTTTCAATCCTTCATAGACTGCTAAAACATGGAAATAATCCTAGGCTATAGGTGGCCTAATTAGTAGATTGAATCTCTAGATTCTAAGGACTAGTTCCCTTTAGTGTATCAATTAGGATCTCTAATATATGCTACAAACTATTAGGGAAAAGAGAAGAGGGAAAAGGTAAGAAATAAAATTGAAGAAAAATCCTATCTAATGATGGTGATACACATATATTTTGGTTCATTCACTCAATTTTAACTTCTAAAAACACTAATTAGACAAGAAAAAGACTAAAATTTCAACTCTAATTGAATAATATGCATAAGTATTTCATTAAAAGATTTTATCTGGTGATCAAAGATTGAGAGAAATGATGGAATAGGCTTAATTCAAGGCACTAAATAGCCACTTGCATCCACTATAACTTCAGCCAAAAGACATCAAACATAGAACATGACTTACATAATCTGACCAACTAGTAATTAGGTAAGAATTAGGACTTGACAAGAAAATTCTATCACATATGCAAATCATTGACATAAATACACTATACTAACATCCTAGAATATGAAAACAATCCTTATATTTATCTAAAAAGGTTACAAAACTCTATCTTTATAGATTATGATCTTATGAAGACAGGGATATGTTTAAATGGCTGAAAAACCAACTTATATAGTTAAAAAACATATAAAAGCCAAGAGATTGGCATTGAAAATAGGAGAGGATATCAACTCTCACATCACACAAGTCCAACTTGAGCTATCAAAAGATAACACAACCTTAAAATAATATCCTTTTTTCATAAGTATTTCATGAAAAAGATCTTTGGCATTGGAAAATGATGGTGGGCCCAACTTGGACTAATCTACTCCATGCATGGAAAGTTATGCCAATCTTCAAAGGGAAACTCCACTTGATACATTTGGAAATTGGATTGAAACAAAATAAATTCATTATTTACATGGAAATCAAGGAAGTTGGGTTCCTTATTCGCATGGAAATAAAGGAAGATGCATGATAAGCCTTGTCTAGTAAACTCTAGGTAACTCCATCCTGCATGAGAAGATGCTATGCTAATCCTTAGGTGAAGAAATGGAGTTTGAACAAGTTGATAGTGTTGAAAACCTTCAATTAAAAAGATAAATTAGAATAGATGTGACACTTTGACAAAAGCCAACTCAAACTCAAGACCAATCAACTCCGAAGGGGCTCTACTTACATGAAAAGGGGCTTCAAAAATTGAAACATGCATGAAATTCGATGTTAAGATCAGATATGTAGCATTGAAACTCTATGTTAGTTCCTTGTAATTCTTTAGCCTTTTTCTCTTAGGCTCTTCACTTCTACATGTATTCCTTTAGGATATTGTCCATAGCTTATTTGTTTTGGGATTTTGATTATGGAATTTTCCTTTGAATAATTCTCTTTGGCCACTTTCTTGAAAGAATTATTTTAGCATTTTCTCCATGGACACTTCATTCAGACTTTTTTTCCATAGCTTATTTATGCAGGATTTTGCTTATGGAATTTTCATTAGGATAATTTGAATAAAGGAATTCATGTTTTCAATATTTTTTAAAATCACTTTCCCATAGATAATTTGTCTTAAGGAATTCATGTCTTTGGACTTTTTTTTTATCACTTTCCCATAGACAATTTGTCCAAAGGAATTCATGTCTTCATACTTTTTGTTCATCACTTTCCCATAGAAAATTTGTCTAAAGGAATTCATGTCTTTAGAATTATTGAAAATTTCCCTTTGAACTTGATGAAAATGCTCCTCAGCTTTATGAAAATTCCCTTCGGGCTTTATGAAAATGCCCTGTCAAAAAAATTGAAAAGGATCCTTCAGAATTCTTGAAATAGACTGTCAAAAAAATTGAAATGGACCCTTTAGAAAAATTGAAATTGACCCTTTGTGAAAATTGAAAAGGACCCTTCAGAATTCTTGAAAATTATCTTTTCCTTTGAAAATACCCTTCATAATTCTTTAAATGGACTGTCAGAAAAATTGAAAAGGACCCTTCATAAAAATTGAAAAGTGCCCTTGCTTTTGAAAAGGACCCTTTAAAGATTTTCCTTTAGACAAAATGTATAAATAAATTCTAACATTTTGGTGAAGAAGAGTCCTGAAATAAAAATAAACTTGTACTTTTTCTTGATCAGGTTTTCTTCTTCTTCTTCTTCTTCTTCTTCTTCTTCTTGTTCTTCTTGTTCTTCTTCTTCTTGCTTCGGGATTCTTTAAAAACTTACTCCTTTCACTACTCTAATCAACATCAATACTTTCCTAAAAATAACAAGAAAAGTGAAATAAGAGACCCTAAATCACATAAAAAACATTAATACCTATTAACCATGGATTCTTCAAGGAATTTTAAGGACCAATTGCTGACTCACAAGACAAAATGGCATGGTATGAATTTTTTTAAATGATAAGGGTGGAAATTTTGATCTATGGGGTCAAAATTGTCAACATTCACTCCCATGAAACTTGTAAATGGATTAATAATTTTTTTATCTCCTACATGATTGATTATTACTTCAACCACAAAGCTATGATCAAACTTTGTCTTCAAGATTAGAATACTGCTTCTCAAAAATGATAAGCTTCTAAAGCTTCTTATTCTAATAACATAATTTTTTATCCATAACTAATAATAAAAAAACTACCAATAATATTTGTGCTATTGATTTTGACTATGACCAATATTAAAATAATTTTGAATATGTTAACATAGGTAAGGTCAATTATCATTGTAAACTAGATCACAAAGATCTTGTCACAAAACATAAGAAACCATCTTTAGAAGAACAAATTTTCAAATATAATACAATCCTAATTTAGCATTGGAATCTTATGAGGAACCACCTACTTATTTCAAACCCCTAATAAATTTAATTCTTTCAACATCTACCTTACCTTCCAAAACTTACACTAGTTTTTCTTTTAAATCCCATTGGAACTTTCTTAAAGAACTTAATTATATACCTTGCAAGATTCTAATTATGGATTTAGTTCATACCTACCATTATCATTGCAAGTTCCTTATGTAAAAATTAAAATAAATTGAAGATCCATTTTTTATAGATGAAGAAACACCCTCTATTGAGCCTCAACCTACCAATGTGCATACCATTGAAACTATTTATCCTTCTTCTAAACCTTCTATTGAATTTCTTGAAGAGGAAATTATTAATGATGAGATATTTTTTTAAATTGATGTTCCACCACTATTCATTAAATTAGACGTTAATACTACCCCTATCTGTAAAATTTTAATTGATGAAGGGTCTAGTATTAATGTGACATCTTTGTGGCTTATCCAAAAACTTGTATATAATAAGGATCATCTGAAGCAAACCCACCTTACCTATTGTGGATTTGATATAACTAATAAAAAACCACTTGGTCGTGTTTGGCTTCCCCTAACAATAGGACCTAAGATTTTTTGAACTAAAATTATGGTCCTTGATTTGCCCCTATCTTATAACATACTCCTAAGTTGCCCTTGGACTCATAGAATTAGGGTCATCACTTCTTCTGGTAGGCAATGAATTAAATTACTTCCTAATGACAAATAATATAATCATGAGGCTGATCCTAACCCTTGGAGTATTCAACTCCCTAATCCAAAATCTCAATATTACATCCCTACCATTCCTACCATAAATAGTGCTCCCTTACCTGAGTTCATCAAAGTCAATCACAACTTACAATTCACTCTTGTTGATTCAGATGATGATGAACCTAATGACTTGAAACATACTTGTAACACTACTAAGATACCTCCCATCTTCCTCATTTATTATCTTGTGACCACACTATTCCTCTCATTGATGATATCATCAATTTTACCCTCCATGCAATGCTCATGACCCTTATTTACTAGAAGATGCCTTCACCTGTAATGACTATGGAATGGCCAAATTATACCAAGACCCTCTAATAATGTCTCCACAAAAGTTTAGTAACCTTATAATTTCACCTTTTGAAACTCCCCTTGAATCTCAAGCATGTACTATTTCTCCAACCTATGATGATAACTACATCATGGCCCAAAATCAATCTCAAAACTTGGATGTTCAACATTATCAAAAAACTTTAGCTTAAATACATGATTTCAACTAGGATGTTCACACCATTTATATGGATCATGAATTGGATCCTAAAGGTCATGTACCTCTTATTAATTCTCCACTTCTTGATACTCCTTGGGTGGTAGAATAAATCATACCTTTTGAACCTCTATAGATTTTTGCATCTTCCCTACCATGTATAGATCCCATCATTACATCTGATTATTCCCCTACCAAATAAAATAACAACACACCGGTCCCTTTTGATCCATTTCCTCCTCATACTACCGATATTACACTAGATGCCAAGGACACAGATGTCTATTAGATACACATTCTAAATATGATATCCATGGTAATAAAATTATCAATCTCAAAGTAGATGTTGAATTTTATGGTCCTCTTCCCACTCTACATATTGATGAAGCTATTATTGAATTAATTCATGCATGAGAACCTCAAATTCCTTGATAACATCATAAACTTGGGAATTTTAGAACTAAATCCCCTTGTTTTAATAACTTCATCACTAGCATTGATTCTAAAGCTAATCCAATTTCTTCTTTACCTAATGCACCATACCACTTATAAGATGGAAATGTTATGTTTATTAAATAAACTACTCACATTGAATAGATACTCCATCATGTACTCTCCCAATTACAATTTCTCACAAACTTTCACCTACTGACATCATAACTTTAACTTATTTTTCAATATCATGAAATCTTTGCCTGGTCTTATGAGTACATGCTTGATATTAACCCTAGTATTATTGTGTATAATATCATCACTTATCTTGATTCCAATCATGTGCATCAAAAGCAACATAAATTTCCACCCAAATTTTCCACATTATGTCACAAAGAAATTATGAAACTTCTTGATTCTAAGTTTATCAAACTAGTGGACTACTCTGAATGGGTATTTAACATCATTCTTGTTTGAAAAAGAGTTACCATGGTCATTCACATTTTCATTGATTTTCATAATCTTAATCTTGATTTTCCCAAGGATAATTTATCTCTACCTTCAATAGATGTCATTATCAATTCCACAACTAGTTATGAAATTTTATCCCTTATGGATGGTTTCTAGGGTTATAACTAAATTCACATTGCCTAGAAGACCAACATAATACCACTTTCACCATGGAATGGGGAACCTATTTCTATGTTAAAATTCCCTTTAGACTAAAAAATGTTAGAGGTACTTATCAATAAGAAATGGCTCATATATTTCATGATATTATCCATAAAATTTTAGAAACCTATGTGGATGACCTTATTGCTAAGTCTAAATGTTACAAGACTCATCTTTATGATCTTGTTATCATCTTCAAATAGCTTCTTAAATATAAAGTTAGAATAAATACATATAAATATGTTTTTAGTGTCACATCTATAAAAATATTAGGATTCTTAGGCTCTCTCCATGACATTGATGTTTACCCTACCAAGATTAGGGTTATCATCAACATGCCCATCGGTCGATACATTCTAGAAATTCATACTTATCTTGATAAAATTGGGGCTATTAAACGATTCATCCATGAAATGGCTTATCATATCCACTCCATCAATTCTCTTCTTAAGAAAGGTGATCCTTTAGAATGGATGGATCCTTATAAAAAAAACATTTGATAATATGAAATAATCATTGCTTCACCCACCTACTCTTCATCCCCCTTCCAACAATTGACCTCTAATATTATACACTTCTTCCACACCCATATTAGTTGGGGTAATGATTTCAAAACAAGATGATATTGGAAGAGATTATGCCATATAATATATGAGTTGAGGCCTCATTGATTATGATAAATCTTACAAAAAATTCAAATGTGATTACCTCACCATATATTTTGTTGCTAAAAAACTTCAACATTATATGCTTTATCATACCAATTATGTTATCATTTATTACAATACCCTTCATATATTCTTACTCAAGGACTTTATTTATGGAGATATAAATGGAAAATGGATGGTCCTTCTCATGTAATTTGATCTCCACATCATTACTTCAAAAACTATCAAAGGGAAAATCATTATCGATCAACTTGCCATATCTCTTGTGCCTGCTACCAACCACTTTCAAGATAGTATTCCCAATGATAATATTATCTATATTGAAGGTCTAAATAAAGCCATATACCTTAATAATTACTTTCATAACTTCACTGTTAATCTTGAAGTAAGTAATCTTTATAAATCAACTATCTTCCCTGATACTACTAAACCAAAATTAGTCATCAAAGAACTTGAAATAAATGCTTATTTACACAAGGATACTTGGATCCTTCACTTTGATGGTGCTAACTAACTTCAAGGAGCTATGAAAGGTTGTATTATTACAATCCATCTTGGAAAAATCATCCCTTTATATTTTTTATTAACATTTGACATCATTAACAACATGGTTTAATATGAATCCTTAATCCTAGGCATGCGAGCTACTCTTGATTTAAATATTTAATACCTACATGATTTAGGTGATTCCAAAATCATTTTTTGTTAAGTTAATGGTGATTACCAATGAAAAAGTGAGAATATCATCTCTTATCATCAAATTGTAACCACTCTCACCAAATATTTCATCTCTTTCACTATCAAGCCTATCCCTCGAGATCAAAATTATATTGTTAATTCCCTTCAACATCTCTTTTTCATCTACACCAAGTCCTTTTTGATTCCACTTTTATTATCCAAATAAGAAAATCTTCATATTATATTCAACCATATGATTTACTAATATACCACATTGTGGCTATCACCATTTGATAAAGCCCATGGTACAAATACATCATTTAATTTCTAGAATACCAAACTTATCCTCCCAACCTAAACTCCCACAAAAAGACTCATATTCACAAACAAGATTTTAAATATGTATTTATATATAACATCTTATATTATCATAATACTGAAGGTAATTTTATCAAATGTGTTATGAAAGATGAGGTTTTTCCTCTCCTTGAACAAGTACATAGGGGAATTTATGGTGGCCACTGTAGCACACTTGAAACAACCTATAAATTCTTACATATGGGATAATTTTAGCCCACTCTTGAAAAGGATGCCATCAAATTTTCTAAAAAGTGTACCCATTACCAGCTTCATGATTATTTAATTCATTCACCTCAATTTGAGCTTCAAACTATAGAATCTCCCTGGCCATTCTCCATGTGGGGATTATATGTCATAGGTAAATTTATTTGATCACAAGATGGGCATGTATTTATAATCATAGCCACATAATATTTCATTAAGTGGGTTGAAGATATGGCCCTCATTAATGTCACTAGTAACACCATCTCAAAATTGATCCTTAATCAAATCATCTTCCACTTTGGTATCCCTCATACTATTATTTCAGACAATGGTGGTAATTTTCAAAATAAATATGTCAAATAGCTCTGTAAAAAATATAAAATCAATCACAAATTCTTCACACCCTATCATCCACAATGTAATGACACCTTCATTCTATCTTTCTCTTTGGTCCTATCACACTAGTATACACACTACCACTGGGGTAATGCCATTCTCTATAGTCTATTGTTCTGAATCAGTCCTTCCATAAAAAGTTGAGCTTCCCTCTCTTTACATATATTTTCATGGTATCATACCTAATGAATAATTATGTGAAGCTTGCCTTGATGCTCTCAATCTCCTTGATGAACACCATCTTTCTAATTTGTAACATAATTGCTAATATATGGCTGATATTGCTAAACTTCATAACAAACATGTTAAAGTTTTCACATTTAATGTTGGTGACCTTGTCCTTAAATTAGACTACACTCATGACAAAGAAGGTAAACATGCATAAAAATGGTGGGGGTCCCTATTTAGTCAATGATATTCTTGATCCAAGTACCTATCACCTTCAAAAAAATGAAGGCCATGTTTTCAAAGAGCCCAAAAGTGCGTAATTCCTTAAGAAGTATTTTGCCTAATCCTTCCTTTCTTTTCAATTTCTATATATATATATATATATATATATATATATATATATATATATATATAACACTTTTTTTAGGATACTTGCATGGGTATCACCCTCCATAATAGTTATCTCTTTTTATAAACCTTAATCCTTCCTTTTTGTCTTTTGATTTTCTATATTCTCATGAGTTTCATTGTAAAACCATGGATAAGACCCATTCTTCCTCATGATGTAATTTTATCCTCTTTGTTTTCTCATTTTTACCCAATTTTTGGTACCCCTTGGGTTTATATTTTGTGATTTTTAGTGTAAGATTATGCATAGGACCTGGCCTTCCTCATAAATACCATCTTTTTCTTATTCTATTTATTTTTCAAATATTTTTTTGGCACCCTCATGGGTTTATATTTTATGAGTTGTAGTGTAAGACCATGGATAGGACCTAGCCTTCCTCATAAAATCACCATCTTATCATTCATTTTTTGAGAATGTGTTTTGTAATGGTTATGAGTTTTTGATCCTTGTTCTCAACTTTAGCTTTGCTTCTTTTTGATAGATAAAATATTCATAACAATTATGTTAGCATTTTTTCCTCCATTTCCCTCATTCTTATGATAAGGAATCATACTTTACTATCATTGTATCCCTTTTTCACCCTTTTTCACATTTTTTTTTCTAATTTAAAGTAATTCAAATTTTTTCATGTTTCATTCCTCTTGATTTCATCTCCTTTTACTCTACATTGGATAAAACAAGGTCTAAGTCAAGGTACCACTTTTATTTCACCTATATTTATGAGAATCTTAGACACTATACTCTCTAAAGTTTTCTCTCTTAGTAACCAAGTCCTAAGTATGCAAATGAAATTCATCTTTAACACCCATGTTAGGTTTTCCAAATTTGTATGGAGGAGGAATAGAAAAATCCATCAAGAAATTTAAAAGCCAAATCATTTGAAAATAAAAGGCAATGATATACAAAAGGAAACATACAAATCTTAAAATTTAAAATCACACCAAAAGACATGATTATAAGCACATATCCTATCTTTAATTGAAGTTCAAACTCCATTACTGGCCTTACACTAGAGTTGAGGTCTAATGGTGTGAGATAAGTCAGTAGATTGGAATAGGATAATTAAAAAAACTCTATGGTGCTACATACTTTCTCATGAAAGTACATAATCTTCATGATAGATTGATGGATCTATAAGGGGTCCTGAAGATTGAGGAACACATTGTGGGAAGGTATGTATATTTTGATTTTCATGCATATAAATTTCATGGGATGATCTACATACTTCATTTTTTACCTAAGACTTGTGTGGCTGAGAGAAGTTCTTTAGATTCCTTAAGCTCAAAATTTATCTTGTTTTGACAAACCTAATGTGAGTGTCTTGAATTTGATAAAGAGTTATTATACTTTGGTTTTTACTTCATTCTCCCCTCCACCCATTTCATTTCCCCCTTGATAGGCATGTGTGATTCTAATTCTATTTCACCTCTTCTATACTTCCTTCTTCACAACTTAAAAGCACGATAGAACTAATTTATTTTAGTTTTATCTATCCTTAGAATAAAATAACATGTTTTTATAGCTATGGATTACTTTATTTTCACCATGGATTTACATTTCTATAAATTACCTTGATTTATTTTACCATTTATCCTTTTTTAATACCCCTTTTTGTGGACACATGCATTTGAATTTCATTTAATTTTTCCATTGTTGAGTTAGGTTGGCTTGTTACTTCTCACTCACCAATATTATTTTCCTTTTTATGCACCTTTTTCAATTGATGATTAAGGATTGTTACTTCTCACTCATCAATGTTATTTTACCATTTTTTTGCTTTCCACTCTTTTTTTAAGGATTATTATCACTTTCACATTGATGTTTGATTACCATCCTTTTTTACATGTATCCTTGGTTTGACTTGGTGAGTTTTCCTTTCTTACTTAAATTTTACTTGTTTTAGTTTTTCATAATTTAATAGCCTTGAATTTTTGGTTCCCTAATTTATTATAAAATTTTGACTTAGTCATTTGGTCTAACATGTCACTTGTCACCCTAGCTTGCCAAATTTCCAAGTAAATCCCATCCACATAGCACTGGTTATCTTGGCTTTCTTGCATTTGTTTATTTTTTAGTTTTGTATTCTTGGGTTTGTAAAAAGAAGTATCTATACCATCCATAATAAAAAATATAAGCACATAAGACAACCATCTAGTTATAAAGGTAAGTCAAGGTATTCATTACATTTAATTTTTCAATTATTTCCCTTTCAGTCATTTACTTTTAGTTATTTTATGCTTTAAAATATTACAACTTTTTTAGCCTCATTATTTTGTGTTACTATGTTGTTTATCAAATCACCATTCCCTATTGAACCTAAGTGACATGTGATGAGCTTTGAGTGGGGCATATGTATACACATATATTTTCAAACTTTATAAATTAATGATGCTTTCTATCATTCAAGAACCTGTTGAGTCTCATTATTTTTGAGTATATGCCCTAAGAGGTGCATTAGGAAAGGGGTGCATATAAAATTGGTGCTTCACAAGATTTTTTTCCTTTATTTACACTTATTACCAATTTAACCAGCTCTTAAAAACATTCCCTTAAGCTTAGTCTCCTTTTTTGAACACTCTAGTGATTTTCCAACTTTATAAGCCTTTTCCTAACCTAAAACCTCTTTTGATAGTTTACATGACTAGGTTAATTGGGTCAACCTTGTAATCTTATTGGAAAAACTTACTTAGGGTCTAGGTTGGATCTTGGTTGACCTAGCCTGTGACCTAGTAAGTTTTTGTCAATAATGATACTAGGTTGATTGGGTTGACCCTGCTAGCCAAAAATTTTAGAAGGGTTTAGGGTTAAATCTACCTATATAAACACATCCATTTTTACATTATTAGAGATAAATCATGAGTTATTATTTATTTTTTCTTCTTTACCATTTGCTCTTCCACCTTTTTACTTGAGGAGCCTTAGCTTAGGATTTCTACTTGGAAAAGAATCTAGTCTTATGGAGAAGTATTAGATACTTTTGCCTTTTTAGTGATCCTTACAAACCAAAACAACCTCTTATGAATCACCTTTGGCTAAGGGAGAGATTGAGTCTTGATGGGTTCATATTCTAAGCAAGTATCTCTAACTTTTCTCCTCTCTTTAGTACATATAAGTACCATAAGTAATGGATTTTAAATCATATTACTCTTCTTTTCCATGCATTAAGGTTTAACCTATACATAGATTAATTAAGATTCTCTTATGAATGTTTAATTTTATGTTTACTAACCCCCCCACTTTGTGACATAAGATTTGGTGAGAACTAGGCTAGATTTCTTTACTTATTATTAGTATAGTGAATATGAAAACATAAGAATTAGTTAGGGTTATTACATAGTTTTTCTTGACTAGAGGCTTTGGAACCATCCCTAGTGATCTTATTATGGTAATATATCCCCTGATTGGTTCTAGTAGATTCATATTGATCATGTTCCTAATTATCTAATGTATCCTCAATCAGAAGTATAAGTAGGATCTATCTTCTTTGAGCTAGGATTGATTTGTGGATCTGATACATTTTTGATTACATAGATCTCCCTCATCCATAATCACTTCCTAATTATCCCTAATTACCAATAATTACTCTCTCATCATTACTCATCATCCCTAATCACTCCATCATTGACCCTCACTATCCCTATTCATCTCTAATCACTCTTATATCATCCATAATCACTCCTCCATTGACCCTCACTATCCTTCATCATCCTTAATCACTCCATCCCCATAATTTATCATCCATAATCACTCCCTCCTCATTCAAATCACTCCCTCATTTACCTTCATTATCCCTCATCATCTCTAATCACTATGGCTTATCATCCCTAATCATTGCTTCATTGACTATCACCATCCCTAATCACTCCCTCCTCATCCCTTATAATCCATAATAAATTTTTCATCCCTCATCATCACTAATAACTCCCTCATTGACCCTCACCATCCCTCATCACTCCATCATTGATCCTTACCATCCCTCATCATCCCTAGTCACTCCATCATCTGATGTAAGTATATACTCTAAGGATATATTTGATTCCAATCATATGCTATTTAATCCATAATAATAATAATAATAATAATTAACCCTTTTATAATACTTTTTTTGTTTTCAATACCCATTTATGATAGTCAATTTTATTACTAAATGAATTGGATGATATTATAAATGTATAGTCAAGTAACATAAGTACTAACACAAAATAGAGTCTAAATTTTAGTTCATCAAACTATCTTTGTTGTAAAGTTGAATAGATGAAACTTTATTTGGTTCCACCTTTGGTATCTTGGTTCAAAGGATAAAAATTAAACATAAATCTCTTGTATAATTTTCTAATTTTGAGAAGATTTAAATCAGATGCAAAGTTATTTAGTGTTTCCCATTCTTGTATGACTTGAATCTTGGTCAGGTTTACACATGAATTTTTTGTGTGTGTATTATATCCAAAATATTTTATCTCTTTCATGAAAAATGAACATTTATTCATGTTATCATAAAAATATGTTTCTAAAAAATATGAAACACTAGTTTGGCATGGTGTAGATGTTCATCCTATGTTTTCTAAAGATTAAGATGTCATCAAGGTAGATTAAAAAAATGACATATGTAACTGGCTTGAGGATTTATTTCAATGTCTCTATGAATGAATTCTCTACATGAGTTAACCCAAAAGGCATAACCAACTAGTCAATCAATCATTCCTTTATTCTTAAGATTATATTATAAATGTCTATAGGTACAACATGAATATGATGATAAACAAGATTAAGATCAATTTTGGAAAATAATTATACACCATGGATATGGGATAAAAATGCCTTAATATTTATATGAGGATAATAGTTCTTCACTTTAATCTTGTTAATATTTTTAATTGATTCACAACTTTGGCACAAGCACTATTGGGCTTCTACAAGGTAATGATTTGGGCATGATGTGTCTATTATCCATGATTTCATGGATATATCACTTGATATATTCATTTTATATAAATGATATGTTGTATAAATAGGTTTGAGGTAGAGGTAGTTAAGGTATCAAATCAATAATATTTTTTAGTTTATAATATGTAGGAACTTATTTTGGTGAATGAAAGATATCT
The DNA here is from genome assembly GCA_037957365.1 of Torreya grandis. Classification (NCBI taxonomy): domain Eukaryota; kingdom Viridiplantae; phylum Streptophyta; class Pinopsida; order Cupressales; family Taxaceae; genus Torreya; species Torreya grandis. The sequence goes on along the minus strand of JARHVA010003202.1, from coordinate 956,952 downwards.
TTGTATTCATCTAGTTTATGGTTAAATTAGTTTTTATTTTCTATTTTTTCATAAAACACACTATGATATGCTTCTATAAGAATGTTATTACATTTAATTCTTACCATTAAGAGTATAGTTCTTATTAGAACTGATAATATTCTTATACTTTATGGCACTAATGATTGAAAGCTTATGGACTAACTATGATATATGGTATTTAAAATCATGATAATCTATCACAAAATTTCAAGTATTTACTTCATATAATACATTTAAATTGTAAAAACATAGTTTATTACATGTAAAACATCACACACCTCTAATGGTGAGATGTCATAAAGGATTACATCTTTAAAAAGTTTGATTTTGTACACCAAGTGACAATTCTAGTTGATTCATTTCTCAAGGCCTACATTAGACTATACATTAACATATGGTTATGGACGATGTATCAATTTTAAGTTCAATTTTTGAAAATATGATTTAGGATAAATTAAATTATTTTGACTTCAATTGGAAATGATGAAGTGTATTGGCTCACCATTGATCTACATTTATTAATGAAATAATATTTTTAATTCATATAATTTTTTGTTAGGGGAAGTAGAGATATTTTTGGTACAAAAAATATCATTAGGTTCAAAATCTATTATCTACTTATATTTTTATAGTTCTAGATAACTTGTACCCACTTCTTGAGATGTGAAAGTAGAGAGCTCATAGTGTGACACTCTTCATTGGATTAAATATTGAAATTATTAATTAAGCACCACTTTCCAATATTAGAATACTTATTCTAGTCATTTGAAAATTATTTTACACTCTATGATATAATGACTCAATCAAAATTTAATTCAATTATTTAGATCATAAAACTTCCTCATATGGAAAGCAATTGATTGGTTTCAGGAAATCACATAGATTGGTGATCCTCATATTTACTACCCATTTTTAGTAGATTTTAATTCTTGAATTACATCATTTATAATAGGCCCATATTTTTTTAGAGGTGATAAATATTTATGTTTCAAGTTTTCCTCTACATCATTTTGATCACTATGTCTTATATTTTATGCTAGCACTCAACTCTCCACTTGTATCTCCTAGCATTATTAAACACTAAAAAAATAATACCATCAAGGTATTATATGGAGTGATTAAGGATGAGGAGTGATGAGGAGGAATTGAGTAGAGATGATGAGGGAGTCAATAGGGATGATGAGGGATGGTGAGGATCAATTAGGGATGGTGAGGGTTAATGAGGGAGTGATTAGGGGTGATGAGGGATGAGGAATGAGTGATTAGAGATGATGAGGTATGATGAATCAATGAATAGGGATGCTGAGGGTCAATGAGGGAATGATTAGGGATGATGAGGGAGTGATTATATATAATGAGGAATGGTGAGGGTTAATAAGGGAGTGATTAGGAATGAGGAAGGAATGATTAGGGATGATGAAGTGGTGATTAGGGATGCAGAGATAGAGATTAGGGATGATGAGGGGTGGTGAGATCTAATTAAGGAGTTATTATGGATGATGAGGGTTGGTGAGATCCAATTAGGTAGTGATTAGGGATGATGAGAGAGTGATTAAAGATGATGAGGGATGTAGAGTGAGTGATTAGGGATGATGAGGGATAGTAAGGGTCAATGATTCACTAATCAAGGATGATGAAGGATAGTAAGGGTCAATGATTCACTAATCAAGGATGATGAGGGAGTGATTAGAGATTATTAGGGATAGTGAAGGTCAATAAATAAAATATTAGGGACAATGTTGAATGATGAAAAAGTGATTAAGGGTGATGAGGAATGAGTAAGAAGTGATCAGGGATGAGGGAGGGATGATGAACAAGTGAAATTAACACAAAGTGGTCAATTGATGTGTATAGGTCATAAATGTCACATATGCTACCCTAATCACACCAATTTGTATTAATTTTAAAGTTAGTGGTTTGAAAACTTTAATTTTGACAAACTTAGGACTCCTATAAATGCCATGAATCAATTTGTAAAGCATAAAAACCTAAAAAATGATTATATGTTTACCAATAATGGACATCAATTGTAAAATTTATGTCCTAAAATCCTTAGGTTTAACACTTAGACCCAAAAAATGCCTAAGTACTGACTAGATAAGATTTTTAAAAACTATTTTCTAGATCTTAAGGTGTGTAATTGTGATACCTTCTATCAGATGCAGAGTGATCCTAATTTATTATATTTACTAAACTATATTTAAAGTATAAGGAAATAAATGTAATCTTTTGGCCAAGATGAGCTTTATACTTATAATTATATTACAATAAAAATGTAAACTTAAACTTAAAATTTAGATTAGTAAATATAAGCTTATGTCTAATATTGGATTCATGTGTCTGTCCATATGATTTTAGGTGCAAAATAATAAAAACATGATCATGTTATTTCTTTTATTATAATGCAATCATGGTATCATTAACAAAGATTCGATCCATGTACATTTTCACATACTTTTATGTGAAAAATAATAGGAACATGATTCCATTACTATTTTTACAATAAAGTGATCATATTATACATTAATGCGATCATGTTATTTGAATTTTAATTGAAATACCATGCCTTTTGAATCAAGAATGGCTTAGATTCTTGAGCCAAAGGCTTAGACTTGTCAATCTATATTCAAGTCTAAGTGTTATGATAAAAACTAAAATTTAACTTTGATCACAAAATAGACTATGAATTTCAATGGTAAAATTCAAAAACTTAATACCATCATAATGAGCACATTCTCCTCTTTCCAAAAATATGATTTTTATAAATTTTGGACTAATTTAAGGTTTCAAATTGTGTTGATTTTTAACTATACCTTTTTTAGGCCGCTGCATACTACAAACATAAATGCCTATACATGTTCATGTAATTTGTCTATCATTGATCCAAGTGCAAAATAAGTTATATGATCACAAACTAGGTTTAATTATATAAACATTAAAAAAAATCATTTTTTTAGGTAGTTAGGCATGTCACACAGGAGGATATCCATTTTTTGGTTAGTTTTCAAGATCTATTTACTTGTAAAATTCATTAAAAAAATATAAAAAAATATAGGTCACAAACTAGAATATCTTATATAAATGTTCACTGAAATGTTTCAAATAATATTAAATGCTACTAAAAAAATGGTGCATCTCACAACCAAATATATACTCTATTTTCCTAAAAGTAGGAGTTCCTCTTAAAATTTTAGATGTTTGACCTAGTTACAATCAACCATTTTTAAAAAAAAAGTCTTTTGGAAACTAGTGTCAAAATTCTACATTTCATGTCCTTACACCATCTTCAAATTTGGAGTGTATATATCTCAAATTATCTATAGAAGTTTATATTTATAAAGTTTAAGGAAAATAATGTCCATGGGTAGGCCCCTTTTTATCCCCTAACTTTATGCACTTACCCTTATAAAAGAGTTGGTGCCTTTAATTGGCACTAAAAAATAAAATCTTTGATACCCTAGCTTATGATGAGAAAGAGAGGCCATAGAATTTTTGAAGAATATGAGGGTTACAGGTGTAATTAAATTAATATGGAAATTGGTAAAAAGGCCCAATTTTAAAGGATTACTTAGATATTATATATAAGGATTCAAGGCTGAGGTAGAAGGCATACTATATAAGTCTAGTGAAGAGATTTTATAACTAATAAATTTTACAAAGGATAAGGTAACTAAGGCCTATGTAATCATATATTAATTAAAATCCTTAGAAGATAAGAAAAAAGTATAATGGATGAAATAACACAAATATTCAAGACATCTATGCTCAATTTTGGTATCATCAATGCTGAGCTTTATACTACCTATGCATTATATGAATAAATCAAGGCTATTAAGGAGACTACTAATACAATGCATAGTATATTATTAGTTCCTCCTTAATGCAGATAGTATTAAGTGCCAATTTATAGTGGCACATTTTCCTATTGGGACCACTTTGATTAACTCTTCACATGTAAAGCCTCAATCTATTTTTGTAACTACATTGAGCATGCAACCACCATCCTATTTTAGTAGTGCCAAGTTGGCACCATATATGTATGTATGTATATGTATATATGTAGTAAAATTATGTAATGAGACTTGGGTATCTATTATATTTTATCCATATATATTTATTTATATTTTATCATGCAAAAATTTCCAACTATTTTATTAATATTTTATAAATGCATATTCTGCATGAGTTATGACTCTTGAGTCTATAATTAAAAGTGTAAAATTAGACATTTATTTGAGGATGAGACAACCCCTACCCAACACACACACACACACACACACACACACACACACACACACACACACACACACACACACACACACACACACACACACACACACACACACACACACACACACACACACACACACACACACACACACACACATTTGTGTCCTCCAAATTACAAAGGAAAGAGAATTTTGGCTATTAAGGTGAATAATAAATTCTATTAATTGTTTTTAAAATTTGTTTTGATGTGCATTATTTAGTCTTATTGAAACCTATGATTAATTGAATAAGTTCCATGATTATAGTATTAACAATATTTGGCTTGTGTATAAGTGTTTCTTAAAAATATTTATTCATATTTTTTAATAAATAATTTGAATTTTTTGTGTTTAATAATCATAATATCCCTTTAAATATGTGAAATTTCAATCATACATCAATAATAAACTTTGATTATTAACACTAAAATTTACTATATTTTTTTCCTTGGAATCTTAATTATGTTTGTCTATTTTGTGTGTTGATATAAATTATAAAAATCATTAGTTCCCCAATCACTTGTCCAACCCATAATGAAAGATATAATTTAGAAGGGTTTAAATTGTCTTTGATTCATAAACCTTATTTTATTCCCTACCCTTCCCTCCTTTTTGAATTTATTTTGTTCATTCCCACCTTAGATTAGATCAACCCATCCATATAAATTAAATCTCAGACTCATATTATATCTAGATCATCCAAGGTAAATAACTACTCTAATCACCACTATTCCACCACCAGGTTGTTTATAAAACTAAATACCCTAAGACTCATACCTTAGAGTGAATATTTTAATTAATCCTAAAATGTTAGAGCTACCTAGTAATATTTTTTGGTGTACATAAAGCCCACATCAATAATAATTTATATGACACTAGAATGAGGTCCAAATTTTAATTTATTAAAAAGATCACTTGAGTTTCATTGGAGATACCCATATGGCTAACAAGGTCCACCTCATTTACTAGCCTATTATTCCCACCTCTATAGATCCATATAAATATTAGGTCATATAGAGGTATGTTAAATGGATCCTAGACTCTATCCTATTCTAAAATCATAAGAGGTTGTTTCCCTCTGAGTATGATGGCCCTAACTTGGTTATCTAATTTTTTTTATATATGTGTCATGAGACATGCTTGATTTACCTATAAACCTTAAAAAGTATCTTCCTTTATTTTATCCCTTAGGAGGTAGGACTGATGAAGAACATATAAAGGCTTTCAAGACTATATTAGGAATACTAAATGTAACCCATAAAGATGTGGCATGTATATTTTTCCATTTTAACTTAAAATATGATGCTTATGATTGAATCCTTACTATCCCAAAGGATTTAATTACCTCTTAGGCCTAGTGTCAAGATATCTTCTTGGCACAATTTGGACAATGCACTAGCCTAAACTTCATATACCAACATTTTGTAACATGAGGAGAGATCCTAATGAGCTAATAATATCCTTTAACATAATATTATAAATGATGTATGGTCAAGTTGATAATGGCTATAAACCAAATATTATGTTATCCCTTTAAATGTACAAGAATGCCTTGGATTCTATGATAGCTATATTTATCCATAGAGAACCTAATATTAATTCACTACCACTGGCCTATGCCAAAGCTATCAATATTGATAGGTAGTTGAAACCATAGTTACAATATTTGTCCCCACACACTATTGGTCCCAAATTTTTAGCCCTCAACTCTATTCTAAATTCCAATTAGAATGTGGTGGATAAAAATTAGAACCAAGTGCATACACAATTTCCTCTAGCCCATTATCCACCTAGATAGAACATCATATTTCTAAATAAACTTATGTCTATACCTATTTATAAAAATTATAACCAATCCTTAATAATAGTTAATAATACTAATACACAAGTTATTACTTCTAATTCTATAAAAATAGAAATAGATGTTATCCAAAAGATGGAACATAAGTTATTTAATGAGTTCTTGAGCATATAGAAGTGAATGAGAAACACCATGGAGAAAAGCATCAATATATTATTTTATTTAAGAGACATAATAGGCCTTTTAATATATTTTAAAACAACACAAAACAACAATCGTCTAATAAGATGACTAAAATAACTATCTTAGAAGCAACACTACCTAATTTGTGCCAAGTCCACAATATAGCACAACATGGTGAGTTGGACTACATATATTTATTCACTACTTTTGATATCTTTTAGAAGGAAATGGATAGTTGTGAAGGTTTTTAAAATCAATCATATTCACCTCCTTCTATTAATCTAGGTCCTTCCAACATGAAAATAATATTTGAGACATATGATTTCCCATTCCAATGGAAGATGATAATTTCCTTGAAGATAATATAGATGAAATCCATGACTTTCAATAGTTTCATAATAATAATTATGACTAGAGGAATAAATAACCTACTACTATTTTAACACCCCAAAATAATATTTCTAATACTTCTCTAGATCATAAGGCAAGACAAAATCCACCTCCTCTAAAAGGAAGTGATCAATAACAAAGTGTATAATCACAAAGTAAAGGTGGGTATAATATAGTTGAAAATATGAAGAAGATCAAGGAAAATATCAATCTTCATGAGCTAGCTGAGGTTACTAACCAAGTGAATTTTTGCTTAAGACCTTGACTTAGAGACCATTTGCTAACAAATCAAATGTTATTCATACCAACATGGTTATTTACAATGATGATATTTGGGTACCACCTTTATTACAATTGTCAAAATTTTTGGTAAGAAATTACAATTTTTTAGTTAACTTAGGTGCCTCAGCCAATGTGATGCCCATAACTATATGTAAGAAACTAGGCTTGACCCTAGATAAATCTAAAATGTTGGTCTTATAATTAGACAAGTCCTCAATGCCATGTGTTGGGTAGTTGAAAAATATGCACATACAAATTTCCTTTGATCCACTTATACAATATTACATAGACATTTTGGTAGTTGACATTCTTGAGGTTATTGCTCATTACTGAGTTGCAAATGGTCAAAAATGTTAAATGGATACATGATAATGAATTTATCACATATGTGTCTACCTTAAAAGTAGTATCCAATCAAATTTAAGTGAATAAGAACCAAATATGGATTACTTGATTATAGAATATAATTCCAAGAATGATAAGTTTGAATTTGCATTCTCACATGTAGGTGTTTACATGTTTACTAAAAAACATGAACCTAAATATCAAGAATTTGAAGATCCTTCAAAATTATGAACTATATGTATGAAATCATAAATGCATCATGTCTATAAATCAATCCTAACTCAAAGAAGATAGATCATACATACACTTTTGATTGGGGATACATTAGATAATCAAGAACATGACCAATATGGGGATTTATTAAATCTAATTAGGGGATCTCTTACCACAATAAACAATCCTGAGGAGGGTTCTAAATCCCCCAGTCAAGCACAATCATGAAATAATCCCAATTAATCCCTATTTTTTCATATTCACTAAACTAATAACAAGTAAAGCAAAGAAATCTTATCTAGTATTCACAAAAGCTTGTGGCACAATATGGGGGTTAGTAAATAGAAAAAAATTCATAAGATAATCTAAATTTAGCTATGTATGAGTAAGACCCTAATAAATGGAGAAGAAGAGTAATATTATTTGAAGTCAAAACCTATACTACTTCTATCTACTAAAGAGAGGAGCAAAGTTAGAGAATACTTACCTGAAAGATGAATTCATTGAGACTCAATATATCCATTGGCCAAAGGGGATTCATAAGAGATTATTGTGGTTTGTAAGGATCACTAAGAAAGGAAAAAACATATAAGACTTCTCCAAAAGACTAGGTTATCCAAGTAGAAACCCTAAGCTAAGAATCCCCAAGTAGAATGATGGAAGATTAGATTATAAATAACCACAAGTGAATAATAACTCTTGATCATTGGTAAATAATGATGAAATGAACTTGTATAAATAGGTGGATTTAACCCTAATCCATTATGAAATTTTTTGTTGATAGGGTCAACCTAGTTAACCTAATACTGTTATGGACAAAAATTCACTAGGTCACAGGCTAGGTCTGCTAAGAGTTGACCTAGAACCTAAATGAATTTTACCCATAAGAGTACAGGGTGAACCTAATTAACCTAGTAATATATATTATCAAAATTGGATTAAGGTGAATAAAAGAGGGATAAAAGGTGTGAAATGACTGGAGGAGTGTGCAAAAGAGGATTAATAGCTTAAGGAATGGTTTAGGAGCTAGTTGGATTGGTAATAAGTGATAATAAGGGACATCAATCTTATGAAGCACCAATGGTCTACCCACCCCTTTCATAGAGTACCACTTAGGTCATGCACTTATATAAATTGAGACTTGATGGGTTACTACAAGATATAAAGAATCATTATTTGATAAAAGTGAGGAAATATTATGTGTATACACTCTATACTTTGATAGTGTCAAATCAAAGAAAGGTTTTGGTGTTTGTATAGATTTTATCAACTTGAATGGTAAATAATATATATCCACATATAGGTTTAAATTTCCTTGCACCAATAATCAATTTGAGTAAAAAGCTTTGATTAGAGGCTTATAATTTTCACTAAAACACAATGTCAAATAATTGTGAATATTTAGTGATTTAAAGCTATTTATCAAACATATCTAAATATAATATTAGTGTAAATGTGTCTACTTGAAAACATATAAACATAAATCCTAGGATCTGATTGAGTCCTTTGAAGTGTTCAACATTAGAGATATTCCAAGTGAATAAAATCAAATAATATATTCACTAGAATTTTTAGATGCAAACTTAGCACCACTCAAAGAATCTAAAATGCATAATTTTTCTATGGAATTTTTACCTTTCTCTTTTATCCCATATAATGTGTATAACTTTCAATTATTTGATGACGATCAACAAATCATAGAGTTTATAGGAAATCTTGGAGCCTTTAAATCTCAAATAATTAATGACAAGGATGTTGAGCCTATGAACACAAAAGACTTGGGAGAATATGGCATCTTACAATTGAAATAAAATCATATAACTATATAAATGGTATAATTAAAGTGATATTTTTACATGGATCCATAATCTAAAAATTAGAAACAATCTAAGACAAATGAATCTAATTTTATCTAAAGAACCTAGGAACTGACAAACATATTTAGTATGTAAACATTGGACTAGGTTACTCTAAACCCAAAAAATAGATATTAAAGGATATATTGACATAATACAAAGATGTGATAGCTTGGACATATGAAGATACAAATATATTTGATCCCAAGGTCATCACACATACTATTCCTTTGAATTCAGAGCATAAACCCTTTAGGTATTGATATATAACAGTGAATACAATTATATATCCCCTCATTTAGATAGAATTTCAAAATATAATAGACACTAAGATTGTATTTCCAATCAGGCATTCCATTTGGGTTATTAACTTGGTTAATGTCAGGAAAAATAATGGATAAATTAGTTTGTGCATTAACTTCAAGAACTTGAATAGAGCATCAAAAAAGGATAACTATATTTTTACCTCACTAGATGAATTAATTCATATGAGCAGTGGGTTTGAAATTATGTCCTTTCTATATGGTTTTTAAGGATATAATCAAGTGTTGGTAGAATTAGAGGATAAAATGAATTCCACCTCTGCTACCAAGTGGGGCACTTTTCATATAAAAGGATGCCTTTTATCTTGATTAATGCAGAAGTAACTTTTTAGTGTGTCATGAAATTTGGTTTTCAAGGACTCATTGTCAAATGTATCATCATTTACATGGATGATCTCATAGAATTTTCAAAGAATAGATGTGATCATGCAGATCATCTACAAAAAGTTTATCATTAGAGTTATAAAGGGAAAATTATTAGGCCATGGAATTACCAAAGATGTAATATCCATTGAACTAAAATGAATCCAATCCATTTAAAAAATAGCTCCTCATAATAATAAGTAATAAATTAAGCCTTTCTTTGTAACTATAAAATTTTAGAAAATTCATTTCTAGATTTGCAAAGATTTCTATCTAATAAACACCATGTTGAAGCAAGATGATAAAATAAAATGGATAGTTGAATCCAATAAATAGTTTTAGGGTATTAAAACTACCATTAATCAATATTTAGTTATGATTATTACTAATTTTACTAAATATTTGTTTATGTTTTGAATTGTTTTATAATACACTATAGTAGCACTACTCACACAAAATGTATATGATAGTGAAAACCCAATCACCTTCATTAGTACTAATATAAATGATGTCAAATTGAAATATGTGATGATAAATAAGAATATATATGTCTTGATAAAATAAGTAAATAAATTAAGGCATTATATTCTATGAAAAAAGATGTACACCATCATCCTAGACTCAACTATCAATTTCACACTCAACCAAAATGAAATAAGAGAGAAAAGAGGTAAATGGATGGATAAATTACAAGAGTTTGATCTCAAAATAAAACTTGATAAGATGTTATGAGGCCAAGGTAACATTTATCTCATGACTAAAATAGACCCACATATTCACATCAATCAAATCAATGAAGCATAGGTATCTAGTGGTGACTAGTATGCCCACATCATCCAATACCTACTCATAGGTACATGTCTCGTTGAGATGAATAAAGAGTATAAATGAGAATTAAAGCTCAATTAAGCCCATTACATGATTAAAAAGGGATTTTTTTATAGAATAAATTATGAGGGCATCTACTTGAGAGGTTTCTCAAGAGAATAAGTTGCATGCATCTTTGATAATAATTTACATTAAAATATAGGAAATGGACACCCTTAAAAAAATTCCATATCTCACAAGATATTAAAAGTGGGATGATATTGAAATACCATTGAAAAGGATGCTCATAATAATGTTATAAAATACCTTGAATGTCAAGTATTTTAAAAATGGAATTACATGCAACTATGCCACTACATCCTATGATTTAAGGACACCTTTTTCTCAATGGGGTCTTGAATTTGTTGGTGTAATAAATTTGAATTCTTCATCAAGACAAAATTTTATTTTAATGAATACTAACTATTAATAAAAAGAAATCTAGAGCTTAAGATGTGATTAAAATTTTGGCAGAGAATAGTATCTAGTTTTAAAACTCCAATTTATTTAGTCTATGATAATGGTCCAATATTTTAATCAACATAATTTACTAAGTGGGCCTAAAATAATTAGATTGAAATTAAGTTTTCCTCAAATTACTACTCATAAGGGATGAATTTAATAACTCCAATAACAAGAATTTAATGGATTCCATCAAGAAGTCAATACAAGAAAAACTAAGAGAATGGTACCTGATGTTAAAGTATGCACTATGGATAGATAAAATAAGGCATAAGTAACCCATAAAGTCTTCACCTTTACTATTAGTGTATGGAAAAAAATTAGTCTTTCTTATTACTCTTAAACTACCAATTTATTAGTTCATGTAAGAGTATATGGGAGAAGATGAAATAATCTAGACCACGTAGTTTGAGAGGACTCATGAAAAAAATAGCTACATAGCTTCAAAAAACACTAGGACATTGTCAAGAGGTGGTTCGATAAAATATCTAAAATTAAGGATTTTAAGATTTTAGATTTAGTGATTTTATGGGATAAGAAACATGAAAAGAAAGGATAACATTATAATTTCAATCCTTTATGGATTGGGCATACTAAATATTGTAAACCATAGGAATTTTTTTTATTTCAATAACCTCCAAGGTAATTACCTGAATTTTCTAGTGAATGAGAAGTTTTTTAAACATTATTTCATGGTTGCTCTAGCCGAAGATGCTTTTGAATGACTGTGAGTTAAAATTTAGAAGTAGGATTAGATTATATTACCTAATTTATAGAATAGTTTCATGCTTTCTTTCATTTTATTACTTAGATAAATTTACATTTTTCCTAGATTAATTACTTATTTTCAACATTTTATTTCATGGGTTTGTTACTTTTTATACTATTTTATTATTTTCCAAACAATTTAATCAATATATTATGATGTAATCATGAAAAATACCTTTAAAATAAAGGGGGTTAACTCAAGAATTATGCCAGTATAATTCACCAAAATTTATTTTTATAGTACTTAAGAGCTCCCAATTAAGGTATGTCATGTGACTAAAATCATGTTTTTATCTAAATTTAATAATTTCACCATGTATTTGAAAGTTACTCTAACACTCATGCAACTTTAAGAAAGACTTTTAATTTTCAAATATCAACTATGTAGGGAGAATATTTTTTCACCAGCTAACTGATGGGAAAAATAGGTTGTTTCAACCACAACATAGGGAGATTGATCGGCCAAATGTGCATGTTTACCACATCAAAAGGGGACAAATATCTCCTCTCATCAAGGGGAGGTTCCCTATAACTATGAGGTATTATATACTATATATATAAGCTTAAAATAACACTTAGGAGAAGGACAACACCATCCATCTCTCTTTTTTTTAGAGATGATGCTCACAGACAAAGGAGAAATCTTGGTGAAATGACAAAAGGCACTTCTCTTCTTTTAGAAGTGGTTTGCAGTAAACAACATGAATCCTTTCTAGTAGTGATAAGTGACAGGGAATAGTAACATAGTAGGATGAAGTGTAGCATAAAGTCTTCACCTCAACTACCAAAGAGTGAAATATACAAAGGATAATGGGGGAACAAAGTCATCCCAAGATCTTTTACACAAAAATAGAAAAACAAACACACTAAAGATAATTATGGCAGCACAAAGTCTCTCCACAGTCAGCTTCAGGGAACCTTCTAGGTTACTTCCACTAGTTCTAATTATTTAATTAAATGGACAAGAATGAATTTAGAAAATAGACATAAGAATAATTTCCTTAACAACACAAGCTATTTTAAAACAAAGTCTGAAAATTCACTTGCTTTCTCATTCAAACAACAAAATATGATTAACAATATGATCTCAAAGTCTCATTAATGCCTTTTAATTTTGGAAAAGTTTTGCTTCTGATAACAAAAATATCTCCCTTGCATAAAATAAGAGATTACAATATATAGCAGCCAAGAAAGACTTGGCACTTTGTTTCATGGAAAGGCCCATGCCGCATTCAATGCCTTGAATGTATTTTTAGTTATGTGAAGAGGCCATGCTAGAACAGGGTATCAGCCTTGAATTTGGTATATAGAATCATCTTGAATGTCTTCTCCTCAGCATGGGTCATTTGGTCTATCTTTAGATATGTACGTGGCTGTCCACTCACTTTTATTCAAAGGGAGAAAAATAGGCTACGCCTTTTAATGTTTGCGCACTTATAAGTCTACTTGGTGGACTATTCCACCTAATGGAATAACTCCCCTATAGATATTTTAGTATCTCCTATATCTTTCCCTTTTTCCTATTGAAATTTGATCTCTCAAGATATCTTCTTACCTTTAATAGGCTCTTTCAGCTTCTTTCTTTAGCTGTTTGCTGAGTTTTGTTCTTTAGGTTCTACACCATATTTGAAAATAAATGGGAATTTCATTACCTTGAATTTGACATCCATGGGGATGTCACTAGTTTCTGGTCACTTGAACCACATTGAACTTTAAACCTTTGAACCATGAGAGTTTATTGGTTCAATGGTTCAATGGTTCAGGTGGTCCTATCAACTTTTTAGTTTAATTGCTTCTTTCCTCTTTGGTTGAACCTTCTCCTCAAACTTTGAAATTCCTTTAGATTTATATCTTTGGAACCCCTTAAAGGGAAGGTTTCCCTTCAGACCTTGAGAATGGTCCATTTTGTGGTCATTGAGAGTCCTCCACAAGTGTACTTTCCCTTCGGGGTCCTTCGAGCAGCCTTGTTCTTCAAATCCTTTAAACAAAATGTCTGAAGGAAATCCTTTAGACATTTTATCTGAAGGAAATATTTCCTCTACCTTTTCCAATTTCTATTGGGCCTTTCAAAATTCCTTTAGACATTTTTTTTGAAGGATTCTCTTGTGAAATTTTGCCACAAAAAATCTTTTTGAAAGATATCCTTTTGTTCCTTCTGATTGAACTGACTGATTAAACCATTTGATTAAACCAACCAATTTGAACCAATAATGGTTCAATGGTTCAATACTATGTTTTTCTCATTGAATTCACCACTTGAATGAACCACTTTGAACCATTTGATTGAACTAACTTTTTGAACCAGGCTAACTGAACCAACTCTTCGAACTTGTCTCTAGAATCTTCTGCTTCCTTCCTTTGCTCAGAGCTTTCTTGAACCTTTGAATCTTTGAACCATTTTGGTTCAAGTTTGAATTAGTTCAACCTTCCTTTCTTAACTCTTTGAATCCTTTGGTCCTTTGAAGTCTCTCAAACTTTATTAAACTCGTTGAACCGTTGAACTTTAAACTTTTCGAAGCGCTTAACTCTTTAACTCTACCAATTTCATTGAACCTTTGAACTCGTTAAACATTTGAACCTTTGGAGGTGGGGTTTAATGGTTCAATATTTTGTTTAAAGCCCATTAATAAGTCTTTTAATTGAACTTTGGTGTTGAACCTTTCTTGAAATTTCCTAAGTGTTGGGAACTTATTTCTTTGTGAGAGCTCACTTGTTGAAGTTATTGAACCCATGAGTCCCTTAGCTAAAAAAGCTTGAATAATTGGAGAATTGGAGCACTCAGAACATTTTTTGAGAAGGGAAGAGAGTATTTTGGCCTGTAGGACCAAAATAGTTGATATGTTGTCCCCAAAAATGAGTGACAAATTTTAGGAACAACAACTAGCTCCATTTGGGGAACTCCCATCAATTGTAAAAACAATCAAAGGGACTAAAATCTAGAACCTCCAGTGCCTTTAAGTATGCCATTGGGATATGGAGTCATGCTACCCAAAAAATAAAGGGCCAAAAAATGAAAATGAAAAACACAAAATAGAACTAAAGACTATACAAAAATTATACATATGTAAAAATGATCTTATCTAATACTTCAAGAATTGAAGTGCTTCAAATGCTACCCATTGTGATGTAGAGAAAAAGGCATGTCATCTTGATACTTTAGTAGGAAACTATTTTCACCATTGAGTTGATGAATAGAAAATGAGCCTCTCCATAGGGAATCAAATTTCCCATGCATTCCCTTTGGTTCTCTTCTCTTGTCCCATAATAGGACTTGGTCTCCAATCTAGAAATCATAGGTTTTTGTTTTTTGGTCAAAGATCTTCTTTACCAGACTTTGATGCACAGTGATTCGATCCACTACCATAGTTTACTACTCATCCATCTTAGTCAGGAACATGATCCTTTTGTCGATGGAGCTTTCATATGTCTGATCTTCGACTGCTTTTGCCAATTTTAGTGCTAACAATTCTAGGGTGATTGGTATCTTTGCATTAAAACCATACAAAAGTTGGAATGGTGACATACCTATCACCCTCTTAGGTGTAATTTTGTCTACCTATAAAGCATCAACCAATGCTTTATGCCAGGTTCATTGGTTATCATCCACTAGCTTCCTGATGATGGTCACTAGATTCTTGTTGCTCGATTCTACTTGGCCATTCCCTTGTGGAAAATAATCAAAGGAGTGGGAGAGGGTAATATCATAATAAAAATAGAACCGAGTAATCTCCTAGGAAGAGAAATAGGCTGCATTATCTATCATAATCTTGGTTGAGACCCCAAACCTAGAAATGATGTTTTCTTTGAGGAAATTGCATATTACTTCTAAAGTAGCATGCTTGGATGGAATAACTTCCACCCATTTGGTGAAGTAATTTGTGGCTATGAGGACATAATCATGTCTAGCACTTGAAGATGAGTTTACAACACCAATGAAATTGATTCCCCATTAATGAAATGGTTCTTCTATTACCACTGGTTTAAGAGGCAAAATAACTAACTTGGGTCTTCCAACAAACTATTAGCATAGTTCACATCTTCGTACCTATTTATATGCATCTTGAAATAGAGTAGGCTAGTAATACCTAGCTTGTAGAATATTATGGGTAGTTTTAGGAGCAAAAAAATGTCCTCCACAGGCTAGATTATGGGAGGACTCCAGAAGTTAGTTCTACTACTCTTTATCCACATAGTGAAGGAACACCCCATCGAGGTTCTTTTTATACAAACTGTTGTCCCACAAGACAAAATTGGTAGATTTTAACTTAACAGACCTATTTTCTTTATGAGACAGGTGAGCAGGACACTCACCATAAGTAAGGAAATGAGCAATACTTGAATACCTCTCATTCATGGTGGAGATAAAGAGGACTATTGGCATGTCTTCAATTTTTGCTTCTTCATACCCTACTTCTTCTGGTCTATTATCAACAATCAATTAGCAGAGACCCCTTCCATACACAAGCTTCATTAGTTTGATAACAAGATCAAACTCTTAGATTTTAGCAATCTAATTACCCCTTTTGGTTCCAAACTCATACTGAGTTAATATGGATTTGACTGTGGTATCAGGAACCAGGGCAATAATGTGTGAATTCAAGATGTAAAAATGGAAGTGCTTTGCTACCTTTACCATTGTATAAGAATGCTTCTCCAAATTTGAATATTTTATTTCATGATCTTTGAGAGGATAGCTCATGAAGGATATGGAATATTCTACACCTACTTTGTTCTATTGAACCAGAATTGTTGAAATTGTGTGCTCAAAAGCATAACTATACATTGTGAAATCTTTGGTATAATATGGACAAACTAGAATTGGGGTGTGGGTGATAGCTATCTTGATGTCTCAAAATTACAATTTGCCTTCTTCAGTCCAGCTAAAAGTGGCCTTTCCCTTCATCATGTACATAATGTGGTGAGTCTTCTCGATGAACTTAGGAATGAACCTTCACCAAAAATTCACCTTTTTGAAGAAAGAGTGAACTAAAATCTTACTTGTGGGTAGAGTAAGCTCCTAGATGGATTTGAATCTTTTTGAGTCAATCTTTATGCCTTCTTAGGATACAATGTGTCTAAGAAGTTTCCCTTATGTTACCCTAAAAATAGACTTCTTGGGATTTAGAGAAATGCCATTCTAGTGACAACATTCCAACACTTATTACAAATGGTGCACATGATCAGGATGATGCTTGGAAAAGACTATTAAATCATCAAGGTACACCACAATGAGATTACCCATTTCATCTTTGAAATCAAGGTCCATTGCTCTTTCAAAAGTGGCACCTACATTTATCAAGCCAAATGGCATTCTTCAATATGCAAAGGTGCCCCAAGGTGTGGTGAAGGTATTCTTATGTTGGTCTACTTCACCAACTTATACTTGATTATACCTCAAGAAGCCATCCAACATTGATAACATCTTTGAACTAGTCACCATATGAAGGACTTGATCCATGATGGATAGAGGGTAATTAGCTTTAATGAGGGTAATTTGCCATTTTTTTTTCTCATAGAAACTATGTTTGCAATCCATATGAAGTGAAGGATTGGGAAAATTATTCTAGCATTTAGCATTTTCTATATTTCAAATAGAATAGTACTTGATAACTTTGGATTATACTACTAGGATTTTTGCTTGAAAGGCACTGAATCACTCTTGAGAGGAATTTCATGGCAAATTTCTTCAGGCCTGAGCGACTTCAGATCATCATAGGATTATGCCAAAACATCCATGTAATGGCAAAGTAGGGAAATAAATTTTAGATCCTCCTTAGGAGTGCAGTACTTCCCAATGTTCACCATCTTGGGATTTTCCTTAGTACCCAAATTTATCTGATCAAACTCTTGGGAGGAGCTTGAATCCATTTGTTATTATTTGATGAACCTGTTGTGCTTGTCAAATAGTTTCTCAAGGGAAACCAATCCTTTGGGAATTTTATTCCCTTTTAGCTATAAGAATTCTTCACCTGCATCTAAACTTGTTTCAGGGGCTGAATCAAGTTTTTGAGGGTCATTGCCTTTAAAGTGAAGCTATTGAAAGCTATCTTTTTATTTCAGAAAGGTGATGATTTAGTTGTCACCATTGAACACTTGCCAATGATTGGCATTGTCAGGTACACTTGGTTAGAAGACCAATTAGATAGTGTACTTTTCTCCCTTAAAATCTTGGTGAGGAACCAAGAGAGTTACTAAAATATCTAATACATTAGCTCAATCATTGAATTCCCTAGGTACTGTAGAGATACTGAAAGAATCAAAGTTTTCAATTTGATCCCAAAATAGATTGTGGTAATGGTGCAATCTCTCATTTTTGGTTTGGTACAGGTTCTTGACCTAGAAAACCACCAGCTCAACATCTCTTTTGGTGTGAAGGAGTTTGATGCCCTTGTCTTGAGTGGCCTTTAATTTGAGTAGTAGTGATTCATATTTAGTAGTATTATTGGTATTGCTAAACTATAATTTGTATGAAGAGGGAAAAATATCTCCTTGAGGAGATATCAACACAATACCAGCTCTAGAACTGGTAGAGGAATAGCTGCCATTGAATTTTAGAATCCACACATCATCAGGAACTGTGCTTTCTTCAAATTTTCTTTTAATTAGAGGGGAGGATTATTTTACACTTGTACTGCATTCTACAAATCCTTCTACTATTTTTTTTGAATTTATTGTCAGGCTATCACATTCAATAATTTCATCAGATGCCACATGAACCTCCTCCATGGATAAGAATTAATTACCCATGCCTGAAGACTCAAACAAAATTTAAGATTCAAGCATTGATGTTTGAGTGACAACATATTTTGCCTCCTTTTTAGGGAGAAATCTCTACATGATGCCTTTGATTGGGATCCTCACTTCAAATAGGTCCATGCTCAACTCGCCACCAACATCCTTTCAAAAATTTCATCTAAGAAGAATGCCATAGGAGGCTGGGATGTCAGCCACTAGGACTATCATTTTGATCCTTTTATTTGGGAATGCTATAAATGCAAATTGGGCATCCTTGATTTGTCCCAGTAGTGGTACTTATTTGTTCTCCATGGAGAAACATCTCTTAAAGGTCTTGGTTAGTGTGAGTCTAAGAGATTCTACCACCTTGGCAGGCATGACATTGTCAGATGCAACTAAGTCTATGATATAATTGTTCAACTGGTGTCCATTTATAAGCAAGGAGACATAAAATGGTTATATCCTCCTAGGAGCAATAGGTGGAGTAATGACAAGGTTATTCCAAGTGGATGTGGGAGTCACATTTGGAATAGCTAGTCTTATAGGGATGGTTTTATTCTTTACACACTGAACCAACTTATCCAATTACTTAGGGTTGGATTGTAGGAGTTCAAATTTAGACATTTGAATTTTGGTTTTCTTGACATTGTCGATTATATCAAATGTCTAAAATGAATTATGAATAGGTGAAGGTAGTTCATCCTTTTGGTTTTTAGGAGGGGTGGTATTGGTCTATGAATTTGAAGTTGAAGATGAAGGAATGCTTGATGTACTTACTTTTTTAGGGATCACTAGGTCCTTTGATTGAAAAAGCAGAGTGGTTCCCCACTTAGCAATTGAAATTGTTGGTTGAGGTTGCTCGTCTATTTTCTCTTTATCAACTTATTAGGCTGACTATTTTTGGGACTGGGTAAATACAATGTATGACCCATCAAACACTTCACTTTTACTTTTGGGTTCATCCTAGTAATCTAGGAAATTGATGTTGGAGTCGTCAACTGATTCTTCTTGGTTTTTTGTGAAGAGATCAGCATCATCTTCTGAGTTTAACTCAGGATAGAAGGAGAAATCAGATTCTATTTTGACATATCCAACTACTAAGTTGGTTGGTGCTACTTCAATGGCAAGCTTCCCCTATGGGGGAGGAAGATGATCTGGTTACCCTTGATTTTTGGTAGCATTTTCTTGGTATGACTGATTAAGAAATGTCCTCCTCGGTATATCTCTATGTGAAGGAGCAAAAGACATCCCTTGCACCATTTGCTTTCTAAGAGCTAGCAACTCATTTGCCAACTTTTGCACCATTAGATTAGTGGTGCTTGTAGATGGATATTTAGAGGATGGAGAAGATTTACCTCTATTAGGATCTTTCCTTATCTTCCCCACCAAGATGAGATCATCTTCCACCTCAGTGGACAAATCTTGAGCTATAGTAAGGTCTATGTGGCTAGCACATCTCAGTAAAAAACTTACTTTAGGAAGCTGAGAGTTGATGAAGAAGCATTTGAGATTCTCAGCTATTGGTCGAGAAATGGTAGGAATCCTATTCCTCAACTTGTCTAACTTATCTATGAATTCCCTCATAGGTTCATGAGGCTCCTTCATTTGTGTGAGCTGGGCTAGCAGGGCATGCATATCTTCTGCAGGCTTTAACCTTGATTTGAACTTGGCTTTGAGAGTGTTCCAGTCAGTCACAGTCTGGGCCTATAAATGATAGAAGCAATCTGCAGTAGTGCCTTACAATGTTTCCACAAATAGCCTAACTGCTATGTCCTCATACTCCATGCCTATCACACCATAGGCTATGCTGAAGGCTATAATATGTTCATCAGGATGAACTCTCCCATCACCAAAAAATTTGGTGAAATTCTTCCTTGAACTATGTGGTAGCTCATGTAGAGGTCGAGTTATATTAAGTGGACTAAAAGAGTTACCCCAAGGGCCTTGAATTTCCATGATTTGACTACTGAAGGGAGGGATAATAATTGTTTGAGGGGTATGTATTGACAAAGCTCTACTAACAATAGAAATGGATGTTTTGCCTGGTAATGGAGATCTAAATTTGGTAGGAGGAAAAATCCTGGTTCATTGAAGGTGAGATGGTGAAGGGAAAGGATCAAAATCATTTTGTTGTACCAACTCAAATATAGGTTCAATAATTCATTTAGATCTCTGGCTTCTTGTATACCATGGATTTGCCACATTGTAAAGTAAAAATGGAAAAGAATTGACACTACATTAATTTGAAGCTTGAGGCTCCAAACTGTGCGTTCTTCCCCAATAGAGTCACCAAAAACTATTGGGTGAATATTTTGTCACTAGCTAACTAATGGAAAAAATAGGTTGTTTCAACCACAACATAGGGAGATTGATCAACCAAATGTGCAGGTTTAGCACATCAAATGGGGACAAATATATCCTCTGATCAAGAGGAGGTTCCCTATAACTTTGGGGTACTATATACTATATATATAAGTTGAAAATAACACTCAAGATTAGGAAAACACCATCCATCTCTCTTTTTCCAGAGATGATGCTCACAGATAAAGGAGAAATCCTCGTGAAATGACAGAAGGCACTTCTCTTCTTTCAGAAGTGGTCTACAACAAACAACATGAATCCTTTCTGATAGTGATAAGTGATAAGGTGCAGTAACACAATAGGATGAAGTGTAGCATGAAGTCTTCACCTCAACTACCAAAGAGTGAATTATGAAGGACAATGGGGGCGCAAAGTCATCTCAAGATCCTTTACACAAAAATAGAAAAACAAACATGCTAAAGACAATTATGGCAACACAAAGTCTCTCCATAGTCAGCTTCAAGACACCTTCTAGGTTACTTCCACTAGTTCTACTTATTTAATTAAATGGAAAAGAATGCATTCAGGAAATAGACATAAGAACAATTTCCTTAACAACACAAGCTATTCCAGCACAAAGTTTGAAAAGTCACTTGCTTTCTCATTCAAACAATGAAATATGATTAACAATCTAAGCTCAAAGTCTCAGTATTTTTTTTCAATTTTGGCAAATTTTGCTTCTAATAACAAAAATATCTCCCTTGCATAAAATAAGAGATTACAATATATAGCAACCAAGAAAGACTTGGCACTTTGTTTCATGGAAAGGCCCATGCTGCATTCAATGCCTTGAATGCATTTTTAGTTCTATGAAGGGGCCATGCTGGAATAGGGCATCAGCCTTGACTTTGGTGTATAGAATCATCTTGAATGTCTTCTCCTCAACATGGGTCTTTTGGTCTATCTTTAGATATGTACGTGACTTTCCACTCACTTTTATTCAAAGGGAGAAAAATAGGTCACGCCTTTTAATGTTTGTGCACTCAATAGTCTACTTGGTGGACTATTCCACCTACTAGAATAACTCCCCTATAGATATTTTAGTATCTCCTATAACTTTCCCTCTTTATTGTTGCAATTTTAGCTCTTAAGCTATCTTCTTACCTTCAGTAGGTTCTTTTGGCTTCTTTCTTTAGCTGTTCACTGAGTTTTGTTCTTCAGGTTTCGTGCCATATTTGAAAATAAATAAGCATTTCATTACCTTGAATTTGATGTCCATAGTGATGTCACTAGTTTTTTGTCACTTAAACCACATTGAACCTTGAACCTTTGAACCATGAGAGGTCATTGGTTCAATGGTTCAATGGTTCAGGTGGTCCTATCAGCGTCTTGGTTCAATCGCTTCTTTCCTCTTTAGTTGAACCTTCTCTTCAAACTTTGAAATTCCTTCAGCTTTCTATCTTTAGAACCCCTCAAAGGGAAGGTGTCCCTTTGGGCCTTGAGAATGGTCCATTTCATGGTTGTTGAGAGTCCCCAACAAGGGTACTTGCCCTTTGGGGTCCTTCAAGCAGCCTTGTTCTTCAAATCCTTTACACAAATTGTTTGAAGGAAATCTTTCCTCTACCTTTGACACTTTTTGTTGGGCCTTTCAACATTCCTTCAGACAAAATTTCTAAAGGAATTCCTTTAGACATTTTTTCTAAAGGATTTCTCTTGTGAAATTTTGCTGCAAAAAATCTTTCTAAAAGATATCCTTTTGTTCCTTCTGATTGAACTGACTGATTAAACCATTCGGTTAAACCAACTGATTTGAACCAACAATGGTTTAATGGTTTAATACTATGTTTTTCTCATTTAATTAACCACTTGAACCAACTGCTTTGAACCATTTGATTGAACCAACTTTTTGAACCAAGCTAACTGAACCAACTCTTTGAACTTGTCTCTAGAATCTTTCGCTTCCTTCCTTCACTCAGAGCTTTCTTAAACCTTTGAACCTTTGAACCATTTTGGTTTAAGGTTTAATCAGTTCAACCTTCCTTTCTTAACTCTTTGAATCCTTTTTTCCTTCAAAGTCTCTCAAAATTTATTGAACTTATTGAACCATTGAACTTCAAACTTGTCGAAGCGCTTAACTCTTTAAGTTTGCCAATGTCATTGAACCTTTGAACCCGTTGAACCTTTGAACCTTTGGAGGTGGGGTTCAATGGTTCAATGTTTCAATGGTTCAATATTTTGTTTGAATCCTACTGATAAGTCTTTTGATTGAACTTCAACATTGAACCTTTCTTGAAATTGCCTAAGTGTTGGGAACTTATTTCTTTGTGAGAGCTCGCCTATTGAAGTTGTTGAACCTGCGAGTCCCTTAGCTAAAAAATCTTGAATATTTAGAGAATTGGAGCACTCAAATCATTTTTTGAGAAGGGAAGAGATAATTTTGGCCTGTAGGACAAAAATAGTTTATATGTTGTCCCCAAAAATGAGTGACAGATTTTGGGAACAATAAACTACACTCTTACATGTTAAAACTTGGATGAGAGAAAATAAACATTGAAATAGATGTATGCTAATAGGGACATATTAATAAAAAATATTATTATTATACATACACCTAGCCAATGGTGGTTCCCAACCCTTATTCCATACATGATTTTTTTATATTTAAATATTGATTACAAATTATATGCATTAGTTATACAAAATAACTAAAAAAGTATCAAAAAACAAATAATATATAACTAGAAAACATCCCCCAAATAGTCAAAGTTTTAACAATTGATATTATAATATAAGACTTGGCCCAAAATAGGTGGCTTAAAAAAAATAGAAAAGATGCAAAACACACCCAACCCACCACCCATAATAGATGTGGTATCAAATTCTAGAAGATACATTATATCATCATTACGTACCCTTCAAGACGTAATGCAATCCATATCAGTCTCCTTATTAAGATCAAAATACATAAT
This sequence comes from Torreya grandis, assembly GCA_037957365.1. Lineage (NCBI taxonomy): Eukaryota > Viridiplantae > Streptophyta > Pinopsida > Cupressales > Taxaceae > Torreya > Torreya grandis. The sequence goes on along the minus strand of JARHVA010003202.1, from coordinate 932,805 downwards.
AATAGGTCTCACATTATATCATCATTATGTACCCTTCAAGATGTGATGCAATCCATATCAGTCTCCTTATTAAGATCAAAATACATAAGAATAGGTGTCACTACACTAATCAACTTCATACTAGGTCCCATCTATTCCAAGCAAGATATTGATGATAGAGTGAAGCAATCAACCTTATTTAACAAGGACTTCATGTTATTAGTTTTGACATACTCCAACACCTCATCCACTTTTGTAGCACCACCCCTTTCAATGAGTTTTTCTAATTTTCCAATAGACATTCACATTATCTTCAATCATTTTCCAAATTTTTCTTTGGTCTTTAGTGCTCTATACTAGGGAGGAGAGATAAGGGCTAAAGAGGTCAAACAATATTCTTTTCAATAGAGAATAGATCAATATAAAGGTCTAAAGGAGAAATTGTTTCCTTAATTTCCTTGATCACATTAAGATTACTATCCACATCAACATTCTGCACATTCTAAATCATATCATTATTGACAACAAGCCAAATATCTACACCATTCTTATCTGATTCTGATGAATTAACCCATTCATGGATTGGGTCATCTACAATAATAATATTTGATACACTCCATTCATGTTTAGAGATATTTACCTCAGCTTGAGATATATGATAGACTCCCTAGTCTAGATGAGGACTCAATTTAGGATATATGCTTTAATTAATTAGGAACTCAAATGTGATCTTTAACATCCCTATCCTCAAAAATTTTTCCAATTGCACTTGTGCCACTTTCAACTAGAGAAATATCCATATATATAAAATGTGAATGATGACTTCAAAAGTAAATTTAGTAAGCAACCTTTCATTTGATTGAAATATCTCTATGTTTCTTTGCTTCCATAAAAACCATAGAATTTTAGGTGAGAAAACAAGCCAAAACTTATGAAAAAAGGGCAAACTCTCTTTTTAGGATAAATATAACCAAAATTAATATTTATCCATCCAATATCATAATAAAACATAATAACTTAAACTTTAATAAAATATTTATAGATTTTAAAATCATAAGGACATGAGGAAAAAAAGTTCAATAGTTTCAGAATCACTACAAAAGGAGTAATGAGGTTGCCCAAAGCCACTCCTAAATAAAATAGTACCAATAAAAAGTTTATTATAAATAAATATCCATCTAGATTAGGACTTTTTGGGTTCAATACATGATGACCATATAACATCAAACCTAAAAGACCAAGAACAAGGGGGATCATAACTATTCCAAATATGATTAAGGGTAAGATAAGGTACTTTGGAAAAAGAGAGTTTATTTTATAGCATCTAGGTGGATAATTCAAAAAGAGATGGACCTTGAATAATTTAACACTTTCCTATAATTCATCCTCCTCATCCATAAAAGATACATTGTTATTGCCTTGAAGAGCTTTTTGTAGAAGAGTATATGTTCTATGTTGAGTAGATGGTTTTGAAATCTAAATCTAATTGCCATCCAGCATGCCTAACCATTCTATGAGAAAAGATATTTAAAATTCATCAAACCTTTAGTGAACCAATCAAAGGTAGAATAAGCCTTGGTGAGTGCAATCAGTCTCCTCTTGACATAAAGATTTCACTAAATGGATATATAACCCTAGAAACATGTCCCAAACCAATTTATAATATGTTTAGTAGTGATAAAAGGTTTTATAGAAACTTAGGTAGACCAAATAAAATAAAATATTAGAAAACCAACAATTGTAATAGAGAATGGACCTAGAAGATCTATAATATTGAACCCTTTCTAATTTGGTTTTCCTCTAGGAAAACCTCACAAGATATTATTTATGACTAGGACTTTCTAGAGTTCTTCACCTTTGAATGATCTAATAATCCATCTGATAATAAGGGTAATTCCTTGAATTCTTAAATATTTTAGGCTAAGGCCCCCAATATGTTTAGGTTTGTAGTAGAATTGCCAAAAAATAACATGTCTGTTTCTCCCACTTTTGCATCAGACCACATGAAATATCTTATAATTTTGTGTATAAGATTGATATGGGTTTTACTAAAAATCAAATAAGAAGCATAATATATGATTTAGGAGGCAATAATTTTTGACAGAACTAGATCCTACCAGGTAGGGATAAAAGGTGGCCCTACCATTTCTCTATGTTATTGTTGATTTTAACAAATATTCAATACAACATGAGATTAAAAGAAGGGGTAAGAGTAAAAGGAATACCCAAATATCTAACCAATTGATCAAGCCCTTTCTATTCCTATCCAAATGGTGTAAGCCAATCTAGAGAGGTGTCCTACCAACCCAACATACAAAATTTATACATAGCAACATTAGATCCAAAAGTAAAATAATAGATATCAAGCCTTAAGGCAACCTGGGTTAAGTTGTATTTCTCAATTTTGACAAAAAGAGAAGTAACATATGAAAATAAAAAATTTATCAATTCATCTTCATTGGGGAGAGAAATTACTTTGACTAGGGGACCCACCTTTGAGCTTCTTAGTAAGTAATAGAAGGATTCAATTTCCAACAAAAATAAAGAAAGGGCTAAAAGGAAACCTTGTCTAATGGAATTTTGAAGAACAAGTGATTTAGTTAGCTCCCCATTTAATTCAAAAACAATAAAGGCACCTTTGAATAGATTATTGACCATTATGCAATTTTTTTTCTTAAAATCCAAATGCTTTCAGAATCCTTTCAATTAAGGGTCATTCAATTCCATCATAGGATTTTTCAAAATCAATCAAAATCATTCCCACATCTTGTTTAGAATAATGGACCTAATACATCCCTTCCTAACTAGTTATAAGATTATATAGAATGTAACGACCTTCATCAAAACCAATCTAGGTTTCATAAATAATAGAGGGAAGAAGTGAAGAGAGCCTTTTAACCAATATTTTTGCTAAGATTTTATAGGAGACATTTAGGAGAGTAATGGGTCTCTATTTTTTGACTAGGTGGGGGTCCCCTTCCTTAGGGATGAGATTAATAACACCTCTATTAATTTTAGGGCCCAAGGAACCAACAAAAATAACTTCATTTTAAACATCAAGATAATCATTAGCCATCTAATCCTTATTAGATTTGAATATTTTAATAGGAAAACCATAAATATCTAAAGATTTATCATTATTGAGTGAATAAATGGTCTCTTTTATTTTATCTAACATGATAGCCTTATCTATGGAGTTGGATTTCACCTGTGAAACCTTATTTGGGATAAAAAGATCATAAAGAGCCATGTTATTCTTAGTATGAGTGTTACATCCATCAGAGAAGAACAGGTTGGGGTAAAATTTGAAGAATTATTATTTGATTATATTAGAGTCATGAGAAAGGTTTCCTTGGAAATTTTTAAGAAATGAAAGAAAAATTTAAACCCCTTGTCTCCTAGTTTAATCCAAGTTATAAGGAAATGAATCTATGCTCCTTTGGCAAGGTAGCATTGATATTATTTGAGTTGATGATTTATATAATTAAGATAATCCATAAGTCTACCATTATAAGGGTCAAGTTGAAGTGAATTTTTAGCATGAATTAGTTTTTCCTACGTGATCCTAGCTGATTTCCTATGATATTTAGCCTTAAACTGACTATAAGTTCTTGAGAAATTCTTAGACAATTCCATACTAGATTTACACTATACAATGCTATAACTAGAGTTACATGAGATCTTACCTAAATTCCAAGATGCCAGAATACCATCCATATAGACATGATCATTTAGGTGAGAAACATTAAACTTATAGATACCTTTGAAGGAAGTATAAATTTTTATCAACATCAGTACTCAGAGAGAGAGAGTCTAATCTCAATTGTACGGTGGTCGGGAAATATATTAACCACATTTCCATCACTATTTAGGGTCACTTGGAAGGAATCACTATTCATGTAAAATCTATCAAGTCTAGAATATAGTGATTTCTTATCGATTTGATTGTTGCACCAGGTATACCAAATACCTTTGCTTCAATTTTTAATTTCTATAATGGATCAAAAAGTCTATGTATTCTCTTGAATTTAGATTAGAATAAAAGCTCATTGCCTTTCCAAGATTGAGGATTACCTCCAATTTTATCTTCTTTTCCCTCAACCATGTTAAAGTCACCTCCAAATACCTAGGGGGAATTTTTGATGTTGGTTGCAAGACAGTTACATAGCTCAGATCTCTCGATATTCATTAGGAGAATAAATGTTATATAGATTAAAGCATTGATTCTACTTTTCCAATAAAACCCAGACAAATCTATTACATGGAGAAGATCCATGGTCAATAATGAACTCTCTCCACTCAGGGTTAACTAATATGGAGTCCCCTCCTTTATCTCTTTAATGATTGGTATAAAATTGAACAACATTGGGCCAAATAAAATTAAGGACCAAGGACAATTGGGAGCCCATATATTTAAGTTATTGAAGAATAAAGAAATCCAACTTGTCTTTAGAGTGTCTAAATTACCTCATAATTGGTTTTTTATCAGGGGATTCCAAGTCCCTAACATTCCAAATTTCAATCTACATAAAAAATAGGAGGGGGGTCATTTAGATTGACTTTGGGGCTTGCTCCCACCATTATACAATTTTTTAAATTAGTTTGGTACATTATTTTATTTTGATTTCCTCTTAATAGTTGAATTAGGAATACCAAGGGGGATATCTTTAGTTCTTTTTATATCAATCATAGGGGTCTATTCATGAGGGGTAAAATCAATTATAGTCTTGAGTCTTTTTCCACCTCCTTTAGGCTTCCAATTTTTTGACACATTAGGTTCCTTTAGGGATAAAGGTGCAACCACCTCAATTCCAAGAATAGATCTAGAATTAATTAGCTTCTTCATCTTTCATCTTTGTTGAAATCAACATGAGGGAGGAATCATAATGTTTTTCCAATTGGATGGTATATAACATGTTACCAGGGCTTATAAATATTAAAAATATGAGGTTCTACTAAGATAACAACATACTCATTTGAGGGATAATCCTTGAGATGAGAGTTATAAGATTCTAATGGAATCATCTGATCAATGAAAGCATATTCCAAGTCATTAGGCAAGCAATTATCCAATTCAAACATAAAGGTCACCATGTCAACAGAGGGTGAAGGGGAACTATAAGACTAGGGAAAACATGAAGGCAAGTCTTTATCTAACTCTTTAATAGTCACTAGAGCATTTTCCCCTAGGGGATCCTTAGGGGAGGAATGACCTTTGAGAGGTTCATTATTAAAAATGGGATTTTTAGAGACTTTTAGATAATCCATTAGAAGAGAACCCCCCATCATAAATTCATCCTTTTGTGACCCTTGACCTTTTTGTTTACTACTATAATCCTCATTGTTAACCAATAATGGAAAATTATTTATGATATTCTCATCTTTTTTATAGAAAAAATAAGTGTTTAAGCCCCCAACCCTTTGACGACAAAAATATGAGAGGTTCCTTTAATTTTAAAATTAAGAGATTCACGTAATAAATTTAGAGGTTCTAAGGATATTAAAACCCTATCATTCATATGAGCTAAAGACATTTTAGTGTCCTCAATTCGAAGGAATTCCCCAAGGCAATTCAAAGTTTGAGGTAGGAAATTCCACAACTAAATAGGAACATTTTCAATATCCACCCATCTAGGTGCAGTTTCAAAGATAAGGTTCTTACAGTCCATATTGTTATTCTATGGGACTATCTTACAAAAATATTGACCAACATTCCATAGGGGTTTATTGATGGCCCTTCTCTTCACATTAGAGTTTTTTTTAAAAATCATAAAAATCCCTTTCTAGACCATTCTACAAAAGATAATGTAGATGCCTAATTTCTTACCCCACATAGAATTGAGCCAATTATCAAACAAGTTTCTAAAAGGGATAGAGTTTTTGTTCAAACATAAAAAAAAGACACCAATATTTTTTAACCTAGTTTCTTCTTTTTGTAGGTCATTTTCCATAGAATTATTCAGAAATAGAGCCATGGTTTTCTTAAGACAAGGGTGCTTATTGATTTGGGTTTCATCCCTCTCTTTATATCCATGATCACCTTCAATGGAGTAGTTGACAAGGAATTATATGTCCTCTAAGATATTTTCCACCTCTTCTTTCTATAACACCTCAATGAACAATATATTTGGTACTCCAACTACTCCTTCACCCACCTCAGTCAAAAATGACACACTATCCTTGATATTAATTTTTTTAATAGACCTCAGAGGACCAAATAGCTCATTAACACCACCATACTCTTCACTTGTTGCATACTTGGGTCCATATTTTCTATCTATTTACATATGCTTATGAAATTAATACCATATACCCTCTTAATTCTAAAGGCCATGGGCATGAAAATATAGAAGAGGGGATGTGGGTAGGTATAAGACACATGGGGAAAAAAACCAAAGAAGGCAAACACACACTACACACCAATAAACAAAAAAATAGAACCATAAACATTAAAGTAATAAGGTAACCATAGGCACCATAGTAAGATACAAAAAAATAAATGAAACAAAGGTAACCAAGTTAATCAAGCAAGAAAAATATTGGAATAACATCAATGGAGGATGACTCTTCACCTCCCCATTGTAGAGCTCCAAGATTCTCCCATCACACCTTATATGATCCTATTTTTAAAGATATGTTCCATACATAATTTAGAAGAAGATATCAATTAATAAAATAATATAAACTAATGGAAGGATGGTGATTCAAGTAAACTCTATTTGGGCTATAGATGCTTGATTGGAAATAGAAACCTAATTAGAGTGGAATTATGTGTATCTCTATCAGGGATATGGATGCTTGGTTTTAAGTAGAGCAATGTTTAGGATTCCCTTAATGTTTTTTATAAAATAAAAAAATCAAAACAAAACCTACAATATCTATTAATATCTCTATCAAAACTCTCATAACTAAGGGTAAATTAATTACATATAATCACACATATCTTAGAAATGAAAAGTATTAGTATGATGCATGAGGGGGTTGGATTCTCTTTCAATAATATTGTCTATTTATTATAGGGTTTGAAATTTTATCATAATTCATTAACTAAGATTCTAGGTTCCTAAATACTTAGGAGTATATACCCACTAAGTTGACATTTATTGTGCCCCAACACACCCCATTTTCAAATTTCAAATAGGGATTCACTATTATCAAAAAACAAAATTATTTTATGGTCTAAGTAAACCTTAGAATTCATAATATTTAATTAATCTATATAACCTAGGGTTCTTTTGAGTTTAATTTTACATTTCAACATAGAATTACAAAGTTTGGGCATGGTATAAGATTATCTTATTTATTATCTTTGATTTTATTTCAAGTGATTAATCTAAGTTGAATTCTTTGGATTTATTTGATTAACAGAGATAATAAAATGTTGTTCTATTACATCTCAACTTTTATACATGTAGGATTGTTTTTGGGACTTAAGATTATTTCACATTTGATCATTGGCTAAATTCTATAGTTACATGTTCTTGTCTTGTTAATTATAAGTTTTTATTAGTTATAGTTTATTGTAAATATATGGATCCCTAAGATCCATCCATGTGCTGACATCATGGATACTCATAACATGAAATTAAATAGTTAGGCCTATTTTATTTTCCTACTCTTTGGTTCCTTATGATTAAGACAAGTGGAATCATCACACAAAATTGGAAATCTGGAAACTAGTTGGCAAAATTAATTGTAAAAGTTTTAAATATCTCTAGATCCCTAAGATCATTCCATGTGGAATGATCCATTTCACTTTGAGCATAATATAATGTAGCACACAAACTTATCTCTAAAATTATTTAGATCAATGCAGACCCTTTACATGTCTTCATCTTAGAATCCTCTAAATTTCCAATCAAAGGTACACCATCAATATTTTATTTTCAATGGAATTCTAAGAACCATCCATATGTCATCATTTCATAAACATAGACCTTGTTAGTAAATCATACATTGTTAAAGTCCTAAGTTTTTTGGATTAATGACAGTCATCTATGTGTCATGATCCTAAACTCTCACCACTTTACAAGTCTAAGTATAACATAATTTTTTACAAATCCTCTATAAAACTAAGAGAAATCCACATGGCATGATCTCATTAACTCAGAGACTATCAGTTGAAGTTACACCATCAAGGTTATATATCCATGAGATGATGAGAACTTTCCACATGTAATCATCTCAAATTATTAGATCCTATTAGAATAAGGTATAAGGTTGAAATAAATAAGAACCTCTAGAGCTTGATAACTATCCATGTGTTACCATCATGGAAATCTAGATCCCACTAAACAATGTACATAAATAGTTTTTAGAGAATCTATATAACCTTAAGACTAAAACACAAGGTGAAATATCATAACCTCAAAACTTATAAGGGGTATGAATCAATATTATAAAACCAAAGACCATGGGTAAGTGAGAAGTCACAATCATGGAGATTCATAACCATAATTTAAATGTAAAATGTAACATTTAAACCAAAATCCAATGCACAGTAAATGGACATCTGACTTAATGTAATGATTAAGCACTCACAGTGAATGAAAAATCTACCACATGAAAAAACATACATGCCAAATCTAACTAGTAAATTTAAATTGAAATGAGAAACAAAACTTAAATATGCTAATGCATTAACTTTACATGAATTGAGAATTTAAGTCTTTATATATTGGTAATATTTACAAAATTTTAATGATATCAAGTCACCATTAACATCAATAAAATATGATAAAAATATGAATTTGAGTAATCCTATTACCAAATGCATCATATTTTCTCTTATAAAATATTTGATTACTTTTATCTACCTTAATATATCTTTTCAATGTTTTACAATATAGTGATGGCATCTTCATCATGAGAAGGTCAACCTCCTTCCTTGTATACCATCATAGGCAAACTTGAATATCTAGACACATTATTTGATAAGGGATCACTTGAGTTTAAATTCCCTCACTATTTAACCATATATAATAAGGTGCATGACATAGGACCATATTCATTACATGATAAATTGTATAAGGATTATTGAAGGTACATTAATGACTTGCTATAAATTGAGGCCATGGCTTTACACAATGCATCTAAAAAATTTGAAGTAATTCCTTTTATTGATATATTGCATGATTCTAAAAAATTTAAAGTAATTCTTTTTATTAATCTATTCCATTATTTATTTATTAATGGTTTTATTAATTGGGATTTTCATCAAGTTAAAATTCATATAAAGGCAATAACATACATTTATAGAAAATAATTTAAGAACTATTTGTAACTCCCAATTCAAGAAGTGACTCATGACCAAGTGTCTATCAATCCTTGGTTAGACCAAAACACATTTGAAGGAAAAATTAAGCAATGGATTAAGAAATGAGAAAAATTAAATGTCTAGGGTGTTATATCCTTAGTCCCCATAGTTAATTTAAGATAAGGATTTGAATAGCCATGAAATTTATGAACAAAATTTATGGATTTTCTGTCACCATCTATGTACATGAGGAATGGGTTTTCTTGTTAGATATTATTTTTAGTAATGATAAATTTTTTGCACTTGACAAGATTATCAATGTGAGGCTAAGGGAATAAATATTCAAATTTGATCTATATACACTAAATTCTACTTGCCTTAATTATTCTAATTGATCCCACTAATTCATCCCTTTTAGCATAATCCTAATAATTACATAATATCCCCCCTCAACATTCCTTCATTCACTAACATTATTCTTACCCCACCAATATATTAATTCTCATAAATACCCATTATCTTAACATAGCCCCACTTATCCATTATTTGGGAATTTAAAATTCCCACGGCCCACCTACTAAGCATACTCCTAGGATTTCCTACAAGCCTACCTCCCTAGATTCTCTAGAATCCTCTAATCACTTATGTAATCCATCCCTAATCATGATTAAACATCCCAAAGAGATTATAGAGGTTTTTACCTCTAGTTTCTTCTCTCCTCTAGAATCCTCCAAGGAATTTTTAATTCCTTGGATAATTTTCCACTGTATATCTCAAAAACCCAAGTTTGAAATCTATCCATAGATTATTCCCTTAATGTATTATATAAACAACTCCAATCCTCCATTGAAACTAACCATTGAATCCATAGAGTCTTCATGTCCTCATGATCAACTAGTCCATCTAAGTTAATGAATCAGGCTACCATAATTCTAAAAATATGAGTCTGAGGTAATCTTAATCCAAATATTTTGTCTTTTTGTTTTTTCAATCTTGGTTTAGAGTAATTATATTTATGATTAGAGTAATTATTTGAATGTTCATTCATCTATCTGCATTTTTTACTAATGGCTCTAGATCTTAATTAGTGGATTGACATTTCCTCTACATAATTAAATAATCAAATTCCATATAGCCTAAAATTTCTTCTACATTTTTTTGACCATAGTGGGAGTATCCCTTTAATTTAATAATTTTGCATCCTAGATGTGTTTTGGTAGCTTGTAGGGCTGACTGTTTGAGAAGAAGCTCTAGATTTTGATCAAACTTGCATGCCTAGGTAAATTTTAGTATCACCCTACAAGTTGTGACATTGTAGTGATGGTTTTGTCTGAGGATTCATGATTTTATGTTAACCTTAATGATTTATGTTTTGGTAGTTTTAGGTATTTCATAAAATAGCTACTCGATAATCATGGTTTTGCCTTGAAAATGGTGATTTTAATGCTCTAACTTGTGGTTTTACATTTACCCATTTGACCTAAATAATAACATTTTTAATAACCCTAATAGGTTTCTCAGCATTTCATAAAATCATGATTTGTAAATGGTAGTTTTACCTCAAAGTAGCAATTTTATCCTCTGAATCATGGTTTTGCACCTGACAACTTTATACCTAAATATCAATATTGTTCACTTTTTTTAATTTGTTTTTAGGTTCATGCTAACTCTATTTGATTATAGGTGGGAAATTATACTACTCAAGAGGTAGGGTAAACTTTGTATCAGATCATTTGAAAATATGCAACCCCCCCTTCAACCATGTACTATAAAACCAAAATAATGATATCATGATTCTAATAAATTAGTCATTGCATCACTAGATTAGTCATAATTTATATATTTTTGTGAATATATGTTTTAATCCTAAATTTTTATTATTTTAACCATTTTATAAAAAAAAAATCTTAAGACAAGTGTTCTTTTTCTAACTTCTATAAAGTCGCTTATTATGAATCATGATATTACTAGTATAGTCATGATTTTGCTAGTTATATAAATTTTTGTCTAACCCCAATAATGACACCCATGGTTTATTAGACTTATGAAAAATCATAAATTATAAAATTTTAGTTTTGATTTAAAAGTCATGACATCATCTTAAGTATCATAGTTTTGTAGAAAACATCATGGTAATCACTAATGGTTAGCCACTTTCTTCAAAATCATGAATTTGTAGTCATTATATTACACATTATGGTTGTGGTATTACATTATTATGACTATGTTTCTATGATATTGCCTTATATATTTGAATTTTATACTAATTTTTGCATTTAATTTGTCCCTTTTGAGTGCATTTTAGAGTCATTTTTAGTGAATTTTGAGCCATTCTAAGCCTCCCATAAGGCCCAAATTTCATTTGGTTTTAGGGGCATTAAAAATTGACCTCATTAGGGGATATCATACCTAAAACCCAAAATAATACCCCCTTTACCCCAAAAATTTATAAAGCTAAATCATGATTTTTTTCATTGGTTTTTATTAAAGCTTATTAGACTAACATGTTGTTTCTTACAGGGGTGAATCTAGTGGCTATTTTGACTGGCTAACATTTTTTATTGGAGGTCATATAGTTTTGTCTAAAATTTTGTCTTGTATGTCACATTTTTATTTTTTTAAACACATTCTATTGTAGGCTATATATTTATTTTACCATCTTTGTTTTGCAAGCCTTTCATAAGTGCTAATCAAACTACTAATCATTTTCTTGTAGGCTACCTGTGAAAGACATTTTGGCATCTTGAAAATCATTTTTGAAACTTTTAATAATTTTAATCACCTTATTTAAATTGTATTATATCTTATTTTATATTCTTGTATCTTTTATATATCTCACATCTAATTAATTAGTAAATTAAACTCTTTTTAGTTTGCCTATTTATCACCTAAGGGATATACTGGTATATACTCTCCTCCTTGCATCCTTGTAGTGAGTATTAAAGGATCAAAAACCACTAAAAAATCCTCCCATATTTATTTTATATGGGAAATGTGATGTGTAATTTATATCCACACACTTTCCATAGTTTTAGGGGGATAATGACCATGGATTTCACCACCATACACTAATCCACACTTCATGTTCTCACATAGTATAAATATTAGGGATAATTGTCATTAGGATAAGTGATTGGACCCATATAGGTCATCTATGAAGGGGAAGAGTTAATTATCTAAATTAGGCATTAAATAACACCCTACATGGACTTGGGCCCCATCGTACCTAGTGTATATTGGGGATGCCCATAGAGATCCCATTCAGCCTAGCTTATGACCTTTCAAACAGTATGACTTAATGCTAGAGTTAGGATCAGCTCCCAAGTGAGATTCATGTGTAGATGAGTTTGAGAGGGTTTTGGAGATTCCATAATGGGTCACTAGTATATAGCCTCACCTACAAAGCCCCTAGATAGTGTAGTCTTTAGGTTACACACCCACAATTAGTTTACTAGTCCTAGGTTTGTGGTTTGATTGATTTAGTGTGTGCCATGCTAGACCAATTTTATTTGTGAGCTGAGTCAGCCTTTCACCTAAACCCATATATGACTATCTAGGCATTATATATCACCATCTTTTATGTCTTTATCCCCATTTTGTATAGTCTTAGTCATCTTGTACATCTATCCTTCATCATATCTTGTACATCCTTAATTTTGTATATATCCTAATATGACTTTGTCTTAACACTCCACTTACTTCTTTGTCATTGAATCCTTATATTATCATCCTTATATAGTCTAACACCATCATGTCTTATCCAAAAACATACCTACTTAGCTATTTAGGTCACATACTTATCCAAATCATACTTACCACCATTACATCACCACCCTTGTCCCAATATTAAATCCCATAATCCTTGATCCCTCCATCTATCCTTCATCACATAGCCTTATCCTATCCCACCTTGATAAAATTGGTCTAAGACATTATGTAGTCGTTTAATCCTTATATATCATCCTAATCCACTATCATTTTATCAAATTTCATACTTAGTCAATACCCTATTAGCAACCTATCACTTTACTAGTTTCAATCTAGCATCCAATCATCATTAATCTAGTCATCTCTAATCTAGTAATCTCACCTATTAATAAATATCACCCATCAAATTATCATCTTGATATTTTAAATATAAGAACTAATTGAATTACAATCCTCTTGCTAGCTTGTAAACTAGGCATTGTTGATAGATTATTAACACTTATTATACTATCATTTTGAAATTTGATCCTAATCTTACATCATCTCAATCACATTTATTCCATCCCATCCTCACCATCACTTATCATTATATCTCAATAATTTATCCTTTCTTTAACCAAAAACTTATAAAATTCTTGAATATAATTCACATCATCTATTCCCCTTTCATCAAGCATCCCCATAAATTTGGACCATGTCCTCATGGACCAATACCTATTTTCCAAAAAGGATGAGATCCTTTGTGGGACCTATAAATGGGTACCTACCTAAATTTAGACCTTTATCCCATTCATACTAAGCAAATTACCCATAAATAATCCCCATTTACACCTAACCCACATGATAGCCCATCAAGATCAACCCCATTGTCCATTTATCATAATCATAGTCTATATTATAAAAGTGATAAAGTCACTATATTTAATCAATATATATTGACCAATAAAGATGAAGTCCTATTATATCTATTAAAGATGGGTGCCTACATTCCTAATGATTTTTATCCCCTAAGCCTAAGGTCATATCTTAAACCTCATTAAATCTCAACCCTGTCCCATTCTAGTCTACCATTCACTAGTCCTAGTCATGACCTTCTTAGTCCAAAAATTTCCCTATTTACTGAGTATACTGCTACAAACAAGGGGGAAATCCTATTGTGGCTCATTGAGATGGGTACCTAGCTTATTAAAATTCTTAAACCCATCCAACTTACCTTACCCCTATTTCATACCCATCAATAGTCAAATATTCTATCTACCAATCAAAGTCTGTCACAAATCCCCCATCCTACTAGTGAAAGAAAGCATAGCTTGTCAACCTCATCTAATTCCTGTTCACCTCCTAAATAATCCCACACTCTACCATCACATTATTTAATATCTTGGTATAATAATTACATATCCAAAGTCATGTAAAAATAATATACCCCTCTCCCAATATCCATGGAAACACTATTTTGGAAATTGAGATCTATAAGCATGATTGTCCACCCTCAAACATGACCTATAGATTTGACTAAAAATATGCCCTCATGGTATCAAGCTGAATGATTTTGTATATACCATAAATTACCCAAGAATTCCATTAATACATGTCACCCATTTATATATTATATCAAAAATTTAATTGATAATGGTGACATTGAAATTGAGGGTGAATCTAATACATCCACACCTAGGAGTGTGCAAAAATGGGTATGTCAAGAATTATTTCCCAAATATAATAAATATCATACCCTCCCTAACAAAGGTTATGACTTCATTCTCATTCATCCTACACACATCATTGATAAATCCATCCCTATGACCCATTCACATCACATCCCCCATATTCATAAATCCATTAAGCCTAAATCACTCCTTTAAAAACCCAAGGTGAAAGAGGTACTTGCAAATAATCATATGGTTCTTACTAAAAAATAATTTGTGGGACACCTCACCTTGTCAATATACCCATTGAATTATACATCAAAATGGTTAAGATAATGTTTGATAACAACATATAAATTATAAATCACGTAAGAATCATCATCCCTAGTAGATTATGAAGGTCATTATTACACTCTTTGAATATGTAGACATCTAAAATTGGCCACTAATGGCTTTATACTAAACTTTAGACCAATTCTTACAAACATTTGCAAATCCAACCTAAGAATCACTAAATGTCTCAAATTTAGATTCATAATATGCAATATTAGCCTATAGACCTATTAAATGGACTAAATGCACACATGAATTAATTCAAAAGTCTTAAAATGTCAAAAATCCTAAAAAAAATTAATTAACATGAAAAATCAAATCAAATACCTAAATTGAATTATCCATGAGAAATTAAATGCATTATCAAAAAAGAAATTCAAAAATCAAATAATATCATAGGAATTCATAATTACCTTTTATGAGATTCCATTTTTGTAAAATATCTTAAAATATCCCACCCATGCCTATTCATTATTAATCATGACCATTTGACACCTTTTTACTCCATTGGGGTTAACTAACTCACAAAGGTTAGGTTTGAACCCATTCCAAGCTATAACTACACTCTAACACACCTTGGGTTGGGGTTAGTTGTTAAACCTATAAATACAAAGCCTAGACCTCTCCATATGAAGAGCTTGGAAATAATAATGTTATAATGTAGGATTTAGTGCATGATTCAAAGCTATAGAGTTATAATGCCAAAATTCCAAGCCAAGCCACTTTGATCCATCATGATAAATAAAATAATCATAAACCAAAAAATGGTGCCAAGGAGAGAAGGAGCCACATAACTCCATTTACTACAGACTTCTTGAGCACAAGCCAAGCAAGCCAAATGAAGAAATCTCTTGGAGCATTCAAGGAAGGTAAGAATGGTTGTTTTCTTTACATTTTTAGTTGTGATTTATTAATTGTTTTTCTTCAATATGCTCCTCCATTTTATCAAGGAAAGATAGTGTTATGTATGTTAGTGTGTGGATTTTATTTTTATTTCTTTCACTATGAAACTAACATATGATCTAGATACCCTTCTTGGATTTATTGATCACAAATGGCAAGCCTAGTGGAACCATGAACACCCCACTAGTAAGGAGATGAATATGTAAATAAAAATTTGATAAAAGAATGATTGAATTAATTAAAATTTGCAATTTTAGATTTTATTTTGACATATTTATAATTCTTGAATTGTATTAGATCTACACAAAGACTGACATCGGTTAGGCCTAATCAGCATTGGTTCTATGTGATCATTATTGGTCTATCCTAATTGAGCTATATTATTTATAACCAAAATTGATAGGTATGTAGGGTGAATTATAGTTTAAAAATATTTCATTTTGATTCTTTATAGACTTTATAATCATTCTTTCTTGGCATCTTTGATCCTTAAACTCTATCTAATCCTTGCCTTGAAGGTTTTGTTGAGTTTTAAGTTAACCATTACCTAATCTAATGTTTTAATATTTTGTGGTTTTAAATTTGGGTTAATAGGTAATAAATGATGTTCTTAATTGACCAACATCAATTCTTTATGACTGACATCAGTTCTCTATGAATTGATTGGCATCAGTTGCCTTGAATCAACATCGATCAATTCTGATCAAGCATAAACACTATGTTTTCAAAAATAAAACCCAAGAGATAATTTTACAAAGTCCCTTTGCTCATAAAAAAAATTTATTATAAGTATAGGAATAATATCTAAAAATTTTAGGTCTAGGACATTATTTAAACACAAACTTGTAAGTTTTGGTTAAAGAACATTTTGTTTTGGGCTTTTACAAGGAATCTAGATAAATTACTCACATTTTATTTTGGTATTAAAATGAACATGTTACATCTTGAACATTTGGTATTTTATGATTAAAAGGATTTAGGATTGTTAAAGTTATTTAACACTTCATTTTTAGTGCTTAAAAATAATGATCAAGTCTTAAACACTTAATTTTTGGTGTTTAAAACTGAACTTAGGTTAAATTTTGAACATTTGGGTTTTGGGCTTAAAATTAACTAGATGGTTTTGATTAAGTGGTTTTGTGAATTTATTTTAATATTTTAAATTTAATCCAAGGGTATAATTAAATAAAATTTTCACATTTCAATTTGGTGCTTAAAATCAAACTTTAATCACAATTGCTTGCAAACTATTTGCTATTTTTTTTTTGCAAGAAAAATAACGTGTGTACGATCTCTCCCCATCCTCTATGGGGAACTTAGGTGATCCAAAGTGAATTTTAATTTAAATTTTTCCTTAGTATAAGGCATGAAAATAAAATTTCCTAGGCTTTCCCCAAAACTCATATGGTCTTGGGTGGTTTAAAAGAAACCTTAAAGTCTTTCCACTAGTCATTTATTTTCATACAATTTAGCTTGTAAAGGGGATAAAATTACCTCTCATGACTTATCTAGGGAAACATTGACATGGGGATTCATCTCTCAATATTATTTAAACCCTAATCCATGACAAGGGATATGAATTATGGTATGCATAATGCTATAGCTAGGGGTTGAGTGGCTAACCTGTCCTTTAGTAATGAAGGCCTGAGTCAGGTTTGGTCAACCAGAGGATTCCACTAAGTAATCTATAGATGGAATCATCATGTAAAGTAATATATCCATGCATGATAATTTTATCAGTATGAAATCAATTTACATGTTTCTTCACTTGTGTTATCCACACTTGGTATCAATCTAGATGATCATAACTTGTAAGTTTTAGTCAATCCCAATTGCCATACCTTGATAAGATCTAGGATAATACACTTTGTTGTATTTTGTCATTTATTCATTTATTGATAGGTGTTTAGTGTTAAAAACTTGTGTTTATTTTTACCACATCATAAATTAGATTATTTTTCTACACTACTCCATTATTTGAGGAGGCATTATGTTGTTTGTTTGACACCTTACTTTAACTTAGAAAACTTTTGTGTCAAAAATGTTAGGCGTGTCACTTGATTCAAATGGGTAATGTTATGATTCCCAAATAGATTAAAGTGTCATGCCTTAAAATTCTTTGAAACAAACCATTTTCATATCTTTTGGGAGTGACAACACCATTACGCTACCCAAATTATTTCATAGCCTTGTCTTATCTTGTGTCAAAGTTTCACATTATTGAAACCAAATCAAGTGTTTTGTTGGATCTTTGTTTAGAATATTAATGTTTTTCAAATTTTCCTAGATTTTTGGTCATTAAAACCCTAGTTTACCTAATTTTCCTTTTTGATTAACTTTTATAAGTTCAAATTAAAAGATTGATTGATTTCTATTTAGGCCTCATATTATAGGGGCTGATACACACATCTTTCTCTTTTGGGTTGTGTAACTTAGGTTAATTCATTACTCAAGTTTGGAAACTATTTTATTTGTGCCTTTGTTTGATATAGTCATTCTATCATCAATTTTCTTTTGTTTTGTGTTTTATACCAATTTTATCATGTTTACATCTAAAATCAAGTACCTTGTTTATGTCAAAGTGTTCTAAATTTGATTAGATTAAAATCATACTTTTATTTAAAGTATAGCTTTTACTAATAAGTTTGGCCAATAGTCCTATCACATGCCTTATTTTTAGCCTATATTTTGATGCCATGTTTGCCCAAAAGACCTAACAATTTTTCCCTTTCCTAGTTTAGATATATTTGGAACATCTTTGGACATAGAGTTTGGCATCTTTTTTTTAGTTCATCTACTTTACCTGGTTTGTGTGAGACAGTTAGAATTAGATAGTTGATGTCATAGTATTTTTACCAAGTCTTAGCATAGAATTTTTGGAGATACAGCTCCACCCTTAACCGAGTTAGACCTAGTTTGAACATTTTGTCTTTTTAGACATAGATTTTCAGAGTTTGTAGAACTCCAACCTCTCTTGTTGTGAAATATTTTCCATTTGATTTTACATTGTCTCACTATACACATAGTGGAATCATGTATAATCTAGGATATGGAAATGTTGTCACTCAAGATGAATTTGTTCAAGACCATTTGAAGATAATGTTGTTTGGGAGATGGATTCTTATCCACCATACAACACTCAAAAAAGGGAATAGAGTCAAGATACTTTTGATAATTATTTGGTTATCATGCCTCCATACACAAAGAAAGATAAACATCAACCTATTATGTTGCAATACTACTATCTTATGATCCTAATAGATCCATAAAGGTAGGGACTAGTTTTTCAATAGATAATCACCATGAAAACTTGCCAAGTTTAATAAGAGGGTCTTAAAATATGTCTTATAATAAACATGCATATTATAGTAACCTTAATGTAATTTTAATGATACCATATCAAGATCTATGTATGCTTATCACATAAAGGGGCCTCATGAAGGACTATTTAATTCAAATGTAGATAACATACTAGATATATCAAAACCTAACATGTAAATTTAATCATATGTCCATGTAAAATGCACCTCTTATTTAGTCACTCCCATCAATAGGAGTCATATTTGAGTTAACAAGCCAAGAGAATTAGGGTTTTGACCTAGTTACACAAAGCACTTTAGGATAAAACATGTTTATCACCCCAACTATCAAGGAAGTGTCTTCTGATTGTATGCAAAACATTAAGCCAAACATAGTGGATAATGCACAAGTAATGTATAATTTAAACCAAAGTGGTGTTAATGCAAAAACAAATAGCCAATAAAAAAATATGCCTTTAAACATTGTGAGTGGTTCACAAGCTTAGTGGGTAGGAGTTTCTACTTATGAACCTTAGCCAACTATCTCTAATCCTCAACTAGATACTTCTTCAAGCACCTAACATCAAATATTAAGTAGTCAACTAATTACCAATGCCATAACACAACAAAATGTGAATGAATGTTACTCCACCCCAACAAGTGATGAGTAACATTCTATAACAATAGGCACAATCCAATGTACCCATAAAATAGAGGTAAAACATATTACCACCTTAATAGGGGATAAGCAATGTTACACCTCACCAAGAAGTAACAAACATACCTCTTCAGTCACAGGCTAACATGTCGATCTAAAACTAAATGATGTTTAACCAATAATATACAAATATTGGTTAATGATAGATGTTTAATCTCCAACATGTGTCTAATTACCAATAGGGATTTGTGCAACCAAGAAGTTATAATGTTCCTTAAGTACCTATTAGGTAACAATTGATTTTCATGCAAAATTATCCATAAGTTTAAAGATAGGATCTTATTTCATAAGTTCCCCTTGATCATTAAGGTATGACTAGTTGGTAGCATGTCCCTATTCAACCTCAATAGGTAAAATATAACCATATACCTCCATCCTAACCATGGTATTCCCAACATCAAGCCTACATACCCAATCCCAACTAGAATATTTCACTATAATATGTGAAATTTCAATAATCCCACCCTAATTCATGCATGTATATTCCTGGTCTATTCCCTAACCAATCCAACATTCCCCAACAAATGCCTCCACTATATCCCAATCAAAGTAATCCACTTGTGACCACAAAACCTTCACCTTAGGCCAATGATCCCATTTTTTTCCTCACCTAAGAGATATAAAAGATGAAGGATACAATTTCCCTTATTCAAATAAGGAAATAAACAAAAAATTCAAGTTAGATGATGTGTGTTCTTACCATTTTAACTTGGAGTACTTATAGATGCCATTTCCTCTAGGATATGAGCCACCAAATTTTTACAAATACAAAGGTAAAGGTGACCCAAAATCCTATTTGATATAATTATTTTTTACATGCCAACTAGTGGCCTATAGTGACATATATCTATTGCTATTATTTCCATGAAGCCTAGTAAGACAAACATTAGAATGGTTCTTGAAGTTGCCCAAGAATTCAATATCTAATTTTGACAATCTTTTAGATAATTTCATGTAGCACTTCTTTTACAATCTTGAGCATGAGATGTATTTTATATACTTAACTTAGGCCAAATATAAAGCTGGTAAAAACTTCACAAGCTATTTACAATGATGGAGAGCCCTTGCAAACTAATTCACCCATAGTCTACCAGACAAATTACTAGCCACTACATTTACCAAAAATCTGCATAGAAAAATATTTTACAATTTCAAGTTGTAATGTGTGTACAAATTCAAAGAGATAATTAAAAAGGTTTGTTGAATGAAATATCCCTTATTAACAAAAGGATCATTAAACTAGCATCATCAAACCAAAGTCCAAAACAAAATCAGAATAATAGCCAAAGTTAAAACCTAATCCAAGCACAAGTGTTGCAGCAAAGCCAGGCCAGTAATTTTGATAGACCTAAGAAATTCAATCAAAAAAATAATGATGTAGGGAATAGAGTAATAGAGTCATGACATGTCTAAATGGTGTAATCAACATCTACATAACCTATGATACATATGCATATACCTCCTAACCAACAACTTATTCAATAAACACAATAAAATAGACTAGTGTAACAAGTGCAATAAATTTAATAAACAAAATAAAGGCCTTTTCAAAACCCTCCTCCAAGGAGAAATGTTTCTAATAATCGAGTCTTTAGTAATATTAGAGAGACTATTCAGACTATATTTTTCAAGCTTGTCACAACTATTTTGATTAGATGGCCTATCCCAAAGGGATTTCTTGAGGGTGTTGACTATCTAGACTAGTACAAGCTAAATGAATTTTATGAATATCATTAGGTCAATGGTAATAATTTGAAATGTTGTGTGAAAATCAAACATGTCATTGAAAATATGTTAGAAAATGGAGAGAAATTATTAGATCATGGAGCTTTCACATCCAATCAAAACCTTGGAATCTATCAGAATCCTTTTCCCCAACATAATAACTAATAATAATAACAATAATGGCTAGTGCAACAACAATAGTATCAAAAACCAAGGTTGAAATAGTAGAACCAACAATGTCAAAACATTGGACATAACCAAGGCCAAAATGAGGAAAATAACCAATAGACTTACCATGAAATTTCACATGACTATAATTTAGTTCTAGGCCATATTGTAGGAGGTTGTGTTAATACCATTTCCATTAATCTAAGACCAAGTACCAATCAGACAAGACCATTGATAATCATACCTAATAAACCAACCTATGTCAATAATCCTTTCTTGACTTGGGATTACACACATGTGAACCAACAAGTAGGGATTCCAATTTTTGACCTTATAATAATAACTCATCATTATCTCATGACTATGCATAAGTGCATCAATAACTAAGACTTGTCCTATCTGGTCCCCCAACACCATCATTTGTTATCAACACTAGTTTTGTACCTAATCCTAATTATGTAATCACAACTCGATGGTCAAGGATTACCATACTAAGCCCATAACCATATACCACTTCACCCATCATCCAACCAACAATTCTACCTCAAAACAAGCCATTTCTTATTGTCCCAAAAAAGACATTTGATATTGTGGAATAATTACAAAAGACACCAGTACAAATCTCCATTTTAGATTTTTTGTGAATGTCTACTATCCATAAAAACATCGTGACTAAATTCTTTGGCTAATCCAAAGTACCTAATGATATATCTCCTAAAAAATTTCAATATTTGGTTGGACACCTAGCTCTAGGCCAATAATTAGCCTTGAATCAAAAAGATATGTCATCCCTTGGACCACTTCATAATAAACCATTATACTTCAAGGTTTACATAATGTAACAAAAAATGAAATGTGTCCTCATAGATAATTGATCAAGCTTGAATATTGTGTCTCTAAAACTCATCAAGCTTCTTGGGTACACAATAACATATCTCCAAGTAGAAACAATCACCATCAAAGCCTATGAAATGAAGAATGAGAATCATAAGGCACCATCAACGTGTTAGTTATCATTAGGCCCTTGTCTCATGATACACTATGCCATGTGTTAGATATTGATTTGTTATATAATATTCTTCTGGTTAGACCTTGGATACATGAGATTCATGAAATCTCATTAACATTCCACCAGTGTATCAAGTTCTCCCATTCATGAATGGAGGTGACTATTCTAGAATATTTACATCCATATGAGCATTGTAAGCATTTAGAGGTCAAGTTCAAAATTTATAACTACCATTTTAGCATGAATCTAGTTATCAAGTAGGATAAATCTAAGGCCATAATTATCAATTCATTAGAGGCCAATGGCATTAACCATGATACCCTTGATTCCATTTCCCACATACCACCTCTTGAGATGTCCAATCATTATACTATTTCAGATAATGGCTAAGGAGAATACTTGACCCATGACACCTTTCACATTGCAAATCTTCCATAGAACCCAAAGTCCTTTAGAAGATCAAAATCCAAACCACTTATGTAATTTAAAATAAATGGGAAAGGCCATCTTCATAGTCCATCACTTATCACTTTCATACCAGCCTCTGACCAAGAATATGGCCTTTTTGAAGGTGATGAATCATGGTTATATAATTACAAAGTGGCTGATTGTTACAAGAATTCCAAGTATCCCATTCCTAATTAGATCATGGATAACCAAGACTATGAAGGAGGAGACCTCAAGCCAAATCAATAGGGAACACTTGAGCTAATTTCTATGATTAGGTACAAAGGAACTTATGGACTTGGATTTAAAATGCCTATGGGTGACCCCAAATATCTTATTTGAGTTTCATCACCAATGACTAGTCATGATGATGCTGACAGTAAAAATAGAGTTTGATCATAGCTAATTTGATGACCTAGCCCATACCAATTTATTTGACAATAATGCCATTTGTACCCTTTGACTAGTCATTCATCATAACCCACTACCATTATATTATCCCCAACTGATAGATTAGGGCCAACAAGAATATAACATGTCAATTGATGAGTTCTAAAATGATGAAGCCTTCTACAATTTTCTAGGCCTTAGGTATCATGTTCTACTGGGAGACCATAAAAAAGGGTTGTCAATCAAGTTAGAGCCTAAAGCCTATTTTGGAGAGTGAGTGAAAACCCTTAGCTAAAAAAATAAAAATAAAACATTGAGGTCCCAAAGTGAAAACCTATTTAAGGTGCTTTTGGACCAGGGAAAAAGTAAAGATAAAGGTCAGTCTAGTGATGAAAACCTATTTTAGGCACCATTAGGTGGGGGTGTTCAACCTTCTTCAAATATAGATAAGGAGACCACCAATGACAAACTTGTCTATGGATCTAAGTTTAGTATTGAAGAAGAACATGATTTAGATCAAATCATCCAAGATACCACTAATGATGAACTTACTTGTGGGTCTGAGTTTAGTCTGGAGGAACAACAAGATTTTGATTGCATCATTCAGGAGTTTCCAATAATGTTTATTACACGGCCATCCCTCCCATTGGGGGATTCTAATTCATCATTCCTAGGAGAACTCAAAGAACTAGTACTAATAGAGGAATTTGACATTGCAAAATAGTTCAAATATTTACCCACTATTCTTGAAGATGGTTAAACTCTTTTAGTGGAGGATACTTTAGAAGTAAACATCAGGACTCTAGATGACCCAAAATGGATTAAACTTGGCACGTCCCTCACTAAGGATGAATGTGAAGTCCTTATAACCCTATTGAGGGAATTTGTTGATATATTTACTATTATCATCAAATTTTACACCCTAAGACTCTCTATGAAGCTCCTTCAATTTTATGCAACATTTAATCATCTCTCAAGTTTGTGGGAACTTGTAGGAGAGATGAATCTCTAGGATTGAAAGGGCTAGATCCTTGAATTCTTCTCTAAGTATCTATAACCTATCTTAATGTTTGTTCATGAAAAGAGTTAAGAGTTTTCATAAAATGAAAACTATGATAGAGAGGTGACTCACCAATAATATATCCCATAGACTATCATACTTATACTAAGAAAAAATGCTTTCCAAGACCGATTCCATGCATTAGAAGATCCTAACATAGTGTTTTAATGTGAGGGTAACATGCTTGGGACAATCAATAAGATACTTAACCTAAGGGGTATATTTCACACCATAGATATAATTTCAGACTTGAAAGAGAGCTTATTACATTCAACACACTTCACATGACCTGATAACATCATAACCCTTGCTTAAACATCAAGGATAAAGGGGGTAAGGATGATACTATTACTTAGCTTCACTATATATCACTCACACATTTAGAAAAAATGTTCATAACTTAGAATTGGACTTATATTCAATTTTCAAAGGCAAAGTGTAATTTCATTTTATCAGGGCTTTTCCATACCAAAAATATGGTCCCTTACAATAGCCAAAAATGGCTCAATTTATAGAACTTTGAGGAAGAGAGAGAGGAGAAGTTGAAAATGCACAAGGACATGTGTCCACATGTGATAATTAGTTACAATTTCATGTGGAAGAGGTGTGGGGTGAGATATTCCATGTCATATAGGTCTACTTGTCCAAAACAAGTCATAAGAATGGTGAAAAGTGTTATAAAACCTTCAAAATTGGCACAAGAAACTGCCTCCATCAAAGATCATCTGTGAATGTTTAAAACTAAAAATAGGGGAGTCAACACATAACATTATTTGAAAGAAATGGAACTCATGGTGGAACTTATAAAATGATCCTTCTAACTACTAGCTATCCTTTGGACAATTGTGTTTGTCAATTTCATGGAAGCTCCTTACTTTGGGTCAGCTGCCAACAACAACTCAAACCATCGACCTATCTATTTTTCACTTGTTTTATCTACATTAGATACTCAGGATCTTGCCATTTTTTATCTCTATATATGCTCTCAGGTTCTTGCCAAGTCTTTTTTGACTCCAATGGCTATTTTACATGGTTTAAATTTTAAATTTTCTGAGCCATCATCCTTAGGTATTTTCTTTAAACTTTTGTTTCCTTCAGACTTCTTGTATTGACACTTTTCCTGAAAGAATTCATTTATATCTTTGCATCAGGTCTTTTCCTTCAAGATTTTTTCTTTTGACCATTTCTATAGATAATTTTCTTGAACAAATTCCTTTAGACTTTTTATTTCAAAATTCTCTCGAGAGAATTCATTTGAATCTTTTTTTTGCATTAATTTCCTTAGGATATCAAATGAACTTTTATCTTCTAAAAATGGATTATTTGGTTCTTTTAAATTTTCCTTCAAGTTTATTTAAAGTGGACCTTTGGGACTCTGAAATGATCCTTCAAAAAAATTTCAAGTGCCTTTCAAAAAAATTGAATTACCCTTCAAAAAAGTTGTTTCAGACAAAATGTTCAAAACAATTATTTCAAAAAAGTTGAAAAGTGCCTTTCAAAAAATCTAAAAAAGACCCCTTCAAAAAAATTTTAAGTGATTTTCATAAAAAATTGAAGTTCCCTTCAAAAAATTTGTTTAAGATAAAATGTCCAAAATAATTTCTTTGAAATTGCCCTTCAAAAAATCTAAAAAGAGATCCCCTTCAAAAAATCTAAAAAAGACCCCTTCAAAAAAGTCTAATAAAGACCCCTTCATAAAATCTAAAAAAGACCCCTTTAGAAAAGTCTGAGAAGTACCATTTTACCTAAGTACCCTTTTGAGAAAATTGTTTTGATCAAAATGTCTGAAACAATTCTTGACACTTTGAATAAAAAACCCGAAACAAAAACTCTAAGGGAAATAACACCTGGTCGAAAGACTGAAACAAAGTATTCAAATGAAATAGCATTTGTTATTTTTGTTGTGGCTCAATGAGAAATACTCCTTCTGAAGAATTTTTTTGAATACTATACTTGGTCAAATTTGAAAGATGCAAACTTGGGAGTGAAATTTGACCAACATTCTTAGTGATTCCTAGGGATGGCAAGCCTATTATGCCTAAGACCAGTTGCCTAATCATTCCATTTGGCATGGAGTTATGCATATGAGCATTTATATTGACATGAGTAGACCTTGGATTGACCACAAAATAATTGACATTACACAAAACACACAAGGAAAGAAAATCACATAGAAGACAAAAGAAAAACACAAAATAAAGACACACTTGTGTTTCTAAGCACTTAGGGAACATAAAGCAAAATTAAAAACAAACTAGTATGTGTATCTATCTTGATAATACTCCCTTCTTAGATCAAAAGGGGAGTATCTTGAATTTACCTCTTCATTAGATGAATGAGGATTCCATGTGTGCTTCCTTTTGGGTGTACTAGATGACTCTCTTTATTCCTTGAATTGCCATTTCACTTGATGAAGTCATCTCAAATATATCTCCCAAGTAGGTGAAGTCCTCTTGGTTTTGTAAACATGTCTCACAATGTTTCCCTTTTATTTCCTCATAGTAAATTCACATGTCCATATATAGGGAATCCTATTGTAAGTTCATGTCTTCTTGATAGATCTCATCTTCTTTCTCAATCATCACACCTTTTTCAAACTCTCCAAAAATTATTGTGTCATAGAAATATGGAAGTATCTCATGCTTAAATTCCTCTTTGATGATGGTAGAAGCAAATTTATGAGTGATTATAGAATCAATCTTCAAATCACCTTCAAAGGTCCCAAGATCATTATATATTGTTGCATCTTGATCCAAACTCTCTTGGTGATAACATTCTTCAACACATACCTGTTTTCTAACTTATAACTTATCATGGCTTGTGGTTAGTTCTATAGCACTTGTAGGCCCTTTTTGGCTTTCAAATTCAATGCATATGTCTTTAAACATATGCCATAAGCCATCCTCTTTTGGTTGACCTACATCATGGAAAGAGACAATGAGATAAAACATTTCTTCTTCATGATTAAAAATAAGTCCTTCTAAAGTATCATTTTCAACATAAGGATCATCACTTTCACAAGGAGTTAGATATTTCTCATCATTCAACCAATCTGAAACCTCTATTCCTTCTTCACACAAGTTGACTTGTTCCACCATGGTTTCTTCCCTCTTTTGGTTATTTTCTAGGATAGACTCCTAAGAAGAGAAGTCTTAGGCAATGGATAAAAAGTTTGGGGCATCTTGATATTTCTAAGATGGATTGGTTTCATGGGATATCAATTTCTCTTCTAGATTGTAAATTAGGCTACAAACCTCAAGTACCTCATAGGTGAAATCTAACCAATTAGCCTCCTATACAGGTATCCACTCCCTTTTTATTTGTTCCAACCCATTACTTATGTTCCTAATATAAACACTTGGAATTAATTGATCACCACTATATCTAGTATTAAGCTCTATCATGTATTCTTGATAGCTAACAAGAGATTCTTTAAAACTAGCAATGGCATGACTTAGAGGAGAACTAATTGGAATAGGTGGAAAAAAAGATGGAGAGGACTGATTATTGGCCACATGGGACTCATTACAATCTTGGATAATTGATTGTTCATCTTGAGGAGGAATAAACAAAGTAGGACATATCTCTTCTACTTTCTGATCTTCATTTGCAATTAGGGGTATCAGAGTATCTTCTTCATGTACACAATAAGTCCCCAAATCAGTTTCTTCCATGGATTAATAAGGATTATTATCATATGTTTTAGTACCATATTCATCAAGGAAAAGGTTTGAAATACCTTTAATATGAGAGGATGCTTCACCTTCTATGACACCTTCTTCTTCTTCACTAATCACACAATTTTGATTTGAACTTGACTCCACATATGTTTCAATATGAAACCGTACAAAGGGTTATGTTATTATGGTTACTTTATCTCCATATATTATTATAAAATTTATAAAATACCAATCAATTTAAAGGTACCCTCCAATCTTAGCTGTGAAGTCTCTTGACAAAAAAATAACAAAATGAGCTGGAAGATCAACCACCACAATGTCTTAGAGGATGGGGAAACTTGGACAATCACTTAAGAAAAATTTAAAACCTTTAACCAACCCCATATTCTTGGATTGATTTCCATCAATATGTAACACATCCTTACTATGAGGCCCATACTTCAATCCCAACTTGTTAGCAACCACCTTAGGCATAACCGTGGTACTAGCTTCACTATCCACAATGCAATTATGAACCAATTTGTCTCCCATAATGAGTGTGAGTTATAAAGGTGGAGGATTTTTATATTTGGTAGATGGTTCTAGGACATAATTAGGTGTTTTGGTAAGGGATACACCATTATGTCTTGGAACTTGAGGGGCTACATGAATGTTTGAGAGTTGTTCTTGTAGAAGTTCCTTTTGGCCAGGTATATGCAATACTTCCCAAAGAGAAATGATTGTCTTGGTATTCTTAAAAGAATAAATAATTTTTAGAGAGGAAGTATTTACCTTGTATTACATTATTAAATGAAATTAATGAGCTTGAACTTGTTGTATTGGAGGTTTGGTAGCCTTGCTCACATTCTGACTTTGAGGAGTAGTGTGACTAGTAGTATGTATTACATTGGTACTTTCACTTTGTAACCTTAGAGAGGCACTACTTGGAGTCACTTATGCTACTATAATATCTCATAAATCCCTTTATCCCTTGTGTTGGCTGAAACTTATGTATTTTGATTTAACACATAATTATCTTCTACTTGGGAGCTCATAAAACTAGAACTTTGGCTTTTACCTTCTCTTTGAACATCCCTTTGCATGAGATTCACTTTTTCTAATGTAAAATAAGGAGTATCTCATTATTTATATACCAAATATTAATTATATTCTCCACCATTATGCATAAACTAACCTTGAGATTGCCCCTAATGATCCAAATATTCCTCTCCTTGAAATAGATTGGTGTGGACTAGAACAATAGCCTTTGTGGATGGAGTGGAATTAGGATTATAGGAATTGGGATGCCTATTGAAACCTTATTAACCTTGTCCTATTCCTTTTTTAGTGTATTGGGGTGGAGGTATATAGATTTTTTGAGGATATTATTAAGGATTGGGTGGAGCACTTGCATACATATGTCCTTGCTTGAGCTAGGCTTGCAAAGACTGAATCATCTCATCCTTATCTATTGCATCATCTACCTTCATAGGAGTGGTTTTAGGTTTGAAATTGGTATTGAGAACTTGTGATATTCTTAGGGATTCAACTAAATTATGAGATAATAAAGGCATGGAAACTCTTGGAGGTAATTTCCCATATTATATCAAAATATTCTTAACTTCAATGGCTATCTCATATGCCCTAGGTAAAGTAAATCCTCCCATTGATTACAACATTACTACCACATTAGTGACAATAGCCTTGAGATAGGTGGGGAATACAAAGCTTGGAGGAGGCCTCATAATAGGTGGAAATCTATGCCATGTTCTTTGAAACCTTTCATTGAAATATCCCATGGACTCATTGGGATCTCTCTTTATCACATTCAACTCGTGAATTAGTGAGGTATGGTCACTCTTATTCTAAAACCTATTCACCAGCATATCTCCAAAGTCCTCCCAATCAGTAATTCAATCACCTTCCAAAGTTATATACCAACCAAGTGCCTTACCCTTTAGGGACATGTCAAGTAATCTAATCACTATGTTAGCTTGGGTGATATTGTGGAAGTTACAAAAGTTTTAAATGTCCCTAATGTGCTCATATGGGGTAGTAGGACCTTCTCCATTGAAATTAGGGAGACTTTTGGTATTATTAAGAGGAATATGATCATATGTAGGAAGGTTAATTTGATTTTGGGTGTTGAAGGCTAGGAATAGATGTATTCTAGCCATCTCTTCTTCCTCTTCTTGATGCCCTTTATCTTATATTTCCTCAACTTATTATTACTCTTCAAAAAATTCCTATTCTGGATCTCTAAATGTTAAAAATGGTTCAAAATATTCTTCAAGAGGAGTTTTAGGTAGAGGGACTTGATTAAAGGATTTACTAGAAGATGATCTAGTGAAGATCATGAAGTATAATGTGAAGCAATTGATCTAAAACCAAAAAATATCACCTTTTGGAGTTACTAAATGCTATATTAATAATACCTATATAACCTTGGATTTGTCAAGGCCATCAATCACCTTGACATGGAAATAATTAGTACCAACTACCCCACTGGGTGTGCCAAAACTATTGTCATCAAATTGTACAACCTAAGACTCTCTATGAATCTTTTTAAATTTAATGCAACATTAATTAATCTCTCAAATTTTTGGGAAATTTTAGGAGAGATGAATAACTAGGATTGAAAGGGCTAGTTCACTAAATTTTTCTCTTAGTATCTATCACCAATCTTAATGCTTGTTCATGAAAAGAGTTAAGAGTTTGCATAAAATAGAAACTATGCTAGAGAGGTGATTCACCAAGAATATATCCCACAAAATATCATACTTGTACTAAGTAATAATGCTTTCCAAGACCAATTCTATGCATTGAAAGATCCTAACATAGTGTTTCAATGTGAAGGTAACATGGTTGGGATAATAAATAAGATACTTGACCTAAGGGGTATATTTCACACCATAGATACAATTTCATACTTGAAAGAGAGATTAGTACATTAAACACACTTCACATAACCTATTAGCATCATAACCCTTGCTTAAACATGAAGGATAAAGGAAGTAAGGATAATACTATCACATAGCTCCACTATACATCACTCACACACTTAGAAAAAATGTTCACAACTAAGAATTGGACTTGTATTCAATGTTCAAAGGCAAAATGAAATGTCATTTTAGAAGGGCTTCACCATACCAAAAATGTGGTCCCTTATAATAGCCAAAAATGGCTCAATTTATAAAACTTTGAGGAAGAGAGAGGAGAGAAGTTGAAGAGGCACAAGGAAATGTGTCCACATGTGAGAATAAATTACAATTATATGTGGAAGAGGTGTGGGGTGAGATATGCCATGTCACAGAGATCTACTTATCTAAAACAAGTAATAAGAATGGTGAATAGTGACATAAAACCCTCAGAAATAGCACAAGAAATTGCCTCCGTCAAAGATCATCCATGAATATTTGAAACTAAAAACAAGAGAGTCAACACATAGCACTATTTAAAGGAAATGGAACTCATGGTGATAGCTATAAAATTCTCCTTCTAACTTCTAGCTATCCTCTAGACTACTATGTTTGTCAATTTTGTGGAAGCTCCTTGATTTTTGTCAACTAATAAAAACAACTCAAACCATCAACCTATCTATTTTTCACTTGTTTTGTCTACACTATACTCAAGATCTTACCATTTTTTATCTCTATATTTACTCTCAAGTTATCACTAAGTCTTTTTTGACTCCAATGGCTATTTTCCATAGTTTAAAGTCAACATTTTAAGGCCATCATCCTTCGAGTATTTTCTTTAGAATTTTTTTTCCTTTGGAAATCTTGTCTTGGAACTTTCCCAAAAGAATTCATTCAACTCTTTACATCAGGTCTTTTCCTTTAGTATTTTTGATTCTGACCATTTTTGTGGACAATTTTCCTAAAAAAATTCGTTTAGAATTTTTGTTTCAGCATTTTCTCTTGGGAGAATTCAGTCAAATATTTTTTCCACATTAATTTCTTTGGGCTATCAAATGACCTTTCAGCTTTTGAAAATGGACCATTTGGTTATTTGAAATGTTCCTTTGGGTTTCTTTGAAGTGGACCTTTGGGAATCTAAAATGACCCTTTGAAAAAGTTTTAAGTTCCTTTTAAAAAAATTGAAGTGCCCTTAAAATATTTTTTTTAGGACAAAATGTTGAAAATAATTCCTTCAAAAAAGTTGAAAAGTGCCTTTCAAAAAATATGAAAAAGACTCCTTTGAAAAAGTTGCAAGTGGCTTTCAAAAAAAGTAAAATGCCCTTCAGAGAAGTTGTTTTAGACAAAATGTCTGAAACAATTCCTTCAAAAAATTTGAAAATTACCCTTTAGAAAATTTGAAAAAGACCCCTTCAAAATATTTCAAAAATACCCCTTCGTAAAAGTATAAAAAGACCCCTTCAGAAAATATAAAAAGACCCCTTTGGAAAAGTTTGAGAAGTACCATTTTCCCTAAGTGCCCTTTCAAAAAAATGGTTTCAGATAAAATGTCCAAAAAAATTCCTAACACTTTGAATACAAAACCCAAAACAAAACCTCTGAAGGAAATAAAACCTAACTGAAAGATCGAAACAAAGTCTTCAAATGAAATAACACTTGGTATTTTTTGTTGCAGGTCAATGAGAAATACTCCTTTTGAAGAAAATTTTCAAATACTGCACTTGGCCAAATTTGAAAGAGGCAAACTTGGGAGAGAAATTTGACCAACATTTACCTTGGCCTATTCTAACATGTATGGTTTGGACCACACCTTAGTTGTTCACCACTTTATGATACATCCTAATTCTAAACCAGTGAAATAAACATTACATAAGATGCATACTCACATTGTTGTGTTATTAAAGAAAGAGTTGGAAAATATCTTAGAATAAAGATTCATTAGGCTAGTCAAATACTCTAAATGGATATCCAACATTATGCCAGTCAGTAAAAATACATAAGGAATCAAAATTTTCACTAATTTTAGAGACATTAACAAAGCTTTCTCGAAGGATGACTTTCCTTTACCAAACATTGACATGATAGTTGATTTCAAAATGGGTGATGAGATGCTTTCACTTATGGATGGATTATCAAACTATAATCAAATTTGAATAGCACTAGAAGACCAACACAAGACAACATTCACCACTTCATGGGGATCATTATATTATTAGGTTATGCCATTTGTTATTAATAATGTAGGGGCCACTTATCAAAGAGTCATGACAGTCATATTTCATGATATGATGCATGACATTATTGAAGACTACATGAATGACATACTAGGTAATCAAAGACTTGGATTGATCATCTAGTAGCACTGAGGAGGATAATTGAGAAATTGCTTGAATATAAAGTTAGGATCATCCTTAAGAAGTGTGTTTTTTGAATTTCTTTAGGCAAATTTCTTGGCTTCATTATGTCTTTTTGAGGCATTAAAGTTGATCTAGCTAAAGTATGAGCCATAACAAAGATGCCACCACTAACCAATTTGAAGCAGCTTCATAGTTTACAAGGCAAAATATATTCTATTAGATGCTTCATTTCTTAGTTGGTAGATAAATGTCACCCATTCACATGATGAAAAAGGGCCACATTTCTTTGGGGTAATGACTGTCAGAAAGCTTTTCAACAACTAAAGGACTATCTTATAAATCCACTAGTGTTATTGCCCCCATACTAGGGAAACCATTCCTTTTATACCTATCAATGATAAAAAAATCCCTGGGGGAACTTCTATCTCAACATGATGATAATGGAAAAGATCATGTTGTGTATTATCTAAGCCATAAACTAGCTACATATGAGCATAATTTTGCACCCATTGAAAAATCCTATTTAGCTATGGTCATCATAGTTTAAAAAATGTGACATTATATATTGAATAATAAAACCATGGTCATTTCAAAATTAGATTCTCTCAAGTATCTACTATCTAAAATAGCTTTACAAGACCTCATGACCGAATGGATCATGCTTTTTAGTGAGTTTGAGATAGAGTATGTAAGTCAAAAAGCCATCAAGGGGTAATTTCTTATAGATTAGCTTGTTAAATAACCCCTTATAGATATAGAGATGCAAACATTCTAATTTATCAATGAATCCATCATGACCATCATTGAAACACATCTTGAGGAGTAAAATTGGAAACTATATTTTGATGGTTCATTCATAGCACATAGATTGGGGGTAGGCCTTTTGTTTATCACTCCACAGGGGTATTTAATCCCTAGGTCATTTAGAATTATCTTTCTTTGTACCAACAACATGGTTTAATATGAATCACTCATTATAGATCTTTGACAAGACATACAATGGAACATACATCATCTAAAGGTTTATGGTTATTCTTAATTAATCATCAATTAGGTTATAGACCATTTTTAGACTAAAGATGACAAGTTAGTTCCATACAAGGCCATAGATGACACTCTCAAATAATAGATTTCCAACATCTAGTTTGAACATATACCAAGGGCTAGTAAAAAAATAATAGATGTCATGGATAGCATTAGATCTTTGATTCAACATATAGATATGACAAAAGACTACTGGTTTTCATTAAAAATATGCTAGTGTTAACTCATGAAACTTAGACCATCATAATGATCTGAGATATTATTGGTCCTAGCTCTAATTTGTATTCATACCGATACACTTATCTCCATGATCATATTATGCCACTAGACTTATCCCAAAAACAATCTAAAGCCTTCATCTACAATGCCTAATGTTATACCTTACTCATACTAACCCTATACTACCACAATTAGAATGGAACTTTAATTCATTATTTACCTTTGTTAGAATCTACACTAACATTATGAGAAGTTCATGAATGGGTATGTGGAGCCCACACTAGTAGGGTTTTCCTATCCAAAAATATATTATGTAATGGGTATTATTGGCCAATGATGAATGCATATGTAGTTGCTTATGTCAAAATATGCAATAAATGTTAATGGCATGCTAATCTAATTCATGCCTTAGCCAAAACTTTGAAACCAATGTTAACACCATGGCAATTTTATATATTGGGCCTCAATCTCATTGGGAAGATAAATCCCACCTCATATTATGTCCATAAACATATCCTTATCACCACAGAATATTTCACTAAGTGGGTTGAAGCTATATCCCTCACTTACATGACTAGAAATCAAATTTCAAAATTCATTTTTAATCATATCATCTTCCATTATGGTATCCCTTATGACATTATATATGATAATGGTAGATATTTCAAGAACAAGGATGTCAAATAATTATGTGCTAAGTAAAATATTACTCAACATTTTTCCATGGCATATTACCCTTATGGTAATGATTAGGTAGAAGTATCAAACAAAACCATTATCAACATTCTTATAAGGATTGTCAATGATGTCAGTAATGATTGACACCTTAAAATATTTTTTACCCTCTAGGAATATCATACCAATCATTACACTCTAACAAGGGCCACTCCATACTTGTTTATGGGACTAAGGCCATTATTCCCATTGAGGTTGAGTTACCTTATTTGTGCATCTATTTGAAACATGTCCTAAATGATGAATACTATAGAGTAGCTCACTTTCAAGATATATAGTTATTTTATGAGAAAAATTTGGCTATAGTTAACCATTTCAATCATATCAGAATTAATTCTATGGTTAATACAATCAAAACATGAAAAATAGAGAATTGTAGCTTGGTGATCTTGTACTTAAGGAAAACCAAAAGAATACCAAAATTGAGAAGAAGCATAAAGGCAAGCTCAAACCCAACTGGGTTGGTCCTTTCATGATTATTATAGACTATGGCACTAGAGCATATAGGCTCACCACACCAGATGGAGATGAACTTGATGATCTATTGAACATTATATAGTTCAAGATTTACTTCACTTGAATGACTTGGTGTATTGTCTATGAGGACCTTTTCAAGTTGTACCATATTATCAACTTTATTCTTTGTACCATACCATTATACCATGATATCACATTTCAATCCCACCATTATATTCTACTATACCTTTTATATCAACCAAGTTATTTTGACCATACCTACCTAGCCCGTTTGACCTTGGTTCATCTATTGGTTCCACTTTCATCATGAAAAATTAGATTAATTTCAGCATTTATTTCAATTATTATAGTTAGAGATTGTATTTTAGAGTAGTATGATAGAATTTTAGTAGTTGCATCCTTCATTTCTTGTTTCATTCTATACCATGCCTTATTTGTGTGGTCCTGATTATAATTGCCTTTGGGAAAATCAATGTCTCACTAGTCTTGCTACTAATTATAAACACCTATGGGAAAATTAGTATCATTAATCTATGCCATTATTTCATAGTTATAACTACCTATGGGAAAACTAGGGGTAATAATTGTTTATTATGCCTTAACATACCAAATTTTCCATTCCTATGCCATAATATGTCATTATGCCAACTATGCCTATTTTATTTGAATTAGCTACTACATTAGTCAAATTATTTCATTGTAAGGTGAAACTAATATGACTTGAGGCCATTTTGGGAATATGTGGCTAGTGATCAATGCCTTTTGAGGTCTTCTTAGTCACCCCTTTGCCATGATTTCACCAATTTGTGAGCAATCTTTAAGTGTGAATGCTCTCACCATTTTATGAGTAAATTTAACTTTGAATGCTATTACCATTTTGTGAGCTTAAATAATTTAGTGTCTCATCATTCTCTATTGAGTTGAGATACTCCAAAAATTATAAAAACTTTGTAAAACCATTTAGAAAAACCAAAAACATTGACCACTTATTTGCCTAAAGGATTACAAGAACCCTCACTAAGTCACAAGAAACCACTTATCATTTAGTTTCCCCATTTTTTTTGGCCTTTTATCCCATGATCTCACCATTTTGTGAGTCCATTCCCACATTATTCTATCACATCAATCATGTTTTATTTTTTTATCATTTTTATATATCCCATTTCCTAGGAGAACTACATTTGGCCTAAAGTTTTATTAGATATTATGTTCATATTACTATGTAGATAGTGTCCACTTGCCTAGTGAATATTGAGACATCTCAGTCACCCCCTTCCTTTTCTTTTATTTACCCACCCTATTTGTTTGTTACATTTTTTTCCTATTTTCTAAAGGCAATGTTCATCACTTTGTTTATGTCATGTTATTTGTAATAACAATTATTTATTTATTTCTCTTTGTTTTATTAATATATTTATTTTATTTGTGTGCCTATTTGATTTCTTTTAGTACTGTTGACTTGATTTAATTTGTGTATGTTCATTAGGTTATTCCCTATGTATTATTCTTGAATAAATATAAATTCATATGTCAATATTGTCATCATAGTTTTTATCATTGGTGTATTATTTTCTATTGAGTATGGGATCATGAGTCAGTCCTTATGCATATTTCAACAAAGTCCTCATGGTGTTCTATCATGATTCTACCATCACATGCTATAGCAAAAATTAGCTTCAATAAGTCTACATGACAAATGCAATAATGATATCTCCTTGTCACCAACTTCATCAATAGTCTTGACCTAAGATAAATCATATTCAAAATAGATTAATTAAACAATGAAATAATTTTCCTCCTTGCTAGTTTGGATGAGCATCTCCATACTAGCAAGTTGCCTAATTCATCTTTATCCCCTATATCAATTTTCCATCATCATGTTTGCCACTATCAGGGTCCAATGTTTATAACCACCTATGGGTGAACCATTGTACACCATCCCACTTTCATTCTCAATTATTTTAACCACCTTTGGGAAAATCATTGCATTTATACCAATTTGAGGGTTAATGATTATAACTGCCTTTGGGAAAATCATTAACTTTCTTCTACCCACCTGGGGCATGTTTTTATCTTATGTTCATGATTATAACTTCCTATGAGAAAATCATCCTATTTGTTTGTCCTAACTAGGGTACCTCGATATGCCACTGATTATAACCTCTTACATTGAAATCATTTCATTCCACCCCATCATTTTCAACTATTTAGTCCACTCATTCTCTTATTTGAGGGACCATTTGTCAACCCATTTTATAACCACTCTCTCAAGGGGTTACCCTATAGTTAATCCATTACCATTTAAGTTGTAATCATATAGGAACTTTTCCATCTTTGATAAGATGTTATTGTACTTATATATTTCAACACCTTCCCAAACATGAGCAAACTATAGACATCTAAAATTGGCCACCAATTGATTCATACTAGAATTTAGACTGATTCTTACCAACCTTTGCAAATCAAACCAAAAAATCACTAAATTTCTCAAATTTGGCTTCATAATATGCAATATTGGCCTATAGACCTATTAAATGGACTAAATGCACACATGAATTAATTCAAAACTCTCAAAATGTAAAAAATCCTAAATAAAATTAATTAACATGCAAAATAAAATCAAATGCCTAAATTGAATTATCCATGAGCAATTAAATGAATTATCAAAAAGGAAATTTAAAAATCAAAGAACATATTAGGAATTCATAATTACCTTTTGTGAGATGTCATTTTTAGAAAATATCCTAAAATATCCCACCCATGCCTATTCATTTCTAATCATGACCATTTGACACCTTTTGACTCCATTGAGGTTAATTAAATCACTAAGGTTAGGTTTGAACCCATTCCATGCTCTAACTACACTCTAAATCACCTTGGGTTGGGGTTAGTTATTAAACTTATAACTACAAGCCTAGACATCCTTATTTGAAGAGCTTGGACATAGTAATGTTATAATGTAGGATTTAATGCATGATTCAAAGTTATAGAGTTATAATGCTAAAAATTTAATTCAAGACACTTTGAGCCATCAAGCAAGCATGATCCAAAAAATGGTGCTAAGGAGATAATGATCCACACAACTCCATTTTCTGTAGACTTCTTGAGCATAAGATGAGCAAGCCAAATGAATAAATCTCTTATAACATTCAAGGAAGGTAAAAAGGTTATTTTTATTGAATTTTTAGTTGTGTTTAGTCAAATTTTTATTCACTATTCTATTCCCTTTGATATAGTCAAGATATTTTTATGTATGTTAGTGTGTTTTATTCATTTAAAAACTAACATATGATCTAACCACCCTTCTTAGATTCCTTGATCATAGGATATATCTCTATTATCAACAAATTAAAAGGCATGGCTCTTGATCCATCCTAGGATGATGAAATTATAACACAATCATTGGATGCTCTCACATTCAAAGAACATCAAGTTGGATACAAATCATATTTAAATTCTTATTCCCTTAAAAGTCTTAGCAATCCTTTTAAGATTCTTGAGGACACTTTCTCTACCATTGAGGCTAAGGATCCTAGTGACCTTTATGAGGACAATGTTTCTCATTATCCCTTTAATCCCCCACACATAATTAATCATCCACCTCTCCTCCATAATCCATACATCTTACTCCATGAAGGGGATGAACAAGAACATGCATCATTGGATTCCCCTCCACATGTAATATCATGTGTCGAATATACAAGGTTCCATGCCCATAATCATTTAATATCATCAATTAATCAAGCCTGCTATGATCCAAATATAACTAATCAGAGTCAAGATGAGTCTTATAATATACCAAGTCACAAATAATCATCCCCTCATACAAATATACTTGAAGTACTATGGGTATCTCTAAATCAAAATGTTTTATCTAGTCAAAAGTCACTTCCCTATGGTTAAGCCCACACTTAGGTACTGAGAGGCAACCAAAGTTAAAATCAAAATAAAAAATTAGCATATCAAAATAATGTCAAAATTAATAATCATATGGTCGATTATGTTCTCAATGTTTGGATCAAAGAATCAAAAAATAAAAAGGTCCTTAATCTCATAGGATCAATATAAATAATCCCATCCAACATATCTAATGGTGTATGCAACTATTGAAACCCAAAATTTCTCCCCATCCTATCATATCATCCATCATGATCATATCCCTCATTCAAATCCTATATCCCATCATCAAAATCATGACATACTCCTATCCATACCATATCTCAAATCCTTGGGAAATATTATCCCTTATAGGGGTTATAAAGACACTTGGTTGAGACCTCCAAAGGATGTAAAATTGATAGTCAATAAAAGGCCACTAGGACATCCAATAATCTAGCATCCATCACATCACAATATCATCACATATCTCCAAAAGAGGTGTTGGTTAAATATCCATAAAGCCTTTCCATCTTGCATCTCATACCCATATCCAATAAATCAAGATGCACAAATGTTAAAAAAACAAAAGCAAAATACAAATAAAAAATCGTTCATCCAATGGTGAAAACTAGTCTTCTATCACCTTGGGAAAGTACCATGATGAAAACCAATTTTTGACAGCATCATAAAATAATATGTTTTCTACATTTTACCTCAACACTTGGGGAAAAATCCATTCATCCCCTCTATCACATCCATGTCATATACCCTTGACCATTGTTTATACCCATCATATTCCATCATATCATGAATCCTATCCCTCATTCCTTCTCGTATTGACCTTTATAAGGAAGTGGAAGATGTTTTGAGAAATGTTCTAAAGTGATATTGTCATATCCTCTAATAAACACTCAAGTAACTAAACATCTAATTTCTTCATGATGTGGTCATTGGTAATCCTTAGTCACATTCTTCTTTGGTCCTCATCCTCTTTTCCACATCACCCTCATCCTTTTTTCATCCCATCCATTATTTCATTCTATCTATCCTTATCCTAGTATCTAGGCTTGGTATTCCATTGTTAGTAACCCCATTTGTATAGTGTACATACATATTCTAAAAACCCTAAAAATCATTAAATTTGAAAAGTCCAAAAATAGTTCATGGTGTCTTATCTTATGCCTTTTCCCCTAGTCACATCCATCTCCATGCCTTTCATCTTTCACAATCACATCATCCATCCTCATATTCTAAACTAGGGGAAAATTTAATCTATATAGAGCTAGCATTAACGTAGTCTCACTTTTACTTGATCAATATTATGACTGTCATATAAAATTCCAAATCCTTCGCTTAATCCTCATTCAAGTCCACATATCCAAATCCTCATATAAGTCCCTCATGTGGTTCAATATATATATATATATATATATATATATTCATCCATATCCTTACCTAAATCTTAATCCTAGGCATCATTGTTAGTATATGCTATCTCCACAATCAAATCATGATCATCCTAGTCATCCCCTAACTACTCATCCCATAATTAGACAAGAAATTGGTAAATTGCATGTAGATACTTATGTGTGTTACTTATTTATTCTATTTGTATGTCTTTTA
This sequence comes from Torreya grandis, assembly GCA_037957365.1. Taxonomy (NCBI): domain Eukaryota; kingdom Viridiplantae; phylum Streptophyta; class Pinopsida; order Cupressales; family Taxaceae; genus Torreya; species Torreya grandis. The sequence goes on along the minus strand of JARHVA010003202.1, from coordinate 891,250 downwards.
TCATGTATATATTTGATTGTCTTTGTCTTTTAAGTTTGTGTTACATCATGTCACTTTTTGTCTATTGGGTAATGAAAGAGGATGCTATGAGGTCACCAAATATATAATAATGCTTATAAGTTCCCTTAATGATGTAGAGTTTTCTATTTTCCCATGCACTTTGGCATCATGTCCTCTTGGTCATAATTATATCATGGGGCATACTACCTAGTGCTATATTTAATGGATTTCTTAGGATATGATAAGATTTATTAAAGAAATTATGGATTGATCATCTAAACCCTCATCATTTATATCATCTTCTTTCACTTGCCTACAAATCTACTCATATAAACCACATCATCACATTCTTTCTTCCTTTTTGTCATCAACATATAACATATCGTCTCCCATAATTTTTACTAGTCTAACATATTCATCACATACTTTACCTAACCACTAACATATATCTCAAATTCATAATAATTATCATCCTCTTGTCTATCTCATCATTTATTATTTAGTCTAAACTAAATTGGATTGAGGTCTTTCCAAACTATGTAGGAAATGATTAGTCACATATCATGTCTAAGGCCATCTTATCCACTCCTCTTTCCCATCATTCATCATTACATCTATCTTATATTTCATCATCCCAAGTCTTTCATCAAATACTTGAGCTATAATATCAATCATTAATCAATCAGTCTATTGATCATTCACCATCCCTGTAATCATATCCTTAATATTTTTTGTCAATCACCCACCCCCATCAATTAGGTCTGACATATCACAACATCCATCTTTTCTTCCATCAGTCATCCATTATCACTTATTGGTAAATTCATCATTTAAAGTTTTATGGATTATTAATTGTATTAAGGCATGATCATGATCATAACTTTATCTATCATCCTTTTTCATGTGTCATGGCTATGGGAATCATCACTATTAATCATATTATGGCTCATTAATTTGATGCAATATATTCTAATTCCTCCCATTCATCTTTTGGTCACTTGATCATAACATTTATTTTATCTCATCCCCTTCATTATATCAATCAAATTTCATATTGAGATACACTCATCATTCATCTTATCAAATCCTGATCTTATCTTGGCCAACAACTCTCCTTTGCATGCATCCTTGCTTGGGATATGTTGAAATCTTGTATCTTTTTATCTATCATCACTATGTTATTTTTGATTCCCCATTGGGATGTGTCAATAATTATGACACTATAATTTCCATTCCTAATGCATATGTCTCTTACAAGAGCATCATTAATCTATAACTCATTGCTCACTCAATCCCTTCTTCATCATCATTGATCCCACATCTCACATCCCATTCTCTATTCTATTCTTCACATCTCACCCCTTATTTCCTCTTTCAAGTGGCCATCAATATCATTCTTTCATACATGTCCCCTTGATGGGGAGTCATATCCACTAAGATCATTTACTGACATTAATCCATGAAATAATTATTATTTAAAAAACCATTACTCCTAATTCATCCACTTATAATGCTATTTCAAATAGGTTCAAAATGTATACACTAATTTTTCATCACCTTAATTATTCTAATTAATCCCACTAATTAATCCCCTTTATCCAAATCTTAGTCATTTACATAATATCCCCCCTCAACATTTCTTCATTCACTAACATTATTCTTACCCCACCAATCTATTAAGTCTCCTAAATTCCCATAATCTCAACATAACCATACTTATCCATTATTTGGGAATTTAAATTTCTCATGGTCCACCTACCCACCTACTAAGCCTACTCCTAATCTTTCCTAAAATCCTACCCCACGTAGATTCTCTAAAATCCTCTAATTACCTATCTAATTAATCCCTAATCATGATTAAACCTCCCAAAGAGATTCTAGATGTTTATACCTCTAAAATATTCTCTCCTGTAGAATCCTCCAAGGAATTTTTAATTCCTTGGATAATCCTCCACCATAGATCTCAAAAACCCAAATTTGAAATCTATCCATAGATTCTTCCCTCCATGTTATATATAAATAACTCTAATCCTTCATTGAAACTAACCATTAAATCCATAGAGTCTTCATGATCAAATATTTCATCCAAGTCAATGAATCAAGCTATCATAATGTTGTAAATCTAAGTCTAAGGTAATCTCAATCCAAATCCTTTTGTCTTTTTATTTGTTCAATATTGGTTTGGAGTAATTAGCTTTAGTATTAGAGTGTTGATTTGAATTTTCATTCATTTATTTGCATTTTATCCTAATGGATCTAGATCTTAATTAGTGGATTGATATTTTGGGTGTTTATGATATAATTTCATAATCAAATTCCATATAGCCTAAAATTTCCTCTACATGATCAAAGGTCCTTTGACAGATTTTTTTTAAAATGATGTCCTACGTAGTGGACACAGTTATGAGAATATTATACAAGAGTAAAAAAAAATCTTGGCAATAATCTACTGAATATATTAAGACTAGGGTCTATGATGATTACTCCATGTTACATGTTTATAGGTTTAGACATGAAATTAAAATAATCTTAGATGATATTTATTCAAGGGTATATCAAGACATTTATGGGCATCATATGCATAGGCATGTTTAAAAAATCAAAATGAGTATATAAAAGAGGGGGATTATTGGTACTATCTTTATTTTAACACAATTAGGATAGAGGGAACTAGGCTCATTTGTATTCTCCCTAATATGTACCTAATAATATGGAAAAGAAATAAATTTCACATCAAATATATAGTAATGTGGCTAAGGACCTTGGTGATAATCATCAGATGTAATACCATAAAACCCTTCTCATCATAGGCTAAATTCAATATTCATTGAGGAGGCACCTCAATGTAGCTAGAAAACTTAGAGCCCACTATGGCTTAAAGGAATCAATAAACAAAGACTGGGATCATAGGAGGTCAATCAGATAGTATCTAAATGACCTTAGAAAGAAGGGAGTCCAAATTCCCTATGGATATGAAAGCTTTGATGATGATGAACTATTAACTAGTATTTTATGGTTCCATAACTTCTCATAAATTGTATAATCTAATGATCATCCTCAAATACCTAGAAGTTATCCACATTGACTAGGATAAAGGTGTAAAGAACTAGCTCCATAATGAATCTTTACATATTATATTCCTAGAGCATTACCAGATTGGTAATTGAAGGTTTTAGTGATTATGTCATTTGGTTTTGTTATCTTTATACGTATATGATGTTGAATACCTAAAAGGAATTGATCAATTCCCATGATTAGTATTTGTACTTATTCAAGTAGGTGAGCTTGTATTTATACTTATTTATGATCTAGTTAACAACTAGATTTGAATTGTCAAAGATTTTAAACTACTTAAGGTTATGGTTTAGTTCTAATTATAGGCCAAGGATTAGAGATTAATACTCATATATTATTAATGTAGGGGAATTGTATTCTATAGGAAACTATATATTAATTTCCATCTAGGTCAATCAAGGCTATGCCAACACTTGAAACTTGTTTTGATCTAGATCTATCAAAATAGAGTGTCCATAACTATGAAGGACCTTAAAATTATTTTGCATTGATATCTTGATTGGTAGTGAATGTGTATATATATGCATTCATAGATGTAAAGTCAACCTTATCATTCTTGGCATTGTACTTGGTAACTAGGTACTTCATCTTTAGTTATTTGTCTACTTGGATCTAGTTAGACACTCCTTTCTAGGATAGACACTTGTGTGAGAAATATGTGGCCATGTACCCATTTAGTGTTTTTAACTAGTCATGACTATGTAACAAACCATAATATTCTTGAATGATAATGACCCTAATATCTATGAATTTTTATATGCATGGATCAAATTTAAGATTTATGTATACATTAGTCAACTCTTCAACACATGGTAAAAAAGACTTGTCTAACTATAGGACCACTATTTTTGAATTATTTGGGGTCAACCCTAGTTTATTACACATAATTTTAGGAATCACATTAGGTGAGGTACCTAGACCAACTAAGAAATTATGCATATTATTTTTGAACATTTTGATAATTAACATAAAAGGTGGTACTTTAGGCTTGTCTTTATATACCATCATGTTTATATTCACATCTGTTTACATGTCACTAGATGGCCTTTTAGTTAAGTTTTTAAGAAAAAAAATCTCTTTCCTTGATAATATGGGATAGATTGTGAAGGTTGATGTTAGATTTAATATTTCCTCATTAATATTTTATCCTCCTTTATTATGTGGCTTTACACTCTATAAGTGATCATAATTTTTGGGATGAGATAGATTATTGTTAGCCTTAAAATATGGAGGAATGGTAGCATTGTTATTCATGGGTGTTGAAGTAGTAACATGCTAATTGTTCCTCAAAATTTAGTTATTCCTATGAAACTTCTTGAAAGCATGGATCTAATTAGTATTAGCCTCTATTTCATTTTCATCCTCTATTAGGAATGGGAAGTCATAGGTATCAAAGACCATTGTTATACAGGGATGTCTTGGAGTAATAGAGGAATATGGTTTTATTGGATTTACAAAAACTTCTTTTCAATCTATTTATTTTTGAATGATAACGAAGGTAGTATAAAACTCTATGCAGTCTAGATCACCATGTTGTGATATGTTATGAACCTTAAATAAATTAAGAAGTGTTATTTCCATGATATTTATATCTAGCACTCTATTAGGTGGATACTACTAATTTATTTATATACATATTGAAAGGCCTATTATACCTCTAAAAAATCCAAATCTCTAGTTGGTATTTTGTCCACTAGTGTTCCCCAAGCACTTTTGCATGTTTATAAACTCATTGATTAATTTTTACACAATCTATTGAATAGATTCTATTTCTATTTTTTTGGATTTATAAGAAGTAACGTATGTGTTGATATTTACACCACTCATAATGAGGTAGCTTCTAACATTTTAGTATCATAATAAAGGTAAAATCCACTCCAAGGCATAAGTTACAGGTATGTGGTTGAATAACCAGGTGATGGAATAATAGGTAGAGTATACAAGTTGTTATCCAGGACTACATATGGATAAATGATATGTAAAAGAAAATTAAAACTAGGTGAGTTGTAAAATGGGTGGATACTAATCTAAAGTGGGTAGATCTCAAAAATAAACTCCAAAATGAGGGGAAAGGGTAGAGCAAAAAAGGACTCCATGAATTTAAGAATTACCTTTTGGGATAGAGTCTTCATGGATAAGTTTTTTTATAACCAATGTTTTTGGCAATAAATTTCTACATGCACATAGATAAATATAGTCAAGTAGTCGGGGAAGAATTGATATAGGAAACTCAGAGATTTGGGCCATAGGTTTCAGCTTTTAGAGTAGTTGTTGTGCACTTATACTTAGAATATTATGACTCAGATCATGGAGGTATATAAGGTAGATAAGGCACACACATAGAACACTATATCATAGAAAACACCTCTACACACTTATAAAAATTAGATAGTCAACCTACTTGCATATAATAAACTATAATTACTAATTAGTTAATAGCAATTGCACATATAATATTAGCATATTAATTACAAAAAGAGGAATTCTTCTTATATATTGCACACTTATAAATAATAAATCAAAAAAATAAAATAAATAACTTGATTACATAGAATATGGAAATAAAAGGCACACACATAGAAGACTATATCATAGAAAAAACCTCTACACACTAATAAAAATTAGATAGTCAACCTACTTGCATATAATCAACTATAATTGCTAATTAGTTGATAGCAATTACACATATAAAATTAGCATATTAATTATAACAAGAGGAATTCTTCTTATATATTGCACACTCAGAATTACTAAATCAAACTAAAAAGAAATAACTTGTTTACATAGAATATGGAAAGAAAAGGCACCAACACATTTTGTGACAATCAAACTTTGATTTTTTCCTGTATTGAATTTTTTGACCCCTTGAAAATGAGGGTTCAATATGTACATATAGACTTAGGGAGGGGTTGCCTCATCCTCCAAGTGCATGTAAACTTGTGATTACATGGAATAATTAGAACTTTAGTTCTAATTTTAGTTCTAAAATTGAATATATACATATCCATAGTTGACTTATAATTGTCAAAAATAAAGTTAGCCTTTACAATGTGATGTAATGTGTGCATACTTATAAATAATTTGGATAAATTTCATACTAAAATTATAAATAAAGAAAACTAAGTAAAAAAATTAACACCCTTATATTGATGTGTACAAAATTATCCTTTGAACTAAGGTTGGATGAAAGTTTCATGGATGCGATGACTATTGGAGTCATTGTTATAGATACTTATGTTGAGCTGGAAGTCGCAACATCAGTCTTCTTCTTCACTTCCAACTCAAGATAACATTTTTTCCTACATCATGATACTATTTGATACTATCTAAGTTGAGTAATGAGGGTCTATACACCTTTTTTACCTAATTAAGGAGCTTGGCATGCTTCACGTTAGTGTTCTTGAAGTTTATCTTGAATATTTCTACTTCCATTACCTTATTTCTAGCAAAACTTAGCTCATTTTCAATATATGAAAGTGTTAATCCATGAAATCTCTACTTGAAATTATTAAATGCTACCTAAAGGAGTTGATCAAAATTGATCATACTAATAAGCCTATCGATAGTGTCCTTTGATTTGGATAACTTTAATTTTTATATAATTTGCAAGATGAGAGATTCATGTTCTTAATACTTGGGCATTACTACCACAACTATTGTAATCCACTCTCTAACCTCATAAGTTTTAATCAACACCAAGTTGAGGGAATTTGAAGCCTCTAATGGTTTCATTAAACCAAGATGGCTATATGCCTTATTAGTAGTATAGAGAATCAATAACTTCAATTTTTATCATCCTAATTCAAAGAATTAAATAATTGATGAGTCTAGGTTATATGGGGAGTCAATTCTACCCTCATTGCATCAATGGATTATAGAGCATTGTATAGTTTTGATGGAGCCTTCTAAACCTTGATATCAATTCCTTGAGGGATATAGACTATTTACTACTGCTCATTTATTTTCTCTAGATCTTGCTCAAGCTCCTACCTAGACATTTTGGTCCCCTCATGTAATGCTATCATAACATCCTTATGAGTTTCAACAAGGGACTTGAAGTCTTCTATATATAGGAATTGCCCTATCTTCCTATTCTTCCTTTTGGTTAATGTAAAGATTTCTTGTCTTTATCCAAAAATGATTTCTCTCCCTGATTCATCCTCCATTTTCCTCTTCTTAACCCTTTGGATACTTCTTGAGGTTTTATCAAACATGGAGCTTGAAAAAGGCAACTCTATGATTTTAAAATTTGATTTCTTAAAATCCTTTGATCTAATATCAGTTGCCTATGGAGGGATGACTAACTATGATGGGTTTATTAGTTGTTTATCCTTAGCTTTAGTCTCAACCAATTGATCCTCTAATTCTTGCTCTAAATCTCCTTTGAGTAATGAGTTGGGAAGGGAGGGCCATATGATTTTAGACCAATCCACACCTCCATATTGAGGTATTTGGTGGACTATATATACCTATTTTCATCTTTTAGCCTTCCCTGAGGATGTTATAGTAGTATCTTGGGAAGGACTGATGGAAGGCATTGGAAAGTTTATTTGAGTGGAAGAGACATGGAGCTGGGAGCTTGCTAATGCTATTTTAACCTTCTTAAAAACCCTTTTTCTAGTCTTAAGTTAGAATATAAGTGGTAATAATAGATATATTTGGAAATATTGGGGGAATAGAAATAATATGAGTAAAGGTAACATCCTTTATCTTTGGTGTTACCAAAGGTCTTTGTAAGGCAACACTGAGGAGAATTAAATAAAATGAAATTATTGAAGAATAAATAACTAAATCAAATAAAATTTTGGAAGAGGGAATTGAAGGCTAAGTCTTCTTACCTAATTGGTCATCTTTCATTGGTCTTTTCCCTTTATCATATATAAGGCTTAGTTCCTTTGCTCTTTCTAGTTCTTCATCTTTCTTCATTTCTTGCTCTATTAGTGTTGGTTATTGAACTAAAGATGTGTCTATTTGTGGTTCATTATTAATTGAGTTATCTATGAGGGGAGAAGCCATAGCTTCCTTTTGTAGTATATTTTAGCCTTTAATGATGGAGAGGAGGATCTCTAAATTGAGGTAGTAACAACCTCTTTACCTGCAGATTTTTATAGTGTCAGTTTAGCTGGGTGATCTTGAACTTCTACATTAGAGGTGTCCAAGCAAATTAGATCCTCTTGAGCCCTTATATGCTTAGTTTCACTCATACCAAGCTCTATCTTCACAACCTTCAGTACTTGAGGAGAGTATTGAGAAGGCTCTCCTTGTATCTCTATTTGTTGTGGGGGTCTATTGACCCAAAAGTCTAAATTAGTCCATCCTCCATGGGGTGGAATCCTTGTATGCATTTCTTAAACTAAAATTATAGGTTCTCCTTGAATAAACTTCAAATTTTCTTCTTTCAAGCCTACAATTTGTGCCCTTTCCATGACTTGGGCATCATCTTTTGCACTCAAGAACAAAAAATCATGGTCATAGGGAATGTGCTAATATGGAATACCAAAACCTTGGATATGTTTTTGAATATGATCATGAGGATCCCAATCTCTCTATGAGGTAGGGTGGCCAACTTATAATTCTTCATTTTATTACCCACATCCCTGAAATGTTTTCTCATTGTTTGCACATTTGGCCTATGATCATGTGGAACCCATAGAACATGTTTTTTTTTGCTTTATTAGATCTTATTCTACACTCCACCAAAGTTGGAATGTATTCTCTTTCTTTATAAGCTTATCAAAAATGTACTTGGGAAGATGTAGGGTGTTAAACTTATTACTAACAACCATAATTATGATATAATTTGGGTATAACCAATAGTCACCCCAATATGCTAATGTATTTATTATACTCTTTGATATCCTAAGTAGTGGGGCCCCATGAATAGCCTGTCATAACTGAAGATATATGTCCTCTATAATCTGAGTGATATGCTTAGTATACACATATATGTGTATGAATGAAAAGTAATCACAAATGTAATTCTTTATATAGATAGTAACTAGGATCCAAATCTCACCATAGTCCCTATACACTATTCCTAGTATGGCATCAAGGAAATATAACATCATATAAAAATGGATTGCTAAATTGGACCTTTTACCTTTATGTATAACTTGTTACCTTAGCTTAAAATTGATAATATTCCCCACATCAAAATTCATGTTGGAGGTCATCAACATGTCTTAAAATGGCACCCAATCTAGGTGGAGAAAATGGATACTTGGTATGCCATATAGCCTATTTAAAAGGGCCATCCCAATGCTAAACCCCATTTTGAATTTGTTGATAGGTATAAGGGATTTTCATTTCAATACCATAGACTCTCTAGAAAGAAGACACGATCTCAGATTTTTCTCAATTAAATTATTCTTGTTCCATGTTACCACACTATGCATGTCAAATATTGCATCTAGAATTAGAAAATATAAGTAACTTTTGAAATCATCACCTAAGATACAATCCATGACCATATTATGATCCATGTGATGTATGAAGATGTCTTGTGTCACCTTGACAATCAAGAAAAAGTCTTCTAGTAGGTCGATGTAGGGAATAACCTCAGGCTTGGCTACTATGAAGTGTAGTCCTTTTCTCTTTAAAAAGAGTAGGTCTATAAATAATTATTATGCTAGTGATAGATATCCTTCATGATAAAATGCATTGACAACATCAATGGCCTCCCATAATTATAAATAGTTTCCATACCTATCATTACAAATTTGAGTGTCGAACACAATATTTGTATATTTTGTGAAATATTATTGGAAAGTTGAGATGGTGGAATCACTCCTCTAAATACCTTAGATGAAGAAGCCATTGTAATTTGATTATTTTTCTTGAAGTAAATTTATGATACTTTGAAAACTCCTTTCTACTAGTGGCATATTTTTAGTTAATGTGCAGGTGGCTAGGGCTTTGTTCATAGAGTAGAAAGTGAGCTCATAATTTACTTGTGATCAAATGAACATTTTGATAGATGTAATTCATTGATATAGCTTTTTCAATCAATTTCAATTCATGTAATTTTAATGTCCAACATTCATATTCTTGCTTTACCTACAAAATTCAAACCTTTTTTGTTTAGTTGGTGAGGAAGCCATGTCTTTATGTCCTTTTGCTAGTGTCATGAAGGATTTCCACTTTGATGGCTAAGTATAGTGGGGTTTCAATATTCAAGGTTCAAGTTTCATGTTGGGAAAGAGACAATAATTCTCAAAAGTCAAAGGCTCCAAACAAAACCATGAATAAAATGTTTGAAGACAAAATCCTTTGAAATAATGTTCAAACAAAATGTCTGAACAAAATCTCTGAACACAAACCCCAATGACCAAAATCCTAAAAGAGGAGTTCTAAGTAAAAATAATTATGAACAACGAAAACCTCAAACTTATGTTACAAATAATTTTTTTGATGAACAAGTCCTGAACACAATCTCTAAACACAACCTATAAATAAAATGCCTGAAGACCAAATCCTTCAAAACAACATTTGAAAAAAATACCCAAACAAAAATCCTGATGAACAAGTCTTAAATAGTTTCTTAAAAGACCAAAATCTTGAATAAAATATTTTTGAATAAAACTAAGTCCCAAAACCTTCATAAGTAAAAAACTCATAAAAGACATTAATAAGTTACTCCAAAATTAAAATTACCTTTGTTTATACTTCCAAGTTTTAAGACTAAGGAGCAATATGACAAAACTTCCATAAAATGAAGAGGAAAAATTAAAAAACATGGCCAAATCAAAATAAAATTGGGTCCCCATTTATTTTAAAGAAAGAGGGGGAATGTTGGGTACAACAAATGGAGACTTACAAGGGGAATACTTATGATTATTCAAGAACTAAGAAATTTGGTTAGCAATTTCAAATCATACATTAACCATGCCATAGAAAAATATTTGAATCAAAGATATGAAAGAGACTCCAAACTACATCATACAACATACTTTCCTTCACATCTATGGATCTGTGTGTGCTAAAGTGACATATTTAACCCTTATTGTGACTATGTTTATAGAGACTTAGAGTAGTTGTAGGTTTTGGTCTATTTATTTTGAAGCTTATTAAATTAGGTGAGCTTAGGCATTGCTCTACTACTAGCTAGGTATCCATAGACCTGACATAGATACCTTTGGATTCCTTGTCTCCTCTTCCTTCATTTATTTGAGCATGATTCATGATACATTGAAAATATGTGCCTTTTATCCTATTTTGATTTTATTTGGGTCTTATTTATCACTCTTTTTATTACACATTGGTTCTTTTATTTTCTCTTTAATATGTGATTGAAAGGAGAGTTGAAATCACAATGAGGTGGTGTAGTTATAAAAAAAATATTTAATAGAAAATCCTTGCCAGATATATCTACACCATTTATTGTCACCTCCAATAAAGTATTAATGTGAAAAGTGTGCTTGGTCTAATGGAGTGAGAAAAAATTATAAATTTATATGGAATATTTGAGAGTAATTTTCATACACTTGGTAGAAATATTCAATTGTGACACAACCCTGAATGACTATCATTACATACCCAAATCTTGAAGACCTCAAACATGGAAGTATAACCAATTTATTAATAGATTCACAAATTTTGAGTCCCCTTACATTTTCCCTTTCCCTTATATACTAATTCAAGCATAAAATAAGGGCCCAACTAGTAGGATGTTAGTTCGGTCATGTCAGGATGAACCAATTTAGATTATCACTAGAAATAACAAAATGTCTAACCTAAAAAGTAGGAAAAATAAACTAGAAAATAGGAAAACTAAACTAAAAATTAGGAAAACTAAACTAAAAAGAATAAAAAGTAAACTAGAAAGTAGGAAAACTAAACTAGCAATCAAGAAAAACTAAACTACTACCTCTACCAAGTTTCCTTCATCAGTCGAGGAAACTTAAAATGGTAAAACCATGAAGTAATGTTTAAAAAAAAAATTATTGACTAGATATGTGAGTTCATCACCTTGAAGGTCCATTAGATGGAATGCATTATTTCCCATGATATTTGAAATCTGTTAAGGTCCAATCCATCATGGGGAAAATTTATCATGATGCCCTTTCTTTTCATGGGATTTATCCCATAAATGTACTAGATCAAAGATCCTAAATGCTTTAAATTTTTCCATTTTGTCAAACCATATTTTGAATACATCTTGGTGTTTATTGAAAGTCTGTAGGGCCTCAATCCTTGAGTCTTCCATTTCTATTATATCTAGTAATTGAGATTCTGCTTTGTCATTTGGTTCCATATATTCCTGCATGAATCGATAGGTTGGAAACTTTAACATGATTAAGAATAATGGTCATTTCTCATACACTAATAAATAGGGTGAGGCCTTGAGGGCCTACTTATATCTTGTTTGGTCTATCCATAGGTCATACTTAAGTAGATTATGCCAATCCCTAGGCTTATCCCTAGATGATATATTAATCACATCTATTAGGTTCTTATTCATTGATTTGGCCAATCCATTTCCATGGGGATAGTGGTTATCAGATGACCTAATGGTTATCTAATTTTCATGATCCCATTTAGTGAATTTAGTTGATATGAACACTAGTACATTATCATAAAATAGAGAGATGGATGTGTTGAATCTAGTTGTGATGTGTTCTTCTAAGAAGTGAATATCATTTTGTGCTCTATAATTCTTAGATGACACTACCTCAGTCCATTAGGTGTAGTAATCTATGGTAGTGAGTACAAAATTATGACATGTTGAAGAGTTTGGGTTGATTATTTTAATGAAGTCTAACCCCCATTGGGTAAATATCCTTCCCTAAAAAATAAGTTATAAGGGCATTATTATGTGTACTTATATTTTTACTAAATCTTGGAATTCATGACATGTCCTTACATGGTAATGGGCATCCTTGAAGACTATTGGCTAGTAATAGCAGATTCTTAGGATTTTTTGACCTATGGTATTCCCAAATAGATGACCACTACCTATTTTTTGGTGTAGGGTTTCCAAAATATCTAAAACTTCTTCTATTGATATACATCTAAGGTAGATGCCTTCATAATTTTTCCTATAGAGAACTCCTTTATTATTAATTTAGTGAGTGGTTTTGAGCCTTAAAGCTCTCCTTCATTCTCAATTTAGTTTTGAGGGATAAGTATTTGTAAGTAGATATTGAATTATGTTAGTATACCTTTCCCCTCTGGACACCTAGGACTTACAAATCTCTTCAATCTTAATGCATGGGTTAGGTTTTGTCATGAGTTGGATGATGCCCTAACCCCAAATGATTTTAATAGGCTTTAATTATATGTCAAATTCTTATAACTTTTCCATCCATTTACTTTTGTGCTCTCCCAATTCATTATGTGACAAGGTAATCTTGATAACATGGTCAAACACAATAATGATAGTCTTATTTCTTAAGATTTATTGATAATTTCTTCATTGTTTTCACAACAATGAAGATATGCTTATTGATCATGGAATATTTGAGTTGTACATCCTTTAAATTCATGCTCATGAACTTAATAGGATGACTAGTCTCATCTTTATTTTGCATTATATGTTTTGAATTAAATGATAAGTAAAAGTCCTTTGTGAAATCTAAACTAATTAGTACTAGGGCCTGAGATATAACATATTTGATGTCTTGAAAAGACTTATAGGCTATGTATGTCCATTCCACTTTAGCATCTTCTTTGAGAATTTCATTCAAGGGCCTCATAATTTATGCAAATCTTAAGATGAAATTTCTTAAAAAAATTATTTTCCCTAAGAAAGACTTGAACTCCTTGTTATTTGGCATTGAAATCTTTAAAATCCCCTAGATTATATCTAGATCAATGATGATCCCTTATTTTCTAATGATATCTCCCAAAATCCTTCCCTTGATAAATCTAAATATGTTATTCTTTTAGTTTAGCAAGATGCCAAACCTTCAACATCTTTCAAATATTGACTGCAGATGGCCTACATGATCTTTCCTATTCTTATAAAAAATAGTGAGGTTATCCATATAGATGATTATACATCTACCTATTAATACTTGAAATACATGATCCATTTCTCACTAAAATGTGGCTCCTACATTAATTAGGCCAAAGGGCATCCTCGTATGCATAGGCAACCCACTTTATGGTAAATACTATTTTTATTATATCTTTTGATTGTACCAACACCTAGTTATAACTTGAAAATCCATCCATAAAATATATCATTTCAAATCCATTAACTATCTTAATAACCTCATATGGGGAGGATAATGGATATTTATCCTTCTTAAAAGATTTATTCAAGTTTATTAAATCAACACATAATCTAATTTCTCTATTCTTCTTTCTAAATAGGAATAAATTGGCCACCCAAGTAGAATGCCTAATTGGGAAGATTATCCTTGCACTTAATATCTATTCTACTTCTCTTTGAATGAGAGGTTATAGGATAGGTTTCACTAGTCCCTATATTTATCTGAATGACTCGTGGTTTGGTTTTAGTGGAATTATCTGGGTGGTGACCTTTGGGTCATAAACCTTCAAGTCTTCACAAGACCATGCAAGCACGTCTTTGTATTGGGTAAATAAATCCTTCACTTGTTACCTTTCTTATAGAGTGAAAATAAGGCTGATGTTGATGTAGTATGGGCTACTCTCATCCTCCAAATTCTCCCCTCAAATTCTCCCTTTTGAAGTCTACCTTGCTAACCTTGGGTTGCCTCTACTATTGAGCTTAGGGATCTATATCAAATTCTATTTATAAGGAAACAATTCCAAGTGGGAGATAATTTTCTTTGAGATGGAGGAAACCTTCCTCACTTGACTCCTCTTGTTAGAGATAACTGAATTTGTCATCAATGATTTGGGACTCAAATTGTCCTAAGTTTGTTATAAACTTGATGATATGTTGGTCATCATTGAAGACTTAGAAATTATCTATGTTATCAAGAATAAAAGGACTCAGTACTAGCTCAACAGAGAATCTCTTTACCTTGGATTCTTGGAGAGGCTCTAAATTGGTATCTAAAGCAAATATTGAATCCATAACTTGATTTTGTTCCCTAGGAATAACCACTATATTAAAATCCTTAAATGATTCAATCAAATCCCATGATCTGTGTTTATATCTTTTTAGATATGATAGTTTACAATGCTATTTGTTTTTGACCTGATTAACTACCAAATTTGAACCTTTATATACCAATAACTACTTGACATTATTTTTAAGTCAAAGTAAAATCCTAAAATCAATGATTCATATTCAACTTTGTTGTTGGTGTAAGGGAACTATAATATGTATGTTGTCAGGAACTTCTTTCCTTGTGGATAAATTAATTCAATTCCTAGGTTTGATCCCTATTTAGATCTAACATCATCAAAGTGGAGAGTCCATAGTTGGGTAGGGCCACAAGATTATGGTTCTTGTATTTCATTTCATGTAGTGAAAGTATAATACTAAGGATAGGGTATTTATAACTTACCTCTTGGTTCTTAACATTGTACTTTATGATGTGATACTTCAACCTTGGTTCTTGATTGATCTATATTTGGTTTAGAAGGCCTCTCTATGGTAGTCAATTATGAGATAAATCTATTGAGAGACATCCATTGAGTGTCTTAGACTAGTCCCTACTTAATAATAGTCCATAACCTTTAGGTATGTCTACTACAAGGATGCCAATGGTCATGTTACTCATGGCTTAGATGTTACTTGAATGCACACATTAGTTAGTTCTCTAATCACTAATACAAATATTTTATCTAACTATGAGATCATTATCTTTTATGGGATTTGAGTTAGGATAAGCTTTTGATAAATATAAGTAGGCATCACAGTTGCTAAAGTTCCATAATTGACTAAGCAATTATGAATATTCTTGTCAAATACCCTAGTGGTTAACAAAAAGGTTGGAACCTCTGGCTTGATTTTAAATATGATGTTGATGTTAGAGGCCTTTGTTTTCTATGTAGGAACTTTTATCTTTTCTACAAGGGACTTCTTGGTGATGGACTTCCATATGAGTTCTTTATACTTAGTAATCTAGGCCAATTCATGAAGGGTGATGTTGGCCTTTATTTTCTTCATGTCTTCAACAATGTTATGCCCCCTTTTCTCTATTACTCCTTAGACTAAAGCTAATCATTCCCTTTCAGGGGAGGTGGATATTATCATCTTTTAGATTTGGTAGAATAAATGTACTATTTGAAGGAGTAGACATTATGAAGGGTTTTCTATTCCTCAAGTTGTAACCAAATTTTTGATATTATCAAAAGGCATGGATCTCATAAATGTTGTCCTATGATATGTTATCATCTTCACTCAGGAAAGGAAACTCATGAATCTCAAAAAACATATCAGTGCTTGAAGAGAAATAATCAGGGTGGAATTTTGGTGGGTTATGCATCAAATCATACCTCACCACCTCTCTTTGAAAGATCTCAAAAGCTACACAAAATTTAACACAATCAAGTTCACCATGCTGGGATGTGTTATGAATTTTGCATTAGTTGGGCAAGGTTGTCTCTACTATATTGATTTTTAAAGGATTTTTAAACTATTATATATTATTTTTAGGCATATTAAAGGGTCTATTATACCTTTGGAACCCACAATTTTGATTATTTTTCTAGCCATTAGCATTGCCTATCTTTCTTTGCATTACTAAAAAACCATTACTTAATTTGTGGACCATATTTTGTATGGCATCTAGCTCTACTTTAGTAGAGTTTATGCCCTAGACAACTATAGTAGGGGATGAAACTAAATGTTGGTTCTATTGGTAACCATTACCAAGTTCATGGTTATTTAAGAAAATATAATTTGGCTGACATCTACATTAGAGGGGGTAGTATGTATAGCTAATTCACTTTAAATATGGGGATACTCTACTTCACATGTGGAACTAGATTCAAAGCTAGGAGACCATTATTAATATTAAGTGTGTTAAGCAATTAAGGGTTAAACTATCTATCAAAGTTTATAGCCTCTTTATAGGCCAATGACAAAGTGTTGACAATAGTATCCCTTTGTAAGAAGACTATAGTAATTGGATTTAGATCATTTTGTACATTTCTAATGCCAATAATTTTATTAGTTTGTATGTCATGCTTAACCAAGTATACATATTTTGAAACCTTGTATTGAAGGCCTAGATTGGCTCATTGGGATCCCTATTCATGATAACAAAGTTTTATTATATCAAATTGGGGCTTGTGACCTACCCAAACTATGCAAGAAAGGAAGTTTGACACTAATTCTAGGAGGTGATAGAATTCTCTTATCGATTAAGGTACCAATCATAAAAAACATCCATTAGTGTGAAATGAAAAATTCTACATGCAACATTTTCAGTATTAACATTCATTAATCTCAACATAGCTTTGAAAGACTTGATGTTTTATTTTCCATTTCTTCCTCTTGAAGGTGAGAAGGATGGTAGATAGTTTTCAAGATTCCTCAGTAGGTCATGCACATCCCCTGTGATGATAATAACATATCTGACCTACCAAGGTGATTGAGCCATAAGATGATTAATAGGGGGAGTGCTTCTTATTGGGGAAGGTGTTCTGGCTCTATTATTGATATGAGTAGTTGGTATAAATCTATGCCTTCTATGATTTGATAAAGGTGACACTAGAAGACTAGCCTAAGCTCTATATCTAGTAACTATCCTAGATGATTTTAGTACAACTCAACATAGAAATTAACCTCTTTTATCAGAGGTTTAGGCCCTCTTTCTATCACCAAAAAGAATGTTGATGTAGTTTTTATGCACAACACTTCATAATGAGGTAGCATATAATGTTGTAAGATCACAATGGAGGTAATCTCCACTCTATGGAATGAGTTACATGTATGTGGTTAAACAACCAGGTGATGGAATAGTAGGTAGAACATGTAGGTTGTTATCTAGGACTATGTATGGATGAATTATATCTAAAATAAAGTTAAAACTAGGTGAGTTGGTAAATAGGTAGATACGAATCTAAAGTGGGCAGATATTAGAAATAAACTTCAAAAAGGGGGCAAAGGGTAGATCAAAAAATAAGGACGCTATGAATTTAAGTGTTTTCAAATTGTTGATAATAGTTTTTGCATGCACACAAACACACATAGTCAAGCAATCTAGGAAGAATTGATATAGGAAACTCAGAGATATGGGCTAAAGGTTTCTCCTTTGGAGTAGTTTTTGCACACTAGTAATTATAAGATTATGAATCAAATTAGGGAAGTCTATAAGGTATCTAAGGAACACACATAGAATACTATATTATAGAAAACACTTCTACACACTTAGAAAAATGAGACAATCAACCTACTTGCATATAATCAACTATAACTTCTAATTATAAATTCAGCATATGAATTATAAAAAGTGAAATTCTTCATAGCTATTACACACCTAGAATTACTGAATCAAATAACCAAAAATAAAAAAACCCAATTACATATAATATGGAAAGAAAAAACACCAACACATTTGTGATAATCAAAATTTTATGTGTACCTATATTAATTTTTCTGACCCCTTAAAAATGAAGGTTCAAGATTACATAAAGACTTGGAGAGGGGTCACCTCATCCTCCAAGTGCATGCAAACTTGTGATTACATGACATAATTATAACCTCAGTTCTAATTGTAGTTCTAAAATTAAATATGTACATATCCATAATTGACTTATAATTGTCAAAAATAAAGTTAGCCTTTACAGTGTGATGTAATGTGTGCATGCTTACAAATAATTTGGACAAATTTCATATTCAAATCCTAAAAAAATTAAACTTTGAGTACAAAAATTAATGCCCTTATATTGATGCATACAAAATTAGCCTTTGAACTAAGTCTAGATGGAAGTTTTCATAGATGTGATGATTGTTGTAGTCATTATTATAGATACTTGTGTTGAATTGGAAGTTATAGTGTCAATCTTCTTCTTCTTTGATTCCAATTCAAGATAACCCATGTGTCCTGCATCATGATACTATATGATAATGTCTAAGTTGAGTAATGAGGGTCTATGCACCCTATTTATCTTCTTGAGGAGATTGGCACGCTATGTCTTAGTGGTTTGGAAGTTTAACTTGAATATTTCTACTTTCATTACCTTATTTCTAGCAAAACTCAACTTAGATTCAATGTTTTCAAATGCTAATCCCTGAAATCTCTACTTGAAATTATCAGATAATACCTAAAGGAGTTGATCAAAATTGATCCTAATAATAATATTTTTGATAATATCCCTTACCTTGGATAACTTTAATTCTTATATAATTTACAAAATGAGAGATTTGTGTTATTGATACTTAGGCATTACTATCCTAGCTATTTTAATCCACTCTTTAGCCTCCTAAGTTCTAATCACCACCAAGTTGAGGGCATTTGAAGCATTTAATGGTGTCATTACTTCAAGATAGATATATGCATTATTAAAAGTATATAAAATCAATAAACTTAATTTATTCTCATCTTGATTCAAAGAATTAAATAATCAATGAGTCTAAGTTATGTGGGGAGCCAATTCTACCCTCATTGCATAAATGGATTCTATAGCATTGTATAATTTTTATACAATCTACTGAACCTCAATCTTAATTCCTTGAGGGATATGGACTATTTGTTACTACTATTTTATTTTCTGTAGATCTTGATTAAGCTCCTACCTAGACATTTTAGTCCCCTTAGATAATGCTATCATAACATCTTTATGAGTTTTAGTAAGGGACTTGAAGTCCTCTATATATGGGGACTGCCCTATCTTCCTATTCTTCTTTTTGGAAAAAGCAAAGACTTCTTGTCTTTATTCAAAAATGATTTCTCTCCCTATTTTATCCTCCATTTTCATCTTCCTATCCCTTTTAATGCTTTTTGAGGGTTTATTAAACATGGAGCTTATAGAAGGCAACTTTGTGATTTTTAAATTTGGTTTCTAAGAAGCCTTTGATCTGCAACCAACTACCCGTAGAGGGATGACTAGCTATGATGGGTTTATTGGTTGTTTATCTTTAGCTATGGTCTCAATCAATTGATCCTCTAATTATTTATCTAAATCTCCTTTGATTACTAAGTTAGGAAGGGAGGGATATATGATTTAGACCAATCCACACCATATTGATGTAGTGGGTGGACTATATATACCTATTTCCCCTCGTAACCTTCCTTGAGGATGTTATAATAGTATCTTGGGAATGGCTGGTGGAAGGTGTTGACAATTTTATTTGAGTGGAAGAGACATGGAGTTAGGAGCTTTCTAATACTATTTCAACCTTATTAGAATCCCTTTCTCTAGTCTTAGGTTAGACTATATTAGTCTTGAAGGGAATTTACATAGAAGTGGCAATAATAGATATGGTTGGTAGTATTGGGTGAACTAAAATAAGAGGGGTAGTGTTAACATCCTCTATCTTTGGTGTTACCATAGGTGTTTGTAAGGTAGAACTAAGGGCAACTAAATCAAATGAACTTATTGAAGAAAAGGGAACTAGATCAAATAAAATTTGGGAATAAGGGAATGAAGGATGAGCCTTCTTACCTGATTGGTCATCTTTCATTTATCTTTTCCCTTTGCCATTTGTAAGGCTTAGTGCCTTTTCTCTTTCTAATTCTTATTTTTCCTTCATTTCTTTCTCTACTAGTGTTCATTATTAAACTTAAGATATGTCTATTTTTAGTTCATCAACAATTATGTTCTCTATGAGGGGAAGAGACCTTGGATTCTTATTGTAGTAGACTATATCCTTTAACGGTAGAGAGGAGGATCACTAAATTAAGGTAGTAACAACCTCTTTAATTTTAAATTTATATAGTGGTGATGCAAATGGGGTATCTTGGCCTTTTGCATTAGAGGAGTCCAAGTAAATTGGATCCTCTTGAGCCTCTCTATGCTTAGTTTCACTCACACCAGGATCTATCTTCACAACCTTTAATACTTGGGGATCTTATTGAGAAGGATATCCTTGTATCTCTATTTGTTGTAGGGATTTGTTGACCTAAAATTTTGAGGTAGTCCATCCTCTAGGGGGTGGAAGCTTTATATGCATTTCTTAAACCAAAATTGAAAGTTTTCCTTGAATAATCTTTAGATGTTATTTTAGGCTTGTAAGTCATGCCATTTCCATGACTTGGACATCATATTTTGCATTCAAAAATAAAAATTCATGGTCGTAGGGAATGTGTTTGTATGGAATACCAAATGCCTAGTTATGTTTTTAAATCTGACCATGAGGATCCCAGTCTCTATAAGGTAGGGTGGCCAACTGATAATTCTTCCTTTTATTTCCCACATCCCAAAGATATTTTCTCATTTTATATCATATTTAGCCTATGATCATGTAGGACCCATAGAATGTGATTTTATTTTACTTTATTAGATATTATTCTACACTCCACCAAATCAAGAAAGTAATCTCTTGCTTTGCAAGTTTATTAGGAATGTACTTTGGGAGGCATAGGGAATTAACCTTATTATTAATAACCATAATTATTGTATAACATGAGTATAGCCAATAGTCACCTTGAGGCTCTAATATATATGTTATACTCTTTAATATCATGGGTAGTGGAGACTACTAGGTAACCTATCATACCTGAGGATATACATACTCTATAATCTGAGTGATATGATTAGTGTACACATATATATGCATGAATGAAAAGCAATCATAGATTTAATTATTTATACAATTAGTAGTTGAGATCCAAAACTCCCCATAGTCCATATATATTATTCCCATTATGACATCATATAAAAATGGACTGTTGAATTAGAACTTTTACCTTTATGTAAAACTTGCTCCCTTAGCTTAAAAATAGTAATCTACCTTAGGGAAAAATTCATATCATAGGTCGTCAACATGTCTATAAGTTTCACC
This sequence comes from Torreya grandis, assembly GCA_037957365.1. Classification (NCBI taxonomy): domain Eukaryota; kingdom Viridiplantae; phylum Streptophyta; class Pinopsida; order Cupressales; family Taxaceae; genus Torreya; species Torreya grandis. The sequence goes on along the minus strand of JARHVA010003202.1, from coordinate 869,343 downwards.
CAATATAGGTGGAGAAAATGGGTACTTGGCATGCCATATACCCTATTCAATAGGGCCATCTTGATGTGGAACCCCATTCTAAATTTGCTAATAGGTATGAGGGATTTTACCTTCAAGGCCTTAGACTCCCCAAGAAGCGATGAGCTCTAAGTTTTCTCAATTGAATTATTCTTATTCCATGTTACCACCCTATGCATGTCAAATATTGCATCTAGAATTGGCAAAGATAAATACCTTTAGAAATTATCACATGAGATGCAAGCCATGACCATATTGTGATCTATGTGATGTAAGAAGATGTATTATGTCACCTTTCTAGCAAATAACAAGTATTTTAATATTTTAATACATGGCATAACCTTAGGGTTGGCTACCATGAAGTATAATCACTATATCTTAAGAGAAATTAAGTCTATAACTAATTGGTGTTATGTTGATGATATATCTCCTTCATGAGAAAATTCATTGACAAAATCAAAGACATCTTATAATTATGAATATTTGGCATACCTATCATTGAAAATTTTAGCATCAAACATAGTATTTATATATTTTATGGAATCCTTAATGGAAAATTGAGATGGTGGAATCATTCCTCTGAATACTTGAGATGATTAAGCCATTGTAATTTGATTATTTTTCTTGAATTTAGTTTCTTGGATTTTGAAAACTCCTTTTTACTAGTGGTATCTTTGTAGTTTATGCACAGGTGGCTAAGCCTTTATTCATAGAGTAGCAAGTGAGCTCACAATTCACTTGTGATCAAATGATCATGTCAATAGCCATAAGACATTGATATATATATATATATATATATATATATTTCATTCAATTTGAATTCATGTGATTTTAATTTTCAACATTCATATTCTTTCTTTACCTAAAAAATTCAAACTTTGTTAGTTTAGTTCGTGGGGAAGCCATGCATTCACATTATTTGATAAGTGTCATGAAGTATTTCTAATTTTTTGGCTAAGTCTTGTGGGTTTTCTATAGTTGAGAGTTAGGAATCATGTTGGGATTGAACTAAAAATTATAGTGAATTGAAGGATTTGAACAAAAATCCTAAATAAAATGTTTAAAGACCAAATCCTTTAGAAAAACATTTGAATGAAATGTATGAAAAAAATATATAAACATAAACTCTAATAACTAAACTCTTGAAGGAGGAGTTTTGAGAAAAATCAGCTATGAATAAGGGAAACCTCAAACTTAAGTCACAAACAAAAGTTCTAATAAATAAGTCCCAAACACAATCTCTGAACATAACCTATGAATAAAATGCTCAAAGACCAAATCCTTTAGAACAAAATTTAAACAAAATACTTGAACAAAAATCCTAATCAACAAGTCCCAAATAGTTTCTTTGAAGACCAAAATCCTGAACAAAAGAGTTTAAAATAAAACTAAGTCCTGAAACCTCCATAAGTACAAAAACATCGAAAGACATTAATAAGTTAGTCTGAAATGTAAAATACCATTGTTTATACTTTTGAGTGTTAAGATTATGGATGAATCTGATAAAAATTCCATAAAAAAAGAGGAAAACTTAAAAAACATGGCCAAAAAAAAAAAGTGGGTCCCCATTTCTTATAGATAAAGAGGGGGAATGTTGGGTATACCACTATGTCATAGTAATATTAAATGGTATTAAAGACTAATTTTAGGTTTGGTTATTAGATGCACACATCAAATTATTAAATAAACTAAGGTGTTTATTAAGTGGATCATGGGCTAAAATTAAATATGTGACACCTAGTTGTGGTTTTGGGCCACAATGCTTTGATTTGCATTTAGAATTGGGCTGAAGGCTGGAAAGATAAGGCCAAGATTAAGTGAGACCAATAATTATAATTAGGTATTTTTTTTTTCAATGTTGATAGCTTCAACATAATCTAAAGGTATCATATCAACACTAGAAACTCTATATAAAAATATAGAGGTCATGGGGTTTGGGGCATTATTATACATTTCAAGGGCCAACACTTTAATAGGTTGATAAGTAGTTTCAAGTTTGGTGTATATATTTTGGAATATAGCACTGAAGTCTTGAGTTAGTTTAATCGATTCCCTTCTCATGCTTGAAAAGTGTTGGTATAAAACACTTGCATTGGTGACTTGTCCAAAGTATGCCAAAAAGGTGTTTTAACATTCATCCTAGGATGTAATTGAAACTACTAGGATATTAATAACCAAGTCATAGGTAAAATATTTCAATGTAAAGGGAAAGAGTCTACATGCCACATTTTCATGAGTTACATTCAATACTCATAAAGTAGTTTTAAAATCCTTGATAGATTTTATACAATCCTACCTCCTAAGGGAGAAAAGTGAGGAAGATACTTCTTAGGGTTTATATGTAGATAATGCACATCTCCAGCGATGTTGATGGTAGAACCAGTCAACTAAGTTTGGACCATTAGACATAGAGGAAAATTAGGTCATTTGTTTAGAGAATATGATTGAGCCTAGGATCTCCTCTTAACACCTTTATTATACATAACTTTTATATGGATTTCCAAATGTAGGTATAGAAAATTAGTGTCTCAAGTATACTTATTAATATCTTGAGTATATCAAATGAAACTCAATTCATTATTTAAAATAAATAGAGGTAGAGGTTTATCCCCTCCTTCTATCACTAGATAAATTCCTATTGATGTGGATTTTCATTCACACCATGGAACCTTATATGGAAGCTTCTAACATTTTAGGATAAATGAAATAAATTCACTCTAGCAAATGAGTTGTGGGGTATTAGGTTTTATAAACAAACTTTTGGTGGAATAGATGTGAGTGAAGTAGTTTGTTTACCATAGATGGTTCAAATATGGATGAATCTAAATCTAATTGATATGGGTGGATAGATGATGTATCTAACCTAAAGTGTGTCTTACCAAAGGAAAACTCAAAATGAGGGAAAGGTAAGGTAGAAAAGAAGGCATGTGGACCAAACAAGATGAAACCTTTCCAATCCAGCTATTAAACAAGGGGTTGTACAAGTAATCATGAACCAATGTTTGTTTCAGTCTGATATAATCACACTAATAATCAATCATAGTAAATATTGTAAGGAAAAACTAATATAGTAAACCTAAGCATATATAATCAAAGTTTTTTGCATTTGTGAGATTGTGTTAACACATCTATAAGGGGAGATTATGAATAATACACAAAATTCATTCAAATTAACAATAACACAATATGAATAATTGTATTGAAAAAAACTCATGCACAACCAAAATACTAAGATACCAAAATGACCAAAAAATTTACAAGATTCACTAGTTTGGAAAAGAATCATATTTTCACATCAAGAATAATTTTAGAAAAATACATATAATTTCCTATTAATATTAATAACCAAAATTATCCTCCCCTTAGGATAGGTATGATACAAATATATATAGTCTTTCAGAGGGGGCCTCATACTCCAGGTGAAGTCTAAATTCACATATCCATAATTAACAGTATGTCCTAAAGCCATGAAAAACATGCATGTTTAAATTATTTACATATAATAAAATTCATCAACTAAAATCACAATATATATGAAAAATAAATTAGGAGCCAACATTCTAACTTAATTGAGACATGAAAATACATATTTATAATTATAGGGGTGTTGGTGTGGTACTACCCAAAGATTAATATGGTTGACAATGTAGATGATATTTTTTGATTATATAGCACCTCAATCTTGTACACTTGGAAAACTCATACCCTAATTATTCCTCTTAGTTCTACACATGACTTCCAAAAGCCTCACATATACTCTATCTTGTGCCCCTTGGACTATCTCTTAGTTTAAAAAATATTATTCTGATGACAAAATCATCCTATCATTCCTAAAATTCTTAAAATATACTAATCTTACACCTTTTCAAGTTATAATCCTATACCCATTTTGATACCACTTGGACACTAACATCCAGAATAAAGAGTAACATCAAAATGACTACCTAAGTGATTTAATGGTCAACCATGGAACATATTAAAATGGTCAACCTAAGTGATTTAATGTGTTTTATCTCTTAATAGGATTGGTATAAATACAATATCAACCCTTATTCATTCTTCACCTAGCAATCAGACCAAAAGAACACTCAATAATCACTCAAGTTACTAAAGGATTTTCTATTCTACCCTATTCAAATATCAATCAAAATAAAAACCTAGATATAGGTATATATTACTAAAGGATTAGTCATAAGGTCATATTTTCTAAGTTACAAGATAGGTCCCTATTGTACTTGTTTTACACACATTTCATGATTCACACACAAGATAACACATAGAGGATAACTACATGAATCTGAGGCTCTCTTATAGAGTATTTGGTGTGTAAAAAACACCTGATAATGGGGTCATTGTATTTTAAATTTACATCATGATCCAATTAACCCATTTTTTCCTAAGGCCATATTAAAGATGGAAAGCTAGGGTTTTTCCATTTCACCAAGAGCAACAATCTATGACCCAAATCTAAATACACCAAAGAGAAGGCAAATCTAAACCTAGAAGCATCTACATGGTCACATAATTTTTGATAAAATATTTCATGCATGACACTAGAATTAAACCTAGATAATAGAATTGATGCAATTGTCCCAAGTTAATGCAACTATTTAGAGATCCAAAGGCACCAGATCTAGAATCTGACAATTAATCCAAAACTATATTCCTACCTGCTTTCTACCTATACTAGATCTAGACCTCAATTAGAATCATAACCAACTAAGTAATCTCTTTTATATAAATTTTATATCTATCATAGTTATATTTTCCATTAATATCATATCTAAGTTTAATATATTCAGCATATGGTATATTTGAGTTTAGCATAAAAATTGGCATAGTGTAGATTTGATATTCACCTTTATGCAATATCATTTCTATATCATTAACCCTATCTACCAAAGTAGGATTAATATATAAAAATTATGGTTAAACATTTAGTGAACCCAATATTTGAACAACAAATCTTAGGATAGTTAGGTTTCTTTGGTTTCTTTTCCTATTGCTGATCCCTAATTGATAAATCTTATAGTCATGTTTGCCATGGTCACATCCATAGATTATTTCATGGTATTATACCTTATAGTTTAAATGGTTTTATATGTTAATATTCATGTCAAAATTTTTCATCAAATCTATTCACATAATGAGAGAGTGTTAAAATAGAGACAACATTTGTCATCTCTCCATAAGTCCTCTTGTAATGTTATAAACCCATTATCTAGATGTCAATATGCATGCTCTCAACCATTTATTCTATGAAATATTTATTCAAGTGACATTTTCCATTCCAAAACATTATTCACCCATATATTATATTATATTATATTATGTGGTCAATGCTATTACTACATAAAGAGGTAAGGTTGTTCAACCTATACCACCACATGTTAATATACAATAGATGCCTCCTAAGCCTAAACTTGTGATAAAATATAATGGATATGACCTTATTGACCAATTTATAAATAAACATGATAAAATTTTATACTTTACCTCCTAAAATAATTAAATGTTTACAAGGACATCCTATATGTTACATTGCATGAAACTCAAGTTCCAAGTGATATTGAGCTTGATTATTTTGCAGATATCATGAAAGATCTCAATAAAAATTCCAAACTTATTACCTTTGATCCAAATGAATTACCATCCAAATATATTATTGATCAATATTTATCTTTTTTCATATAAGTGATAATGTAAAATAAAGGAATCAAAAGGGTGATCATAGATAATAGTTCAGGCCTAAACATTTATAGTATCAAATTTTTAACCACCATGGGCATTAGCACTAATATTATTCAAAAGTTGATTATGCATATCCAAAGGTAAGATAATTCACATATTCATCTAGTTCTCCAAATTATGTTGGATGTGACATTAGGAAAAAAAATATTTCAGTTAGTTTTCAAGTAATGTTTCAATCATTGCATTATAATTTACTTTTAGGTAGACCTTGGATACATCAATATAAGTTGTCCCATATACACTTCACATATGTGTACAATTCATACATGATATTTTATTAAAAATTCCCATAAATGATGAACCTTTCAATTTTTTCAAATGATGCAATTTGAAATTGATGGCATTCTGACAATGGTACCACCTAAACAATGCATTCTTATTGAGCACATAAATACTTATGAAATAGGTGAGTCAAGTACAATGGATCCTACATATATAAATACAAATAAGATACCACCTATTTAGGTTCACATATATTCACATCAAAATTAAGAACCATTACCAAAATAACCATTAAAACCATTAAAACCTCCTTCATTTGAGCTTCCTTTGTTGGTTAATACTAAGTAGAATGATGTGCATGTTTTTGATTAATATGATAATGGTGATGATACCACTCATGTATGACATATGAAAAAATGTTCACACTAAAATTTAATCTGCATGATCTCCTCTTGCCTAAATTATTTGAACCCATGGGTCTTGGTACATATAGGATAAATCCACTCACAGAAGAACCAACACTAACTCTAGATAAAGGAAACACAACCATAATAGATGGACATGTAAATTCTTGTTACTCAAATAATCCCTCTTAGTTAAAAACATTGATCTAACCCTACAAATATAAAATTTAAATACACCATGTGAACAATGTGGAATATTCACCATAATCTTCAAAATCTACCAAAAGGAAAAATCCTTCGTATCTTTCTAATCACAACAATATTTTAAAACAAACAAAGCATGAAGAGTTGACTATTACTTATAATATTTATAGGCTATATTTCCACCATATCCAATTTAATACAAACAAGTGGGATATAAATTTTGAAATTATTGACTTTCTAAGTCACCCCTAACTTACTTAGAACTCACAAGGATCCTATAGAAGGTTTGCATGCCTATGAAGTGTTGGGTTCCTTAAATCAATTCACATGTATATGTTTCTCATATGTGTATAAAATTAAAATAATAAATATAGATCTACAAATATGCTAAGTGTTAATTAAGGCTCATAAAGAATTTATAATGCATGCCCCATGTAGAGATCCTCCATTGCACAAGCACAAATGGCATGAAAATTAAAAGGTGTAAATATCTCAGTATCTAGATAGCATATAAAGAAGTACATAAGGATATTTTCCAAATCATGAAGAGTGTACCCAATATTTTCAATATTCTTGTGTGCACCTTTTTAAAAGACTCCTTATGCCTCCTTAATGAAGTCCTACATTGAATCATAGAGTTCCAATCCTACACTCTCATGAATCGTAGGATGTAATATATGTTGCACACATGATACTTTATAGACTAATATGGCCCCCATGTATAAAAACAAAGACTTGAGAGAACTATCAAGGGTGATTTGGCACAAAAGGGTTAAAAATTAATGTTACCTTTGTTAAGGACTTCTATATGTGCATCCTTCATAAACTCATATCTCAATACACAACCTAATTATATAAATCTCAATGCACAATGTCCCCAAAATTTGTAAGGTACTATTTCCCATCAAATTCACAATAATGATGTAGTAGTTAAAAGGAGCTCCACATAGTGATTGATAAGTGGTAGTCAAGTATAAAGAGGTAGTTAAAAAGTATTTGAGGCCTTGTTAGGATGAGTAAAGGTATAAGAAGTTATTAGACATTAGAATATGATCACAAACCACCTCTATGTATATTCCAAAGATCTTTCACTCTTAGACACACACGTGGATCTAGAATAATTGTTACGTCTTGATATTCTTCTAGATAGATAGTGGATTTTATCGATAAACAATTAGTTGATTTGACTATTGCTTATGATGGACAAGTATTTGTGGATTTTTTTAGATTATGAAATAGTTATTTATGACATGATTATGTTTTTAATTGTAGTCATTGGTTATATGATTAGCTATATTAGCTTGATTCGGTAGTTTATTATGACTTATGTTGGTTATGGATTAACTACCATTTCTCTTATCGAGGTGGATATAAGATCAATTTACCATATAAAGTTTATGCGAGGTAGGGTGTCATCAAAGATTAAGGTGGATATGGTTACAATGGGGGTAAACATGTAAATAAGGATGAACATGTACACACCATGAATGTCTTAAATACATGTGATTTCTTGTGTGTTTTTAGCTAATATCTCTCTCTGCTTCATGCTGATTTATCACTTAGTCACATTTGTATTTAATAATCATCATAGTCTATATGGTCTTAAATGAGTTTTAAATCATAGTTTTGATTGACATTAAAAATGAACTATGTGTGTGTTGATTATCTCTTAAAATCTATTTTTAGTAATTTTTTAATTACATGGATATGTTGTTTTCCTTCACTTTGGTTTTGATTCCTTTATCAAGTATCATTTCTTAGACTATAGGAAGGGAGACTTACCTCAGAAAATATTTTACTTCTAACCCTCCAGTCTAAGTCATCCTTGGTGTCAATTCATATTTTATTATAATGGATTATATATATAGCATATTATTGAGGGAATAAAAAAAGAATTTCATTTGAAAATAAGTAAAATATAAAAATAAATAAATAAAGGTTTTAATATATATATATATATATAAAATAAATACAAAAATAAAAATTAAGCATGGATAAAATTAGAATCCCTTGTAAAAGAATTAAAAATAATTTGAATAAGGAAAAAAAACTTATTTGTGAAAGTGCATGTGTCATAGAAAAGTGGGAAAGAAAACATTAAATACATTCCAAATTTAAAAAAGTGAGTTTGAGAAAGATAATTAAATAATTTAAAAAGAAAAAAAAAAGCTAAAAGAAAAAAAGGAAAGTGGTGCTTGAAATAAATATAAAGAAAAACAAAACTTAAAGGGAAGTGGATTATTTTCATGCAAAAGATAAAAAAAATTCTTTCGGCAAGGAACAAGAGAAAAGTGGCAGTAGAATTAGAAGGGAAAGAAATAAAGGCAAGAGTTGGAGAGAGTGAAACACTGAGGGAAAATATTGGGAGCATATCATGAGAATTTTTTATATAGAGATTATCCTCATTTAGGTAAGTATCTAGATCCCTTATATAAATTGGGAAATAAGAATTAGTTTAATGAGTGAATTGAACTATGAATTAATTTATATTTTAGTTTTCCTCAAATTAAAAGATAAAGGCCAAATCTAATTTTTTTTATACATGTTGAGGTTCTCGACATTATATATATATATATATATATATATATATATATATATATATATATATATATATATACATATATATATACATATATATATATATATATATATATACATATATATATATATATATATACATATATATATACATACATATATATATATACATACATATATATATATACATATATATACATATATATATATATATATATATATATATATATATACATATACATACACACACACACACACACACACACACACACACACACACACACACATATATATTTGTGTGTGTGTGTGAAAATAAGAATTAGTTTAACAAGTGGGTTGAACTATGACTTAATTATGATTTAATAGATTCAAATGAGCTATGACCATTTAGAGGTAGAGTGGTCAGGGTTCTATAACATGAGATTTTAATACTTGAGACATTGGAAAATCCAAGTTTTATAAATCACATGAAAATTGACATACAAGTAATTGGTTTGGTAGATAGAGAATAAATATTGGTAAACTATTCAGTCATAAATAATTAATTATATAGAGTTTTAAAAATAGCTAAGAAACAACAATTTTGTATTTCTGGTTAACAAGGAGTCAAAATTGGTCTAGATAGATAAAATGTGTGTCTAGAGAAATTTCAAGGTCCATTCCATGTATTTGATTCCATTTGGTGTCTTCAAGATGAACTATCTAGTTCCTAGATGTTTTCCCTCCAAAATAGGGAATTTAAAAATTCAAATGTGAAGATTTAGGTTAGGAAGATCATAGGCATGTTTGAAGTGTTTAGATGAGTCTATCAAGGTAAATGAGTATAATAAAGTTATGTAAGGGGTAATAATAAGTCATATTTGTAAAACTCATAAAGTGGTAGTCATCTTTTAAAAGGTAACTATGCACCCATATTCAAGAAAAGGAAGTTGTTTAACAAAATGTGGTAACCAACTCCAAGCCCACATTGAAAATGGGAGAGGAGAGTCATTTTGAAGGCTTGGAATTTAGGATAGAGAAGAGAGATCCATAAATAATAAAACCAGGGAACAATGTAAGGAAAATGATAACTCCTCATGAAGGATGGTAAAATATTGAGAAGGACAAGATCTATAAAATTTTGATAATCTCATGAAAAGAGAAATAAATGGTTTTGTATAATTATATTCCTATTTTATTTTGATAATTTTTAAATCTAAATTGTGTTTGGAGGGCCTTAGAACCTATAATATGGGTAATATCTCATGAAATTGTAGGTTCTTAAGTGGTGATAAGTGTTAACCAAGGAATGACTATAAATAATAGTATTTACAATGAAAGTATTGAGTTTCCTTTATAGGTTGTATGTTGAAAATACATCAGATTTTAAATTTTAGTGGATCCCTATACAAATGGAAATGACCAAAGAGAACTCTTGTTTATGATCATATATACATTCATATTATTGTAGAGTTATAAAAGGATAGTTGGTTGATTCTTGAATGGAACTGATGATTTAATGACATATACATGTTGACGAGGATAAATAGTAAATGAATTAAATATAAAAATAGGTATATAATAAGTATTCAGTCATCCAAGGAAAGTAGGCTCTATTTTCAATAAATTCTATGCATTTATATTGTACCCCTATTTACTATGTTGGGTCATTCCTGAGTTTAAAACCCCTGTTCAAGGTATATAAAGATCAGTTATTTGGAGATGTAAGAATGATTAAGTACAATATGATGGTTTTTTTGTGTTTATTTTATGTTTTTTGAAGTTTATATCAGTCTTATGGAACCTATTTGTATAGGATAAAACCATGCTAAGAGATCATCCTTTGTCTTGCAGTCAATACCCTATTTTGGATAATATAGTGAATCTCAAAGTGGAAGTTGTTTCCTCACCATATGGGATATGGTTTTAATGAATAGATAAATATTTTTTATTAATTAAATATATTTACTAGTGTTTATACCAAAAGGTAATGGTAAACATTGATACATAATCTACTAGAGAGAGGAAACCCTATAAACAAACATTAGTACCCTGTTGATTGTCTTTAAGGCAAGATAACTATCCAAGTGTAGAAGTGATAAGATAATTACTTGTTTTAAAATTATCCATATATATAAGAGATTTATATACATATAGGAATTTATAAAAAGTGTTCTTAATATCATTGAGAATGTTTGGGTGCTTGGGAATGTGACACATTCTATCAACAACCATACCCTATTTACTTAATCCACAGACAAAAGGGAGTGAGAATGATCATTGAAAAGTGATTTTAGATGGTTTCACATGGATTTTATATTGTAAAAGGTGAATATAATCTTGGATGATCCCTCAAATAAATATTATAAGTCTAACTACAATCTAAATCCTATATTAGTTTACATAGTTTACCTATGTTGTCAGTTTTTTTGAAATTTCATTGGTTCACATTAGATGGGATGCCATCAAGAGGATTATTAATTTTAAAGGATGTGTTGAAGTTAGGAATAATATATAAATGTTATTGGCACATTTGAAAACAAGTTGAGAGTAAGGAAATCCTAAATGAAGGCTTTTGGGCCTGTGTAAAGACTAAGAAACCCTATACTAGTGTTAAGCTTGTAAAATGAGTTACCACCATTAAATTTTGATGAAATTTTGTAGATAGGTTGGATTTGACTTGAGTAAATTTAATAACACAAATTTATACTTTTACCGATTCATCTGTATGGATTTTGATTGGATTGTGTTATTTTTTTTAGGTGGACTTAGGCCTAAAAGAGTTAGTTGAGGAGGGAAAGAGACCATAAAAGGAATCTAATGATTGAAAAAATAAATTAAGCTTTGTGGAAGCATAAAAAAACATAAAGGGTATACTAAATGATGACTATTTATTCTATAAAGAGGATAAACTATTCAAACAAGCTAGAATTGTGGGAAAAAAGACTACAAGCCTTATAATGCCATTAAGAGCTTGGTTAATGCCAAAGGATGTTAAGATGTATTGAATATATGGTAAGGACCATGGATAGGTATATTAGGTTAATTAATACCTTATAAATATAAATATTGAGTTAGAGAAACCTCAAGTCACATTTGATTCTTGAGACCTAAGAAATTTGTCTAAGTGAGACTACTCCAAAGAAGAGAGTAAATCTATAAAACTAGGGGTATGATGAGATAGAGAAAATAATATGAGTGAATTAAAGAGACATAAAAATATGAAAGGAATGTTGATTAATTAAAATGATACAAAAATAAAACACAGATATCATTGAGCACCTCCAGGGGAAGAGAGTGAAACTAGTAAAGACAAGGATAATCAAGAACAAGCATAAAAATGAAGGAGATCAGTTATGAAACTAAAGACATGAGTGAATATTAATATGAATTAATTATTAAATATAAATCAGATAATAATTAAATTTTAATTATTTTGTATATACAGTGTCATTAGAGTAGAAATTATCTTAATGTAGAGGTCTCTTTCAAACAAAAAATCTAGTTATGACCGAGCATAAGTAATAGTCTTTCTATGCTTATGCAAATAGAACTGATTATGTGATATTGAATGATGATAGAATGTTATAATGTTTGGTTAAAAAATGAGTGAATTAAATTATATTTTCCTTAGTATTGATATCTATTGATCTCTCTTAAGAACTTTTATTTATGAGATACTCAATGGATCATTATTGATGTGTGTGTGAAATAAATGTTGTTGTTTTATAAACATGAGAAAATTTGTGTATTATTTATGTTTTTAAAATGGAATAAAAAGTTTAAGATGGAAATAAAGGTTATATATATGAAAAACCAATATTATGCATGTTTTTAAAGTGAATTGTATTGCATGAATAAAATAGAAATACCATCATTATTGGAAAATTGCATTCAATGGTTATGTATGTTGAATCACATGCTTGCTAATTTGATTAGTATTAACATTTTTATATTTGTATACACTATAGTGTGTATGATTGAATGTTATAATGTAGTTATATGAGGATATTAAGTATAAATTGTATACATGTTACTTGACTTAATTACTTTATATGATCTATAGTAGAGAGTTTAATGTGGGTGAATGACACAGGTTTATATCTGATTTATTTATTAAAAACATTGGCCAAACTAATGTTTATCTAAGAAATTTTTCATTTAAATTTTATTTCTCATATATGATTATATGTTGATGTCATTAGATAGAGTAACATATTTCCATGTTTCTTATGATAGCTATATTTACATTTTTGATTATTACACATGGGTTCTAATTGTTTTTTTTATCTGCACTTTTTTATCTACTCTTCCATGAAGGGAAGGGCCATTCCAATTTTGGGAAGTGTGTAGGATATCATGTTTCATGGTTAGAGGTAAATCAATCAGATTATTCCCTCCCTCCTTCGGCTAAAATAACTTGATTGGAATATTCTTTCAGTATGAGTATGGATTGGGTTGTGTTCAGCTCCATGGTGCCATAGTACCTAAATATATATATATATATATATATATATCAATGATTGTTCACTACATTTTTAGTATTATATTTGTTATATATATTATCTTACACAATAGTGGCTATGAGAAAATGTAAAGTTTACTTTATAAGATATCTAACAGTAGTGGTTATTCATTTATATGAAGAATTACATATGTGGATGTAGCATTGATGATTTGTAGTATATTATTAAAAATAATTTGTATCAAATGTAAAGTTGTTTATATATGATTTTATTAGAAATTTTATTTATGTTATTCTTGGATAGTTTTAAAAAAAATTGCTTCTTATTTTTGGTAACCCCAGTTAGGTTGTTACATGTGGTATCAGAGCTTAGGATCAAACTTTAGACTAAATGAGTCCACTGATGCATTCGTATCCTCTTTGTAAAAAAGAGATAATGATACATGATAGAAAAACTAGTGAGGGTACTTAAAATTATCATAATAAAAATCCTCTAGTTGATCACAATTAGTTTACTATAGATCAATCTACTAAATTAGATCAGATCCTTACAATTGTGAATGAAACTAGGGACTGTCTTATAACCCTATAGTAAGAAGTCCATGGCCATGTAAAGGAAGATAATCAAGAAGAACCTAAGGATAACTATATTGATATATAAGTTCCTCATGTGTATAGGCAAGAGGAATCACCTCAAAATTCTAAGGCTCATGTAGCTATAGAGTTAGCACGAGACATGAAAAAAGTGAATCCACCTAAGTTCAATGGAACTAGGTTAAGGAATAGATCTGAAGCATGCCTAACTAAGATGGAAAAATATTTTGAAATTTGAGATTACTCAGAGGTTAAAAAAGTAGTTTGGGGAGCTTATTAGCTAGATGGTAAAGTGAAAACTTGGGGAAAATAAGAAACTCAAGGTGAATCTTGACTCTTCTGCCACCATTAGGGGGTAGTTTGTGATAATGTTTAGATCATGTTGGCTACCTCAAATGTATTTTGATCAAAATTTGATAGATTTTTTAAAATATAAGGTAGGGAGATATTTTAGTGAATGAGTAATAGGATTAGTTCACTAAGCTCTTGAAGTATGTTTCTCAATATTAGGTAGATGAGAGGTTCCATATCAGGAATTTTATCATGGGTTAAAACCTCAGATTGGATGTGAGGTAGATGTGCATGGGACATCTACTATGGATGAGGTATTTGAGAGGTTAGTTAAGTAGGATAATTTAGCATCTCTTGCTTAGGTTAGAAAGAAGTTCAAGAAAACATTTGGAGGTTCCAAACTAACCTTCAAAATGAATATGTGGAAAAGAAATGGAAATACAAATAACCAATTTAAGAATAAAAATGCTAAGTTTCATAATGATTCAAAGAATAGGAAGCCAAGTGGTAATTTAAAATGGGATCAAAATTCAAATAGAGGAAGATTCAGGGGGAATAAATAGATAGATAGGAAAGGTCCATTAGGTGGGTGTTTCATTTGTGGTGGTGACCACTATGCCAAGGAATGTACTCAAGGGAAGTTTGATAGTAGGAACAAGGGTTTAGCTTCTTAGTAGGGAACCTTTCACTAGATAATTTATGTGGCTATTGATAATCATCAAGTTGAGTTTCAAACTTTTCCCATTGAGTTGGTAGGTACATTGTTTGGTCACGTAATTTATATTTTGTTTGACAATAGAGATACTAAATGTTTTATTACACCTATAATGTTTAATAAGTTATCTAGGAAAGCTAAAAGTATGGAAAATGCTTGATCAGTTTATTATGGGAATGAGTCTAAGGTGAAAGTCAATGAGTGTCTAGTCAAAGCTGAGATTAGGCTTTCTAAGTTCACTACAATAGTGGATCTATATGTTGCACCATTTGGGTCATATGATTGATCCTAGGTATTGATTGGTTAGTGTAGCACAAGGCTAAGGTGGATTGTCTCCAAAAAAAGGTAGAATGCTTGGATGATTTGGGTAATCAAACCCAAATTAAAGGAGTAAAAAGAGAGTTAAAACATAGGTAGATTTATGCAATTCAGTGTAAAATAACTCAAAGGAAGGGATATCTAACATATATTTTTAAAATAAATGAAATGGAGGAATATAAGAAATCTTCCATTGAATATTATCTTTTTCTAATGGATTTTTAGGATATTTTCTAGAGGAGTTTCTAGGTTTTCCACCTAAGTAGAAGTTTGATTTCATGATTTATATATTCCAAGATTGGAATTACAATCTAAGGCACCTTATAGGATGAATACAATAGAATTGGTTGAGCTAAAATCTCAATTGCAATATTTTTTATCCAAATTATTGATTCCATTAAATGTGTCACCTTGGGGTGTAACAATTATATTTATTAAGAATGATTGTACTCTTTGCCTGTACATTGATTATAGGATTTTGAATAAGGCCACAATCAAGAATAGGTATCTATTGCCTCACATAGATAATATTTTTGATCAAATGCATGGGGTAACAATATTTTATAAGATAGATCTTCGATCAGGGTATCATCGATTGAGAATTCATTAAGAGTATATTCCCAAAATAACATTCAAAACTTGGTATGGGCACTATGAATTCATAATGTTACCATTTGGGTTAACAAATGCTCCAATATAATTCATAAATCTTATGAAAAACATGTTTAGGGATTATTTGGAATATTTTGTTCTAATTTTTATGGCTGATATTCTTATATATTCTCAAAGTGAATAAGAGAATCTAGAGCATCTGAGGTTAGTTTGTAGTGATTGTAAAATCATAATCTTTATGGGAAGCTATCCAAGTGTGTTTTATTTCATAAGAAGGTACAATATCTTAGACACATTACTTTAGTAGATAGGATTTTTGTGGATCCATCTAAGATCAAATCCATAATGGAGTGGTCAAGACCCAATAACATGCATGGGGTAAGGAATTTCATTAGTTTAGAAAGTTATTAAAATAAATTTGTGCCAATTTTTTTGAGGATAGTCAACCCTATTACCTTTCTTTAGGAGAATAATTAGAAATTTGTTTGGTCAGTTAAGTGTGAATAATATTTTCAAGAGTTGAAAAGAAGTCTTAATTTAGAACCTGTGTTAAGAGTTCCTGATTTGAATGGTTGATTTTTAGTCATTATAGATACATATAGGGATGGACTTGGAGGATTTCTTATGTAAGAACATAAAAATTTAGGAAGCTGAAGCCCTACAAGGCAAATTATACTTCATATGATCTATACCTTGATGAAGTAGTGCATGTCTTATAAGTTTGGAGGCATTATATATTGGGAAAACTATTTGAGCTCAAGACTGACAACTTGGGGCTCAAGCACGTCTTTACCCAATTGAACCTAAATGCTAGTCAAAGATGATGGCTTGAGTTTTTATCTAATTATTATTTTGGTATCAACTATATTAATGGCAAAGAGAATAGATTTGTATATGCCCTTACTCATAGAAGGTACCTAGTAAATTTGGCTACTATCATGATTAATTTTCATGATCAGGTAGTTAAGTTTTCTCTAGGAGATGAGTTTTATAAACATATTAAGGAAGCTTTGGCAAAATATTCTCAGAATCCTAAGATAAGGGATTCAAGTTGGAGAATGATGGTCTTTTGAGGTACAATGGTAGGGTTTATATACTGAACAGGGAAAATTTGAGAAGCATAATGCGAAAGGAGTTGTACAATAGTTTACTTTGGTCACCTAGGTATTATTAATCTCATGGCAGAGCTAAGACCCCTCTATTTTTGGAAGGGAATAAAAAAAGATGCAATAGATTTTGTTTCTCATTACTTAAAGTGTCAGCGTATGAAGGTTGAGCATGTGCATTTAATAGGACTATTATATCCTCATGATGTACTAGAATGTAAGTGGAAGGTAATAAACATGGACTTTGTCCAAGGATTGCCATATCATGTAATCTTAATGATATGATATTGGTAGTTGTTGATAAACTAACCAAAGTAGCTAGCTTCATTATAAGTAATTTATCAAATGATACATTAATGCTTTCAAAGAGGTTCATAAAGGAAGTGTGCCAATTTCATGGGTTTCCAAAAAATATTATCTAAGATAGGAACCTAAGAATGACTTTCAGATTTTGGCTAACTCTGAGTTCATCTACGGGTACACATTTGAATTTTAGCATAACATATCTTCCAAAAAAGGATGATCAAATAGAGAGAGTAAACCAAGTCTTACAATGTCTTCTTCAAATGTATTACATGGATCAATAATAAAAGTGGGAGGAATACCTTCAAATAGTAGAGTCTAGATATAATAATTCTTATCAACTAGCCATAAATATGGCTCCATTTTAAGATCTATATGGAAGGTATAGGAAACCAATTAGCTGGGACAAGTTAGAAGACCAGGTAGTCTTTAGTCAAGATATGCTTTTGGAAATGGAAGAGTAAGTTAAATTGATAATTTAGAGGTTGGTTGAGGCCAGTGTTAGGAAAAAGAGTTATGTTGATTTGAAGAGAACAACAAGGTAATTATCAGTTGGGGATAAAGTTTTTTTATGGGTCAAACCACATAATAGCTTGATTAAGCTTGGGAAATTAGTGAAGTTATCTCCTATATATGTAAGACCCTTTGAGATCTTGAAAGTGATAAATCTTGTAGTGTAAAGCCTAGTATTTCCACTAGCTTTATCACTCATTCATAATGTATTTCATGTGTCTTATCTTAAAAAATATGTTGCTCATCCTTCTAATGTATTAGATTGGAATGCTTTGTAGGTTATGGATTTCAAGGTGGTCAGAGTAGAGCCAATAATAATAATAATAATTGACACTCTAAAACTTAGTTTGTGAAATAAATAAGTGTCACAGTGTAAGGTCTAGTGAGATCAATACTCTGAGGTTAGTGCCACATGGGAAGATTATGATGATTTTTATAGATGATTTCCACATTTTTTTGCTTGGTATTTAGCTAGACATTGATATAATACTATTTTATTTAATAAATTTTATTGCAATAAGTGTCATCAGGATGATGACCAATTTTAGGGGGGAGGATGCTACATCTTGATATTCCTCTAGATAGATAGTTAGTGGATTTTTTGATAGATAATTAGTTAATTTGACTATTGCTTATGATGGACTAGTATCTATGTATTTTGTTGGATAATGAGCTAGTTATTTATGACATGATTATGTTTTTGATTATATTCATTAGTTTTATGATTAGCTATATTAGCTTGATTCAATAGTTTATTATGACTTATGTTGGCTATGTATTAACTACCATTTTTCTTATCGAGGTGGATGGAAGATCAATTTACCCTCAAAAGTCTATGTGAGGGAGGGTATCATAAGAGAGTGAGGTTCAAATGTTTATAATGGTGGTAAAAACATAAATAAGGATGAACCGACACACACCATGAATGTCTCAAATACATATGATTTCTTATGTTTATTTGGCTTATATCTCTCTTTGCTTCATGTTGATTTATAACTTAGTCACATTCATATTTTATGATCATCCTAGTCTATATAGTCTTAAATGAGTTTTCCATCATACTTTTGATTGGCATTCAAAATGAAGCATGTATGTTAATTATGTCTTGTAAGCTATTCTTAATCATTTCTCAGTTACATAGATATGTTGTTTTCCTTCTCTTTGGTTTTGATTGCTTTAACTAGTATCATTGATTATAATATAGGAAGGGAGACTTGTCTTAGAAAATATTATACTTATGACCCTCCAATCTAAGTCATCCTTGGTGTTGATTCATATTTTATTATAATGGATAGTATATATATTTAACATATTATTAAGGCATTAAAAAATATGGAATTGCATTTGAAAATAAATAAAAGACAAAAATGAATAAATAAAGGCTTTAAAATATATAAAATAAAGACAAAAATAAAAAGTAGGCATGGATAAAATTAGAATGCCTTTTAAAATAATTAAAATAAAAATGAATAAGAAAAAAAAAAGCTTATTTGTGAAAGTGCATGTGTCGTAGAAAAGTAGGAAAGAAAACAATAAATAAAGTCATAATTTAGAAAAGTGAGTTTGAGAAAGACAATTAAATAAGTTAAAAAGAAAAAAAAGATGCTTAAACAAAAAATTGAAGTGGTGCTTGAAAGAAATATAAAGAAAAAAAACTTAAAGAAATTGGATTATTTTCATGTGAAAGAGAAAAAAAAATTATGTAGGTCAAGAACAAGAGAAAAGTGGTGTTAGAATTGGAAGGGAAAGAAATAAAGGAAAGAGTTGGAGAGAGTGAATCATCAAGGGAAAATATTGGGAACATATCTTGAGAATTATTTATATAGGGATTATCCTCATCCAGGAAAGTATCTAGATCCCTTAAATAAACTGGGAAATAATAATTAGTTTAACGAGTGCATTGAACTATGACTTAATTTATATTTCAATTTTTTTTCAAATTAAAAGATTATGATCATGTTTGGAAAAGGTCAAAATTTGGCAAATTTCATAAATGTTGAGGTTTTTGACATAATAATATATATCTTCAAATCTAAATATTAGTTGTCTAATTATGATTTAATATATTGAAATGAGCTATGACCATTCAGAGGTAGAGTGTTCAATGTTTTATAACATGAGATTTTAATACTTGAGATGTTGGAAAATGTAGGTTTTATAAATTACGTGAAAACTGACATATGGACAATTGGTTTAGTAAATACATAATAAATGTTGGAAAACTATTTAGTCATAAATATTTAATTATATGGTATTTTTTTAATGATAATTATTAGACTATAATTTTTTGGTATATCTGGTGTTGAAAGAGTAGAAATTATCTTATTATAGATGTCTCCTTCAAACCAAAAACCTAGTTATGATTGAGGACCAGTAAAAGTCTTTATATGCTATGTAAATTGAAAAGATAATGGGATCTTACATGATGATATCATGTTATAATGTTTGGTGTAGAAATGAGTGAATTGAATTGTATGTTCCTTAGTATTGATATCGGTTGATCTCTCTTAAGAAAATTTATTTATGAGATACTAAATGGACCATTGTTGATGTGCGTGTGAAAAAAATGTTATTATTTTATAAACATGAGAAAATTTTAGTATTAGTTATGTTTATAAAATGGCATAAAAAGGTTAAGATGGACATAAAGGTTCTAGAGATGAAAAACCAGTCTTATGCATGTTTTTAAAGTGAATTATATTGCATAAATAGAATATAAATACCATCATTAGTGGAAACTTGCATTTAATGGTTATGTGTGCTAAACCATATGCTTGTTGATTTGATTAGTGTTAATGTTTTTATATCTGTATATGTTTTAGTGTGTATACATGGATGTCATAATGTAATTGTACAAGGATATTGGGTATAAATCATATACTTGTGCATTGACATAATTACTCTAGATGGGTTATAACAGAGAGTTTATTATGGGTGAATGATAGATTTACATTTGATTTCTTAATTGAAAAATTTAGCCAAAGTAATGTTTAGTTAAAATATTTATCATTTCACTATGTTCTCTCATATGTACTTATATGTTGATATCATTAGATAGAGGAACATATTTTCATGTTTCTTATGACAACTATATTTGGATTTTTGATTACTACACATGGGTTCCATTTGTTTTTTTTAATCTATACAATTTTATTTATTCTTCCATGAAGAGTAGGTCCATTCTCATTTTGGGAAGTGTTTAGGGGACAATGGTCTATGGTTGGAGGTAAAGCACTTAGATGATGCCCTCCCTCCCTCAACTGAAACAACTTGATTATAATCTTTTCTGGCTATGAGTATGGATTGAGCTTTGTGCAAATTCATGGTGTCATGGTACCTAAATCCATATATCAATGATTTTTCACTGCATTTTTACTATTATATTTATTATAGAGATTATCTTATGTAGCAGTGGTTGTGATAAATGGAAAGTTTACTTTATAAGATATCTAAAAGAAGTGGTTATTCATTTATATGAAAAATTGCATCCATGGATGTTGTTGAGGTGTGGATCTAAAAGCTTCACCAATGAGTGAATTGCAAGGTTATTGGTTTTACACAGTCACCGACGTCGGTCAGGGATCGACTGGAGGCTACTAACATCGGTTATGGATTGGCCGATGTCGGTCATGTGCAGGCAGACAGGGACTGACATTGGTCACCTGTGCATTCTAGAAGTCTATTTTCGTGGAAGAAATAGATTGTTTGCATGATTAGTTTAACTGTTAGTTGTAAGTCCACATTTCTATTTTTGGTAGGACTATTTTGAACCTTTGATTAAGAGGTGTATCTAATGGTGGAGAATGCATAGTTCATGATCCCTAATTCTATATAATAGGGATAGATCTTCATAGCTTGTGTAGGTGTGTGTAACAGACATGTAAGATAGATAGTTCAAGGATTGAATTGTGTTTGTAATTGATAGAGAAAACTCTTAAGGGAAAAAGATCTATACATCTGAGAGGTGTGGAAGAAAGAGAGATTTCTTCATTGTATTTCTTTCTGAGAAGAGTTTAATACAAGTTTTCATTGTTTCTTGTATCTCATGTTCTTTGTTGATTCTCATTTCTAGTTGCTTATTATTCTAGTTTAATTCTATGTTTATTTGCTTACACAACAAAGTAATCAATTATTCTTGTTACGATCCTGACAAGTGGTATCAGAGCTAGGTTGCTAGTTCACCAAGTGATACCAACTGACAAGTGGTATCAGAGCTTGGGTTCACTAACAGGTGGTTTCAGATCTGTTTAGTGTGTGTTGATTACAGGTCACTCACAGGGGTTATTGTTTGATTGGGAGGATAGCAATGGTAGAAGAAAGAAAACTAAGAATGGAGAAGTTTAACAGCAAGAATTATCAATTATGGAGGATGCAGATAGAATATTATCTATATCAGAAAGATCTATACTTACCATTGAGTGGGGTTTCAAGTAAGCCCACAGATATGCAAGATGAAGAATGGAATGTTCTTGATAGAAAGGCTCTGGGATCTATAAGGTTGAGCCTGGCATCTTCTATGATTTCCAACTTGTCATAGGCAAAGACAATGGTAGAGTTAATGGATACTTTAGCAAATTTATATGAAAAGCCCTCAGCTTCAAATAAGGTATATCTTATGAAGCAATTATTTAATTTGCAAATGCAGGAAGGTGGATCTGTATCTAGTCATCTAAATGATTTTCATGCAATAGTAAATTAGTTAAATCTAGTCAAAATAGTTTTTGATGATGAAATTAAGGCTCTCTTAATTTTATGTTCTTTACCTGAAAGTTGGCATAGCTTGGTAATGGCAGTTAGTAATACTGCATCTACTACAAATATCTTGAAAGTAGATGATGTTGTTAGTGTAATCTTGAATGAAGAAATTTGTAGGAAAAGCACAGAGGAAAGATCAGGTAATGCTTTAAGTATTGAAAGTAGGGGAAGGCAAAAAGAGAAGTGCAAGAAAGGGAGATCAAGGTCTAAGTCAAAGATGAGAGGTAGATCCAAATCCAGAAATGGAAGAAAAATAACCTGCTAAAATTGTGGAAAGATAGGGCATGCAAAGAAAAATTGCTGGTTGTCAGTTAAAGAAGAAAATAAGCATGAAGGTAAATAAGAAGCAAAAGTTGCAGGTATTGTTGCACAAGATGCTCTTATATTTTCTTTGGATAATAAAATAGAATCTTGGGTTTTAGATTCTGGTGCCTCTTTCCATGCTACCCCAAATAGAGAATATTTCAATGATTATGTCCAGGGAGATTTTGGAATAGTTTATTTAGGGGATGATGAGCCTTGTAAAATTGTTGGCAAAGGAAAAGTGCAGCTGAAAATGCAGAATGGCAACACATGGGTGTTGAAAGATGTCATGCATGTACCCATCCTGAAGAGGAATCTGATTTTTGCAAGAAAGTTAGGGGATGAGGGTTGTATAGTAACTCTCATAGCTAAATCTTGGAAGGTTACCAAGGGTGCACTTATATGAGCCAGAGGTAAGAGAGTAGGTACTCTCTATTTATGTAATTGTATTATTGATTATTCTCCTTCTGTATTATCTACTTTAGATGTAGATGCAAAGTTGTGGCACCAGAGGCTTGGCCACATGAGTGAGAAGGGAATGAAAGTTCTTAAGTCAAAAGGTAAGCTTTCAGATTTGAAAAGCATAGATCTAGATTTCTATGAGCATTGTATTTTTGGGAAATAGAAGAGAGTGAGATTTCTCAAAACTGGGTCAACAAAGAAGAAGCACAAGTTGGAGCTTGTTAACACAGATGTGTGGGGACCAACTCAGGTAGCTTCTATTGAAGTATCATAGTATTATGTTTCTTTCATTGATGATGCTACAAGAAAGGTATGGGTTTATTACATAAAGAAGAAATCTGATGTTTTTGACATGTTTATGAAATGGAAAGCTTTGGTTGATAATGAAATAGGTTTGAGATTGAAGTGTCTTAAATTTGACAATGGTGGTGAGTACTATAGCTATAAGTTTAACAGGTACTATTTTATGAATGGAATACGTAGGAAAAGGATGGTTCCAAGGACACCTCAGCAAAATGGAGTTGCTAAAAGGATGAATAGAACAATATTAGAGCATGCACGGAATATGAGGTTGCATGCTGGTTTGCCCTTATAGTTTTGGGCAGAAGCTATAGACACTATGGTTTACCTGATTAATAGAGGACCCTCTACTGCTCTAGATGGTGGAATTCTAGAAGAGGCTTGGATAGGTAAAAAGGTAGATCTTTCATTTCTCAAAGTTTTTGGTTTTGAAGCTTTTGTGCATGTTGATAAAGAAAATAGAAAGAAGTTGGATGCTAAGTCTATTAGGTGCACTTTTATTGGTTATGGCTTTGGAGATTTTAGATTCTAGTTGTGGAATCTATGAATTAACAAAATTATTAGAAGCCATGATGTTGTTTTCAATGAGAAAGTGATGTACAGTGATCAGTTGAAGAAGCTAAAGAATTCTGAGTAGAGCAATGTTGATTTGGATGAGGTGATGATCCATAATGAGCTCACGGGAAAGAATAATCATAGACAAGAAAACATAGACACTGACATCAGTCAAGAAGGAACTGACATTGGCCATATAAGAACTGACGTTAGCCAGATAGTGATAGATGTCGATCAAACAGGAACTGACATTGGTCAGGTATAGACCTAGAGATGACCGAGATCGGTCACTGACAGAGAATTTAGGCAGACAGCAAGTAGTGAATGAGTCTCAAATGCCTAGGAGGAGGTCAGAAAGGGTAAGTAAACCTCCAATTCGATATTCCCCTTTATTATTCTATTTATTGCTCACTGATAGTGGAGAACCAGAGAGTTTTAATGAAGCAATGCAGGTAGAAATCCAAAAATAGTGGGAGCTTAGCATGAAAGAGGAAATTGATTCCTTGAAAGAGAACTAAATGTGGGACTTGGTTGAGTTTCCAGGTGGTAAGAGAACACTAGAAAATAAATGGGTTTATAGGTTAAAAGAAGGTGAAAATGGACAAATGAGACATAAGGCCAGGTTGGTAGTAAAGGGATTTGCATAGAAACTAGGTATTGATTTTGGTAAAAATTTTTCTCCTGTAGTAAAAATGACTTCTATTCAGACTGTATTATCTTTAGTTACTATTGAGGATTTGCATCTTGAGTAGCTTGATGTTAAGATAGAATTTATTCATGGAGATTTGGATGAATAAATATATATGGAGTAGCTAGAATGTTTTGAGGTCAAAGGTAAGGAGAAGCTTGTGTGCAGGTTGAAGAAAAGCCTATATGGTCTTAAGCAAGCTCCTAGACAATGAGATTTGAAGTTTGACAGGTTTATGATTGAGCATGGTTTCAATAGATGTCAATCTGACCATTGTGTTTATTTTAAGAGATTGGATAATGGTAGATATATTATCCTGTTGTTGTATGTAGATGATATGCTACTTACAGGTTCACACATGTAGGATATTTTTGAGCTTAAGGTAAAATTAGCTCACACATTTGCCATGAAAGATTTAGGAGTAGCAAAGAAAATCCTTGGCATGAGTATTAAGAGAGATAAGAAAAATCACAGTTTGATATTGTCTCAAGAGGATTATGTGAACAAGGTGTTGGAGAGGTTCAATCTGCAGGATGCAAAACCAGTGAGCACACCTATGGCTGGACACTTCAAGTTGAGCAAAGAATAGTGTCGTAATTCACATGATGAGGTAGAGTACATGAGTAGAGTTCCATATGCTTCCGCAGTTGGGAGCTTGATGTATGCAATAGTATGTACTAGACTTGATATTGCCTAAGCAGTGGGAGTTGTTAGTAAGTTTATGGCCAATTTAGGAAAGGAACACTGGAAAGTAGTTCAGTGGATTCTCAGATATCTGAGAGGGACCAGTAGTAGGCATTTGTGTTATGGAGGATTAAACACTTCTCTACATGGATATGTAGATGTGGATATGGCAGGTGACTTGGATGGCAGGAGAAGCACCACAGGTTATGTTTTCACTATTGGTGGAATGACAGTTAGTTGGATTTCAAAGTTGTAGAAGGTTGTTGCCTTGTCTACTATAGAGGTAGAATACATTTCAGTCACAGAGGCTAGCAAACAGATGATATGGATGACATGGTTCATGGAAGAGTTGGGAAAGGAGCAAGAGAGTTGCAGATTATACAGTGATAGTCAAAGTGTAATTCATTTGGCAAAGAATTCAGCCTTTGATTCAAGAACCAAACATATATAGCTTAGGTACCACTTCATTAGATAGGTATTGGAGGATGGTGAGTTGAAGCTGGAAAAGATCCATATAGATGAGAACCATGCTGATATGTTAACAAAGTCAGTAACAAAGGAGAAGTTGAATCTTCATTCAACTTTTGTTGGTCTTCAAGATTGTGCTTGAAGATGGAGAATCTAGAAGATGTTGTTATACAGGTACAAGTTTAGCTATTTATCTCCAAGTGGGAGATTGTTGAGGTGTGGAGCTAAAAGCTTCACCAATGAGCGAATTGTAAGGTTGCTAGTTTTACACAGTCACCAACATCGGTCAGGGATCGATTGGAGGCTGCTGATGTTGGTTATGGATCAACCGATGTCGGTCATGTGCAGGCAGACAGGGACTGACGTCAGTCACCTGTGCATTCCAAAAGTCTATTTTTGTGGAAGAAATAGATTGTTTACATGATTAGTTTAATTGTTAATTGTAAGTCTGCATTTCTATTTTTGGCAGGACTATTTTGAACCTTTGATTAGGAGGTGTATCTAATGGTGGAGAATGCATAGCTCATGATCCCTAATTTTATATAATAGGGATAGATATTCATAGCTTGTGTAAGTGTGTGTAACATACATGTAAGATAGATAGTTCAAGGATTGAATTGTGTTTGTAATTGATAGAGAAAACTCTTGAGGGAAAGAGATCTATACATCTGAGAGGTGTGGAAGAAAGAGAGATTTCTTCATTGTATTTCCTTTTGAGAAGAGTTTAATACAATTTTTGTTTGTTTCTTGTATCTCATGTTCTTTGTTGATTCTCATTTCTAGTTGCTTATTATTTTGGTTTAATTCCGTGTTTAGTTGCTTACACAACAAAGTAATCAATTGTTCTTGTTACGATCCTAACAGATGTAACATTGATGTTTTGCAGTATATTATCAATTTTTTTTTTCTAAAATATAAAATTATTTATTTATGATTTTGGTATTAATATTATTTATGTTATCCATAGATAGCTATTGTAAAAAAAGTGACGCTTATTTCGGGTAACCCCGTTTGGGTTATTATAAGAATCTTGCCACCAACTCCTAGATCTAGATTGCCAAGTAGAATTTAAGAAGCATAGACGTGGCACTATACTAGAATTAAAAGACTTTATCTGCCACTCCAAAGGTCACATTAATTTTAAAATTTTTCTCTTTTATAAAATTCTAGTTCTTTATTATAAAAAGGTTGACATTTTAAGGTAACCTCATGCTTCCAAAATTTTCCCTTCAAGAGTAATTGTATTGGCTAAACCTTGCATGTTAATAAGAATTGAGTTCACCTCCCTCTATTATTCTTACACTCTGTGTGTGATTTATGTTTTTTGATCTTTGTCTATGGGTAATGTTTTCCCTTCTCAACATTATATTGTGTTATCACACCTCTATTCAAAACATTTATGTATTTGGAGTGTCCATGCTGGAGTCTATGTGATATTATATTATTCTATAATATTTGTAGTGTGTCTAAGGTATTAGGAGTGCTTGATCTATTCTTGGTGCATCACCTCTAAATTTTCAATAAATTATTACATTTTCACTCCCTTTTCCCTTGAAATTTTAGGTTTAAATTAGTGGTAGATTTATCTTTTTACTCTTTAGGTTTGCATGTTGGTCCTACACCAGGTACACTTAGAATATTAGGAATCTAACCTACTCCATAGGTTCATCTCAAGGAGCGTAAGGGTCCCACACCTTGGTGATGTTCCCATCATTATGATAGGACAATTAAATTTTCCACACATGCAGGTGAGTAATGAAATTTCCAAAAATAACATCAAATGCTTTTATGCCTTGCACAAGACATTTTCTCTTTTTTCCCTACCATAAAACCTCCCACATTATATAACATACATGGGTGCACATTTAAAATGATAATCGTTTCTTACATTCTTGATGGGACCACTTTAAGGATTTTACTAATATTTTGGTGTAGTCCTTGGTTAATAGTATTATAGACATATTTCAAGCATCTAGTGACTCTAAAATTTTATGGTTTTCAAAGATCAACCCCATAGCTACATGCCAAGACAAACTAGGACATGTGTAAGAGGCATTAATTTCCATTACATTGAGCTCTTTTCACCTTCTAGAAGAATATGAGTAAGAGTAGCTTCATCCCCCATTAGGAAAGAGAGAGTAGTTCAAGATATTAGTCCCCTAAACTTAGTCTATACCCCCATTTGGTTCTTTACACCTAAGGGGAGATTATTCCCTATCCCATTCATGGATGCACAAAAGAACCAATTGTTTGTACCTTTCAATGGAGGTAGTCCATTAATTCTTTCTTAATATGATAACATCTTAATTTTAGTGCTTAAAAGTTTATCTTACTTTAGTAGTGACAATGAAACTTCCCTTATGGGACGCATTCAGAATATTATGAATATTTGCTCAATTCACCATGCCATTAAAGATGATGATGTAGTTAGGTTGTTTGCCTCTTCTTTCAAAGGTAAAACACTTTAGTGGTACCAAGGATTGATACAAAATTTCATCCACAATTAGGATGAGCTCAAAGAAGAACTATGAAAGCAATTTGAGGATCAGAGTGACCACTTGTCCTTGATAGATTAGCTTACAACTATAAAGATATCCCCACATGAGATTATAGTTGATTTCAACTTTAGGTTTCAGAGAGTCTGGGAAATATCCCACCCTTATGTAAGCCATATCCCAATACTACATTTTTATATTTTTTGAATGTTCTTAATAGTGATATAACTATGATGATTTAATACTTGGGAGGTGTGATAATACCTAATGCCTATGAGGTTACTATGCACACATAAAATTGTTTGATCTAGGTGGGGAAAATTATAGCTAGACCCCCTATGCCTCTATTCATTGAACCTCCTCCTAGCCAACCATTTGTGTAGCCTATGTTAACAACTATCCTATTGTAGTAATCCCACCAAATTCATCTGCTATACCCCCTAATAAATTAAATAAGGATAAAACACTACTATAAAGCTTTGGAAATGAGCTTGTCACCCTTAAAAAGTAGCAAACCTAGTATTCCAGACCTCATCAATCCTTCACTCAGTAATAATAGTTGATCACACCCACCTACCAAGGTGGAATGCAAGCAAAAAATTATCTTACATATAATAAACCACATTATGCACAAAATATTGATGCTACTGACACCTCTAGATCTCTTTTACCCATGCAAAATAATCTTTTATAGGGTCTCAAATGGTGTTTCCCATAGGGTTAACTATAGAATCTATCTACATGTGAAAATGGAGTCATGAACCAAGTTCGCATAGTGAATTTTTTTTTCAACCTCAAGGGTAGGAAAATATTACAACTTTACACGAGGAAGAAACATAAGTGCCAGTGTAGCAACAAGGTGGGTCTACTCTTATTAACTAGAAGGAAGATGACTTAAATTATGTGAATAAGTATGAGGAATTAGGTTCAAAAATCACCCCAATTGATTTTAATACAATATTTAATATGAAAATGATAGAGGAGGTGCTACCACCTTTACTGCCCTAAGTCATGCACTCAAGTACATAGGCCAAAGTACCTATGCACCTTCAGTGCATATGGAATAGGTTGTCTAAAGAGAGGAGTTGCCTTTGATCAGTGCATACGTACAAAAATATGCTATTTTAAAAAAAAAACACAACCAAAGGGATCTCAAATTTCCTTAAACATAGTTTAATAGATGAAGAACATGAGCCTCAATATAACCATGTGGGACACTCTTGCTATTCCTTGTCAAAGAAATTTTCTACAAGACATTCTAAAAATATTTCAAGCATGTAAGTCATCACAACTTATGAATTCAATATCTATGATTCTAAGTGAGTAAAAAGTGGAGGAAATATAAGTTCACAATAACACTAATATTCCCCCATTTTATATGTCCTTGTTTATCATCTAGAATTTAGTACATAATTACATGATTGACTTGGGTATTAACATCTTGGTGATGCCCAAAAAGATCAAAAATATGATTGAAGTTGTGTATTCCCATATTTCAAAGGGAGTGGTACATCTATATGTCAAAAAATTCATGACTATGGGAATCATCAAAGATTTTAATCTTATACTACATTCATGCCCAAGTCTTTTGATTGCGTATAATATCATAGTCATCAACTTGCCTCCTTACTTCACAATATGCCTCTCTTGAGACTTCATGAAAAATATGGGAAGATACCTATATTTAGACTAGTCTCACATGTTGCTCAGAACTGGATACAAAACCAAGGCAACCATCAAAGTTAATCTTCACAAGTCATGTTGAGCCATACTCACCTAGCCCAATTGAATTAAACTACACAATGTTTGATCAAAAAGATAATTCTATTCTCCATGAATCCATAATTCTACTTGAAGAGGTCCCAAATGAAGATAATTGGATGAATATGCATGAAAACATTATGAGTGCAACCCTTATGACAACATGAAAGAGATAGTTCTAGGCACATATTGCATCATGGAGGATAAATCTATGTTACTTGATATCATAAAGGTGTAGAAGAGCCCTAAAGGCACATGGAAATTATAATTTGATGGATCCTAGAGAAAAATTGGTGATGGAGCTAGTGAGATGCTAGTCCCCCCTCAAAAGGATAAGTATTTCCATGTCTTTAGGTTGTAGTTTGGTTTCAACAACAATGATACAAAATATGAGGCATTGATCTAAAGTCTCTAGCTTGTGCATAATAAAGGAATCAAGTCATTGTTGTGGCATATAATTTCACCCTTGTGAGAGATTTATTTAGGCTCTCCCACTCTTAACCACAATATGGGAACAACCCCACATTGTGGGTATCCGATAGTGAGGTTAAACTTCTAAAGAAGGTTGGATTCCTCTTGATGGATCACCTAGACTAATGCTTATGCTTGGAAAAGGGATATAAAGGGGTTAAAGGGTTACCAAGAGATATAAAATGGTGATGCACCAAATTTAAATGAGAACTCACATAAGCATGAAATCAACACTGATGAAGTATAAGACAATAATATCTCATACAATCTCACAAACTAGCTAAATTTCATAAGTATTTCATGAACTAGGCTCACTAAACAATGAATGAAGCAAATAAGAATTCTAATATTCACACCAAGAATCCATCAACAGTGAAAATAACACAAGTTCATACCTATAACTAACTTGAAAACACCTAAAAATAGGTAAGAAAGAAGGACAATGGACATGGAAGACACTCCTTCACAATGCCATCATGCACAAGCTTATTAAACACAATTCAAAGGCAAGAGATAGGTAAAAATTATCTTTATTTCTTTAAGAGGTCTTTCATGCAAATTTTGATAGGGTTTTTTGCCTTATCAAATTAGAGTCTCCCTAATACTCCAAAATGTAATATGCATCTTCTCAAAATTTAGAGTACATTTTAATGGGGAAGAAAATCGGAGATATAAGAGAAAGGGGAAGAGATATAAGAAGTATGCAAGTAGACATAATTTAAGAAATGAGCTACAACCACATTCTTTGAATTCTTAACCACATTTATATTAATTAAGACTAATCCTTCCTTAATAAATTAACCTTAATTATCTCCAAATATTCTTCAAGTTCCCTCATTGGCTCAAAACATACTATAAGACAAACTTTGTTGTTGAGGATGATGAATCATGATCTAATAAGAAGGAAGAGCCTCCAAAGACTCTTAAAATTAATTTAATGTTCCACCTACACTCTCCAACTACCAGAAATATCTCTTGGATTTCTATGCCATATCCCACTTGCCTTCATTATAAAGATAATTCCTCATATCCATGGACCTAAATGAGCCATGACTATGTCTATTTTAAGTGGTTGCATGTACTTGTTGAAAGTGGATAATATGACTATGTCAAAAGATAAGAGACTCCTTTCATAATCACAACTCTTCCCCTACTTCAAACCCTAAACATAGGTCTATTATATATGAAAACTAATTCCTTTATTGGTTTTCATATAGTATAATTTTAAATTAAAATCTATAGGATAAGGTTTCTTGATCATGAATAAGATGTAAAACTTACATTTAGGGGATTTTGAGAGATTTAGTTGAGCTTTAATGGCATCCTACAATTATTCAAGGTTTACTTTTGGTAACCCATATTGCATTTAGATCTTACATTTATATATTTTCCTACCTAGGTGGTGAAATCTTTTGATTTGATGTACCCACCTTTATGGCATCCGTGGCCATGCTATTTATTTCATTTTAAAACTAGGTTGGCCTTAGATACATATCTTCATCTTGTGCCCCAGGAAACTTGATCAAATTTATTCTATTTATCTCATCATGAGTCTCTTGGCTTTGACCTTCATTATTTCCATTGATATTTAATTGATTTCTAGATTATGCCACTTGGCACCCCTTCATTTATCTTTATCTCAACTTTTGAAAATGTGACACTTGGTAGTATTACATGCCTCCTATAGACCCCATTTTTAGTATCCATGCACTTATGCTATATGGTGGCCTCATGTATAATCTAGGCTCATTGACTTCTTGACCTCATGCACAACATTTATATCCTCACCATGATTGAATGTGCTCCATTGTTCTTTGATATACCAAATCAAATAAAGACCATTGATCTCCATCTAAAAATATGATTGAATGTGGGATATTGATATGATTTAAACTCACCACAATTGAGACACTTGGCACTTTTTCATTCATCCTCAGGATCCTCTAACCTTTTGACCTTGAGCTCAATATTGATATTTAACTACATGATTAAATGTGCAACATATATATTTTATCTTATTATCCTCATGATATCATTTGCATGCCATTAATATTTTCTTTGAGCTTCTAAAATCATGTCACTTAGTAGCCCCATGTTTGATTTGTATATTATTGATGTTTTTTGAATCCAAATGGATACTTCTTGTGGCTTTAACTTGACATTATCAGGAACATCCCATACAACTGTTCATTCTTACATGATGTGCTATGATGGTTTGATCCCTTAAAATCACCAAATTCACACTTTTAAGCTTATTTAAAGTGTTTCAAAATCTTTCAAGTGATGAGTGATAAGATCATGAAGTCTGTCTACTCCTACCATTGGATCACTCTTTAACTAGGAATCTACTTTGCTTCTCACCCTAGATCTAGGAAAAGTTTTTATGTAGGTCAAATTTGGCCAATATTTATGGTGATTTGACTAGGAAACATGCCTACTATGCTTGAGAACTAAATTCATTGCCTTGTTTGATCCATTGGTCATATGGGGTCATAAGTATTTCTTCCCATATGACATGAAATTAATACAAGGTTTGCCCTTTATGAAAACCTCCTTTTAAAGTAATGAGGACAAAATGGAATAAAACTAACAATGTGTCCAAGGCACACAAGGGAAGGGAAACACACAATTAAAAAGAATGTGCATAAGGAACTTAGAGGAAAACATGAAAAACTACTCTATTATGTACAAGGCTACAACCTACAAGTACCTTCCCCTAGGTCACATGGGAAAATTTTAGTATCATTCACTTATAATGGACCAAGATGAAAAACACCTTTTTTATGAGGCACCAAAATTAGTAAATTAGGCTAGTTGATTTCCGCTCCTTTTGATATGCTCTCCAATGTACACATATTTGTCTAATCCTTCAAATCTTGATTCATGTTTGACTATAGGAGTAATTTCAATCTTCCCACTTGATTGTTGTTTTGAACCTAAAGGTTGACTATCCAGGTTTAGTCAAAAGAGTTCTAATTCATCCAAAAAGGCAGCTCCTCTTGGTCATCTGGGACAATGCCAACCTTGACATCATTCTTGTCCTACTCACCTTGAAAGGATCCACATGGAAGCTCACCATACCATATAAGGTTCAAAATATCATATTCTTGTGGTTCTTGATCTAACCATTCTCCTTTATTCTGGAAGACATTAGTATTGCCTTCAATGGATAATTAATCTTGAGACTAGTTAGCTTCTATAACCTGATTTGCAAGTTCATCTTCATGCTTTGGAAGAGGCATAAGTTGGTTTATAAACTATACCTAGTCTATGAAGTCATAGTACATCTATTTTCACATTTCATTATGATATTATTTCTCCTATATGTAGAATAGATAATAAGTTCTCCATTCAAGGTCTCCCCCATGTTCATCTTGAGGATTGTCCTCTTCATGATCTAATTCATCAGTGCCAAAGCCATGCCAAGAAGGCTGGTCCAAACTTGAATTTTCATCCTTTTAATGAAGTGGTCTACCTATCATGATCTATTCATCATAGACAGTTGTATTTTCCTCTTGTGTATCACCTATGATTTCATGCTCCTCCTCTATCCTTTGTAAAACATGTTCTTTCTCCAAGAGGGAGATGGTGGGAGGGTGAAAAAGTTCACCTGGTTTACAACTTAGCGAGTGTCCTTATAATTAAGGATTTTGAAAGATCTTTTAGGTGGGTTTTGGGGAAAGGAAGAAGAGTCTTGTATCTCTTTTAGATCAATCTCATTGAGTTGAGATATGGTTTCTTGATTCATTTATTGAACATTTAACCCCTCCTCCTCCAAGACTGCCTCTTGGACTACCTCAACTAGCACCTCTTCCTTCTTATTTACGCCTTTGTTGACTGATTTCCATGAGGAAAATGTGTAAGATACAACTACCTTCTCTTCTTATTGAATATGTATAGGAGAGGGTGGTTTCACAAGAGAGGGTATGACATAATTAGGGTCATTGGTATATGAGAAGATCCATGATGGGAGCTTCATGTTCTTCAAATGAATGGTCTTTAATGATTTTCTTGACTCTTGAAAAATATAAGCTTTGACAAGGTGGAATAAGGAGTTAGGTTTGAGCATAAACAATATTAGGAGAGGGTAATTAGGGTCTATGGTTGGTTTCTCTCTTTCGTAAGAACCACTGATAGTCATTTTATTTCGTAGTTTGATCTTGCCTAGCCAAGTGCTCTTTTTGAAACCTTAACTCTTATTCCTAAAAAATGTTTGGTGTTAAATATTTTCTTGTTGATTATAACACTCTTCCACCCTAATAATCTCTCTCAATTATTTTTCAAGATCAATTTTTATCTCCCTAAGACTCTTTTTTGGTTGACTAGAGAGAGACAAACTCTGACAAGGCTAATACACTGAATCTTGAGAGCCACTTGGGGTGAATCCATAAACATTTCTAATCTGATATGAAGGAGAAGGAAGTAAAGAACATGTATTTTGATCAAATGAGTGATGATACATACTAAATAATGATGATTAGGCACTTGAGTTTCTTATACCTACTGATAAATACTTGGAGTCACCATTGGTGTTTACACACATGCCTCCAAAGGTTGATTGGATAAAGAACACCAAAAATATTCACTCAATGAATAATGTAGTCCCATCGGGCATGCCAAAAACTACTGTGGCATATAATTACACCCTTGTGAGAGAGTTATTTAGGCTCTCCCACTCCTAGCCATAATATGAGAATAACCCTAAGTTGTGGGTATCCTATAGTGGGGTTGAACCTTTGGAGAAGTTCGGCTTCCTCTTGATGGATCACCTAGACTAATGATTATGGTTGGAAAAGGGATAGAAAGTGGGTAAAGGGTTACTAGAAGAGATAAAAGGTTGATACACCAATTTTAAACAAGAACTCACATAAGCATGAAATAAACACTGATAAAGCATAAGATAATTCTAGCTCACATAATCTCACAAACTATCTAATTTTCATAATTATTTCATGAACTAGACTCACCAAAAAATCAATGAAACTAAAAATAATTCTAAGATTCACACCAATAATCCATAAACCATGAAAATAACATAAGTTTAAACCTACAACTAACTTGAAAAAACTTAAAAATAGGTAAGAAAGAAGGAAAATGGACATGGAAGACACTCCTTCATAATTTCATCATACATAAGCTTACTAAACACAATTCAAAGGTAAGAGATAGGTAAAAAGTATATTTATTGCTTTAATATGTCTTTCATACAAATTTTGATAGGGTTTTTTGCGTTATCAAAAGAGAGTTTCCCTGATACTCCAAAATGTGAGTATATATCTTCTCAAAATTTAGAGTCCCTTTCAATGGGGAATAAAATATGAGATACAAGAGAAAGGGGAAGAGAGAGAGAAGTATACAAGTAGACAAAATTCAATAAATGAGCAACAACCACCTTCTTTGAATTCTCAACCACATTTGGATCAATTAAGACTAACCCTTCCTCAACAAATTAACCTTCATTATCTTTAAATAGTCCTCAAGTTCCCTCATTGGCTAAGAAACATACTATAAGACAAACTTTGTTGTTGAGGATGATGAGTCATGATTTACTAAGAAGGAAGATCCTCCAAAGACTTTGAAAATTCATTTAATGTTCCACCTACACTCTCCAACCACTATATCTCTCTTTTGGATTTCTATGCCATCCTCCACTTGCCTTTGTTATAAATAAAAAATCCCCATATCCATGGACTTAACTGAGCCATGATTATGTCTATTTTAAGTAGCTACATGTACCTAATGAAAGTGAATGATATGACCATATTGAAAGACAAGATACCCCTTTCATAATCATAACTCTACCCCTACTTCAAACCTGAACATAAGTCTGCTATAAATGAAAACCAAATCCCTTATTGGTTTTCATATAGTCATAATTTCAAATGAAAGTTCACAGGCTAGGGTTTCTTGATCATGAACAAGACATAAAACTTATGTTTGGGGGATTTTAAGAGGTTTAATTGAGATTTAATGACATCTTATGATTCTACAGGGTTTACTTCTAGTAACCCATATCACATTTGGATCTTGCATTTGTACATTTGCCTACCTGGGTGGTGAAATATTTTGATCTAATGTGTCTATCTTTGTGGCATCCCTTGTCATGCTATTTATTTCATTTTAAAACCTAGTTGTCCTTAGAAACTTGTTTTCATCTCATGCCCCCATGGAACTCAATCATATTTGATTTAGTTATCTCCTTGGGAGGCTTTTGGTTTTGACCTTCATTATTTTCATTGATCTTTAATTTCTTTTTAAATCATGCCACTTGATACCACCACATTAATTTTTATCTTGGATTTCAAAAATGTGACACTTGGAAGTCTTGCATACCTATTATGGACCCTACTATTAGTCTTCATGTGTTTAT
This sequence comes from Torreya grandis, assembly GCA_037957365.1. NCBI lineage: Eukaryota > Viridiplantae > Streptophyta > Pinopsida > Cupressales > Taxaceae > Torreya > Torreya grandis. The sequence goes on along the minus strand of JARHVA010003202.1, from coordinate 831,998 downwards.
GCCACATAGAAGCCTTGCATGAAATATAAGCTCATTGACTTCTTGACCTCATGCACACCATTTATCTCCTCGACATGATTAAATTAACTACATTGATCTTTGATATTCTATATAAAATATGGACCATTGATGTACTTCTAACAATATTATTGAATGTAGGCTATTTATTTGCTTTTAACTCACCATGATTGAGACAATTGACACCTTCATGTTCATCATCAATATACTCTAACATTTTGACTTTAATCTCATCATTGATCTTTAAATACGTGATTAAATGTGCACCATAGATCTTTGATCTTGTTGTCTTTATTAGATCATCCACATACTATTGATCTTTTCTCTGAGCTTATGATATTGTACCACTTGGCAACTTTGAATTTGATTTATATCTTGCTAAATATTTTTAAATCCAAATGGCTATTTCTTATGGATTTAACTTGATGTTCCTAGGCATGTCCCACACTACTATTCATTCTTACATGATGTGTTATGACGGTCTAATCCCTTAAAATAACCAAATTCACACTTTTAAACTTGATTAAAGTGTTTTAAAAGCTTAAAAGTGATGAGTGATGGGATCATGAATTTTGTCTACTACTACCATTGGATCACTCTTCAACTAGGACTTTTCTTAGCTTCTCTTCCTAGATCTAGGCAAAGCTTTTTATGTAGGCCAAATTTTGCCAATAGGCACTACAAGCATTTGGTGATTGTGAACTAGTTGTTAACTAGGTTAGAGCATAGAGCATGACTAAAAATGGCTTGTTAAAGGCTTAAAAACATAGGGTGTGGGATATGATTGATGTTTTTTATGCCTTCAACATTATTTCTATACAAAGAGCATATAATTCTAATGTATATAAACTTACAATCATGGGTTCATAGTATGACATCTTGTGCAAAGTAATGAAGGAGTCTGAACATCTTGTGAGGCTTGTAATCAAATTGATAGTCCTTGATAATTAAAAAATTAGTAAATACTTGAGATCAATGAGAAGATTATCAATATCTTACAGGATGAAGATAAATTTAGAACTAGGAGACAATCACAAATTTAATCCCAATATGGGGACTAGATCATTTAACTGAAAGGGAACAAGCTAACCAAGGGGTTAGTTACCTTGGAAAGAATCTTCAATTTTGATGATTAGATCAAGGGAGAGAGGAAAAACATAAAATTAAAGGAGGATATCTCTACGCAAGTAACCATATTTGAAGGAAAGATTAAAAAACTAGTTGTTGAGGTCAACATACCCCCATTTCTTAAAAATGGGGATCCAGTTGTCAAATTATGAAAATTTGTGCCTTTAAATTAAATATTTACTTTATTAGAGTGTCATTATCATGTTTTCACATTATTTTTATTCAATATCATCCACACTTAACATGGATAACATATTTGTGCATGATTCTGGTTTTCCCTTTTTTAATTTTGTTAAAATTGGATTTTTATGTTTTTTAGTTACAAGTATAATAGATTCCATTTGGAATAGACAATGTCTGGGTTTCATGTTTTCATCTCAAATTGATCTTTTACTAACCTTGGTATATAATTGATTAATGAAATTTGTACCCTAGCCTAATGTTTTACCTAGACCTTTTTATTCAAATTTTAATTTAGTAGGATCTTTTTATTTAATTTTAAGTGGGAAAAAATTAATCATACGATGGACTTAGTTTAATTTTTAACCTAATATTTGGTCATATTTTTCAACACAACCAAAACATAGGCTAAAAATCCTATGTTTGGTCTCTTTTATGTCTTGTGATCTCTTTGTTCCCTTTGATCCTAGCTTGGTCCAAGTAATCATATGGTCCCTTTGTTATAAGGCTTAGCCTAAAGTCTTATCCTAAGGTATATCATATTTATTAATATGATAGAAACCTTATCCTAAGACTTTATGCTATGTATTTTTGTGGGGTCCTTTTATTTTATGTTTATAGCCTTTGTCCATAATCTTCATGCCTTGGTACCTTTTATTTCATGGGTTCCCCTTTAATATGTTTAGAACTTAGCTTAATTTTTTAATCTTAAGTCATTTATATATGTTATCAAGATTAAATTAAATTTTTATTTGTAGGATCTATGATTTTTTTTTGCTCACATAAAATTGATCTAACATAGTAAAATTAATGATTGAAAAGTCAAGCAATGGACCCCAATTTAAACATCGAGCACCTTTTAGAGATCAATGGTATGTGTTAATTTGTACCCAATAGATCTAATGGATAAATATCAATGACTAATGTTAAAATAAAGATAAAATTTAATGTGAGACTACCGCATGGTGAAAGCATGTGATTTGACAAAATTGACAATATGTAGAGCTTAAAAGGCCCATGGGACTGTCAAGTGGCACAACCTTGGAGCCTAGTACACATTAAAAACTAAGCACATTTTGGAAACCAAAGGCCCACATTGATTCATACCAAATCAATCAAATAGATCAAGATCACATTGAATTTTCAAAGGTTCCATAAGACTTCCAAGTGGTACAATCTTGAAGCCTGATATAAAGAGCACATAACTACCAAGTAGTTAACATGTGGTACACGTAGAGTGAATAACAAACCAAAAAATGACATGTGGTAGGATTGGAAAATAGTACCTATAACATGTTTAAAATTTATGGTCATGTGACTATAAAATAAATTCTTATAGACATCAAAAAATGATTTCATGAATGTTAATTTTAATATAGAAAAAAATCCCCATAACATGTTTAAAATTGATAGTCATGTGGATGTTAATTATAACATAGAAAATAGTCCCCATAAAATGTTTAAAATTTATGGTCACATGATTATCAAAGACATTCTCATATACATTAAATTATATTCGTGTAGATGTCAATTTTAACATAACAAAGAACCTCAATCATGTGTTTAAAATTGATGGTCACACGATCATCAATGATGGTCCCATAGATATCAAATGATGGTCACATAGATGTCAATTTTAAGATAGATACTAAGATCCAAATTCAAAGGCAATGGTTATATTTTGAATAGTGATGAATAGAATTACACAGGGATTCCATGGAAATTCCACATCAAAGTCATGTGAGTGTAATAGGCCAAATCAGAGACCCTGTAGCCTAGTAATGTAAAGGTTGGGATATAGGATCAAATGTTTGAACTAAATACCACCATTGGAGAAATATTAGAACTTAAATTAGTGCCTTGGCATGGCATGAGGACCATAACAAAATCCTATGAGCATTATAATTGACCTGAGAGAGGCTAAATTATCATCTATGTAAAGGTAGGTTGAGTTATAGTCCATTGGTGAACAGTTTAAAAGTGATTTAAAACAACTAAGGGACCTCTCCTTTATCCTCAAGTAGCTTGAATATGGGTCCATGCCTATATTGGACATCACCAGAAAGAAATGAGACCCTTTAATAGTAATTTGGAACTTTAGCAGCATAAGGGCCCTAAAAATCAAAGAAATAAGAATATTCCTTTTATAACCAGCTTTGTATAATATTTTGAATTAGGATATTATTTTATATAGACATGTGAAATTTGTAAGAGCACATTGTCTATAAATTAGTCTATTAAAAGGAAAAGGTCATTTGTTCTATAATGCAATAGAAAGGACACCTATCATATACACTTGTATAAATGTAATTGGATGAGGCTGATCGATATCTTACATGTATCTTATAAAAGGAGAATTTTCAATTGCCAAAGGGGGGGAGTTATTAGAACCAAATTACTTTGTAAAATTTACATAGTTAATATAACTAACGAATTCTGCAAAGATTGTCTAGTATTTGCTTGTGTGAATTGTTATATGTTTTCTCTCTCAATTATTTGGTTTCACATTTAGATTTGAATGGTTCCTATGGATTTTGGATGTGTATCTTGAATACAAAGTTGTTAATTTGTAATCATGATAGATTAGTTTAAATTTCTTATACTTATTTCATTTTTTGCACTTCTTTTGTATTTGGGCTTAGAAGATTCCCTGATGTATGTTATGATTTGGGCTTAAGCTATTTCACTTCATATGTTAGTTAAATGCACATTTAGATGAGATTTGAACTTTTTCATAATGTTTGGAACAAAGACCCACAACATCTCCCTTTTCTTCCCTACCCTTCCTTTTTCTCCTTTTCTAACCAGATCACCTTAATTTAATGGTCATTTTAAATATCCATCTTAGATTAGTTCTTGATCATAATTCATTGTTCTTAGCATAAATAATTCATATTTTTCATAAAATCCACTATTTGACCATGGTGGCTCCCAACCACCAAATATTATGAAATAGTCACTTGTTCTACCTCTATTCCACCAATAGATAATAGGATTATCACAACCCATAACTCATGAACTAAATTATTTGAAGTCTAAAATGAGAAGTGTTTGTTAAACACTCTAGGCACTTGTGGTACACATTTAGGCATCAACAGGAGGAGCTTCATTGGTGCTAAAAGTAGGGCCTGAGCAAATCTTTGTGAATTTGTAGAATCTTTGCCAATTTTGGTGTGTTTTGATCAAATATTGATGTATTCTTTGCATATTTGTGTTCCCTTGAGAATAATTAAGTAAATATAATCGATATTTATGGTTTTGGACTAGTCTATAGGCTTCCTTTAGCTAAAGATCTATATTATTTGAAGATCTATGCATATCCATGTAAAGGTAGTTCATGCTTTGTGTATTCCCTAAGTTTAAGGTTAGTAATGACAATTTTGTACAAAAATTGATTGTTTCTTTGAAAATTTGAGTTTATTCAAGCTTAAAGGTGTAAAGATCCCTCTCATTCATCAATATAGATGCATCTTTGAACTTATTTAGTTAAATATAGATGTGATTTATATGTATTTATGCAAAATTGGCTTAACATGCAAATTTAATCATTGTACTTTGTAAGTATAGGTTTGATGCATTGCATTTTAAATAGGTTTCAAGGTCACAAGCTAGAATTGCCAAAGGCAAGGCTTAGGTAAGCAAAATTCCAAAAGTCTCAAACACTTCACTAGTTTAAGGTACTCATGTATTCAAGGTATGACTTGGATAGGTGGTTATTGAATCAACATGCCAGGTATAGTGCATGATCTTCCTCAAAATCCTAAAAGATATTTACATTCTTTCAGTCCTAATAATGTTATTACTATTAAAGAACATATTAAGTCATTCAAGGTTACTTTGACATTATTAAATGTAGTTCATGAAGATGTAGCATGTAGATTGTTCCCATTCACTTTCATAGATATTGTATATGACTATTTTATCAACCTTAAAAGTAACTAAAATAATAGTTGGAATGACTTTAACAATGTTTTCATTAATCAATTTGGAAAAATTATGAGTCCCTATGTCCTGTATTAGCACTTCACCACAATTAAAAGGGATGTTAATAAAACCATCAAAACCTTTAATGCTAGGTTCCAAAATATGTTTAACATGACCATGGCCCCATATAGACTTAATGTGGCTTTGGCTTTGGAGAATTACAAGGATACATTAGACCCTATGACCTTTATGTTATTGAAAATATCTACAAATGTCATCAATATATTAGCATTAGCTTATGCTAAAGTCATGATCATTATTGACTAGATGTAACCCCAAGGTCAAATAACATACTCCACCCCTAATTCGAATCATAATATACCTATTCTTAACCAACCTCTAGTGTGGAACCAATTACTATTGAGTCATCCATATCCTATCCAAGACCCAGGGTTCATGAATAACACTGCTAGTGGGTTTCATCCACAAAATCATGGAACTCTAATGCCCATAACAAGTAGTAATGCTCTATTTCATGAAGCTAAGACACCAAAAACTTCAAATTACTTGATATTATAAATGTTGTAAAAATTAAGCATTGACCTTCTTCAGGCAAAAAAACAAGTAGGAAATATAGGGGAAGGATCTAACAGAAACTATGCTTCTCAAATGTTTAAAAGGCCTTTAAATAGTTTTCATGATAAAAATAATAATGCATCATCTAAAAACATAAAAATTAGTTTTGGTGATATAGATTTGGCTAATCATTGCAATGTTTTCTAAGTAACTCAAGGTGAAAGGGATATAACTAAAATTATGCCTAGACAAGATGATGTTGCATGGACATTTGGCTTTGGAGGAACTTCTAAATCCTTCATGCAAGATTTTGATTTTCCATTTAAAGATGAAGATGAGTCAATTAAATAAGTTGCATTTGAGATTATTTTTATTCTTGAAGATGTAAAATGGATTGCAATTAGAGACCAACAAGACACCATCATTAGAACATATGTATATGAAGAATAAGAGTTTCTAGAAATAGATATGGATTAAGTACAAGATGATATTTCTTCAAAAGGTATCTAGAAAGACAACCCATGTAGATTTATTTATGAAATGGTGAATGATCCTAAATAACATGATCACTGGTATAAGTCATACCATGATTTATTAATGGAATTAAAGAGATATAGCTAGAGATGGTAGATGATAAGATAGAAAAATACATGGATGCTTCAACTGAGGATTTCACCAATGATCTAAAGTTCCTAGAAGACTATTATTTTTGAGGCCCTAAAATAAGATAAGTTGGAGCTTGATTAGATAGAAGAGATGCCTTTATTCATCAAGGATGAAGATGAAGTGGGTGAAATAGATTAGGAATTATTTAATGATAAGATTCTAGATGATAATCATTCTGTTGATCAGGATGAAGAAGCCTTTTGGGATGACTTGGAATATTTTTGTTTAAATATTGGTAGTCCATATCGACCTCAAAAATAATCTAATGAAGACATCAGTCTAAGGATACTAGCTGAGCTACCATAATTGAGTGAAGATTATATAAGACATTATCTATCTATGGATGAAGCAGAACTAGCACCCCTACCAAAAAGTAGAAAATTTAGGAAGAAGATGATTGGGTATTGTATTCATATGTTAGATCCATGTATATGAGAATGCTGATAGGAGACCAAGATCCATCACCTATAAGACATAAGAAAAAAAGTAATCCTATTCATAATAAGAGGCCATTGAATGGAAGTAATCATGTTTCAAGGTTCTGTAGTAGACTTAATAATTTTCCATTTGATCCTAGAGGTAAGTAATTTACGGGGTTAGTGTAGGGATTAGTTTAGCTTCTTTCTTATTTTTTATTTCTTTCTTTTTTCCTTCCTATCCCTTATTTGTATATAGTGCATGTTTATATTTATTTATTTTCTCTTGATTTGTTCCTTGATTTTAACTAAGTCCTTTTGGATAGCCCTCAGCTTGAGCTTCATCTAACTTCTCAAAAGATTCATAGTCAAAAATTTAGGTATGACTTCTCAACATTGTTTGATCATGGATTTGAAACACAAAATTTATGTTATAGTTTGGAGAGCTAAAAAAGATTGATGGATAAGCTAATTATTCCTTGATATTTTAAACCTTGTTCTTATCTAAACTTGGTTTTAAGAAGGATTACACATGTAGGATGAAAACATAAACTATTAGTGTTAGTAATTTGGCCTATAAAAGCCAAATTACTACCCCTATTATTCAAAACTTTCCCTAAAATGATCAATTTCCCTATACGACTAGTCAAACTATTGAATTATATTCTAAAGGCATGAACAAGGGGATATATAGGTAGTCAAAGTATCAAATATAGTCATGATGAGGACCTATATAAATGTTTCACAATCAAGTGAGAAAGGTCTTTATCAAGATGTAGTGACAAGTTCTTATGATCATGAGGAGAATACATGAACAATCCATTTATGGGGTGAAAGAAAAGCATGGAGATGAAGGTTAAGGTGGTAGTGAGTTTTCTCGTATGGTTCATGTTTGATAATGGACTGATAAAGTAACCATGAAAAAGAATGAATATCAAATATACCTTTAAGCCTTATTTGAGGTCATTGAAAAGCTACAGTCTGTACAAGTGCAAGACACATACAACAAGTCTAAAAAGCATATCACCTACTTAAAATGTCACATACAATTATAAAGTTAACCTAGAAGCCTATAAGAGAAATAAATTCATAAGGTGGATAGGAGTGTCATGGAAAAATTCATATTCAAGTTCAAAAGGCCTTATATCAGGTTACTCATCATATGCACCTATAGTCAGTCACCAAAAAGATAACTCTACAGGTTCCTTTTTGGGCTATATCAATATTTTTCTATATGGAACTCTAATTTGAAAAGTTTAATCACAAATGGTTAAATAGTATGGTGTTGAAGTGATTATATATAGGAGACATGGAGGGTGTGATTATGTTTTGAAAAGAGACCTATCCTTAAGACTAGACCTTTAAGCCTGTAGGTTCACTTACAGATAAAAGCAAGGGATCATAAGTAGGAGTATAGGTTTATTTTTTTAGACTTTAGATCAAGTGATTTCTTTCCCAAGTGTTTTATTTCTCATAATTTTTTGGGCTAAGAGTGGGAACAAATTCCTCAAACTTTTTATCTAAGGGAAAAGAGATTTCAAAGGACTTTGCAAGAAGTTTGAAAGAATTACAAAGGGCAGTTTGGTGAAGGGAAAAGGTGCAATTCAAGAATATTGAAGGGTATGTGCCCTTTGAGAAGGTTCATTATAGAAATCTTGAATGGTATGTACCCTTCAAAAAATATCAAAACATAAGTCTGAAGGGATAAATTCAAGAAGTTCGAAGGACTTTCTAGATTTTCCAAAAGAGGGCCAATTTAAAATTTTGAGGGGATTCTTTTTCAAATGGAAAGTTAATTGACAAAAAACTTAAAGGGTATGTGCCCCTTGGGAAAGTATATTCAAAAAATCTTGAAGGAATTTTAAGGTGCAAGTGTACCATTTCATGTTTCTAAAGGGCATCTTCATAAAGGTTACTTGGCAAGAATATCGAAGGGTATCTGCCCTTCAAGAAGGTTCACTTTAAGATTTCAAAGGAATTTTTAAAGAATCGCATAGGGTATGTGACCTTCAAGAAAGTCATTTTCCAAAAATTATGAAGGGTTGGTTATGCTTTCAAAGGGTCACTTTTGAAGGCTCAAAGGTCTCTTTCTTTTGGAGAGTCCTTAAGATAGAAGCCTGAAGGAAACATTTCCTTTAGACCTTTTTGTCTAAAGTAAGCAATTGGAAAATCTTGAAGATCCAAAAACAAAGTCTGAAGGGTAAGTCTAAGACAAATCCCATAGAAAATTTGTCCATGGGATAATAAAAAAGTCAAGGGAATCAATAAGGAAATGAATAATTCCTATGAGAAAATAACCAAGGGAAAATGAGAGGCAATAAAGTCCAAAAGAAGAAGTTTGAGACAATTCCCATGAACAATTTATCCATGGGAAAATGACTGAGTGAAGAGCTAAAATAAATGCCTGAATCAACATTGGAAATAAAATACATAAGAAAGGCACATGAAGGATAAAACTTAGAAGGAAAGAAAAGCCAAGGGAAAATAGACATAGTAAAGTCACAGATAATTTGTTCAAAGATATCAAGGAACAAATAGAGACAAAAGCCACAAATAAATAAATAAAGATGAAAACAAATAAGTGAATTGCCCAAAGAAATGAATGAATAAAAGTGAATAAACTAAGAGTAAAAGGCTGAGAAATAACAAGGAATTCCTTTTGAATACATCTGTCACTCGTCAAGATCCTTGTCCATGCAAGCAAGGGCTATTTATAGTGGATTGGTCAAAGCTTCATGTTGAATATTTGATGAAATCATGCTTCTCCTTAGTTTTCATTTAATCCAAACATTTCAATGTTTCATGCAGTTCAAGCAGAGTTCCCCATCCAAGATGTGGCATAGATTTTCATGTAAGTGGAGACCATTGAAGGTTGACTAGTCTTGAGTTAGAGTTGACTAGACAAGCTCGTTACACATCTTCTTTGTTTTCCATGCAAAGTGGAATAATCTCTTCTTTCCACTCAACTTTCAAATAAATAAAATGGAGTTTTTTATATAGAGTTTTAGCATAGTATTCCATGTAAAGGAGAAGTTTGAATGTCTATGGGCCCACCATCCACACTTCTATGCCAACCTTGGATGCATGCATATTTGAAGATTTTTAGAGAGTGTATTATTTATTTTAAAAATTAACCTTTCAAACTTGGCCCCACCACCATAATTATATGCCAAAGTTTGAAAAGGCATGTAAATTTTATAAAAGGAAAAAATATTATTGAATATTCTACATATTGTAAAAGGTATTAAGTCTTGAGTTAATTAACCAAGAATAACCCTTTCCATTTTTAGAACTCCACTTAAGGCCATTTTAGGTTTTGAAAATCTTATTTATTATCTCAATCAAGCCATCAATAAAGGAATTTATATTTTGAATCTGAGTTTTGGAAAGAATAATAGTGTGTATTCGATTGTGCATCAACATAAAAGTGATATTTATCTCCTTTTGTAGGTCCATTATTCACCTATCTTTCTCTATCTCACCCTTTTATAGGTCATTTGAAGAGGTTTTCAACCCTTCATTTGAAACCTTTTCATGCTTAAGTACATAAATATAAATTTCATTTGATTATATGTCTACATTGATTTTATTAACTTCAAAGGATTTGAACAATTCACATGCATCACCCCATTAGATAAGATTTCCCATTTTAGTTTCCTTCTCTCTTTTCACACCAAAAATCATAATAAATATAATATATTTGATAAATCTAAAGGGAACCAACCCTATCTAGAGGTTATTCTCATTAAAGAGTCACCAACAATCTAAGAAGATCCAATTGTATCAGCTAGAGGGAGGGTGTGTTTTACACATCTTCAAGTAGGGTGCACTCCAGAGTGATAATAGTTTTTATCATGATCGATGGGACAAGATTATAGTAAATCATCTTTATATCTAGTCTCCATACTCCTATGGTCCCCATCTCATGGGAAAATTTACATTGTTTAATATAATTCTAATTATCTTCATGAATTTCTAGGATATGGTAGCCTATAGAGAAAAATTTCATCATTCTTCTCCCTTTCAATATTTATAGTTTGATCCACATGACCCATATCATCCATATGAAGAGTATACAGAGCCTTATCAATAGTATGAAGATGTATACTAGTCATATAACCATGTTTCATATGCATCTCCACCTAATCCATATGAGCCTGACTCATTCCAAGATCAATCATCCTTCCAGAATTCTTTGAATTTTCATGATGAGATAGAGGAAATGAAGAGGGTAAGCCAAATGATTACTTAGGAGTTATCAACTTACAAACAAGAGTTATTTGATAAGAAATATCCATCTCAAACATCAATACCTCTCACTACCCCATATCAATATCCATGGATTTCAAGTCCATCTCAGCAAGAAACTTTCCTAATAATGTCTCAAGATGAAATATTTAAAATACTAGAAGCTCTTAAACCCAAGTTTCCAAATTGAAGTCAAATAAAACAACCAAGCATAAGATTAAATGATGAAATCAACCCTAAATTCACTATTGACATTTAGCCCTCACCCATTCCCCCTCAAATTCCCAAATCCTTTCCTTCATGTAATGTAATTCAAGAAATAGTACAGAGAGAAGAGGTGATAATTGTTCAAGTTTAGTAGTCTCAAGAGCAAAATTAGGTACCTATGGTATAATTGTTAGATATTTCTCATCTTATTGAATACTTTTAAGGATCTATTTTGCCTATCCTGGAGGAGCTTATCCTTTTTAAAATAAAATAATAAGTTGTAGCTGATGTAGATGAAGATGAAAGGGTATTACATGATCATAAGGAAGACATCATCATTGACAAATCTAGTGTCAAAGATGAAATTGATGAAGTCAAAGAGGTTGATTCCATAATTAAAGATCAACTAAGAGTAGATGATCAAATTCAAGAAGAAAACACTTCAATTGTTCAACTTGAAGGTGTTTCCCATGATCTTATTGATCCAATAAGGTCTGCCATCCATCATGAAGAACAAGATCTTGTAGAAGTGATAAAAAATGAGTACCAATTACCACAAGAATTTGAAGATAATTTGTAGCCTTATATTCTAATTTTACTTCAAATTTAGTTCAATAAGTATGTATATATGTTTGGTATATTTTGTTTAGGGTATTCTTTACTGAAATGTGGTCCATTATAGGATGAGAAGAGTGCTTCCACCAAGCAAGAAGTGGTTATTTTCATAGAAGATGACATATTTAAACATCTCAATCATGGTTATCAACCTATTTCATCATATTCAAATTCTTATACACTTTTAGAAGGTACGTATGAACATAAATGGCCTCAAAAAGTCACAAAATTAGAATCATCTCTCTTAGAGGTCAACCTTGAAGATATGACAAAGAAGATACAACATGCTAGTCTACATGATCAAGATTAGAAATTGAAGATGTTCTTGCAAAGTACATGGATCTGGGAGCATTATTATTAGGTTTTGGATCCATACCTATAATCAATATACCTAATGATGGAGGTTGGAATCCCATATGTGCCATCAAGAAGACATGAGCATCCAATTGCTCCTAGTTGTAGAAAAGAGATATCAAGAGATGGAAAATATAATTCAAGATTCTATGGGGGATCAAATAGATTTCATTTTGATCCAAGAGGACCAACAAGGTGAAGGTTGGTTTAAACATAATAGACTACCTTTAGTTTTATTCCTCTAAGTGTTTTTTCACACATCCCTTCAATAATTATTTTCCCTTTTAGTATTGTTGTTTTCCATTCCCCTAAGTACACATGTTGTTGTTGTTGAGTCAGTTTCTCTATTATGTTTTGGTTTCCAACTTTTCTAAAATTTTAATGTATTTCTAAGTTTTTCATAACCAATTTTTTTGAGTTCTTTGACTAGTAGGCTGGTCAAACCCTAAAAGTTGCCAAAATTATTAGTAATTTGGCATATAAAGGTCAAATTAATACCCCTAATATTCAAAATTTTCACCAAAATGGTCAATTTCCCTATGAAATTGGTCAAACTAGTGAATTATAGTCTAAAGGCATGAATAAAGGGATATGTAGGCAATCAAAGTATCAAATACAGTCTTGATGAGGACCTACAACAATGTTACACAATCAAGTGAGAAAGGTCTTTATCAAGATTTAGTGACAAGTGCTTATGATCATGAGGAGAATACATGAACAACCCATTTATGGGGTGAAAGACAAATATGGAGATGAAGGTTAAGGTGATAATGAGTTTTCTCATATGGTTCATGTTTGCTAATGGACTGATCAAGTAACCATGAAGAAGATTGAAGATCAAATCTACCTTTAAGTCTTCTTTGAGGACATTGACAAGCTACAGTTTGTACAAGGGTAAGACACCTACAAGAAGTTCAAAAAGCATATCTCCTACTCAAAATGTCACATATAGTTATAAATTTAACCTATAAGCCTATATGAGGAATAATTTCATAAGGTGGATAGGAGTGTGATGGAAAAAGGCATATTCAAGTTCAAAAGGCCTTATATAGGGTTACTCATCATATGCACCTATAATCAGTCACCAACAAGATAACTCTATAGGTTCCTTTTTGGGCTATATCAATCTTTTTCTATATGTAACTCTAATTTGAAAAGTTTAATCATAAATGGTTAAATAGTATGGTGGTGAAGTGATTCTATACAAGAAACATGGAGGGCGTGGTTATGTTTTGAAAAGAGACCTATCCTTAAGAATAGACCTACAAGCATGTAGGTTCACTTATAGATAAAAGCTAGGGATCATAAGTAGGAGTATAGGTTTTTTTTTTTAGACTTTACATCAAGTGTTTTCTTTCCCAAGTGTTTTATTTCTCAAAAAAAATCTAGGCTAAGAGTGGGAATAATTTCCTTGGAATTTTTGTCTAAGGGAAAAGAGATTTCAAAGGAATTTTCAAGAAGTCTGGAAGAATTAAAAAAGGTAATTCAATGAATGGAAAAAGTGCAATTCAAGAATCCTAAATGGTATGTGCCCTTTAATAAGGTTCATTACAAAAATTCTGAAGGGTATGTACCCTTTGAGAAAGCTCAAAACATAATTTTGAAGGGACAAATTCAATAAGTCCAAAGGACTTTCCAACTTTTCCAAAAGAGGGACAGTTCAAAATTTTGAGGGGCTTATTTTTCAAAGGGAAAGTTCATTCACAAAAAACCCAAAGGGTATATGCCCTTTGAGAAAGTACATTCAAAAATCTTGAAGGATGTTTTAGGAGCAAGTGTACCATTTCAAGTTGCTAAAGGGTATATTCAGAAAAGTCACTTGGAAAGAATCCGAAAGGGTATCTACCCTTCAGGAAGGTTCACTTCAAGATTTTGAAGTACTTTTTCAAGAATCCCAAAGGGTATGGGTATGTGCCCTTCAGGAAAGTCACTTTCCAAAACTTTTGAATGGTTGGTTATACATCTAAAGGGTCAATTTTGAAGGCTAGAAGGGCTCTTTCTTTCATAAAGTCCTTAAGACAAAATCCCAAAGGAAACATTTCCTTCATACTTTTTATCTGAAACAAACAATTAAAAAATCCTAAAGATCCAAAAACAAAGTTTGAAGGGTAAGTCTAAGACAATTCCTACAAAAAATTTATCTATGGGAAAGTAACCAAGGAAAAATTGAGGGAATAAGGAAATGAGAAATTCCTATGGGAAAATAACTAAGGGAAAATGAGAGGCAATAAATTCCAAAAGAAGAAGTCCAAGACAATTCTCACAGATAATTTATCCATGGGAAAATGACTAAATAAAGAGCCAAAATAAATTCCTAATTCAAGATTGGAAAGAAAATACACAAGAAAGGCACATGAAGGATAAAGCCCAAAAGTAAAGATAAGCCAAGGGAAAATACACACAAGAAAGTCATAGACAATTTGTCTAAAAGATATCAAGGAAAAAATAGAGACAAAAGCCATAAATAAATAAATAAAGATGAAAACAAACAAGCGAATGACCTAAATAAATGCATGCATAAAAGCAAAAAAAACTAAGAGCATAAGGCCAAGAAATAACAAGGAATTAATTTTGAATACATTTCTCACTCATCAAGATCCTTGTCCATGCAAGCAAGGGATATTTATAGTGGATTGATCAAAGCTTTATGTTGACTATTTGATGAAATCATGCTTCTCCTTAGTTTTCATGTAATCTATTCTTTCAACGTTTCAGGTAGTTCAAGTAGAGTTCCCCATCCAAAATGTGGCATATATTTTAGTGCAAGTGGAGACCATTGGAGGTTGACTGGTCTTGAGCTGGAATTGATTAGACAATCTCATTACACATATTCCTTATTTTCCATAGAAAGTGGAATAATCTCTTATTTCAATTCAGCTTTCAAACAAATCAAATGGAGTTATTTATTTAGAGTTTTGGTGTAGTATTCCATATAAAGGAAAAGTTTAAATGTCAATGGGCCCACCATCCACACTTCTATGCCAACCTTAGATTATTGCATGTTTAAAGATTTTTGGAGAGTGTATTGTTTATTTTAAAAATTAACCTTTCAAACTTGGCCCCACTACCATACTTCTATGCCAAAGTTTGAAAAGACATGTAAATTTTGTAAAAGGAGAAGATTTTATTGAATATTCTAAATATTATAAAAGGTGTTAAGTCTTGAGTTAATTAACCAAGACTAACCCTTTCCCTTTTTAGAACTCCACTTCAAACTATTTTAAGTTTTGAAAAGCTTATTTATTGGCTTAATCAATCCATTTTAGAGGTATCCCTAAAGTTAAAAGAAAGAAATTATAAGCTAGACCAGTGATCAATAAAGGAATTTTTTTTCTAAATCTAAGTTTTAGAAAGAAGAATAGTGTGTATTTGATTGTGCATCAGCGTATAATCCTTTTTTAGGTCCTTTTGTCACCTATCTTTCTCTATTTCACCCTTTTATAGGTCATTTGAAGAGGTTCTCAACCCTTCATCTAAAACATTTTTGATTAAGGACATAAATATAAATTTGATTTGATTACATGTGTGCATTGATTTTAGCAACTTCGGAGGATTTGAACAAATTAGGTGTATCACCCCATTAGATAGGATTTCCCATTTTAGTTTCTTTTACCATTTTCACCCCAAAAATCATAGTAAATTTGATATAATTAATAAATATAAAGGGAACCAGCCCTCTCTAGAGGTTATTCTCATTAAAGAGTCACCCACACTCTCAGAAGATCTCATTGTATCAGCTAGAGGGAGGGTGTGTTTTATACTTATTCAAGTAGGGTACACTCTAGAGTGATAATAATTAGGACAATCATTCTTGTACTTAAAAAACATTAATTTATTCGGATAATGTTTACAACCAAGGATGATTGTCTGAAAATCAAATATTTGACCAAATACTTAAACCTGGATAACCTAGTTCCCAACCTTCGCTAGATAGTCCAAATGACCTAAAAAATCCAAATATAAGATCCTTATTACAAAATTCAAATATATTTCTAAGCAGAGATGATTCTATTAATCTCCACCAAGCCTTAGATGTTTGGCTAGCAGTGGAGTATGTCCTTGATTAGAGCCAAAGGAATCTCTATTGAGGCTATGGACACCTGGTTGGAAGAAGAGAAATGCCTAAGCCTTCCTTGAGCTAAATCATGGTTCCTAATAAATATTCAAACATGTTGAAAGTCCATGTTAATTATTAAAGTCATGAACCTGGAAGTTGTTCTCTAGATCCTTTGGTAATTAGTAACTAGAATCAAATCACACACACAACATGACTAACTTTTGATTTTTGATCCTAATTATGCATATGCAAGATTTGTTCTAGCAATGAACTGATTTTAATAATGGTGCCTAATCAAATGGAATAAGTATCTTAATTATTAATCTTAACTAGAGTCTTTAAACTCTAACATATTCGTATGTTTCCCCTAGAAGTTACCATTTGTTGAGGTCAACATACCCCCATTTGTTAAAAATGGGTACCCATGTGTCAAATTGTACAAATTTTTGCCTTGAAATTGAAGATTAACTTGATCAGAGTGTCATTAGCATGTTTTTACATTATTTTTATTCAAAAATCATCCACACTTAATACAGCTAGCATATTTGTGTATTATTTTTGTTTGCCCTTATTTAATTTTGCTAACATTAGATCTTTATGTTTTCCAATTGTAGGTATAATATAATCCATTTAGAATATAAAATGTTTGGTTTTCATGTTTTTATCTCAAATTGATCTCTTACTAACCTTGGTCTATAATTAATTAATTAAATTCATACACTAGCCTAATGTTTTACCTAGACCTGTTTATTCAAATTTAAATTTGGTGGGAACTTTTTATTTAATTTTAAGCATGGATAAATTAATCATACCACAGACTTAGTTTAATTTTTACTCTAAGGCATGGCCATGTTTTTCAACACAACCAAACCTTAGGCTAAAAACCCTATGCTTGGTCTATTTTATGTCCCATGATCTCTTCATTGCCTTTTATCCTAGTTTGGAACAAGTAATCATATGGTCCCTTTGTTATAAATCTTAGCCTAAAGTTTTATCCTAAATATTATCATATTTATTAATATGATAAAAAACATTAGCCTTAGACTTTACGCTATGTCTTTTTGTGGGGTCCTTTTTTTCTATGTTTATAGCCTTGGTCCATAATCTTTATGCCTTGGTCCCTTTTATTTCACAGGGTCCCTTTTAATATGTTTAGAACTTAGCTTAATATTTTTATCCTAAATCCTTTATATATGCTCTCAATATTAACTTTCATTCTTTTTTTTAGCATCTATGATTCATGTTTACTCACCTAAAATTGATTTAATGGAGCAAAATCAATGATTGAAAAGTCAAGTAGTGGACCCTAGTTTAAACATTAAGCACCTTTTAGAGATCAATGGTATGTGTTTATTTGTACCCATTATATCCAATAGAGTGAGATCAATGAATACTTTTCAAACTAAGCTCTGGGTTAACATGAGACTATCACATGGCAAAAGCATGTGAGCTGATAGAATTGATAAGATGTAGAGCTCAGAAGGTCCATGGGACTACCAAGTGGCACAACCTCAGAGCCTAGTACACATTAAAGATTGAGGACCTTTTAGAAATAAATAACCCAAATTGATTCATACCCACTCGATTTAATGGAGTGAGATCATGTTGAATTATCAATTTTTTTATGGGACTACCAAGTGGTATAACCTCAAAGCCTAATACAAAGAACACAAAAGCACCGAGTAGTTAACATGTGGCACATGTAGAGTGAAGAATGAACTAGAAAATGACAAGTGTAGGATTGGAAAATAGTCCTCATAATGTGTTTCAAATTTATGATCACATAAATATAAAATATGTTCTTTTGGACATCAGAAGATGGTCATATAAATATTAGTTAACATAGTAAATAGTCCCCATAATGTGTTTAAAATTGATGGTCACATGACTGATAAAGACATTCACATGGATGCTAAATGATGGTCACAAAAATGTCAATTTTATCATAACAAAGAGCCTCAATCATGTGTTTAAAATTGAAAGTCACATGATCATCAATGATGGTCCTACAGATGTCAATGATGGTCTTGTGAAAGTCAAAAGATGGTCATGTAGACATTAATTTTAAGATAGATGCTAAGATATAAATTCAAAATAAATGGTCATATTTTAAAAAATGATGAACAAAATGACACAAGCATGCCATGGAAATGCCATGTCAAAGTCATGTGAGTGTAAAAGACCAAATTAGAGACCCTACAAACCTGGTAATGTAAAGGCTTGTATCTAAGATCAAAATGTTTGAACTAGATACCACCTTTAGAGCACTATTAGAACATGTAAGAGTGCCCTAACATGGCATGAATACCATAAATAAATCTTGTAAGCATTATAATTTACCTGAAAAGTTTAAATTATTTTTTGTATAAAGGTAAGTTGAGCTAGAGTCCATTGGTGAGCAGTTTAAAAGGGATTTATAAAAACTAGGTGACCTCTCCTTTATCCTTGAGTAGATTGAAGATGGGATGATTCTTGCATTAGGAATCATAAAAAAGCAATGATATCCTACAATAATAAATCAAAACTTTAGTATCATAAGCACCCCAAAGATCAATGAAATAAGAATATTCCTTTTATAATCAGCTTTGTATGATATTTTGAAATAGGATATTCTTTTATATAGACATGCGTAATTTATAAGATTACATTGTCTATAAACCATTATATTAAAAGGAAAAGGTCATTTTGTATAGAATATAATAGAAAGGACACATGTCCTATACACTTTTACAAATATAATTGGATGAGACTAAATGACATGTTGCCTTGTATCTTATAAAGGGGCATTGTCAATTTCCAAAGGGGGGAGATCTTAGAACTAAATTACTTTGTAAACTTTGAACAATTAATATAATCAAAGAACTCTACTAAGATTTTCAAGTATTTTCTTGTGTGAAATGTTGTATGGTTTCTCTCTCAGTTGTCTATTTTCACTTTAAGATTTGAATGGTTCTTATGGATTTTGGATTTTTATCTTGAATGTAGAGTTGCTAATTTGTACTCATGATATATTAGTTAAAAGTTCTTAGGCTTATTTTATTTTTTTCATTTCTTTTACATTTGGGCTAATGTTGTTTTCTTACAAAAAGTAATCTTTAAAGTGAGTCTGGTTCCTATTTTCATCATTTCATATCTTCTTTAGAAACTTGACTGATGTATGTTGTGATTTGGGATTAAGCTGTTTTACTTCATACATTGGTTAAATGCACATTTAAATGAGATTTTAACTTTGTTATAATTTCTAGAATAAAGGCCAACAACATCTCCCCTTTTTGCCCTACCCTTCCTTTTTCTCCTTTTTAACCAAATCACCTTAGTTTAATGGTCATTATAAATATCCATATTAGATTAGTTCTTGATCATAATTCACTATTATTAACATAGATACTTCATATTTTGCATAAGATCTACTATTTTGACATGGTGGCTCCCAACCACCAAACATTATAAATATTGTGAAGAATCACTTGTTTTGCCTCTATTCCTCCAATAGAGAATAGGATTATCACAACGTCAACTCATGCACTAAATTCTTTGAATTATGAAATGAGAGGTGTTTGTTAAACACTTTAGGCACCTATGGTACACATTTAGGCATCAACACTAGTATGGTATGATATTTTCCAAAAATTTGGGAATTTATCAAGCTCAATAGGAGATATGATGATATCTTCACATGGAGCTATAAGGACCTTAGAGGATTTGACCTAGGCTTAGCACAACACAACATTAAGATTGGCCCTGGTGCATGGCCATTTTGACAAAAGTAGAGGCTTGTCAACCTAAAATTTGATCCCTTGATGAGAAAGGAGCTCTCAAAGCTCATTGAAAAGCATAATACTTATAATAAAACACTCTTCATGGGTTATTGACTTAGTCCCAATGCAAAATAAGAATGGGGAGATCCATATATGCATGGGCTTTAGAGACCTTAATAAATCCTCCCTCAAATATTATTATCCCCTCCCACTAATAGAGTAGAACTTATAAACCATTATAGGCTTAGAGATATTCTCATTGTTAAAAGGTCATTTGGGTTACAACTAGATTCTTGTGTAAAAGTGTGATCACTATAAAACAACAATCACTAATAAGTTGGGAACATTCACATGCTAGTGGTTTCCCTTTAGTTTAACAAATGCAAGAAAGAAATTCTATAAATCTATGGATATGACATTTAAGGAAATCATCAACAACAATGGTCTACCTCGATGACATAATTATTTTATCTAAGTGTGTAGAAGATCATTTAGGTCATTTGGAGTAAGTCTTTTAAAGGTGTCAAGAGTTTGAAATATATATGAACCCTAACAAGTGTATCTTTATAGTTTATGAAGGTGATCTACTAGGGTACATTTTTTTCAAATAGGGGATCAAAATTGATCTAGAGTGAGTTAAATATATTTTGTCTCTCCCTATCCCAAGTCACAAGAAGAGTCTCCAGAGATTCTTGCAAAGAATCAAAATTTTGAGGAGATTCATGCATAATTTTCTACCCTAACCATACCCCTAACTATGATGCTCAAGAATAATGTTGAGTTTACGTAGAATTCATAGGAATGATTAACCCACCATTAAGAAATGGGCATAAATTTATCCTCACATACAAAAACTATTT
This sequence comes from Torreya grandis, assembly GCA_037957365.1. Classification (NCBI taxonomy): domain Eukaryota; kingdom Viridiplantae; phylum Streptophyta; class Pinopsida; order Cupressales; family Taxaceae; genus Torreya; species Torreya grandis. The sequence goes on along the minus strand of JARHVA010003202.1, from coordinate 810,991 downwards.
CATGATATGGATAGAAGTAGTATCTCTTAAGGAGGCTAATGACACATGAATCATGGAATTATAAGAAGTCACTATGACAAGGTTTGGTGTTCTAACTATCACTATCTCTAATAATTTCTTGGCCTTCCTTAGATCTAGGTTCAGTGAATGAGCCATCAAACATAACATCCACTTTAGTGACTCATAAAATTATTACCCTCAAGGTAATGGTTTGGTTGAGTCCATTAATAATGAATTTGATTCATACTATAAAAAGGATCATAGGGGATAATTATTGAGTTTGGCACACTAAGATCTAGAATGGCCTTTGGGATGATTGATTCATGCCCAAAAGAGAGTTCAAAAATTCATCCTTCATGTTAGTTTATGGAAGGGAGGATACATTTTCCACATCCCTTGATTTTTTTCATTATAACTTGCCAATTAGTTAGAGTTTCTCAAAAGTGATCCCCTCACAGGAAAGTTGACAAAGCTAGTAGATCTTGAAGAGACTAGAGTGTGATATATGCACACTATGGAACTTCAACATCCCCAGATGAAGAGGATATTTGATAAAAGGCTCACTAATAAAAGTTTATAGGAAGGATATTTGGTGCTCAAATGGGATGCAAACAAAGTAAAAGTTGGAAGGTGTATTAAACTTGATGTAATATGGAGTGGTATATATATCATTATTAGCTACAAGTAATTCAATGCTTTACAAATAGCTAAACTAAATGGATGAGAACTAACCATCCCAGTTAATAGGATCTATCTCAAGCACAATCTTTGATAATTATTATATAGTTTGTAAATAAGTATATTAGATGTTTTTCATTTCCATAAGTGTCTTTCACACACTATTTTAGGATAGATTTTATTTCTTTCAAGTTATTACGTGCATTATTTTTTTTAGATTAGATATTTTCCTATAATTTCCTTTAGCATAATTATTTTATTGTGTTAAGAGGATCTAAATTTATTCTAAATCTAGGAGTACACAACTAGTGTATTCAAGAACAAAATGACTAGAAGTTTCAATGACTTTATGCCTAATGGATTACTTCAAAGGTTACTAGGTTCTAGTTTAGTAGGCAATCAGCCCATAAATGTCACCAAAAGTGTTGAATTTATAAGTCACCCCTATCTTGAATATAACTTATAAGGACCTTATATAATTTTTTCATGCCTATAAAGTGTTGGGTTCCTTAAAGTAAGCTATAAACAAACACTTCCTATCCATATTCACACTTAAAAAATAAACATATATATACAAATTAACTAAGTGATGATTCACATTCATAAGTAATTTATAATGTTCACCCCATGTAGATATCCTCCATCATGAAAACACAAATGGCACACAAGTTTAAAGGCATAAAGCTCCCAGTCTTTAGATAGTGCAGGAAGAAGTGCACAAGGAGCAGTACTAAATCATGAAGAGTTCCTCCAAGATATTCAATCTTATTTTGAATGCATTTGTAAAATAGTCCTTATACCTCCATAATGAAGTCCCACACTAAACCATAAAGTTCCACTCCTATGCTCTCAAAAATCATGAGCTATGATCTATGATGCACACATGCTACTCTTTAGACTGATATGACCCCCAAGTATAAAATCAAATACTTGAGATAAATATAAAGGGGGATTTGGTGAAAAAGGGTTAAACTTCATGCAACCCTCATAGAGGACATCTATATTTGTACCCTTCACCAAATCATAGCTCAATATGCATCCTAACTACACAACTCTTAGTGTGCATTTCCCACAAAAGGTGTAAGTCATTATTTCCCATCAAATGCACAACAATGATGTAACAATTCAAAGGAGGTCCATGTAGTGATTGATAAGTGGTGATGAAGTATAAAGAGGTAGTTAAAAATTAGTTAAGTGGTGTTTGAGGCCTTATTAGGATGAGTAAATGTAGAAGTGGTTTTCAAACATCAAAATGTGATCACAAGAAACCCTTTTGACTATTACAAAGATATTCCACTCTCAGACATGCACATGGATCTAAAAGAATCCTTCCTCTAACTCCCATAGCTAGATCACCATGAAAAATTTAAGAAGCATGGATACTGTACCAAAATAGAATTAATATATTATATTTTCCACCATAAGGGGCACATTAATTATAAAAGGCTTGCTCCATTATAAAGGTCTAGTTCTTTATTGTAAAAAGGTCAACATTTTTAGGCAACCTCATGATTTCAAAATTTTCCCTCTAAGAGTACTTTTTTGGGCTAGAACTTGCATGTTAATGAGAATTGATTTCAAATCCCTCTATTCTTCTTACACTCTATGTGTGATTTGTGTTTGTTGATCTTTGTCTATGGGTAATGTTCACCCCTCTCATTTCCATCCATTCCCAATACCTTTGTGTGGAACTTGGACCTCATTTTAAGTAGTATTCTATATGCATTCAAGTCTATGTAAACCTTGTTTGTGGATAACCTTCATCCCTCTCAGTGTTGCATTATGTTCTCATGCCTCTACGTGAAACACTTCTGCATTTGGAGTGACCATGGTGGATTATGTGTGATATTATCTTGTTCTCTAATATTTTTAGTGTTTCTAAGAAATTAGGAGTGTTCACTATATTCTTGGTGCATCACCTTTTAATTTTCATAAAATTCTCAATTTTATATTAGTAGTAGATTAACCTTTTTATTATTTAGGTTTTAAATCTAGTATTAAACTAGGTGCACTTAGAATAAAATGAATCCATCCTAATCTGGAGGTTCATCCTAAGGAGCACAAGGGTTATGCACATTAGGGAAATAAATTGTAATAAGACAAATGATGGTCCACACATGTAGGTGAGTGATAACACTTCCACTTCCAATGTCAAATGATTATGTACCTTACACAAGACATTTGTGCTCTATGCCCCACTTTAAAACCTCTCATGTCATAAAACATCCATGGGTGCATGTTTTGAATGACAACAGGAACTAAATTGCTCAAATAATTGGGACATACTAAAAATGAGCTCATATACTCACCATTGATGCCAGAGTCTTGTAGGTATATTTAGTTACCTATTACTTTTGGTGACCACAACCATATGGATACTAGATTATGACCCCCATTTGAAATTAAAGTTTGGATAAAATTGGCTAGTTAAATGGAAAGCCAAGTAGGATACTACAAATATGTGTGTTACCTTTCTTGATATGGGAACAAATATTTATATACCAAATTATAGATAAGATTATATACCCATACAATTAACTTCAAGGAAGCCATTGGACATGGATACTAAATAATAAGTAATCCATAATTATAAGTAGCACTTGAAAATTTAAAAAAATGATCCTATGTCTTTCGATGATGATGAATTATTTGATTAAAACTCTTAAAATTTCAAAAATACCAAAAAAATATAAAAACATTCAAAAGTATAAAAACATTTTAGGCACCCACATGTTCTATTGGATCCCTTGCATCTTTGTGTTAGTTCAATGTTGAGTTCTAGCATACTACTTATTCTTACATATATATATATATATATATATATATATATATATATATATATATATATATATATATATAGTCATACACATATCCATGATACACTTATGGGTGTTTGGATTTACCTCTACTCATATCACGAGGATGTTAGGAGAATCCAACTTCTACAATCTTGATACACACATGTTATATGATTCAATGATCACTCTACATCATAATGTTTGAGCTTATATATGTAATTACCCTTGACTATTATCCATAAATATATATTACACATGGTACTTGATATCTTACATACTTGACATTTTTTGTTAATGAATTTGATCCATGGGCCACTATGGCATGTTTATGTTGGTTTATTATGTTTTTCCTTTACATACTTGAGTATTTTTCCTTGTTATTATTTTGATTTTTCAAGCATTTGAATATGCACTATTTTATTTGGCCCCTATGCCTATGTTTTTCTTCTTGGACATTTCAATGTGTCATTTCATTATTTGACATTAAAATATGTCATTATTTATAGTATGGACATTTAAATATGTCTTTATTTTATTTTGTATACATTTGACTAAGTCATGTCCATTCAATTTTATGGCAGTTAAACATGCCCATTTTTTATGGTCTCCTTAGACATTTCCATGATATTTATCATGCATAGTAAGCCAAAATGTGATCACATTAGTTCTATGAATTCTAGTGATACATTTATCTATACATGTTCATTATATATGCTATATGGTTACATTCATATATTTATAGTTGCTTTACACTCTTGAGGTGAGGTAAATTCTAGATATTATGCTCAAAGGGGGAGTATTAGTGTGGGCATGTTTGAGAATCATGTTTTCCACACTTTTCATAGTTTTCATATATCAATGGGGGCATATCATATAGACATGGCTTCCACACATTCATAATTTACAGATTATAGTGAGGGAATGCTTTAGAATCATCTAGTCCACATTTATTCAGTATTCAGTACTTACAATATTTTGAAGATTCAGTGGGGGCATGTCATATGGACATGAATTCCACACATTCATATTTTTTAGATTCAATAGGGGCATGATTTGGAAGCATGTTATCCACACTTACTCAATTTTTAACATCTCTAATTTACAATGGATACATGTTTTCAAAACATGTATTCCACATTGGTACTTATATTATTTTTATATTTCTTCATATATACTAGGGGCATGATTTGGAATCATGTCCTCCACACTTACGCAACTATCTGAATTAGCCAAAGCACACAGTTATATGGTTCTAACTCATATTTGTGACAAAATTATATAAATGGTACCATTTTTATACATAGTTTTAGTGTGAGACATATCTAAGGTGCATATGTTATGAAATGTGTGCCTAATATTTAAAATTCAAATCAATCTCTGATTCCAAAACTATTGAAGATACTTATACCCTATGGACTTTTATGAATTTTAGCGAGTCAATCTACTATAGTAGTTGGTTCACATTTTGGTATGGTTGAGGTAATTAAATCACTAAATCTTGCCAAAATTTTTAGTTTAGACTTTATTATCCAAAATCTGTAGGTTATAAGAATCATTGGGTTGCATTATTGAGCTAATATACACTACCATGTGGTAACTCAATTTTACTCTAAAGTTGGGGGCATGTGCCTTCCAACCTCTCTCTGTCTCTCTATATCCTTGGATAAATGAAATTTAAATATTTTTATATATTTATCCTAATCTCAATTTTATAGCCTTACAGTGATACATATTTTGTAAAAATAATTTTCAATAAGTCAAGGTGGTTACATCGACACATAAGTGTACTCCTAAACCTTGATATTTCATTTTCAATCTATTTCGAGTAATTTTGACCAAAATTATATACAAAAATTATATAGTGTAACATGATCTTGGTTGTAAGTCAATAACCAATAAAACACTCAAATCAAACTCAAGAAAAGATAAGGTGTGCTTATAAACCCATGTACTTATTCATTTCTTTTAAACTAGCAATTAAATTACTAGATTAAGGGGGGATTTAGACAATATTTTGTGATTATGTAGAAACTTAGTTTTGTACACTTTTCAAACTCAGACCCTAGATATTATTCTTAGATAGACATATGAATTTCTTCCACAAGCCTCACATCTACTCTATCTTGTGCCTCTTGGCTTATCTCTTAGTCTAACTAGTTTTATGTTGATGAAATATACATCTTATCCTACATAAAATTCTTAAAATATACTTATATTAAACTTATGTAAGTTATAATACTATGCCCATTTTACTACTACCTTAACACTAACATTTTGGACAAATAGTAACATCGACATTATTATCTCACCCTAATGCAACTATCCAGTGACCTAAAGTCACCCAATTTTCAAATGAAACATATTTTAATGGTTGTCCTAGGTGATTTAATGTGAGTTATCTCCTAATGGGATTGGTATAAATATAATATCATTCATTTCTCGCCTAGTAATCAGACCAAAAGATCATTCAATAAATACTCGAGAAGTACTCAAGTTACCAAAAGATTTCCTTTTTTGCCTTACTCTAATATCAGGCAAAAGAACAACCCAATTACATTTTTGAAGTACTAAAAGATTATTCATAAGGTAATGTTTTCCAACTTACAAGATAGGTCACTATTGTAATTTATTTACACACATTTCATGATTCACACATAATCTAACACATATGAGAGAACTACATGATTTTGACACCTTCTTCTAGAGTATTAGATAATTAGGCAACACCCTTTGACATTGGGGTCATTGTGGGTGGTTAGATCAACATTATGTTCCCACTAATCCATTTTATCCCAAGGTAACATTGAATATGGAAATCCAAGGTTTTACCATTTCACTAGGAATGATAGTGTATGACCTAGATTTGAATACACCAAAGTGAAGGCAAATCCAAACCCATAAGCATTTAGGTGGTTGCTATTGGCCATTTTTGGCCCACATACCAATATTTTTCCTAGATCAAATATATGAGTAAATTTACTATTTGAGTGAATGATCAAATGAATTGTACAAGCTTTGAAAGACTAGATCATCACAAGACATCAGACATAAATAAATGGGTTTGCTTGGTTACACATTTGATAATTTCACTTGGGACATCAACCAAAGACAAAGGAATTCATATACATGATGATATTACTCCTAGGATCATGCTCTACAATTTCATAACTTGATGATAGTGATATCTCAAGTTACAATTATTTATAATTGAACTTATAGAATGAAATAGACACATAGATGTCAATTTTAAGCTCTGTGAAGTAGCCATTAAAATTCAAATATCCCAAGGTTTAACACAAGAGTGACAAGTTTCCAAATCTCAAGAGATAAGGTAAATATCCAATGATGAGAACAAATCTAATATATGTTAGTGGTACCCAAGATCTAATTATGTGTATTTAATCATACTAAAGAGATCAATAGTGAGCATCAAGTCAAAAGGTCAACATCAGTGAGAAGCTAATAAGTGGAAATATCTTGGGTGTCCTGACAAAGATCCAATGGTCAGCATTGATTGATAGAGTTAGTGGGTTTAGGAAAATCAATGGTGAGCATGCAATCATACTAAGAATATTAATGGTGAACATTGAGTCAATAGGTCAATGGATCTCAAAGCCAAATGAGAAGTTTCCAAGTGTCACAAGCATTTTAAACTAGCAAAAGATCAATGGTATATGTTTAATCATACAAAATTAGATGTATGGTGCATGTGAGGTCAATAAGTTAAAAGGATGGTAGTATAATCCTATAGAATAAATAAGTAACTAACACTTGGCATAATATAAGAAAGCCCAGATCAAGATCAATGGCTAAATATAATAGTTGAAATCTAGAGACTTCCATAGAGAACAAATACGACCATAAGTTAAACTAGGAACAATGTTTCAAATAGCATAAAATACCATTATATCTTGGTAAAAAACCATTGAATGGGCATAAATATATATTCAAGGTTGTTTAATGTGAAGCTCCATTGTGGATAAATCTCTATTGCTATTAAAGCATAGATCTAGACCTCTAGTCAAAGATTTAGAACCTGTTGACCCCATTTTCCAAAGTTGTAGTATTATTCTATGACTATGCATATAATTATTTATTAGCTTATATAGGGCCCAAAGGCATAAAAAGTATATTTTATACCTAATATATATATATAAATAAGGAATCTATGTGATCTATAGGTTTGCATTGATATAATAGCTATGGGAAAACCAATAAATTATATTGGTTTTCAATATATAGAAGAGATCTATGCTTAGATGTTGAAATGGGGTAGATATGTGAAAGAGTGTCTCATATTTTGACATGGTCATATATTTTATGAGAAACTACTAAAATTAGATATGGTGATGGCCCTATCAGGCCCAAGGGTATGAGGAATTTATCCTTACATCATGAAGCAAGTGGAGATGGCATAGATAATCAAAACAAAGAGAGAGTTGGTAGTTGGAGAATTAATTACATTTAGATATTAAAGATATTTTATCCTATATACTTAGTCATGACTCATCATGAAAAATAGACTCTTATCCTCTAGTGAATCTCTTAGCCAATGAGAAAGCTGGAAGATTATTGGAACCAAATACAGGTTAACTTAGTGAAAAGGATTAGTCTTGATTAGAAGAAGGCATGCATATATAAAATAATAAATAAAATAAGACAACATTTATTGATTATTAATGAATCCTTATCCATTCTTTCATTCATGTTATTCATCTCTCTCATTCCCATTTTGTTATATATACATGCTTTTAAGCCTTAAAATGATCCCTCTCTTGGGCATGACTAGACTCTACCAAGATTAAGGTTTGTAACATCTTAATATGAATAGAATACATATTTTAGATTTAATTATTATATTATTGTGTGTTAATGTCTTTTTTATTTTCATATGTGATATATATCTCTCCCTTGTCAAGTCCTGATCTCACTTAGTTACTAGTTATCTTGTTATGCAGGTCATGTTTAGTGTTTAATGTCATTTTATTGAAGCTATCATGTGGATACATTGAGTGGTTAGTGCCTTGATTTAGGCCTCTCCATTGCTTCCCTCAAGTTTTAATCACTTAATGAATCTCTACATGAAATATTGATGCATAAGAGACTTTAGAGTTTTAGATCCAAACATTTATTCTATCTCATTAGTGTTTTAAATGACTCAAGTAAGAGTGGATGAATAATTTTTTTAGGTGCATCACCAACATTAGCTTAGATTTCCCTTTCAGTTATGTTTCTCTCCCTTTTCCATATATATGAGTAGGTCTTAGTATAAGTGAGATAAATTATGTATTAGAGGAGATAACCTCATTAAAAATCCTAGAATTCTAACCCCATCATAGGTAACCCACAGCTTGGGGTTGTTCCCATGTTGGACTAGATTTGGGCAAAGGACCTGAATAATCCTTTGTTCAATTAGGGTGAAATATAAATATATAATATTTGCATATTATTTTATCATATATTTCATTCAAGACACTATCATCTAACCTAAAAACTAGCATCAACATAACCATCCCAAGCTGATGCAAATGTCCAAAGATATAGAGCTACTAGATCTAAAATCTAATGATTGATCTAGAACTATCTTCCTACCTACTTTCTACCTATAAAAAATGTAGATATAAATTATAATTATTACTATATAATTACTCTTTATTATGTGATTTATATATCTATCATAATTATACTTTCCAATAATAACCTATTTTAATTTAATAAATTCAACATATGGTACATCTAAGTTTAGAACATTAATTAGCCTAGTATAGATCTAATATTCACCCTTGTTCCCTATCATTTACATATAATTAATGATATCTACAAAAATATGATTCCTAAATCCAAATTATGGTATAACATATATCTATAGAAACTAAAGTGGCCACTATAGTTCCTTGAGGAATCAAAACTGGTCCACCTCGAGTATACATGACTACATATGCAAAATTTTGGGAAGCCTATGTAGATGTGGCATCACTTGTAGTTGACTACATGCATAAGGATGAAATTTAATGTCCTTATTTAACTTTGATTTACTTGAATAATACATGTGCTTCTTTAAACTCTTTGTTAATAATGCAATATTGAGAAAGGAAGGTTTAAATATTTTTATTGCCTCAGCCATCAACATTATATGTTCCACTTTTGAGATATTAAACTCTAACCTAAGGGCCTTAGTCTTTATCAATTTTATATTTGGAAAAAGTTGTTAGATATAAAATATAATCATTATTTTTTTATGTTTTTCCTACGACTTCCTCCTTAAAGCTATTTGAAACTACCTTAAGGAGTGTCCCAAAATTAGGCGTGTTGACTGACTCTCTAGTAGAGGATATCACATTAGTGGCCCTTCTATCTTTCAAAATTTATAAGGAATCTTTCTCATGGATTCTAAAATGTCGCATTAAATTATTCATCTATGAATTCTAGTTAAAGGCACCATCCCTTTTAGTAATAACATATCTTATGTCCCATACTGCATCTTAGTTGGACATTAGGTTCAATTGGTTGAATGCACTACTCTTGGAACACTAGATTAAAAAGGTGAGCCTTTTCTCATATTATTTTAAATGATGTCATAATTTGAGCACCATTGTCCTTTATGATTTGATATCTCCTATGGAAACTTGAATTCTACTTAAAATATTTTATAGCCTAATGGTTACAATCTAGACATTTTTAACAATTTCCTAAGGGGCATATATAATTTGTCTTTTTAGTAATATTTATTTTCCTCCTTATTCCTATACATTTATTTCATCATTTCTTTAGCTGAATCTATAAAATAATATAAATATTATGTATACTTAGTTTTATCGTTGGGATTCCTTTTGGCTTTATTAGACAAGGTAAATAGTTTTTCCCTTTATTTAAAATTAATTTTTTCTCTTGTATCCATATTCACTACCTTCCTCTTCCTCACCCGCTGAATGGTGCCACTCTATTTGTTAAAAAATATGGAGACTAAATGTAATTTGGTGATGACTAGATTTTTTCTCTCATCCCTTTTGCCTTGCATCTCTTTAACCCATCGGGGAATAATAAGTCCTGTTTATTCTATAAGACTTGGATCTTTAGAGGTATAGGGTGGAGGAGTCATAAAATGGTTTATTGTTGGAGGTTCTATTGAAGAACTTATTTGAATTGGAAATTGTAATGATGGATATACAATTCTCTCCTATGGTGAAGCTTCTCTTTATGTGTTGATCTCAACCACCTATTTACTCAAGCCTGATGTTTTTTAAACTATTATGGTGGTTGATTATATAAGTGAGGATTATGGAATGGGTATATATAATTGAGATGAATGTTTTTGGGAAATTGGTGGCTTTCTAGGATTAAAAATAGAGGTTGAAACTAGTTTCTAAAAACAAACCCTTTTCTTTCGAGTCTTTATTTGTGTTGGTGTTTAAAGTATGGAATAATCAACTAAACTAGATAATGATGGCCCTAGAATGGCCAAAGGTAAATATGTAGCTTGAGTATATAAAATAGTGATATAATAAACAAGAGAATATACTACCTCATTTATATTTTGCCTTCGTTCTTCAGTGAGGACTTTTTGGTCTAGGTCTCTAGCAAGAGTTTATTCCTCTTATGAGCTTCTTAAGCTTAATTATTTGGTATTTTTAAATTATAAATATTCATCATATAGAACTCTCTCCTTATCCAATTTATTATTTTACCCCTTCATAGATTCTACATCTTCTTCCTCTTCATCTATCAAATACTCTACTAGCATATCACATGTCCATGCTCCTCTTATACTTCCTCCTCATCAAGGGATTATTATATAGTAGCTAGACCAAACATTGGTATTTCCTCTAATTTTTGAGATTTGGAGGAGGTTAGAATGAATTTGGCTCTCCTTTGGTAAGTGGTTATGGGAAAATAGGAGTTAATGGAGATGATGGAATAAATGAATGAGCCATAATAGAAAAACCTACCACTACAAGAAAGGGGTGTGGAAAAGTAGTAGTGAAAGAGTGGATGGTAAATAAATTAGAGTGGTAAGAAATGTTTGAGAGGAGGTCCAATAACTAGTAGTAATGCATGGAGATGGAATCACCTAGGATGCTTGAGGAGAAAGGGGAGGAGTTGACATAGAAAATAAATAAGATTGTATAAATTTTGGGAGACTTACTTGTGTGACCATTTCAAGTGGAGGTAGAGGTGCCAAAAAGAATATGTTATTTTATCTATATGAAAGATGTGTAGTCTTCCCCATTTTAGTATATATGCCAAAAATAGTAATATCAACTAATAGATGTGTGGAATCTAGTTGGGGATCAAACAAACCTCTAATATTTCCTTTTCCTCCCTTTTATTTTTGGACTCTCCCTCTTCCATATTTATCTCTTATTTTGTAGGAGGAGGAGGTTTGACATGTCCTATTAAGTTCTAAGGATGAGATGGAGGCCACTGATGAATCCAAGCTCTTGTGCTTGCTCAACCATTTTATTTTTCTTTGGTGATGTTTAGGCTATATTAAATGGCTTGTGAAAATATCATAAACATTTTATTGTTATTCATTCATTTTTATACTTTTAAGTTATCTAATGCATTAATTAATATATAAACATGCTCATACTTTTAATGACCATATGTGATGGTTACCTCCTTATTCTCCTTGTGGAGTTGGAGATAGTTCATGATTATTTTTTGGGGGTCTCATTACATAAATTGGGCTACATATAAATTATAATGGGATCTTACCTTCCTAACCTGGTTCAAATGAACTTTTACCACAAATCGATACTACCCAATACTTATAAGAATATTTAAGTAATATGTTTGGTGTTTAATGCCAATATCTTAATCTATTTTTTTATACAATTGATGTGATACCTCTTATTCTACATTTTTTTCTAAGACATTCCATGGAAAGAATAGATGAGGTTACATAGTTCCTTCAATCATGATAATTATGCAATTAGAGTAATAGCAATAGATCCCTATTGTGCATATGATTCTTCTAAGGTATTAGATAACCTAGGAATATGATAGCCATGAATGGCATGGTATACTTGAGGATGGAATTTATCATAAATCCTTTTGATTTAATTTTTAAATCTATAGACAAACATGAAAGAATAGTCTTCAAAAATCTTGTTATCCACATACTCTACTAATGGTCTCCATAGTTATCCATGTGTTTTATGAAAATTTATTAGGAATGAATCCAATAAATATGAAATCATATAATAGTTTACATTAAGTGGCATTTTTTCAGTCCTAAACATCTGATCTTTTAGTTTAACACTTATAATTTCTCCTAGGGCAACAATATTGTTTGAAGTCAAGAGAATGTCCAACAATGGATCCTAATCCATTTATACATAAGTAATGATAGGAAAACCATATAATATATTTAAAAGGTCCATGGACATCCTAATACTAAGCCAAAATATGATGATGTAGTTGAAATAAATGGCCCCTTAGGATTCAATCTTTAACCTTTCACTAGCCCTATTTAAATTTTCCCTCTACGGTGTTGTGCTCGAGCCATACATTGGCTGACAATTGATTATACACAACCTCAACAATTAGGAGCCTAAGGTACCTTTAAAATTTCACTCAAAAAATATATACGAGTGTGTTATTAACCTTTATAAGGTATACATAGTCTCCAAAATAAATACAATTAAATAATACATCATAGAGTAAGTTGATATAGGGCATTACCTCTAGTTTTACTATTATTTAATCAAGCCCCATGGTTTTGATTGGTATAAGTTCATAGATGTATTAATTATAATCTTATGAAAATTGGTCTTGTGTAGAGTATGGTGACATATACTCCAATGCATTTCAAAGTTCCAAGTAATATAAACTTGAAATTGAGGGCATTTTTTTCAAACAAGGTGTTTGTGTATTTGATATTTCTAACACAAGAATATATAGAAGGGGATTAAATGCATACTAGTTTTGAAGAAGAATCCATTTCAATAATTTGGATTATTTAATTATTTCACCAATTAGTTTGAATTTTATTTTTTTAAATTACTAAAAATTAAGGATTTTGGTCATATGAAGGCTCAAAATTACAATGTTCACTCATGGATTCATGGTGAAGTGACTTTCATTTTGATTAGATTTTGCATATAATAACAAAAATATATGACTTGAATATATTTTTGTGACATAAATATGAATAATGGATTTTGATTTCATTCATGTTTGGATTTAAAACCACTAGTTAGTTTTGGATGGTTTGTTTGCCTATCATGTGGAAAATTTTCATCGATCATGTATGTCCAGACATCTTGTTTGAGATATGTGTCAATTTATCATTTACCAGTCTATTTGATTTATTTTTTAGAAAATTTATGCATAATTTGGATATAAATCTCCCGTATTATAACTATACACCAATTTGGGGATTCAAATAATATTATCAAAATGACAATAAAAACCCAAAATCAATGACACCAATAGGAATAGATAAAAAAGGTAAATCATAATAGTTAGAGCATTCTTACCATAAATTTTACCTTCTCATATATCCATTACAAGACTTGAAAATTATGTGATTGATATTTTAGAATTTATTGTTGGATTTCTTGTAGTTTTTTGACAATGGATTCTAATAAATCTATGTATGTTGGTCAATGGCTTGAGTTCTTAGATACTAGTATGGATGTGCTTAATGGCTTGCTTGTGATTAAATTATGCATTAGTTCATTAATTTAGTCATTATCTTGAGAAAGGGGAGGTGGTGTAGTTTTATAGGTTTATGAAGGGAGATCTATAATCCAAATTTGAAATTGGGCCATCAAGATCTAGGGTGGAGGATTTTCCATGGAAATTGTAATTCCATGGAATCCTCAAGAATAGAAAATTCTAGAGGGAAAGGGATAAAATGGAGAGATTTGTAGAATTATCCAATTATAGAAATCTCTTCATAGGTTTTTTAGGGTTTTAGTAAAGGCTAGTGTAGGGTGGTGGGAGGGTAGTTAGGATTTTCTTGAATTTACAATTGGCTAGTGGGATTAGGGGGTAGGTTAGTAGATAATAGGTCTTGTTAAAGGTTTTAATGATGGGATTAATTGGTATTAGGATAAGATAAAGGTTATATGAGATATATTAATGGGTATGGTAATTAGGCCAAGGATTAGTGTAACTAGAAAATAGGGTAATTAGGCTAAATTAGTAGGAATCGATATAATTAGCAGGGTGAGCACATTTTAGTTCATACATTTTACCCCTCTTTTAAAGGGTGTTGAAAGTATATGAAGTAATGGTATTTTAAAGAAAAACCATAACATGGATGATTTTTATTTATGAATAAGATTTTGATGTGGTGCCCCCTTGAGGGAGCATATAGGTAGACAATTTGACCCAAATGGTGACTCGATTAAAATATCCTGAGGTGGGAAAATGATGATGTTGATGGGGTATAAGATACCCTTCAGTGGATCATAGGGATGCCCCAATTAGGATAAGAAAGTGGTTGGAGTGATGGGTCTAGATAGTAGACAATTTTTATAAAAAAATATTTTGTAATAAATTGATGATTGGATTAAAATTTGAGATAATGATAGGTCTTGTAGTAAGGGCACATGCTCCTAAAGGCTCAAAAAGATAGGATAGGGACTGAAGGTGACAAGTGATAAAAATGAGCTACTTACCATAAAAATCAAGATTCTTAAATTGGAAATCCACTATTAAGATAGTGAAAATGGATAAAAGGATTTTTTAGGATGCTAATAGTGATGTATTTAGAGTTAAAAAGGGACTCAAGATGGTATGCCTTGTTATTATGGGAAAACAAAATTTTTAATGGGGTTGGGTAAGTCATACTTTTAGGATGTTATGAGGGATGGTGATTGATATTGGAAGGGATACCATTAGTTTTGGGGAGAAAATGCAGAGGGGGTATGGGGGGTTGATATAGACTAGGGGGATATTGGGGAGCTCATTTACACACATTGCTATCCAGAGATCCAGAGCTTTGAGAAAAAACTATAGACAAAATCCCTTAAGATTTACACCATGGAGAATGGGTTTAGGTGCACTAGAAAGAGATAGAGGCAAGACCACCAACAAGTAATAATGTTGTGAATTAAGTTCTTGTGGTCACCAAAAATAAGCACTAATTTGGGGATTTAAGCAATATTATCAAAATGACAATATAAACCCAAAATCAATGATACCAATAGGAATAGATAGAAAAAGTAAATCAAAATAGTTAGAGAATTATTACCATAAATTTTACCTTTTCATAGCTCCGTTCCAAGACTTGAAACTTGTGTGATTGAGCTTGTAGACTTGATTGTTGGATTTATTGTACTTGCTTGATGATGGATTCTAATAAATTTATGGATGTTGGTTAATGGCTCGAGTGCTTGGATGCTAGTATAGATGTGCTTAATGGCTTGCTTGTGATTCACTTTTACATTAGTTCATTTATTTATTAATTAGATTGAAAAAGGGGAGGTGGTGTAGTTTTATAGGTTTATGGAGGAAGATCTATGGTCCAAATCTAAATTTGGGCCATTAAGATCTAGGGTGAAGGATTTTCCATGGAATTTTTAATTCTATGGAATACTATAGAATATAAAATTATAGAGGGAAAGGGCTAAAATGGAGAGATTTATATAATTATCAAATTCTATAAATATCTTCCTAGGGTTTTTAGGGTTTTAGGAAAGGTTAGTGTAGGGTGGTGGGTGGGTAGTTAGGATTTTCTTGAATTTAGAATTGGCTAGTGGGATTAGGGGGTAGGTTAGTAGATAATAGGTCTTGTCAGGGGTTTTAATGATGGGATTAAATGGTCTTAAGATAAGATAAAGGATATATGGGATATAGGAATGGGTATGGGAATTAGGCCAAGGGTTAGTGTAACTATAAAATAGGGTAATTAGGATAAATTAGTGAAAATTGGTATAATTATCAGGGCAAGCACATTTTAGTGCATACATTTTGTCCCTCTTTGAAAGGGTGTTTCAAGTAGATGAAGTAATGCTATTTTAAATAAAAACCATAGTGTGGATGATTGTTAGTTATGAGAAAGATGATAATGTGGTACCCCCTCGAGGGAGCATGTGGGGAGATAATCTAACCCAGATGGTGACTCAATTAAAATATCTTGGCATGGGAAAATGATGATGTGATGGGGTATGGGATACCATTTAATGGATCACATGGATTACCCAATTAGGATAATCAAGTGGTTGGAGTGATGGGTCTAGATAGTAGATAATTTGTCTATAAAATGATTTTCTAATAAAATGGTGATTGGATTAAAATTTGAGCTAATGATAGGTCTGATAGAAAGGACACATGATTTGGAAGGATTGAAAAGATAAGATAGAGACTATAGGTGATAAGTGATAAAAATGAGACACCATAAAATTTAGGATGCTTGAATTGGAAATATATTTTTAGGATAGTGAAAATGGATAAAAGGATTTTTTGGGATGTTAATAGTGATGTATTCAGAGTTCAAAAAGGGACTTGAGCTAATATACCTTGTTATTGAGAGAAAACAAAATTTTTAATGGGGGTGTGTAAGTCATACTTTCAAGATGTTACGAGGGATGGTGATAGATAGTGGAATGGATGTAAGTATTTTGGGGGAGGAAATGGAGAAGGGATATGGGGGGGGGGTTGATATATGCCAAAGGGGCTATTAGGGAGCTCATTTACACACATTTTTATCTAGAGATCTAAAGCTTTGAGAAAAAACCATGGACAAAATTCCTCAAGTTTCACACCATGGAGAACAAGTTTAGGTGCACCAGAGAGAGCCAAAGGTAGGACCACTAGTAAGTAGGAATGTTGTGAATTAATTTATTGTGGTCACCAAAAATGTGCACCAATTTGGGGATTCAAGTAATATTATCAAAATGACAATACAAACCAAAAATCAATGAAACCAATAAGAATAGATTAAAAAAAGTAAATCAAAATAGGTAGATAATTATTACCATAACTTTTACCTTCTCATAGCTCCATTCTAAAACTTTAAAATTGTGTGATTTAGCTTGTAGAATTGATTATTGGATTTCTTATAGTTATTTGACAATTGCTTCCAATAAATTTATGGATGTTGGTCAATGGTTTGAGTGCTTGGATGATAGTATAGATGTGTTTAATGGATTTCTTGTGATTCACTTGTGAATTAGTTCATTTATTTATTAAATATCTTGAGAAAGGGGAGGTGGTCTAGTTTTATAGGTTTATGAAGGAAGATCTATGGTCTACATTTAAATTTGGGTAATCAAAATCTAGGGTGGAGAGTTTTCCATAGAATTTATAATTCCATGGATTCCTCTAGAATAGAAACTTATAGAGGAAAAGGGATAAAATGGACATATTTATATAATTATCTAATTATATAAATCTCTTCATAGGGTTTTTAGAGGTTTAGGAAAGGCTAGTGTAGGGTGGTGGGTGGGTAGTTAGGATTTTGTTGAATTAAAAATTGGCTAGTGTGATTAGGGGGTAGGTTAGTAGATAATAGGTCTTGTTAAGGGTCTTAATGATGGTATTAATTAGTATTAGACTAAGATAAATATTTTATGGGATATAGGAATGGGTATGGGAATTAGGCCAAGGGTTAGTATAACTAGAAAATATGGTAACTAGGCTAAATTACCATAAATTGGTATAATTTGCAGGGTGAGCACATTTTAGTGCATATAAAGGGGATATAGTTTTAATAAACATATTATAAAATATAACATTAAATCCTCTATTGGTCTCATTATAATCTCTCTTAACAGTGATAAATTATTGATACATAATTTATGGACTAATTATTTTTCCAAATTGGTCAATGAAGATTATGTTAAAATCATTCCAGCTAGCTATGTGATTCTCTAGAAGGTTAAAAAACCATTAATATGTAACATATTTGAAATTAAAATGAAAAAATATACATGCTACATCTTCATGAATAACATTTAGAAATCTTAAATTAGTTTTGAAAGATTTAATGTGCTCTTCAATGGTGACAACATTATTAGGACTGAACAAGGCAAATACCTTTCATGATTTCTTAGCAAGTCATGTACCTGGCCAGGCACATTGATAGAAGATCCACCAAACCATGCCATACCTTGATGAGGATATTAATTTTGGTATTTTTAGCTTGTAAAATATTTTAACCTTGTTTGAAATATGATGTGTAAGTCTTATCTTCATAAATAATAGTGATTAGACCTACACATTAAGAACATTTTACACAAATACGTATAAAGAACAATAAAGATAGTCAATATTTAACTACATTAGATCAAAGATATGAAAAAATATGTTAATATGAATGATATTTATATGTCTAATCTCAAATAAACTCAAAATTGAAAAGGATCTATCAATCTTTGAGAAAAATTGCTATTCCTAACCTCAAATGCCTTGGATTCATAAATCTTAAGTTATTTTTACCATAATGACTCATGGATATTAAAAGAAAAAATATTTTTGTCTAAATAAGCAAAAAAAACTAGCTCAAAACCATAAAGATCAATTATCTATACATAATTGAGAAATGAATGACGCAATTGTGTAAAGATTACACCAATCTTTAAACATAATTCACAAGAATGAAAAAAAATACTTCAAATCTAAAAATATATAACTAATGGACCTCTATCTAGCACCAATGAAGTCCCTCCTGTTGATTCTTGAATATGTATCATAGGTTCCTAGAGTGTTTAAGAAACACTTCTCATTTATTAATTCTTGAGAATTTAATGCATGAGATACAGGTTGTGATAATCCTATTATATGTTGATGGAATAGAGGTAGAACAAGTGATCTATTTCACAAATTTATATTAATTTTATTAGAGAGACACCATGGAAAAATAGCTAACACATGTAAAATATGAAGTATTTTATGCTAATAATAATGGATTTTGATCAAAATCTAATCTAAGAACTAATCTAATATGGATATTTACAATGAAAATTAAACTAGAGTGAATTGAATAAAAAGGGAGTAACATGAAGGGTAGGGCAGAGAATAAATATGTTGCTGATGTTCATTCCAAAAATCGTGACAAGGTATAAGTTTCATCTAGATATGCACTTAACCAATGTATGACATGAAGTAGCATAATCTCAAATCCTATCACATATTAGGCAAACATTGAAGGATGGTGTAAAATAATACAAATAAGAACAATATTCACTTTAAAGATTTATTCCTACAAGCAAACAACATTATCCCAAATGTAAAAAGAGTAAAGAAAAATAAATGAACCTAAGAAATTTAAATTAACCTAAAATTATCACAAGTTAACAACCCTGCATTCAAATATGTACATCAAGAATTCATAAGAGTAATTCAAATCTATAAATTAGACTAACCAAGTGAGAGAGAAGCTATGATAACAAACACATAGACAAATATTACACAAACTTTGAAGAATTCCTTGCTTGTACTACTTTCACCAAGTTTTGAAAGTAATTTTATCTCTAAGAACTCCCTCTCCCTTTTTAAAAATTACAATATCCCTTTATATAGATAATTCATGAGATATGTTGGTAATTCCTTCTTAACATGCAACTAGACAAGTGTCAGGGGTAACTATTATTTTTCTAATGTTCTAGATACTCCTTAATAAATTAACCCATAAGCAATTTTCTTTTCAATATGTACATATATTTACAAATGAATATTTGATTTAAAAAATATAAAATGTTAAACTACAAAAAAAATATTCCTAAGTCAACTAATATGACTTTGAGAACCCTCTATTATATTTTTATCCTTCCATTAGGATCTTCATTATGTCATGTTGCTCCTAAATTCGCTCAAGGTTGATAATTAGTTTCATGAAGATCTCCTTAATTTAAATTGATACACTATTGTGGTCTTTATCTTCCCTTCTTAAAGCCTTTTTGATGTTTCTGGATTCACCAATCTCTTCCTTTGTAGTTAGAATCATATCCATGATCCTATTATTATCAACAACAATCTTACCTATGTTTTATTTCCTTACCCCTGGTATAAACTATGATTCTATTTGCTTAAATTCATCATCTTTAATTAGACTAATTATACTAGTTGTGGTGGGATCTGACTAAGCTTCCTAACATGTTCATTGCTCTATCTTCCAATTGTTTGAGATCATTTGAAAGATCTCCCATCTCCCAGGACCACTTGCTCCCATCTTCCCTTGAAACACTTTTCTAAGCTATCACTGCTATAAATTCTATTAAATTTCTCACTAGTGGATTATTATTCAAATTCTAGGTCAAATTCTCTTACACGTGATAATTCAATCTTCTTTGGCTCAATTATAATGCTCACAAGGTCTAGTTAGGGTTCTTATACTTACTAGGGTTTTTTTAAAGGTTTCCTTAGAGCTTTAATGGTGGTATCTTGTCAAACTCATATGAAATTTGTACCTCAAATTTTATTTAGATCACCTATTTATATGTTTATCTTATCATGAATATGTAAAATCTCCTGAACTAACTTGTCTAGCTTATATGGCTCTGTCATGGCATCTCTGTGGTATTTTGTTCATCAATATTTAAAAAATTTATTGTTGATCTTTGAAAATCCTTATTTCATTTCACACCATCTGATTATCCTTACATAGATCACCGTAGAATTTTGATATTGATCTGAGGGATTGAACATGATTAGATGCCCACTATTCTTGCTTTATTGAAAATTCTACTTTGATCATGTATGATTGGATCATATTCAAGTGAGAAAACACACTCTATTAGATCATGATCTAAGGGGTGGAATGCCATTGGCTAAGATCTATACTTGGACATGAGATCATGCCACTTGGTAGTCCCATGGGCCTTCTACACTCTATACTATATCAATTTTGTCAGGTTAATGCACTTTTACCATGTGGTAGTCTCACATTTGCTCATAGTTTTGTTGAAAAGTCCAAATAAATATTATATCATTCGATCATTTTAATCCAATAAAGTTCATGCCATTAATTTAGTGTATGATGATCAATATTTAACATGGGGTTTGGGGCTTGAGAATTCAACTTTGATCATGCATCATTAGATCCTTTGGGTACAAATCAATGCACTCTATTTATCTTATAATAGGTGCCCAAGGTTTGATTTATAACATGAAATTTTGCCACTTATAATTTTTACATTCACCTTGAGCTTCATTAAAATCTTGACTCGCTATGCTATACTGATCTAAATGTGTGCATCATACCATTTACCATCGATCATCTAGCACTTTTTCAAGTTTTAATCATGGACTGTGTCTTGAATTTTCAACATGAATTTCACATTGTCATATCTTCCCCATTAGATCAAAAACATGTTTTAGATTTTGATCTAGCTAGTCAAATGAGATTGGTTCCTGTGGATAATAAACATACTTAAGTCAAAGCTCAAGGAACATAAAACATAAGTTAAAGTCTTAGACTAATGTTTTTATTCATATTAATAAATATTTAAGATAAATTATTAAGCAAAGTTAGAAACATAATAAAAAGGACCCTATATTTAGTTAGACCATGCTAAGATAAAAGGGAACAAAGGGGGTTCAAGATGTGAAGAACTTAGGATAAATATTTTAGACTAAGGTCTTGGTCGTGTTAATAAACATGACTAGGACTTTAGGATAAAATATAAACTAAGTTGAATTAAAGTGTTCTCGTGAAAATTTAAATAAAATCTCCCACCAAATTTTAATTCAAAAGAAGTAATTAAACTAAATATAGACTAAGGGTTTTAGTAATTCAAATATGAATTCAATTAATCATTTGTAGACCAAAGGTTATTAAAAGGGGAAATTTAACATTTAACACAAAACTTTGAGTATTACCTATTTTAAGGTACAAAATTTGCATAATTTAACACAAGGGTTCCCATTTTTTAGGAATGGGGGTATGTTAACCTCAATAGGTTAGTTAATAGGATTGAAATATTGAGAGACTTGTTTGTTCCACCTTTTTATTTATTATCTCATATTGTGCTAAAACATGTGATGTGCATACTTTCATTAGGTTTTACACTTTTTTATTTTCCCAATAATATCATGGTTTTTGATCAATTGTGATCATTAAAATTAGTGATTAATCTATGTGTGCTTAAATGAATAATTAAAAATTTAAATAAATTGTTCCTTGAATTTGAGGTTGTGTAAAAGGGATAAAAATATGTTAGGATTAAACCTTATCCTTGTTAATAATTTGAAGAGAGGGTAATTTATTATTATTAGATTATAAATATATATCTCTTATGGCTAAGGTGAATTATAGTTAGAAATCAAAACACAATCATGTCAATGTTTTATAATTGATTAATAAATATTGATTAAAAGGTTTAATTAAATATTCACTTAGAAAATCATAGTAAAAATTAAGAGTAAATAAATATAGAGAAAAATAAATATAAATGAAAGAATTCTCTACCTTGGTAGACTTTTAGAGAAGAAATGGGTGATATAATTTCCATTTATAGTCATGACTTTACTAAAAATCCCCAAAATTGTCAAATTAAAAGTGAAAAAGGTTATGGAATCAATATTTTAATATTTTTTAGAAATTTTTTAAGGATAACATATCAAGGAAATAAGGAAAAAAAAAGAAAGGATGCACTAGGGAATCAATTAGAATGTTTAGGATTGATAAGTAGACCTTTAGGATGAGAAGTAAGTTAGTTATTTTTATTCTATTTTACTCATTTATATAAATTGTAAATGTGTTGATCTATAAATTATAGTTTTTCTTGTCAAAAAGAGATCTTGGGATAGCATAGAGAAGTATTTGGTGGAATTAAAGAGATGGATATTTAGCTAGGGAATTTTATGCCCTTCCACATCCCTTTATCTCCTTCCTCCAAATGATTCTAACTTCCAACCCTATTATCCATAATAACCTTGATTAATTTATTTGTTATTTTAGATATCAAAAAATTTATATGAATGGATGTGTTTTATTTTGTATAAGTCAGTGTGAAATGGAAACCCTGTGTATTTTGATCAAAACTAAAATTCTCATTGAGTTGTTATACTAGGGTTTTTATCAATGACCTTGATGGATATAAACATTTGTTAACATATAGATCATTAATGTTTTTCATTGATTGTGGGTAGGAACTTTGGAATATTATGAGATCATTATGTTTTTATTGTTTTTCATATTACATTATTCATAGTTAAAAACTTGATAATTTGATCCATGGTGTCTCTCTCTCTGGCTCTCTCATATTGATTTAATAATTTTTTTATTAATGTTATTATAATTAGGGGATTTATAAATTATTATACTAATGGTTTTGGGTGGTAAAAGACACTAATTATGGCTTAGTTTACACCTCCCTCTTTTATTCAATGAATATAAAGTATATGAATAAAGGCTTGGATGATTCAAACTAGACTGGAGTTGTAATATTTATTTTGTTATTTAACTCATTTTACTAGACTTATAATTATTATTTGATATCAATAATATTTTTTTATTACATTTAATGGGAATAAATTATATGAATAGTATGATTACTTGTGGAAACATCAAGTACACCTTTGTAATCAAGGTAATGTTATCATAAACTTATTTTAGATGATGTTATCATTTATTTTAGATTAAAGCATTTTAACAAATTTTTCATTTCAATGAGAATAATTTGAGATATTAAGATGTAATTGAGATATTAACCTCTATTATGATATGAATAAATTTATTCTTTTTGGTTTCATAGTCATTTATCTTTTGTTTTTTGAGTTTCGGTGATGAAGTAATGAGTAAAGTAGTGCAATGGATTTTTTTAAATTCCAAAAATTTTTAGGAAAATGATAAAAAATAGAGTAAGGATGATCTTTTTATATATATTCCCATAGACCCTCCCAAGATCAAGAAGAATTCAGAGGATCAGTCCCCATTTTCTAAAGCATAGTCCCCAAAATTAGGATACATGGTTAATGGGTCCTCAAAAGGGAAAGAGAAGGATCAAGAACTAGGGAAAATATAAATCTCATGGGATGATAGAGTAATGGGAAAAACACCCCTTCATCATGAGGAGTACAAATACTCTTTGTTCCCCACATGTGAAAATGAAGAGGTATGTCTTATTGTGCTCAACACTATTGTCAATCAAGTGTATTTTATGCTATCAAACTCTCTTTTGGCTAAATTTAATGGTATTAGACCAAACATAGGCACTTTTAAGAGGTGGGTCAACTATAAGTGGAGACACAAAGGCCAGATGATGACTACAAAAAACTTTTTCCTATTTAGTTTCACAAATCTTGAAGATTGTTTTAGAATCTTGACTAGAGGCCTATAGTTCATGGGAAATAAAATTTGTACCTCAAAAATGGAAAGTTGTAAAAAACCTCAATAACATAGTCATGGAATACATACCCATGTGGGTTAGCCTTCCTAAACTCCCTTTGGAATTATGGGTACCCAAATTCATAATGGGAGTTACCAAAGTAATTGGCCAACCCATCTCTATCAAACTAGTTACTATCACATCCCCTCTAGTTGGAACCATTCTATTAATCATATTAGTAAGTCATGAAAAATGTTTTCTTGGTCATTGGATAGAGTTATGCCAATATTTATAATCTAAATTTGATAATCCAAACACACACACATATAAGGGTATATATATATGTTTTTACATATATACATATGTATATGTATATATGTATATATGTCAAGAGGAGTTACTCATTATGCTAGATGTTATTGTTGTTAGAGGCATAATAACTGAGAGGGGGGTTAAATAAGTGAGACCAAATAATCCATCTTTAATTTCAATATTTACAAACACTTAACTAGTTATCATAAGCATTCATGAAGCACACACATCATTCATAGCAATAAGTAAGAGAGACAATATGAGATCAATCACATAACACATGACATATATGGGAAAGCCTCTTCATGGAGAAAACCCACTAGATACTCTAATTGGACTTTTATCCTATAATAAAATAATCCAATTTAGACCAACTATAACTAATCAAGGAACTACCATCCCTATTTAGTGAGACTATAATCCCACAAGGTGCTACCACAACTATCTAGCTGAGCTATAACAACAACCATAATTTTACAACTTTTAAATTTTAAGGAGTATGCAACCATATTATATGTTGAGATACCAAAACAACACATATGAACATATCCACCTTTATACTAATGTCTACAACACCTGATGATGGACCTATGCTTATCACTCTTCACCTTTGCTCATACTTAATCAATAAGATCACTATTATACCTATATAATTATGACCAATAGGTCATAAAAATAGTCCTAAATATATTTTTCTCTTCAAATCATCAACTAGTCACTCTACCCCTCCTTTTATCCATAATACACAGACATAAACCTCTCTCAAAACTTTCCCAAGTCTCACACCCAAAGTCTAGAAACCAACACATTTAGTTTCACTATTTATAGAGAAAACATGATAATCACTATCTTAGTTATAAATTAGGTATGTATTAACCCTTAATACATCTATCATACAAATACACATCTAAAAAATAATATTCATAGGCCATCCATCGCATATACGAGTCACCCTTAAGAAGTTACACCTTTTAATAAGGCCCTTGTAGCTCTTATAGGTCTCATGGAGACCTATTCACCCATTTATCACTACATAGATGAAAAAAAGAACACAAGACCACTTTGAAATACATGGGTCCACTCCTTATGTCCCATTTGACATCTTCAAATGATCATAGTCACCTTTACTCACCTTTATGTATGCTCAAACAAATCAAACACTGACCAGGTGCACATGAACATTATGAACAAACACACAGTCAGCTTATTAACCTTTGTTCATATAAAATATCAATTGGTAAAACCTAAAAAGACCATAAATATCATCCTCATAGAGTCTACAACACTCCCCAATATCCAATTCATCATGAAACATTGAAACAACATTTACACAAGCTCAATTATTCTTCTTGGGTCACTTGTAAAACATAGTCAAATTTGAACATTCATAACTATGTCTATACAAACTTTAAGATATTAAAAAATATATTTTCATATGTTCCTTGGATTTATCTAAATTTTTTATTTCTATTACACTATCAAATTATACTTGGATCAAAAGTTATGGACCAAAACCTAGGCATTAGTCTTTCCTTAGTAATTTCAAATATTCAAATGCAAACGGTCATAGTTAAAATTTGAACACTATGCTCACATATCATGTCCTCTCAGCTTTAGATCTATCTCTCACCATCAATCTTCTCCAAAATTTAATGCATAAGCACTAATGCTCAAACATTAAACCTCAGTTGCTTTAACCTCATCTCATGAAATATTACAATGTTGACTCATCACAAATCAGCGATCTCTTGTGCATAGCTTGGTCTTTAATAATGATAAATATCTATCACTTTGACTTCTTGAATTTAATATTCACCATTTATCTCTATCTTTATGATCACCCATTGATTTTTGATCCTTGGAAGAAGCTCGATCTTTATCTCTGCTCATCATTAAACATCATGCACTTATCCTCATCTCACTATTTCCTAACTTCTTGGATAAATGTGTACTGTTGATGTTTCTTGAACTTTAAATATTGAAAATTTGACTATGGGAACCTTAATTATTTTCCTGTAAGGTCAAATTTGCATAGTCATATCTTTCCTATGATTGGACACATGATCTATAATTTGGACCATATGATCTCCTTACATAGGAGAATCCAACCTATAACAATCTACTCTTGAAACCCTCACATGTGTGAGATATAGCACCATTAAAATTCCTTTTCAAAATCTTCTACACAGATATAACTATGCTTAGAACTTGTCTAGGAGACCAACTTTGAACATGCATAACTTTTTTCAAGCTACTTTACATGACCTAAAATTTGGTGCATAAGAATTAGAAGTAAAGATTAAAAAACCCATATGATCATCTTGTTATAAAACATCCACACATGTGATACATGCTACCATCATAATTCTTACTTGACTCTTCTTACCACATTGTAAATTTGGCTAAGCATATGAAAACATAGTCAAACTACCTAGGAACCCAACTTTGCACATGTATATCTTTTGTCACACTTAGTTGTATGATATAAAAATTAGTGCATAGAAATTAGGAAAAAAAATGAATAAACCCATATGATCATTTTGTCCTGACACCTCCAATCATTTTAATTTTTACCTCATCAACATCATTACTCAGCTCTGCTTGAGTCCTTTTGTAAATTTGTCTAATTATGGGAACATAATGAATGTTATCTAAGTAGCCAACTTTTCATTCTCATATCTTTGATTATGATTCATCACATGAATTTAGATATGGTTAATAATAACTAGGAACTAACTTGATCACAACCATATGTGAAAATCCCCTTGAATCATTCCCATGTGGCAATGGTGACATCATCAAATTACCTACTCAAATTTTCTGCCACTAGACCCAAAGTGTCTAGATGAAAATTATGGACAACTAGATAAATCTCACTTATGCACATAGGAAATAAAAGCATAAGAAACATCTTAGGGCCTATTTCACATCCTAAAATCACCATACTCATCATTGAATATCTCTAACCATGCAAACTTTGAAGATCAACCAAGCATACTAAGACAAGAATATTATACACTTTGTCATTGTCACATAAACTATCAAGGCACTTCATTCACTCACCTAGACACCTTCATGACATCACCATGACATCATTAAAAACTCTCCAACAATATCCCCCTTTTTCATTGATATCAACAACCATCATATAATAATATATTAATCACCTTCTTTCTCTTCAAGCACTTCCATAACATGGACTTTACCTTTGACCTAATGACAAAGTGGGAAAAATATGATCCTAAGGACCTAAAAATACCACCCAAAGGAGAGGACCACCTATAAATATTATACAAACTCGCCCTTACCTTGATCTGACCTCTTCTTTCCTTGACAAAATTGCTCTTATTCCATGCCAATACTCTCTTTAACCAAGCATTATAACTAATGAATAAAAAACACACAAAAATATTGAAATCTGATGGAACTCACCAATAAATATCTAATAGGGACTCCCCCCTAATATTTTTGAGCCATTGTATCACTTGAGCATCTTCATATCTCCACACACCATGAAGAACCACCATACATGCTCACTAGCCTTCTTTCTCAAGCTACCATAAGGACCGCTAATATAAATTCATGCCACTCACTAGAAGTGAAACATGAACTATAATAACTTGATAACTCACCTTGAAATACTCATGCCTTTTTATTTTGGATAAATTGATCAAAAAGGCACTTTTCTTCACACTAATCCTATCTAGCCTCCTTATATCCCTACCTATAACTTACATAGCCCACAAATTTATTTAAAACATCTTCAAGACCTAAAAATTCATATATATATATATATATATATATATATATATATATATATATATATATATATATATATATATATATATATATATATATATATATATATATATATATATATATATATATCAATCTCATATTCCCACTTAAGCACACCAATTTTCATCATCAAGCTCATCCTAGGAAACATACTTCTTTCACAAACCTACTGGCCAATTAACCCTCCATATTGACAAAA
Organism: Torreya grandis; assembly: GCA_037957365.1. Lineage (NCBI taxonomy): Eukaryota > Viridiplantae > Streptophyta > Pinopsida > Cupressales > Taxaceae > Torreya > Torreya grandis. Next base: position 781,982 of record JARHVA010003202.1, on the reverse strand, counting down.
AATTGAATAATTTGAGAAAAAAATTAAATTATATTTGAATGTTTAATTTACCACAAATTTATCCCATTCAACATATTAAGCAGCCTCAAACCCTAGTTTACAATACAAACCACTTTTCTAGCATAACCCAAAACCCTAGAATCTTAAAACAAACCTCCTTATTGTCAACACACATATATGAAACTTATTTCACACTTGGAAACACCAATAATAAACTTACATACCAAAAAATTATCCTTAACACATTTTGTAGCCATGACTTCCTATAATCCATTTTAGGCTTGCTTATTTTTAAGCCAAAAATAAAGAAATTTGAGAGCACTAAAAAATATTCAATTGGAACAAACATACCTTCAGACCTTAAAAATAGATGGATCACATCATAAATAAATTAAAAAACCTTTATGATCACAAAAACACTTCTTGGAATTTCATTAATCTCATTATGCCATCTGGAAACACCCATTTTGATCCTACATAATATCTCCTTCACAAACCTCTAGAGTAAGATCATGAACTTGTTTATCCCCCTTAACCAAAGACCTAATCTAATTAGAATCATCATCTTGAGCACATAAAATTGATTCTCCAAAAGTAAATATGTCTCCTAATAATAATTGGTAGAGACACCCTAATTCACAATGTCTTACCATGGTGTGAAACCATGAGTTACCCATATTTCCTCATATTCCTTCTCCTCCTTGGTCATTTGATGCTTACAGTTCATATTCTTATTATTAGGATTAAGAACATAAACATTCTCAAAAAATACAACATTCTCTTTCTCTTCTATGATTGCGTTAATAATACATGGAGACAACATAGATTCATGACATACTTTTTCATATGTAGAATATTCTTTGCATCTTAGAACCTCATCACTAGGCATAGATAATTGACATTTTTTACATGATACATGCTTAGTAATATTAGGATGCTTAATTGGATCCATACATACCTTAGGAATAGATTCAATCATCACCTTGGTCTTCTCCTTGAGCTTGGTCTCTTCACTCTCAACATGAGAAGATAATGAGAGCCCTTGACACTCTTCAACTTATGAAGCATTCTCCACCATAAAAAATAGATTACTTGGACCTACAATCTTATCATGACTCAAAATTTTCATCTTTAGCTTCCATGTGTTAACATGCCTTCTCCCTTGTAATCTAGGAGTATGATTAAACCTATTCTGACTTATAGACCTTTGCTTGCAGAACCTAGCAATGTGACCTCTCTATTCACAATTGTAACACACCATACTTTTTGCAAGAAATGTATATTTCCTTACCTTATATGGATATAAAATTTCAACATGTCATATGTCATTATAATTAAATAACTTAACTCTTTTCACACCTTTTGACTAATGACCCCTATCATAATCTCATGTAAACTCATTTCTAATAGGTCTCTTGCATTCTCTATCCCTATGACCAAATTCATTACATGTGTAACAGTGACCTTTGAATTTTGTATACCTCATGGCATTTGGCTATTTGATTTGATTTGTCTTTATTCCTTGTCTGATGATTTGTATTCAAAGTATGATTTCCCTAGTTCACATTAGTCTTTTTCTTGTCTTGAGTTATATTCTTTTGTTCTTCTTCATATCCAATACTAGTTCTATCACTAGAATTATTTTAACCACTCAAAATATTGTCTAGATCACATGATCTATTTTAAAATCTCACAAATGTATTCACCTTACTAGCTATCTTTTCTGGCTCAAATTTTGAAGACTCATTTTTAGAAACATACCTTGAACATTCATATTCTTTAGCTTTTAGGCTTATGGACATGATTTCCAATTGACAAAAAATATTCTTGATCATATCTTCATTCTCCTTGGTGTCTTCATTCAATCTTGACTCATACACACTTAATTTCTCCTCATAGTCCTTGAGTTTATATATCATCTTCTTATTGATCTTTTTCTTAATCTTCAATTTTTCAAGAGCATTCATCAATTTAGTTTAACAATCCACTTCATCTTCATCATTATCTAAATCATTCCAAATAGACACCTTATAATCTAAGTAACTTACTTCCTCATCCATGAACAAAGTTTCATCTTCAGAAGGACCATTATCTTCATGATCATATTCTAAGTCACTATCTTCACTCTCATCTAATGAGCTACAATCTTCTTTGGTGTAGAGAATCTTCTTATTTCTAAAAGACTTCTTGTTGTTAAACTTTCTAATCCTTTCTTCCTATATGTCTTCTTGTCTTCATCTTGGCCTTCACCATGCTCTTATTCACCATTATTCTCATGATTATAAGGACACTTACTAGCAAAATGTCTTATATCTCCATAATTGAAATAATTAAAGGGTAGTTTACCCTTATACTTCCCTGAGCTTGTGCTCAATTTCCTAGTAATCAAAGAAATTAGTTCATCCTCATCAATGTCAACTATGCCATCCTCTTTATATTTATTACCTTAGAAATTCTTCTTAGGCTTCATTTTTATCTCAAATGCATCTTCCTTCTTTGGTGGTATATCATCATTTACTCTCATCTCATATGCAATAAGGGTGCCATGAAATTGATCCATCTTCCATTGAGGAATATCATGAATCTCTTCTATAGTAGATACTTTTGTATCAAACCTAAGAGATAGTGACCTTAATATGTTTTGAAATATATTATCCTCTTCTAGATTCTCTCCAAGACCTCTGATGATGTTCACAGTGTTATCAACTCCCTGTAACAAGGATGCCACATAATCTTCTTCCTTCATCTTGAGACTTTTAAATGATCTTCTATGAGTCTGCAACTTAGTAAGATTGATCTTTGAATATCCTTCAAAAATTATCTAAATTTTATCCCATATCTCTTTAGAATATTTAAAATGGATGACCTTGGTGTATTTAGTCTTTGAAAGAACATAAGTGATAGCGTTCATTACCTTGGAATTATTCTCAAACAACTTCTTGTTTGCAAAACTAGATGGAGTAATAGGAGTAACATAACCATCCATAATAGATTTACATACATCAAACCTTAAGGACATAATGTATGTCATCATCTTTTCACTCCAAGAATAATAATTATATCTATTGAACATTGGTCCCTAATTAGCAGAGAAACCTCCTTCATGACTACCCATATTGTACCTTGGATCACATTTAAGTTGTTAAGCCTTTACCAAAGGACTTGATCTGATACCAATTATTAGAGGTAAAATCACTAAAAATTGGAGGGTGAATCAATGAACCCAAATAATCCATATTTAATTTCAATCTTTACAAACACTTAACCTATTACCACAAGCATTCATGACACATATCCATCATTCATAGCAATGATCAATAGAGATAATGTGAGATCAGTCACATAACACATGGCATATGTGGGAAACCCTCTTAGAGGATAAAACCCACTATAACCTATAATTGGACTAATTTCATATAACAATATCTAATTTAGATCAGCTAAAACTAATCAAGGAACTTACATCCCTATTTAGTGAGACTACAATCCCACAAGGTGATGCCACACCTATCTAGCCGAGCTACAACAAAAACAAGACTTTTAATAAGTTTAAACTTTCAAGGAGGATACAACCACATTAGATGCTAAGCTTAAACAACAATACCTATGAACACATCCACTTTTGGACTGATGTCCATACCACTTGATTATGGACCTCTGCTTATCACTCTTTAGCTTCACTCACATTCAATCTAGAAGAGTACTATTCTACCAATAGAATTATGACAATTTGGTCATAAAAATAGACCTCAATCTATTATAATATTTAAATCATACATATGGCACTCTACCCATCCTTTTATCCATAATCTACACACATAATCCTCTCTCAAAACTCTCCCAAGTCTCACATCCAAAGTCTAGAAACTAACACATTTAGTTTCAATATTTATAAATTAAACATGATAATCACTACCTTTTTCAGCCATTAGTTATGTCTTAACACTTAATACATATATCATATGAAGACATGACTCAAAAAAAAAATTCATAGGTCAGCCATAGCATCTATAGGTCACCCTTAAGTAGCTACACCTTTTAATAAGGCCCTTGTAGCTCTTCTAGGTCTCATGGAGACCTATTCACCCATTTATCACTTCATTGAAAAAATAAATAAAAAATGAACACTTTCAAATACATGGTTCCACTCCTTATGTCCCCTTTAACATCCTTAAATGATCATAATAATATTTTCGCACTTATATGTATGCTTAAACAACTCAAGCACTAACTTAGTACATAGGAACATTATGAAAAGACACACAATAAAGTTCTTAACCTTAATACAAAATATCAATTTATCAAACCTATAAAGACTATAAAAATTATCCTCATGGAGTCTACAACACTCCTTAATTACCAATTCAACATGAAACATCAAAATAACATCTACACAAGCTCAATTATCCTTCTCAGGTCACTTGTAGAACATATACAAAAACATAGTCAAATTTGAACCTTCATAACTATGTTTATACACATTTTTAGATATTTAAATCTATATTTTTAGATGTGCCTTGGAGTCCTCTACATGTTTGATTTTTACTGCACTGTCATATTTTTCCTAGATAAAAAAATTTGGCCCAAAAACCAGACACTAGTTTTTCCTTCATAATTTCAAATATTCAAATGCAAATGGTCACAATTAAAATTTGAAAACTATGCTCTGATCTCATTTATTCTCAACTTTAGATCAATCTCACACCATCGATCTTCTTGAAACTTTAATTCATAGGTGCCAATTCTCAAATGTTAAACCTCAGTCACTGTGACCTCATCTCATGAAATCATGCAATGTTGACTCATCATGCACCATCAATATCATGTACATAGCTTGGTATTTAATAATGATAAAAAAATCTCGCTTCAACCTCTTGAATTTAATATTCACCATTTATCTCTATATGTATAATCACCCACTCACTATTGATCCTTGGAAGAAGCTCGATCTTTATCTTCGCTTAGTGTTAAACATCAAACACTTATCCTCATCTCATTAATTCTTGACTTCTTGGGGTAATGTGAAACATTTATTTTGATCAAAATTTAACTTCAAATTTGACTATGGAAACCTTAATTATCTACCTAAAATTCCAACTTTTCATATTCATGTATTTTTATAGGCTTGGATGCATGATATACAATTTATACTGTATGATCTCCTTACATAGGAGAATACAACCATATACAAATTTGATCTAGAAACCCTCACATGTGTGAGATATATTTATATTGAAATTATTTCTCAAAATATTCTATCATAGAGCCAATCATGCTTAGAACTTGTTAGGGAGACCAGCTTTGAACATGCATAACTTTTGCCACACTACATTGTATGACCTAAAATTTGTCATATAAGAACTATGAACAAAAATAAAAAAAGACATATGATCATATTGTTTTGAAACTTCCACATGTAAAATATATGATACCATCAAAATTATTACTTAGATTTTCTTTCCATATTACAAATTTGGCTAAGTATATGAAAACATAATCAAACTACCTGGGAGCCCAACTTTTCACATGTATATCTTTTGTCATGCTTAGTCGCATGATCTAAGAATTAGTGCATAGAAACTAGGCATAAAAATGAACAAAAAAATATTATAATTTTTTCCTAACAACTCAACTCATGTGAATTTTTACCTCATCAACATGCTTACTCAAAACTACTTGAGCCCTTTTACAAAATTGGCTAAGTATGGGAACATAGCGAATTTTCTCTGAGTGGCCAACTTTGTATCCTCATATCTTTAATCATAATTAATCACATGAATTGAGATATGGTGCATAAAAAATAGGGACTAATGTGCTCACAACAATATGAACAACTCCCCTTGACTCATTCCCACATGTTAATGGTGATGTCCTCAAATTGCTTCCTCATATTTTTTACTACTAGACCCAAAGTGTCTAGATGAAAACTATGGATAACTAGATGAATCCCAATTATTCACACAAAAAATAAAAGCATATAAAAAATATTATGGACCTATTACACATCCTCAAATCACCATACTCATCCTTGAACATCTCTAACCATGTAAACTCTGAATATCAACCAAGCATACTAGGACAAGTATATTACAAACTTTGTCATTATCATATAGACTATCAAGGCACTTCATCCACTCACCTAGATAGCTTCATGACATCATTAAAAACTCTCCAATAATTAATTTCATGGTCAAATCCCATATATTTATTCTTGGTTAAGGATTTTTTTTGTTTTAATATTTTTGCATTGGTATGGTATATATATATATATATATATATATATATATATATACCATACCAATGCAAAAATATTAAAACAAAAAAAATCCTTAACCAAGAATAAATATATGGGATTTGACCATGAAAGTAATTATTGGAGATTTTTTAATGATGTCATGGTGAGTTTAGTCCTATAGTTTAATTATTTAAATTTTATGATGTGTTGGAGTCTTATTATGTTGGCATGGTTTGTGGAGATACCCTCACTATCATGTAATGATATTTTTTAAGAGAGAGATGTTCATTTGCTTAAAGAATAATACCTTAGCTTAGTATTATAAAAAATTGTATTTTAACATCTAAGCCATGATGCCTTGGAATTTTGAAAAGGACCATATAATTTTTAAATGGGTGGGCATTGTAAAAAAATTGAAGTGTTGATATTGGTGGGCATATGGGCTTAGTTATGCATTGAATGCCTATGTGTCAAAGGCAATAAAAAAAGTAACATTTTACCCTTTACCCAACTGCAACCCACGTGGAAAATCACCACACCTGGGTTTGGAAATAAATAGTAAATGTGAAGGTCATTATGTTTCCTCTCTAATTCAAAGTTGATGTTGGGCAAAAAAAAGTATTCTTTTTAAACCATGACTTGTTTTGTAATTGGAATTTAGCATAAAATGGCACAAGGTTTATTTAGCCTGACAATATTTTTTTATTCCCCTTGAATCATTGACCCTTTTTGAAGTACAAAGATGGGGTTTGGGTTACTTTGAAGCCACCACTTGAGTTGGAGGAAAGAATATGGGGATAATGGAAATAGGGTTTGAATAAGCATAGTAATGGAGATCATGAAGAAAAAAAAGAGTTTGAAGGCCTATGCCCAACTACCAATCAGAGGGAGAAATAAAGGAAGAGAAGAGTGAGGCATGTATGAGGAAAATAAAGGGTTTATATATTCATAACCATCACCATGGAGAGAGAGTTATATGAGATAAATGGTAGTGATGGTGTGAGGAGATGTTGGAGAGTATACAAGTGTTTTTAGGCTTAGATTTAGACACCATGTCAATAACAAGTAGAGTAGTATGGAGAGGCAAGTTGGTGATGATTAGATAAAGGACAAAAGAGAATGGAGGTAGAAAGCTAAGAAATGAGTGGCATCATGGGAGAGCCAAATTTAACCCTACATACTCCTTTCTCAGGTATGTACTCTTCCCCTTTAATTTAATTCTAAAATTTAATTCCTTTTAGTATTTCAAGTACTGCATTAATCCAGTGGGGGTATATCCTCATGTGGGAACAATATATTGTTCCCACATGAGTATATGCAATTTCTTGGGGTAGATTTTTGATTTGAAAATGAGGAATGGGTGAAAATTCTATGGTGTTCCATTTTCCTATATGGATATATTGGTTGTTATTTTCATCCTTCCTATAGTATAACCATGTCTATAATGATTTATGTTTTGTATTATTGGTAGTTTTTTAAATCTATGAAAATTTTATGTTGTGGGTTGGTTGTGTAAAAATTTTATGTAAATTTTGTATATTTTACCATTGGATATACATCTTGATATTAATTGTGACAATGTGTTATATTAATGCATATTTTACTTTTTGATGCCTTAATGGTAAATAGATATAGTAGTCATTATATGCAAATGGAAACCTTGATAGCCATGATAATACATTAAAATAGATTTTTATATATGTGTAATATTACTCTATGTTGTTTAACCTGATGATATTGAGGTTATGTTAGTGAAGGAATTGAATTGAATTACAATTTGTAAAATTCTGCCATTACTTACGAAGTCACATTGTTTCATTATGATAGAAGTTGATGCTAGTTATTAAGATTGGGGAAGTTAACTTTAAATTTATACCTTTGGTGGATTAACCCCACTTTTACCTATAAATGTTAGACCATGACATTACAAAACAAGTGTAAAGGAATTTAACCACTGGTTGTAAAACCTTACATACTCACATTATGAAATGAGGAAATTAGGAATATACAAGATAACTAATGTTCAATTTATTGATACTCATGCTTATCACAAATTCTCTTATTATGCCATGGTTGGTCATGTTATTATAATCAGTTATATTCTTCGAATGAGGAGTTATGTTTACTAATCTATCTTTTGTCTTTATTAACATTGCATAAGAAGTTCTTTAGTATCATGGTTGTTATTGAGCCAATTATCTTGGCTGGATAAAAATCAAAGTTGTGCATGTTATACACTTAATGGTGGTAATAAATTTTCATATTTTATTATGAGAAAGTATTAGCATGTGTTAATTATTTTGGAATCATTGAATGATATTGTTTGTGTTGGTAGATTGGTGGATTACTACTCTTATATTTAGCATCTTAGTCATTACACTTGTTATGTTTTTTAACCATTTTTTATAATATTGGATTTTTATTATCAATATGTGAGAACAATAAATTGAGTTAAGGTAATGTAATATTTAGTGTCAAAGTAGAATGTTATAGTAGTAAATTATTTATTGGGGCTAACCAGTTTTCATAATGTGGAATTAATTAAATTGTCTTGTTATTTTTTTTACTTGTTTTATTAGAATGTTAATTAAATTTTAGAATATATTCTAAGGGGAGTTTAAAATTTCCATATTTAAGTTTAAATAATCATTTCTACCCTTTTTAGTGAAGGAAGTTTTATGCAAGTTGGATCTTCTTTATGAAGTTTGATTACCTGTTAACCTTGTCACTTGTTCAAGTGTGTATTCATGATTGTTATCCCATGGAGGGTTTGGGGGTGATTAAGTGGTTGGTTTAGCTTATGGTATTTATAAATCATTTTAGTTTTCATATATTATATTTAATACCTGATTCAAACATTTGCACTTGTTTAGCAGAATAATGGGCTCCTTGTGCTTATGCCTTCGGGCTTGTATTTGTATTCATATGCAAAATCTATCAACCATTGTATTCATTATTGTTTCATTTGCACTTGGATGACATCCTTCTTAAGGATTTATCATGTTATGTTACAATTTATATATTGTGGTTATTCAATTATGAGTATGGCTAGGTTCAAGTCTTGGCATTCTATCATTTTGAGGTGAATTACCCTTACAATTTAGCTTATGAGGCTATAATAATCATGATAAAAATAATTATACATGTGTTAATGTTACTTTTTGATTTAAGCTACTTAATTATGTATGTGAAATGATCATTCTACTCACTTCCTTATTGGTTAATGGTGGGATGTTTGAAGCATTTTGGTTATACTTATAATAGAAATCCCAATCTTGGAAACACTTATTACTTAAGAAATTAAGTGTATAGAGTATTTATATATATATTTTTTCATTCACATTAATAATAAGACATAAAATTGGTTAGGTCCTAGAATTTATATATTAAACACACCATGATATGGCCTTATGGAAACTAGTCTTGTGATGTTATTTTTAGAAACTCTATTACGACATTAACTTGTGAATCCAACCTATTAGATGTACTTGTATCATGTTACTACCTTAATGATATTGTATGTTAGTACAAAAATATTTCATTATGGTAGTGTGATCATGAATCCATAGTCAATTAGAAAGCTATTGAATGGATTATTATTAGCTTGGAATTAAATGAAATCAACCATAATAAATGATTGTTAAATAGAATTATGAGTTGACACTCCATTATTAAACATATTATAATTTTGTAAAATGCTCTTGGTATACTTGGTAGGTCATGAGAAAGCAATGGATTTAGGGTAATTGATTATTTATTTATATAGCCAAATCTAGTTTAGATTTATGACATTATAACTAGCCTAATGGATGAATTGTTATTTAATGAGTCATTGCTTCTTTGGGTTAAATCATTTATTATTCTTAAGACAAAGAGTTGGAATTAGATGTTAGTGTGAGGACATTTTGTTGGGAATTAATTAACATAATTTTGATTGGGTATCACAACTAATGTTGATACACCTTAACAACTAGTGTTCATCTTGTACTGATTAATAAATTCTTTGGTTGTGTTTGTGCTTGCATAGTGGGACTTTTAAGGATGTTACGACCTATTTATGAATATGCACTATGTATTGTTAGATGTCAAGTGTTTATGTTGGAATTTAGGAACTTGGGATATTCCACACCATGATAATTATATTCCACCTATTGGGCCATATGTGGTAGGATGGCATTCATGAAGAAATGGAACATAGGTGTAATAACCCCAAAGATTATGAATCATGGCATCATGATTTTATGGGGTAAAACATAAACCAATCCTTGATTATGAGAACATAAGGTTCTATGTTCATAATTTTTTATGTTGAGTCACCTTAGTGGTAGATTGGTGTTAGCTACTCATATACCCTTGAACATTGTAAAGTTGGTTAAGTGAAAGCTTGGCTTCTTGGCATCTTGGTTCCCATCTTAGGACCTATTGTACCTATTTTGGTACATCATTATTTTTTGGATTATATAATTAAAAATATCCACAAGTTGACTTATTGTCATGCTGAATATTACCTTGTGTCTTTAACCTTGTTAAGGATACCTAAGAGTTGAGAAAAGTTTATTGATGTATGAGTTGCCAAGTCATAATCATATAGGGTTATCAGATGCTTACATTGGGATAAGGATCCTTAGGATATTTGATGGGGGAATCAAGTGCCTTATAAGGTTCAAAGGTTAATAGTGTGGGCCCATACAATAATACCCCTCAAATGGTGTTTCACACTTTAGGCAAAACTTTCCTCTATGGAATCATCTAGTGATGGTTATCTTGACATAATCATCTTATTGACCCAATCTATTTATGGGTTGTCTACTCATCTGGTGTAAGACCATGTTGATGTATCTTTCTAGTAGAGTGGTGTAGTGGATTATATACATAGTTTAGCTATGTACTCTATTAATGATTCAAAAAAAAAATTGGGTTTGTTTCATTTGGTATCAAAGTTTGTGCTTTGAATATTTTGGGAGATAATGTTCAAGTTCTCTCACTTCTAAGAAGTTAAGATAAATGTAAATTCATTTTTCAACTAAGTTAAGATGTATTTACTATTTGGTTTTTACTAGTTACTACTCTAAGTGAGGTGTGTAAATGGAAATATACCTAAAAAGGTCATCACATGATTCACAAATCAAGGATAGAGTCAAATCAAATGGTGTTTATGTTGAGAAAATATGAGACTTAGGTGGCCTAAAAAGTATGAATAAGCCCTCCTTAGAGATGTATAGCCTATGATTCCATTCAATATGTGTTTGGAAATATTAACATGGGTTGAGAAATGTCAAGAATGTTTCTTAATGAATTGCCCAATTTGAGATGGATTCTACACACGAAATAGACTTCAAATGAGAGCATTGTTTTTGGTTGATCAAGCATTAATGAACTTAAGATATTTTCCACCACCTATTTATATGGATGTAAAAGTTGATGATGCAACTAATGTAAAATGTGTATACACACATGAGCATATCAATCTACATGGGTGATAGCTAATATGATTGAGTTGGTGTCATTTGTATGACACTAGGATGATAGGAGTCTAAATTTTCCATGATAGCCATTACTATCTACCTTGCCTTGGCTGGGTTGACCCTTTCTAACTTTGGTTGCATTCAGGAAAGCCTCAATTGTCAACCATTGGCTTATATGGGTAGGTCAATGGGGGATAAGTGGTAAAGGCTTTGATCTTAGAATAAAAGAGAATAGTGACTGGTATATTTTGATGGGTTATATGGGTAGCCCATCACTAGACACTTGGCACATTATGACCCTAGGGAGGAGTGAGGGTTTAACTCTAACCTTGAGGGCTAGATTGGGTATAGGGAGCTATTCAGTGTGGGTGAATCAATCAAGCTTATGGTTTCCTCTTATCAGAGGAATGTCTTGAGCCTTTGAGGAGATACAAAGTATGGATGGTGGTGATAACAATTGTTGGCCCCATAGGTAAGGATGTTATAAGTCATTGTTTAGTAAACTAAATATCTGATTAAGCTATTGAAAATAGCTCAATGATGTTGGAATTAAGAACTAGCATGCCATTGTATGTTGCATGGTTGTAAGTGGAGTAAGGGTATATCCATAGATTTGAGTTGCTCCTAGTTGAGCAAGGATTTTCTCAAGTAATTTGCCTTTTGGGGATCTAAGAGGGTAAACCTTGTCAAGGGTATGTTGAATAGTTGCATGTATCTAATATTTTCATTCAAAATTATGTATATATATTAGTCAGTTGACTGATTGATGCCATGTTAGAGAGTTGAAAGCATAAATAGACTTATAAGGCATTTTTAGATCCTCTATCATTTGGAAGAAACATGAAATGGCATGTATTTCCTTCTTTTTCTCATTCTTTTAAATCTAATTATGGATAAACTATGAGGTTATATAGCTATAAATTATTGATAGCTAAGATAAGCAATTGTCAGATCTTGCTTGGATTTTGTGTTATTGTACCTATTAGGTTACAAAAAGCAAATAAATTACCAAGTTTTATGTTTTAATTCATGGGAGCATTGTTTCATTCCAATTAATGAATTTATAAGCTAATTATGGACCAAGTTTTGGGTTGAAAATCAGGTTATGGTTGGCTGAATTGTAACCATGATACCCTAGAAGTGAATAAGTATTATGTATCATAATACTAAGGTGTTGAATATATATATATATATATATATATATAGACATACATATATACATACATATATACATACATACATACATATACATATAGCCTCTTTATGGGATTAATACATACCCATGATCAAATAACCACATCATGGAATCAAAATATCTATCTACACACTCAATAGCTTCTATCCTTTTGAGTGACAAAACTGTAAACTCCTTTGTTCAACTCAAAGGGCCAAAAGCATGGTTTGTTGAGATACCCTCACTTTCTTGTAATGATATTTCATAAGATATATATATATATATATATGTTGATTTACTTAAATAATAATACCTTAGGTTAACACTTGTATTTTAACATCTAAGACATGATGCCTTGGCATTTTGAAAAGGGCCATATCACTTATAACTGCATAGGCATTATATAAAAGTTCAAGTTTTGATATTGGTGGGCATATGGGCTTAGGAATGCATTGAATTCCTACGTGCCAAAGACAATAAAGCAAAAGAAGCATTTTAAACTTTCCCCAACTATGACCCACATTAAAACTTGCCACACCTATATTTGGAAATAATTAGTAAATGTGAATGGAATTATGATTCCTCTCTAATGAAAAGTTGATGCTGGTCATAAATTTATTATTTTAAACAACAAAATTATTTTAGAATTGGAATTTAGCATAAAATGGCACTAAGGTTATTTTCCCTAGCTATATTTTTTTATTTTATTTTATCCCTCTTAAATCATTGATCTTTTGGAAGTGCAATGATGGGTTTTGGGCTATGTTGTAGCCATCACTTGAGTTGAAGGAATATGGGGATAATGGTGATAGGTTTTGAAGAAGGGAGGTGATGAATATCATGAAGAAAATAAAAGAGTTTGTAGGCCTATGTCTAACCACTAATCTAAAGGGAAAAATTAAGGAAGAGAAGAGTGAGTCATGTATGATGAGAATAGATGGTTCAAATATGCATAACCACCACCATGGAGAGAGAGTTATAGGAGAGAAAGGGTAATGATGGTATGAGGATATGTTCAAGAGTATACAGGGATTTTTAGGCCTACATTTAGACACCATGTCGATGGTAATTAGAGTAGTATGGAGAGGTGATTTGGGGATGATAAACCAAAGGGGAAAAGGGAAAGGATGTAGAGAGCTGAGCACTAAGTGGTACCATGGGAGAGCCAAATTTAACCTTACACACTCCTTTATTAGGAATGTGTTATTCCCTTAAATTAAATTATGAAATTTAATTCCTTTTAGTATTTCAAGCACTACATAAACCCATTGGAAGGTATATTCTCATATGGGAACACTCTATTATTCCCACATGGGTCTATGGCATGGCCTAGGGTAGATGTGTGATTTGAGAATGAGGAACAACTAGAAATTATGTGGTGTTCCATTTTCGTATATGGAGGTATTGATTATTGTTTTCATCTTATTATAGTATAACCATGTCTATAATAATTTATGTTTTATATTGCTAGTAGTTGTTTAAATCTATTCATATTATTTGTTGTGGGTTGGTTGTGTAAAAATTTTATGTAAATTTTACATATTTTAACATTGGATATACTTCTTAATATTAATTGTAGAAATGTGTTATGTTGATGCATATTTTACTTTTAGATGCCTTACTGGTAAATAGTAGTAGTAGTTGTTATATGTAACTAGAAACCTTGATATCCATGATAATACATTACAATAACTTTTTATATATGTACAAGATTCATTGATATTGTTTACCATGATGATATTGAGGTTATGTTAGAGAAGGAATTGAGTTAAATTAAAAATTGTAAATTTTGCCATTACTTACAAAGTTGCATTATTTCATTATGATGGAATTTGATGCCATTTATTAAGGTTAGGGAAGCTAACTTTAAACTTATATTTTTGGTGGATAAACCCCACATTTACCAATGAATGCAAGACTATGAAATTGCAAAAACAAGTGTAAAGGCATTTAACCACCAATTGTAAAATCTCACATACTCACATTGTGAAAAGAGGAAATTAGGAACATAAAAGATAACTAATATTCAAATTATTGATACTTAATAAATGCTCTTGTTATGCCATGATTTCTAATGATATTATAATCAGGTATATTCTTTGAATGAGGAATTCTGTTTACCAATTTAGCTCTTGTATTTATTAACATTGCATAAGTTCTTTAGTACATTGGTTGTTATTGAGACAATTATCTTGGCTAGATAAAAATCAAAGTTGTGCATGTTATTCACTTAAAGGTGGTCATCAATGTTCACATTTTATTATGAGGAAGGATTAGTAGGTGTTAATGATTCTAGAATCATTGAATGATTTTGTATGGATTGGTAGACTAGTGGATTACTACTCTTATGTTTAGCATCTTAATCTTTACACCTGTTATGATTTTTGACAATTTTTTCTAGTTTTGGATGCTTATTCTCAATATGTGAGAAAAAAATTGAGTTAAGGTAATAGAATATTTAGTGTTGAAGTATAATGTTACATCAATACATTATTTATTGGGCCTGCCCAATAATCATAACTTGGAATTAATTAAGTTGTTTTGTTACTTTATTTGAGATTATTTTATTAAAATTTTAATTAACTTTCAGAATATCTTCTAAGGGGAGTTTCATATTTCCATCTTTATGCTAACATAATCATTTCCACCATTTTTAGTGTAGGAGTTTTTATTCAAGTTGGATCTTATTTATGAAGTTTGATTACCTATTAACCTTATCACTTGCTCAAGTGTGTATTCACCATTGTTATCCCATGGAGGGTATGGGGGTGATTAAGTTGTTTGTTGAGCTTATGGTACTACTAAATCATTGTAGCTAGCATATATTTTATTAAATGTCTGATTCAAACATTTGTACTTATTTAGTATCACAATGATGTCCTTGTACATATGACTTCGGGCTTGTATTTACATTCATATGTAAAAGCTATCAACCACTGTATTCATTAGTGTTTCATTTGTACTTGGATGACATCCTTCTTAAGGATTGCTTATGTTATGTTACAAGTTGTATATTATGGTGATTCAACCATGAGTATGGTTAAGTTCAAGTCTTGGCATTCCCTCATTTTGAAGTGGATTACCCTTATGGTTTGGCTTATGAGGCTATAATAATCATTACCAAAATAATTATATATGTGTTAATGTTACTTTTTGATTTTAGCTATTTAATCATGTATGTGAAATGATCATTCTATTCACTTCCTTATTGGTTAATGGTGATATTTTGAAGTATTATGGTTATACTTATAACCAAATTCTCAATCTTGGAAACAATTATTCAATTAAGTGTATAGAGTCTTTATAAATATATTTTCATTCACGTTGATAATAATATCTCAACTTCCTCAGGTCCTAAAATTTATATAGTAAACACACCATGATATGGATTTGTGGAAACTAGTCTTATGATGTTATTTTCAACAACACTATTTCCACATTAAGTTGTGAATCCAACCTATTGGATGTCCTTATCTAACATTACTACATTGATAATATTGTATGTTAGTGAAAACATATTCCATTATGGTAGTGTGAGCATGAAGCCATAGTCAACTAGAAAATTATTGAATGGATTATTCTTAGCTTGGAGTTAAATAAAATCAACCATAATAAATGATTATTAACTAGATTTGTGAGTTGATACTCCATTGTTCAAAATATTCTAATTTGGTAAATTTATCTTAGTATTCTTGGTTGGTCATGAGAAATAAATTATTTTGTGATAACTAATTATTCATTTATATAGACAAAGTTGGTTTAGAGTTATGACATTGTAACTAGCCTAATGGCTGAATTGTTATTCAATGAGTCATTGCTCCTTCGGGTTAAATAATTGATTGTTCTTCTACCAAAGAGTTGGAATGAACTTTTAGTATGAGGACCTTTAGTTGTGAATTCATTAAAATAATTCCAATAGGATATCAACACTAATTCTAGTACACCTTAATAATTTATGTTCATCTTGTACCGCTTAACTTCTTTAATTGTGTTCATGCTTGCATAGTGGGACTTTTATGGATGTTATGACCTCCTTATGCATATGCACTATGGCTTGGTGGGTGTCAATAATTCATGTTGGCATTTAATAATCTGGGATATTCCATACTATGATAATTATTTTCCACCTATTGGCCCATATTTAGTGGGATGGAATTCATAAAGTAATAGAACATGGGTGAAATAACCCCTAAGATTATGAATCATGGCGTCATGGTTTTATGGGGTAAAACCTGAACCGGTCCTTGAATATGAGAACATAAGGTTCTATATTCATAATTTTTATGTTGGGTCACCTTGGTGGTAGATTGGTGTTATCTAGTCGTAGACTCTTGAATATTGTAAGGTTGGCTAAGCCAAATCTTGGCTTGTTGGCATCTTGTTTCCTCTCTTAGGACCCATTATACCTATTTTGGTACCTCCTTATTTTTTAGATTATATAATTAAAATTATCTAGAAGTTGACTCACTGTCATGTTGAATCTTACCCTATGTCTTTTACCATTTCAAGGATACCCAAGAGTTGAGTAAACCTTCTTGATGTTTGAGTTGCGAAGTCATAATCATATAGGGTTATCAGATGTTTTCATTGGGATGAGGATTCCTAGGTGATTTTATGGGGGAATTAAGTGCCTTCTAATGTTTAAAGGTTAATAGCGTGGGTCTGCATACTAATAACCCTCGAATGATGTTTCATACTTTAGGCAAAAATTTCCTCTATGGAATCCCCTAGTGATGGTTATCCTGACACAAAAATATTTTTGACCCAATCCTTTTATGGGTTGCTTGCTCATCTGGTGTAAGATCATGTTGATGTGTCTTGTTGGTAGAGTGGTGTAATAGATTCTATACATGGTTCCATTGTGTACTCTATTAATGATACCCAAAAAATATTAGGGGTTATTTCATCTATTATCAAAGCTTATGCTTTATATATTTTGGGAGATAATGTTTAATTTATTTTACTTCTTGGAAGTTAAGATAAATGTAAACTCATTTTTCAACTAATTTGTATTTACTATTTGGTTTTTATTATTTGCTATTCCAAGTGAGGTGTGTAAATTATAATATGTCAAATTAGGTCATCTTGTGATTCACAAATCAAGGATAGATTTATATTGGATGGTGCTTGTGTTGATCAAATATGAGAATTCGGTGGAATAAAATTAGGGAAAAACACTCCTTAGTTATGTAACAGCTTGTGAAGCCATTAAAGGAATGTTTGGAAACATGAACATGGGCTGAGAAATGTTGAGAATGTTTCCTAATGAATTACCCAATCTGAGATGGATTATGCACATGGGATGGAATTCAAGTGAAGGTGTTATTGTTGGTTGACCAAGTTTCAATGAACTTAAAATATTTTCCATCACCTATTTATATGGGTTTAAAAGCTGATGATGTAACTAATGTAGGATCTATACACACACATGAGCATATCAACCTACATGGGTGATAACTGATGTGATTGAGTTGGTGTTATTTTTATGACACTAAGATAATGGGAGTCTAAATTTTAGACAATGGTAATTTATCTCTACCTTGCCTTAGTTGGGTTAACCCTTCTTGAATTTAGTTGCATTTGAGCAAGCCTCACTTATCAACCATTGGCTTGTATGGGTATGTCAATGGGGGATAAGTGGTAAAGGCTTTCATCTTAGAATAAAGGGGAATATTTCTTGGTAGATTTTAATGGGTTATATGGATATCCCATCACTATAAACTTGGAACATTTTGACCCTGGGGAGGACTAAGGGTTTAACTCTAACTTGGAGGGCTAGATTGGGTAAAGGGAGCTAATCTACATAGGTGAATCAGTCAAGATTACACTTTCCTCTTATCATAAGAGTGTTTTGAGCCTTTGAGGAGTTGAAAAACATGGATGGTGGTGATAAACATTGTTACCCCCATAGGTAAGGCTATTTTAAGTCACTATTTAGTAAACCAAATATCCAATTGAGTTGTTGAAAAGAGTTAAATAATGTTGGAATTAAGAACTAACATGCCCTTGTAATTTTTATGGTTATAAGTAGAGTAAGGATATATCCATGTATTTGAGTTTCTCCTAGTTGAGTAAGGATTATTGCAATCAAGTTGAATTTTTGGGAGGCATGAGATTAAGCCTTGGTGAAGGTATGTTTAATGGTTATATGTATGCAATAGTTTCATTCCCAACTCTGTATATATGTTAGTTAGTTGATTGATTTGTGTCATGTTAGAGAGATAAAAGCATAAATATACTTATATGGAATTATTATATCTTATATGGTTTGGAAAAAACATGAAAGGGCCTCTATTTCCTTCTTTTGTTCATTCTATTAACTCTAGTTGTAGATACACTATGAGATTATCTAGCTATAAATTATTGATAATTGAGATAAGAAATTGTAAGATTTTGCTTGGATTTTGTGTTACTACACTTATTGGGCTGAAGCAAGAAAAAACATTGCTAAGTATTGTGTTTTAATGTATGGGAACATTGTTTAATTATAAGTAATGGATTTATAAGCTAATTTTGGATTAGGTTTTAGGTTTAAAACTCAATTATGGTTAGTTGAATTACAACCATGGTACCTTAGACGTGAATAAGTATTATGTATCATAATACTAAGGTGATGAAATATATATATTAAACTAAATTTAGTCTTAGTTTGATATGTGCTTTTGGCCCTTTGAGTTTAATTAAGGAGCTTGTGGTTTTGTCACTCAAAAGGCTAAAAGCTATTGAGTGTGTAGATACATATTTTGATTCCATGATGTGGTTATTTGATCATGGGTATGTATTAATGCCATAATGAAGCTATGATTCCTTTGGTTATGTGTCATGAATAAGTGATGATTATCTAAATTTTGGATTGAGATTTGGCATCCATGAGGATGTCATGATACTCACATGTGTGTGTGTGTGTGTGTATGAGAGAGAGAGAGAGAGAGAGAGAGAGAGAGAGAGAGAGAGAGAGAGAGAGAGAGAGAGAGAGAGAGAGAGAGAGAGAGAGAGAGAGAGAGAGAGAGAGAGAGAGAGAGAGAGAGAGAGAGAGAGAGAGTATCATGTCATCCTCATGGATGCCAAATTTCAATATAAAAATTAGATTATATATATACATATATATATAATTTTTAGATTGAGCTTTGACATCTATGAAGATGTCTTTTGTGATTACAGCTATATTATTGTTGTGGAAACTATGATTTCCATGTTGATGATGTAATATTAAACTAGAGACTTAGTTAAGTGCCTAGTTTTCTTGAGATTATGTTGGATTAAAGAAATAATTGTTAGTCAATTTTTGACTTGTTGACATGAGTCAATTGGAAGGATAGTGATAGATCTTGTTATTGAAATCATAAAACCATACCTAATAATCATAGGTGTCTTGCATGGATGGGCCATCTTATGATGATTGAGGTATAATACTATTGAGAGGTCCAAAGATGTAGCTCAAGCCTAGAGGGCCTAGTGGGTGAATATGATTTACTTGCTTGGGTAAGTGAAGAGGTTTTAGGGATCTCTTGTTGCTAGTGGATAGAATGAGACATCTAATCCATGAGACGTGAACTTGGTTGGTAACCTAATGATATTAATGGATGTATATTATGGGATATGTTAGAACACACCCTTCCTTGAAAGAAAGTGTTGATGGATTTGAGATTCCTGAAACTAAGCATGAAGTTATATGTTAGATATTTTGTGTCATCTTGGATGACATTTGGACATCGAGTAGACTAATAAGGACCATGGACCTTTGTACTTCAATTTTTAGTGTGTTTAAGGGTTGTGGTTTAAAATAACTTGGTGTAATATACCATCCTCTTGAACCAAATGTGTGTCATAATAATGTATTTCCCTTCAGTGTGTGCAAATTCTTGTATGATGTGTAAGCATTTTTATATCTTGTTGGTTATGTTAACCATGTAAACTTGTAACTTCTTATTTTTTATGGATGTATTTGGTTTAGAAACCCCATATTAATTTTAAGATTTGTATTTTTTATGTATATGATCGGGTTTTGTGATGTGATCATGTACCATCTTATGATGTAACTTTCCCTCCTAAATCAATCTCTTTTATTGAAAAGCTATTAAGGTATAGTGATTGTCTTGTTTAGTGTGATCCTACATAACTAATGTATCATTAAGTTTTGATGAAAGTAGGAGGTTTGGGGTAAAGATAAATCCATATACAAGATGATTGTATTGAGTATGATCTATGAAGTAGAGTCTCATGTAGGCTGAAAACCCACTTCTCCCCTTTTCATGAAGTAGCCACTTGATTCATTTGGGTTGTGCATCATGAGTGCCATAGGATGGGCATGGGATATTTGTGCATAATGGTCACCTCTTGGATTGAGAGTTATTTAAAATATCACTTTGAGGTTGTTGTACAACATAAACTTATGAAATTTGTCCATGTAGCCTTGTCACAACATTATTTGGTCCTGGAAATTGAATTTTTATGAAAAATCAACAAGATTGAACTTTTTGAAATACAATTACATATTGACTTGTAAATTCAAGTGTGTTATTCATATGGTAATGGTTTAATTAAATAAAAATAATGTTTTGGTATGAATATTCTAAGTTTGTTGACATGGGTTAACTAGTAATTACAACCATGTCGTATACAAGGTATTATTATATATACATGATATTATTTTTTAGAAATATATATCAATGATTATTTAAGCATGGTTGAAATCCATGTTGATTTTATTCTCATGTGGAGTAATGTTAAGTCTTGATCAAGTGGATTTTATTACTTTTATGTATTTTTTTATGCTACCATGAGGTAAGTGTAGTAAGATGGTGGGATTATAATCCCTATAACCATCATGTGAACTCACAAACTTGTGGAGGGCATGTAAAAAATCTTGGGGTTGCATGTGAATGCATGGTATGGATTATATAATGTTAGAGGTGGTTGGTTTAGGATGTTTTACTAACCCATGAATGGTAAATGGTGAAAGATAAGTAACCATGGTTTGATGGATCTTTATTCTTATCAACATTTTATGATGAATGTTACCAAAAAGGTATGCTTACACAACACATGTTGTGGGGACCATATTAGTATGGTGTTTGTTGTTTATTTTCATTCTAGAATGAATGAAATATGTATGTACAAATCATACTATAGGTGGTGGCAATGCCATGTGCCTACATGAGTGATGGGTTGTTTAGCATTCTATAGTCTGGTATAAAATAATGAGTTTATATAAAATGATGAGTTTTTTAATTTTTAATGATACTTTAAAGGTCTCATGTATGTAATAGGTTATCCTCTAAAATACTTTTAAGTTTCAACCCAACACTGCAAATACATAGGCGTCTTTCATATTCATATTCATAAGAACTAGTTTTTATGAAAAAGAAGAATATTTTAATAAAAAATTATTATGAATATAACAATAATATTCATTTCAAATATATATATATATATATATATATATATATATATATATATAAATTAAATGTTATAGTAAGACAACACCTCAAATCTAAGGATTTTGTGAAAATTTGTCTGATTACTTTTGGGCAACTGATATTGAAGTTGCTAATTTTGTGATAATAATTCCTCATGGTGAGGAAAATTTTGATAAAAATTATTTTTATATTTAAATTTTATTCATGTGTTTGTGTATAGGATGGAATTCCTATTTTTTTATTTGTTTTATTAAGCTAACAACTATGAATGTGTGGTTTAAAGAGTACTGAAAAACTCTTCTATTGATTAAATATTGAAATATTTTTGGTAATTATAGCCTATGATGCATATTTTTGCATAAATCAACCATTTTTAAACTACATAGGTTTCTAAAAATTAGCGGATGGTCAATGGAACTATGTTAAAAATAGTAGTTCACCGATAAACTTACCAAGGTACATGCAAGGTTAAGCTATACAAACTTATTTTTGTAAGTGTTAAAGTTTATCGAGTGGAACCATGGACTTGTAAGGCACAAAACCTAAATTTTTATTTATGTTTGAGTTATATTATTATAAATTTCATGGATGGTTTAGGTGTGTGAAACACATCATTTTTATCACTTTGGCTTTACAAAAAGAAACCTAGTTGAAAGGAAAATTTTCTAGCCTACTTTAATGAAGGGTATGGTTTTCTTGGAGGTTGTTTATGACTATAAGCAAGGTAAGGTTATGTATTTACTCATGATGTGAGTTTTTAAATCTCCTGGTTATATTGATAAGGTAAGTGTGTGATAATATATTCTTATTTTGTTAATAGACTATGTATGCACATCATATGTTAGACTGTTATGTTGATAATGATTGCTAAAGTTTAGCAATCTAGTTATTTATCTTATTGATCTATCTCTTAAATTCTTGTAAAGAGTTAATGTTATGTGAAAATCATGTTGAATTCTATTTTTAGTATATCAAAATTCTTGGTTATGGTTTTGTCACTAGGATGGCTCCTCTTCAAGGAGGGGAAGATATCACATCCCCTCCAATTGGCACCATTCTATTAAGAATTTTAGTAAGTCTTGTAACATGTTTTCTTGGTCATTATTTAGATTTAGAACAATATTTCTAATCTAAATATAATAATCCATACATACATAAATATATATACACATATATACATCAAGAGGAGTTACTCTTCATGTTAGATGTTATTGATCCTATCGTCAAATCCCATATATTCATTCTTGGTTAAGGAATTTACTTGTTTTAACCTTTTTGTATTGGTATGAATATATATATATATATATATATAATTTTAATCTTACTTTTTGATTATTTCAACTTTGTGATGCATTAGAGTCTTATTATGTTGGTGTGATTTTTGGAGATACCATCACTATCTTGTAATGATATTGTTTAAGAGAGATACATTGATTTGATTGAATAATAATACCTTAGCTTAGTATTATAAACACTTTTATTTTAATTTCTAAGCCATGATGCCTTGGCATTTTGAAAAAGGCTGTATAACTTCTAACTGTGTGGGCATTTTCAAAAATTTCAAGTGTTGATATTGGTGGGCATATGGGCTTAGGGATGCATTAAATGCCTATGTGCTAAAAGAAATAAAATTAAAGAGAATTTTTAACCTTTCCCTAACCATGACCTATGTAGAAACTCACCACACCTAGGTTTTAAAAGAAATAGTAAATGTGAAGGGAACTATGCTACCTATATAATACAAAGTTGATGTTGGGAATGAATTTATTCTTTTTAAACCATCGACTTGTTTTAGAATTAGAATTTATCGTAAAATTGGTGATAGGATTATTTGACCTATATATATTTTTGATTTTATTTATTTTGTTCCCCTTCAATTGTTGACCCTTTTAGAAGTGTAGTGATGGGGTTTGGGCTATGTTGTAGCCATCACTTGAGTTGGAGGAAGTAATATGGGGAGAATGGTGATAGGTTTTAAATAAGGATGAAAATGGAGATCATGAATAAAATAAAAGAGTTATTAGGCCTATGTCCAACCATTGATCGAAAGGGAAAAATGGAGGAAGAGAATAATAAGACATGTATGAGAAAAATAGAGGATTTTGATATGCATAACTACTAGCATGGAGAGAAATTTTTAGGATATAAAGGGTAGAGATGGTGTGAGGAAATCTTGGAGAGTATACAAGGGTTTTTAGGCCTTTTTTTTCATGTTATTCCAATGGTAAGTAGAGAAGTATGGAGAGGGGAGTTAGGGATGAGCAGTCAAAGGGGAAAAGGGCATGGAAGAAGATAGCTAAGAGTTGAGTAGTATAATAGGAGAGTAAAATTTAACCTTACATAATTTTTTCTCAAGCTTGTGCTCTTCCCCTTAGATTAAATTCTAAAATTTAATTGCTTTTAGTATTTTAAGTACTACATTAACCTAGTGGGGGTATATCTTCATGTGGGAACACTCTATTATTCCCATAATAGTATATTCCATGAGCTAGGACATATGTGTGAGTTGATAATGAGGAATGGTTATAAATTCTATGTTTTTCCTATTTTCACTTGGATATTCATGATTTGAAGATATTTTGTAGCTCTCCTCATCCAAGTGGCATAATTGAAACACCTCTAGGTTGTGGGTAGCCTAAGAATGAGGTGCATCCCTAGATAGGGATAACTCCCTTGATGTACCAATTGTAGACCACTAATACACTTATGATTGGGAGGGAAAAGGGAGAGAAAACAAAAAGTAAAATATCTTAAAAGAGATGATACACCAAATTAGTTGATGACTTACAATCAATTGCATGTTACACATGAGAATAAGGAACTAACTAGATATACACTTATCTAATTTGAATATTCTCACATCAATATTTCATTATGAGGTTATGGTGAATGTTCAATCTATGAGGACTAGACAAGAGGTATATAATGACACTATTTAATAGGATAACTCACTCAACCTTGACACTTCATAGGACATTTATCGTGACCTACAATAAGAAGCTATAAATAGGTGAGAGAATGAGACAACAATGCTAAGGAAACCATAGTCATCACTAAGCAAGATCCATCATTCAACTAAAAACACTATGAATAGTCATAAGAGAGGTAAAATTAGTAGTATTTATTGATATAAAGGTTTAAAAATGAGAAAGGATTCACCATACTCAGGTGGAGCATAGTTTACAAAGGCTAAAATGGATAGTTCTTGTACAACTTGAGATAGAGGAGAAGAAATAAGTCCAAAGGTCACAAGTACACTTTAAAAGATGATAAAATGAGGTAAATTTACATGAGAAGGGAATGTGAAACTGATCATGAAAATTTAGGAAGCACAAGTGTCATTTCATGTCATGAAAATCTTGAAATGTGGCATAAGAGTTCTTATTTTGCACAAGGAAACTACCTTCATCATTCACCCCTATTTGAACATCTCAGAACTAAATATGGATAGGTATAATTATTTGAATAAGAGGGAAGGGTTTTAGACATGTTTCTCCATGCATTATTTTCATTACTAGTCATTTAGAATCTTCTAAAAGGGATCCATCACCATCTATAGTCAAAGAAAACTCCTCTTTCACATACCTTGCACACTTGGATTCCAAAAAAGCATCAATTTTCCATTAAAATTCATAAAATGGAGTGGATGGCACTTATAAAGACCCTTCATTTCCTTAGACACATTAGGCACACCTTAAAATTAGTCTACATGAAGCTTTTCACCCTTCTCACTACCATGTTTACTATGCTAGTTCTAACTGGATAAGATGAGAGATTTTGTAGGCACACTTAAAATTTGTTCCAAGGCATGAAATGTACATGGGGAGTAATTTGAAGTCTCAATCTTCCTAAAACCTACACAATGCATAAAATGGTCAAAATAACCAATTTTGTACCCTATTTATACAGGTATGAAATGCCTCAAGTGGATGGAAATTGTCTATAGAGAGTCCTCTATAGTATACAAGCATTTCCCAAGCCATTTTGATATATTTGGATTCATCTCTAGCCTTATTTTCCTAATCGGGTCTTTCCAAGGGTTTTGGGTCATTTATAATCTTAAGGTTTGTTCATAAAGATGGAACTTTAGAAATTTAAACAAATCTCACAATAATTATGTTCAAGGACCCTATTAACCTCCCTAAACTTACTATATACCCATGCAAAGAATTCAAGTAGATATGAACTTCTAAAGTTTCCCTATCGAGCTCCTTTCTCCTTTTCATGTAGATTTGAGTTGGTTTTAAGCCAAAAGTGGTTATCCTTCAATTATTTACATAAAAAGAGATTTAAAACCTATATTATGATCCCAAAAATATGTATTTTCCAATTGGAATCCACTCCCAAATTTTTAAATATCATTAGTCTACCATTTGGGCTTTAAGTCAAAACCCTACCCAATAGACTTGATTATAACCCTTGTCATTTAGAAAACCGTGTTAAAGTTAATCTTTATATGATTTGTATCTTATGTTTTCATAGGTATTAAACATATTTAAAAACCTCTTTTCAAGTTTTATCCATCTCATTAGCTCACCTTTCATTCCAACTCTCCAAAACTGTAGGGGTTGGGCATAAAGGGAGTGCCCTATATCTGAGACAAAATAGAGGCAAATACCCTATTTTATAAAACAATGGTAATTATTGAAGGAGATTATCCAAGACTTATATATTCTCTACACAAATTTTGAGCTCTTTTTTATGTCATTTTACCTTTCCAATCCCCAAAGACCCAAGGCAGACCCATATTATGATAAACTATGTGCATGATCTGGAATGTAGATTGTATGATGAATCATTGGACCCATTCATATATTATATACCCATAATTATGGTGACATTAAAATATTATGATATTAATAAATTTACCATATTATTCATTCATCAATTAAACCTTTCATGTACCCCTACACACATCTTGAATTCTCAAAACAATGTGCATTTCCTGACTATGTTTCTTATTTTCCTCTCTTAAGGGTGATATTGTAGGTTAAATTGAATTTATTAGGATTTAAATATAGTATTTAAACCTTCTTTAAACCTTCCAAGATGATCTTCACCTATTCCCTTACTTAAATTCACACTTTTGGGTTTGAATTTCTCCCAAGACCAGACATAGTTAGTTGACTGTGTATTATGTGTTTCCTCTTCAAAAGTGACTCCTATAGATATTCATTAATGTTTCAAACATAGGTATAGAATTTGAAGATCTTATAAATAATTTTTATTACTACACCAATTGATATTTATACCTTATCAATCATGTTCATACCTTTCAACCACCTTGATAAGGTTCACTGTCACCATTCAATCAACTATAGGTGTACTTAACACGTTTAGGATGTAATTTGACTTAAACCTTTTATATTATTATCTCTTTTGAAATATTAAAATTATTTTATAATCTCCATCTCCTTATATAAAATAAATAAGTGCATCATCAGGAATTTCAACCTCACCTTGACTACTCAATGCATCTTCTTAATTTCTATAGTTGTGCATATTGGTTATAGGTGTTGTTTTTGGATGATGGGACACATGTAGGTGTTTATATGACCTAAAAAAATACATATCATATTAATTTGATGATATTTTAGATCATAAAAATTCATTTCATTCAATATAACTATTTGATCATGGAAGCATGTTTTAGGACTGCAACCTTGAGTGAAGGGTCTCTTTGAGGTCCAAACTTATAGGTGATACTGACTATGTTTAGTGCATAAAAGTGCATATTTGAGGTTTCCAAAAATTACCTTCCACTAAAAAAACACCTCCAAAATTTTGAAAATTTATTTTACTATATGGATACTACAAGGTGAGATCATTAATATGTATCAAATCCCTTGACATCCCTATTATATGATTTCTATAAAAAAGACTAGGTGCTCTATTTTTTCATTTTAGGGATTTGATCCCTAAACCTACAATCATTAACTTTGAAGGTGATTTTAAAATTTTAATATAGTTTTATCACTTTAAATGAGATTAATATAATCTCTAAAACACACTAGGATCCCAAGGAGAAACTCATCACTTGTTTCAACACTTCAAAAAGACTTCTCTCTATGGTATCACTTGTAAGTGGTTATTCAAATACACAAGTAGCGGATGGTCCTATGAGAAATGTGTATAGTTTTTAGGTTTTAATGTAGTTTAGAACTTTTAAAAAGTTTCAAATGGACTCCTTTCATCATCAAGGATATTTTTTAGCTTAGATACATCCTTATAACATGATTGATCCTCATGAAGTATCACCTATAGATGAACATTTTCATGTATGTAAGTGGTGGTTACAAGTATGATTAGAATGTATACATTTATCCTTCAATGAGTTTTATGAATATATGAATACCTAAAAATGGATGTTCAAAACCCAATGTATTCAAAAAGCTTTGTTCCTAGTTTCCATATGATTTTCTTCTTTCAAACACCTATAGGTGTACTTTCATGAAAAATTATGTGTATTTGTGGTATATGACTACAATCCCATGAAGATTGATTTGTAGGATGAAATTAAGATTAAATGAAAACAAAATTGAAACATGAAAACAAACCATCACCATCCTTTGGAACCATTACCAAGACATGAAGGCATTGGAAGTGGTGGGAAACTACCTGCAACAAAGAAAATGTCTTCTCTTGGAAATTGAGATACTTGGCCCATAAACACACTTTAAAATGTTAAAAAAAACATGAATAGAATTATAATATGGATTAAACATACTATAAAAACAACATCATTAGTTGGATTATATATATTTACGTAAAAAAGAGTAAAACCTATAGGGTGCATAAATTAACAAGCAAATTGGATAGGTAAACTTCTTAGGAATGGTTCATAAAGCACAATAAACCATTACTATAAAACCAAACATAAAATGAAATTTGACTGATTTTAGAAGACACCCCTAAGATAAATTTGTCTAAAAACTCCATTGATAGCCATACTAAGTACAAAATTGAAGACCATTTTTGCTTGCCATGCCTAGTGGAAAGAGAGAGAAGTGGTTTTATTCATTTATTTAAGATTATTATAAAAATTATCACAATAATAAGTGTGTATAAGACAAAGAGACACTACTTAATTGTCCTCAGCTACATGAGGCTATACAATTGTGTACACCTTAATAAATACTCATTTTTTCAAGAAAACTACCTTTTTTTTGAAGAATATACCACTTTTGAGTTAAAAGTGGTTACTTAAGACTTATTAGGATACATGGGGCATGATATAACATTTTTAAACTTCAAATTACCTAATGAGTCTATAAAACTCATTTAATGCTCTATTTTGACCCACAAAATGACTCAAAAAGACATAAATATTGAAAATGACCAAGACTAAGGCTAATGTGACATGAAATGTCATAAAATGACCTATAATACACCTTATGACATAATATTAGACCCATTAAACCACCTAAAGATCAATTTTTTAGCTATAGGGGTTGAAATTTGACCTACAAGGTCAAATTTGGCTAACAAATTGGTGACTCATAGGGGTAACATGCATACTATGCTAAAGATTAGTAGCCTAATTAGTCCATTGGGATTAGGGAGTCATATGGAGTCTAAAATAAAATAAAAGGATTTTGGTCATTGATAAAAAGATTTGATCAACAAAAGACCATTAATTACCTCAACCACACAAAATAAAGGGCACACACAAAGTAAAACAAACACACTAATAAGACACATGCAAGCTCAAAGAACTTAGGGAAATCAAAAAATGAACAACTATCCACAAATAGAAACTAAGCATACTTCCTTTCCTGGATCAAAAGGAAAGTTTCTTGAATCTCCTTCTTTATGAGATGAATCATAGTGCCAAGCATGTTGCTCCTTGAATTAGATGCTTGATATATTAGACCTATTTCTTGGCACTTCATTTGTTATGCTCTCAAGTAGATAATATTCAAATAGGTATCCAATGTAAATGTGTTCCTCTTTAATTTGTACACATACCTCATTTGATTCCCACTCTTCATCTCATGATCAACTTGCATCTTCTTTATAGTCATGATTTCAAGAGGAGTAGTTTCTTGTTCCTTGGAATATTGAGGCCAATATAAGCTTGTTTTGACCTATAAAGGCTGAGTTGAACCTTTCTCTAGCTCATATATGACATTTTTAAAAATGTCATCTTGCTTACCATCACTTGTAATCAAATCTAAGGAACTTGTAGACCCCTTAAGAGACTCAAACTCTTTGCAAATGTTTTCAAACTACTACCACAAGTCCTCATTTTCTCTTTGACCAACATAATGGAGGGGAAAAATAAGAGAATATAATTCATACTCTTATTTATAATCCAAAAGGACTTCATCCAATATTTCTTCTTTGACACAAGGAAGGCATTCCTCATTATCAACACAACAACAAGACTCAACACAAGGACTCACCTCTTCCTTATCATTTAGGACCTCTTGAGGGATCTCAATTTGTATCTTAGATATCATAACCTAACTTTGATTTTCAATGTTTTTAATATATTAAATCTCCTTTTCTTTTTTGGTGATTCCAAGACTAGGCATCTTGAAATTAGGTGACTTAGCCTAATGAGGCTACCAATGAGCTATATTTTCTTCAAGAAAGAGTTCTAATTTTTTATAAACCAAATAATCTTATTTAGGTTACCATAACATAGGTACATCAAGGAAAAGGTTGATGGGGTGAGGACAAGATGAACTAGTTGGTAGAGGTGGCACATTGAACTCAACATAAGATTGAGAATGAACTATAGGGGATCCTTTTAGAAGCTCTTGAGGAAGGGGAGGTAGACATTGGGATAAAATAGCTTGGTTTTTTTTCTTCCATTTTATAATCACTTCATTTACACTTGATTTATCTTAAAAACTCTCTGGAGGAAGGTTAAATGGGGTGTGTTTAGGAATAGGCTCTTCTTTTGACTCTAAACCTTCCATCACACCTTGACTCAATAATTTCATTATTGAATCTAGCTCTCAAATTTACATGGCTAGGTTCTCTTGGAAAAGTATTTATTGAATTTGATAGGAATATTCATGAGGATAAGGAGTATAAAAGGGTTGCCATGAAAAAAAAGAGGTCTCTTGAGAAAGGGTGGGAGGGGTTTGCATATGATCAAGCTCTTTCTTAACCTCACACTCTTTATCTAGGCTTCCATCCTCTTTCTTTCCCCATGATTCCACTACCTTAATCAAACTTAGGATGTTAATAGTAGGAATTTATTATTGAGGTAGTGATACAATTTGAGGAGTAGATGAAGTGTTCAAGAAATTTGGGATCTCCTTAGGCTTGGATTCTCCACCTTATCTCCAACTTAAAATCTCATATCTAGAGGTATCTTCTTGAGGTGGGGATGTAATGGGATAGATAAATGAGGGATTATATTCCATTTATTTTTCTAATGAGATGGACTAATTCATTTGCTTATTGGTTAACACAATCTACCTATCAAAGTTTGCTTCAAAAACAAGGCTTGTCTTTCCAACTCTCTCTTCTAGCTAATTGGGAAAAGGATGAATTTGATAAGCTTGATTGGGTCCATGAGTAAAAATAATAAGGGACTAACACCAATATTTTTGAGGTGGATATGAGGGATGATATATTCGGTGAGGCTATTCCTCATAAAATCTTAGCTTATCTTTCAAGGATGCAATCAAGTCACCTACATCTAGCATCTCACTTGAGAGCCTTTAACAATTGGCTCTCTCAATAGGTGCCCACTCTATTTTAATCAGATCTAATTCATCTCTCACATTATGAATTAAATTACTAGGAATATATAAACCATGTCCCATTTATGTGTCAAGATTTATCATGTACTTCTCATGACCTAAAAGAGTTTTCTTAAATGTGGAAATGGACTGACTTGAGAAGGGACTAGGTTGACTAGAAGGAGCAAGATATTGGGAAGGATGGTTATAAAACTGATACAACTCATGACAAGGCTAGTAAGGATCATATTAGAGATGGTAAAGATCATATTGGAACTGGTAAGGATCATGAAAAGGCTAATAATGAATGCCATAAGCTTGACAAACCTCACCAACTTAAGTAAAAAAATACTCAACACCAAAGTCAACAATGAAATTTCATTAAAAAGCAAGAACATAAGGAATAATAATCAACAATATTCAAAAGGAATACTTGGGCTACTTGATTAGCTAATTTAATCTCAGAGTCACCATTTATGTTTAGATAGATGCCTCTAAAGGCTGATGTGCTGAAAGATAACACCAAAAATATTTCAAATTCTTGCACTAATAGTCCCACTAGGTGTGCCAAAAACTATTGTCACTTGGATTTTCACCCTTTTAGGAGATGTCTCAGCTCTCCTCATCTAAGTGGCATAATTGAAACACCTCTAAGTAATGGATAGCCTAAAAATGAGGTGAATCTCTAGATAGGGATAACTCCCTTGATATACCACTTATAGACTACTACTACACCTATGATCGTGAGGGAAAAGGGAGAGAAAACTAAAATTAAACTATCCTAAAGGAGGTGATACACCAAATTATTTGATGAATTCCAACTAAATACATGTTACACATGAAAATAAGGGACCAACTAGACATACACTTCTCTAATTTAAATATTCTCACATTAATATTTCATTTTGAGGCTATGGTGAATGTTTAAGACAGAAGGACTAGATAAGAGGTCTATAATGACACTATTGAATAGGATAACTCATTCAACCTTGACACTTCATAGGATGATTCACATGACCTATGTATATTAAATTTTTACTCTATGTTGCTTTCAAATTTTTAGTTGAGCACTACATGTTTTGGTTCCTGTATACCTTGGTTGTAGCAGCAGAGTTGGGGCAGAGCGCAAGTTCATTTTTTGTCTAAGTGTCAAAGAGGTCACCAAGTGTCACTATTTGAGCATGAGTCTTCTTTATCCTCTTTTGTTTATTTCATTTCATTTTGCCTAGATATTTGAAGTCAAGCAAAAGCTACCAAGTGTTGCTTTTTGAAACATGGGGCCGACCAACTGGCATCGTCTGAGGCATTTTTTGCAACTCAGGTAGGAAGCAGAATGTGCCACATATCAAATAGATGCTAAATGGAAGCTTACACATGTCAACACCCATGTCTCATATCAGTACCCATGTTTCTTCTTTTTAGAAAAGTTTTTTGAAGGGCTAGAGAGCAAGACGTAGTGGAAAGCACCAGGTGGCAGTGCGGAAGGCCCTAAACTTCTTTTTAGAAGAAAGAAGAAGTCACCATGTGTCAGCTTCTGAGAGAATTTGGTTTAAATCCTGGGTTCAATATTTTGGTTCAATGTAAAAAGGCATCATTTTATTTTTCTCAAGTGCCATAAAGCAGTGGACATTGCCAAATGTCACTCTTCAAGCCCCTTTTACTCCATTCTTAAATGTAGCGGAAGATGCCACATACCCCTAGTAGGAAAAGTGGAAGATGCCATGTATCTTCCCAGGAGTAGCAGAGGTCACCACGTGTCAAATTTTGAGAGACCCTCTTTGAGCTTCATTATTGAATAAAGATTGTGGTAGGCCTTGGGTGTGACTTCAAAAGTCTATAGAAGCTGCCAAGTGTCACCATCCGTAAGAGTCCAATATGTGTCCCGAATGATACTATAGCATAGCCAGAGAGAAGCAGAGAGAGCCACGTGTCTTCAATGAATTAGGTAGAAGTGCCAGATGTTGTTTTTTGGTGCCTTCTAAGTAATAAGAGGATTTTTATAAAATTGACTAAGTGTCCTCTCCCATTTCAACATAACAGAGTGTTCTGTGTATATATTGTCAAAAAGTGAAATGGAGGGAAAATTGATTGGAGTTAATTCGAGTAGATGGAATAGTTCACCAGGTAGAATTTTGGAGCCCCCAAGGCATTGAAAGCATAATCTATTTTGTCCCCTATGAGTAAAGGATGGGGTGGAATTGTGTGGGAAGGGGAGTGATGGAAGGAGAACATCAGAGGCTATAAAGGAAGAAGAATTATAAAATCAAAGGGGGGAATTTCTCATAGTTTTAGTTTTTCTAGAGTTTTTGGCCAGTAATATCATTTGCTCTTGTCTCAATTTTCTTGAGTTGTAAAGTTGATGTAACTATGCATGTTTTTGTGCCTTTTATGTGGCTGAATGAATTAAGAAGATTGAATTCCATGCATTAGTTGATGTTATATGTGTCATATTCAAAGTAGTCTATACTATAGATTCTCTAGAGTTGTGATTAGGAATGTCATTTGCTTTTGTCTCATTTTCTTGAATCGGAAGTTCTACATAACTATACGTGATTTTGTGCCTCTTATGTGATTGAAAGATTCTATTAAGAAGATTGAACACTATGCCTTTGTTGACATTCTCTGTATCTCAATAAAAGAATTTCCTACTGTGAGCCTCTATTTCTGTTTTTCTAATCTTTTACATTGATCATGCACTTGTCTGCTCTTTAATGTAATTGAATCCTATAATAGTCTCACTGTGCTCATGTTAGGATTAGGATTACACTCAAGTGCATCACCATAGTTAGGTTTTAGTTCTTGCATTTGCATTTTTGTTTAATTTTCTATCCCTTTTCCCACAACACTTGATATAAAAGAAGAGACCAGCTTCTCTAAAATTTGGAGGTTGTTTCAAGCCGCATTGTCCCATAGCTTGAAACTTCCCATTGTTGATTGATTAATATCAAGTGCAATTTTAAATCATCAATAGTTTTTGGCATGCCTGGTGGGATAGTCTTGAAGTTTCTTTCAAGACCATATGAACCAGAGAGCTATGAGAAGTCATAGCTATGGACCAGTCACTAGATCACAATCCACTACAAATTTAGGTATTATTTTGCCACCTCTAGTAATTAGTCCAAGAAGAAGAGCTAACTAGTTTTTACCAATACTAAATATGAGAGCACCTATACCCCCAAATAATTATACAAGATAGAACACTGGTAGCCCCTTAATCCTCCCAAAACCACCAGCTATTTTGGATCTTATCCCAGTAAATGCTTTAAAAGCTCTACCCAAATTTAGTGGACAAGACTCAAAAACACCCGTGGAACATCTTCAAGATGCATCAGATGTCTGTGCCATACATGGTGTCACAAAGCAAAATGTGGCCCTAAGGTTGTTATCAGCCTCATTCAAAGGGAAAGCTTTAGAATGGTATTGGTATTTGACCCCAAATACCATATCTACATGGGACCAACTCAGAGATCAGTTTTTTGAAATATTTGTGGAGAATGGTGATAATTCTTCTTTGTTATAGTAGTTAATCACCATTCAAAGGGGACCACAAGAGGACATGACTAACTTCAACACCAAATTCCAGAAAGCTTGGGACAAAATCCCTATTGCAGCTAAACCACCACGTAGTATGGCCATAGTGTTTTATCTCAAAGCTTTGAATTCAGATATATTTGTTGTGATTTAGTCACTGGGAGGACACACTTTGCCAATAACTTATGACCTTGTGGTCAGAGCTGAGAATCATTTAATTGATGCTGGGAAGTTACTTCCAAGGCCTCCCATGCCTATATTCCTAGAAATTACCTTACCCCTACCTCAAGAGGTTCCTAAAGCTGTAAGCTCACCTGTGTCTATGTATGCTTACCCTCCATCATCTGCAAAGCAATCGGTCCCTACTCAGTCATCTGAGATGGATGATATCAAGATTATGCTAAGGACTTTCTCCAATGAGCTGATTAATATAAAGAGGAAACATAATACTTTCCCTAAGCCTCCTTATCAAGGCTATCAAGGAAATAGGTTTTCATCCAAACCAAACCAATATCAAGGCCCTCCAAGATAAACTAACCATCAACCAACAAATCAATTAGTTGCAGTTCCCACACCCTCACAAACCATTCCTCCCAACTCAAATAGGGAGATGGTTCCAGGTCAGAATAATTATGTGGATGATACTAATGCTTGGTGTTTCCCTTGCAACAACGCTCATACACCCAGAGATTGTCTTAGGGGTAATCTACAACAAATGGTGGCTGAGCAGAGAAGAATGGATGGTTAGTTTGTTAGTACTAGTAACAATTAAGCCTACCAATCTCCTAGTATGCAGAATTTAGTCCTAGTGGCTTAGATGAAAGGAATGTCCTTGAAAAAAGAGGAAGAAATAGCCCCTGAACATGCTTTGTTCTCATGGGTTGAGAATGAA
Source organism: Torreya grandis (assembly GCA_037957365.1). NCBI lineage: Eukaryota > Viridiplantae > Streptophyta > Pinopsida > Cupressales > Taxaceae > Torreya > Torreya grandis. The sequence goes on along the minus strand of JARHVA010003202.1, from coordinate 745,565 downwards.
GAAGCAGTTTTCTTTAACAAAGCATCTACCTCCCAGAGGCCAGTAGTGCAATCTGATTATTACACCAAATCAAAGAGGAGGATGGTGGAATAGCCTAAGATTGTAACTGGTCAATTCAAGAATAATATTCCATATTAGGGGTAAAGGAATGCTACTGTTAGACAAGAAGTGCCTCAACTAGTATGAGATCAAGAGATTCCTACCCAGATTCAGGAAAAAACAAGGTATCCCTATTACCAAAAAACTCAGTCCTAGGGACCAATCAATGTAGTAGACCAATTAAAGAGGACTCTAGCACAAGTGTCAATATGGGATATTTTGGATATTCCTAAACAAAAGACACTACTATAAGAAGCTCTACAAGGGCAAGCAGTGCCCAAAGGTGATGTTACCAAGGAAGGACCTACTAGAAAGAAAAAAAATCAAAGATACAGTTCCTCTAGTGATGACAGCCTTCATGAACAATGCAGCACAAGTAAGTAAATCCAAGCCAGAGCCTTTCTATTTAACTTTGATAGTTGAAAAGAAACTCATGCATAATGCATTGATAGACTCAGAAGCTAGTACAACTGTGATGCCCAAGCAAATAGCTGATGCTTTGAAAATAAATAATGAACCCCTTGTAAAAGGAGTTATGCAGCTAGATGGCAAAAAAGTGCAAACCATAGGGAGAATTAAACAACTCCCCCTGCATTTATACACATGTCCCAACATAATTGTCAACCAAGATATATTTTTCATAGATATACCTCCTATCTTTGGTTTATGTTTATCTAGAGACTTTATAGCAAAAATAGGAGGATATATGTCTCTTGACTGGTCTCATCTCATCCTGAGAACCAAATATGGTTCAAAGATGAAAATTCTATCTAAACCACTGTCCAAAGACCATATCACCAATGAACCAACAACAAGATTAGAATTAGATCATGCCATGATGAATAAAGAAGAAAAAAATTTTGTTGAAGAACTAGGAGACTGGACTAAGCATGATCAAGAAGAAGAAAACAACCAATTGTTGGCTATGATACATAGCGACCCATATGGGAACTATGACTCTACTGGTTTGGGCACATATGTCATTTTTGATGAGGATCAGGTGATACCAAATGTTATAAGGAAAGAGGCACCTACTGCTCAAGATTCAGAGGTTTGGACTTTGAATTTTGATGAGGCTAGAAGTAAACATGGTACTGGAGCAGGAATTTGTCTTATTGCTCCAAATGGTGATAAGATTTTAAGGGCTATCTGATCCCAATTTGCTTGCACTAATAATGATGTAGAATATGAATCTTTAGTACATAGGCTTCTGTTGGCCAAGAAAAAGGGAATAAATAACCTAAAATTAAAAGGAGATTTAGAATTAGTAGTAAAGCAAATTAGGGAAAAGGCAGTAGCTAAAAATGTGAGAATGAGATCCTACAAGCATAGGATTTGGGATTTGAAAGAAGATTTTGAAGATTTTAATATTGAGATAATCCCTAGAAGTCAAAACTCTGAGGCTGATAGGATGGCTCAAATTGGCTAACAGTTTAACCCAACAATTGGCCTATTGGTTAATAATGAGTCAGTAAAAGTTATAGTGAGACCGACCATCCCAGACAATGATGAAAATTGGTAAGTGTTTGAAAATAATGCTAAGGTAGTCTCTTTATTAAAATAATTAGATGAGTTTGCTAATCAGTTGCAAACTAAAATTGAAGAGGCATATGGTGATCAAATTATAAAATTAAGGACTAATAAGCTCCCCAAGGGACTGATCACATTAGAAAACTTGTTTGACCTAGAGGATGTAAGCCTGGAAAGGAAAAGGTTTAAGGTAGATAAGGTAGACTATTCTAAAGTAGAGGTGAGTGATGGGAAAAGACTAATAGTCAAGAAGTCCACAACTTAGGAAGAAAAGGAAAAATTAATCAAGTTGTGCCAAAAGTATGATAGAGTCATAGCTTGGAGCTATGAAGACCTTCATGGATACAACAGAGACATTATCTATCACACAATAGAATTGACTGAGGGATCCAAGCCCATCAGATAGAAACAGAGGATAATGAATCCAAGGATTGAGCCTCTAATGGTAGATGAGTTTCAAAAACTTTTAGATTCCAAAATAATATTTCCAATCAAGCACTCGACCTTGGTATCAAATCTAGTCCTAGTTAGGAAAAAGAATGGAGATGTAAGACTGTCTATAGATTTCAGAGATATAAATAAAGAATCTCTAAAAGACCACTATCCCTTTCCCTCCATGGAACAAATTTTGCAAACTATGGCTGGATAAGAGAGGTTTTCTTTACTTGATGGTTTCTCTAGGTATAATCAGATTTGGCTAGCTGAGGAAAACTAGTAGAAAACTGCTTTCACTATTAAATGGGGGACATTTGCCTACGTGAAGATTCCATTTAGCTTATCAAATGCAGGAGCCACCTTTCAATGAGCTATGAAAATAACCTTTGGTGAACTTATAGATAAGGTCATCCTGGTCTATCTGGATGACCTCACTATTTTCTCAAAAAATGTTGATGATCATTTTGATCATTTAGAATCTGTCTTCAATAAATGTCAAGATTTTGGATATCATTGAATGCCAAGATATGTATTTTTGCTATACCTTAGGGTAAACTATTGGGGCACATAGTATCTAAGGAAGGAGTTTCTATAGATCTCAAGAGAATCATAGCTATAATGGACTTACCTCTTCTAGTAAATAAAAAGGCAGTCTGATCTTTTTTGGGGAAGATCAATTTTGTCAGTAAATTCATATCTGATTTTGTAGGCTTGGTTAGACTAATGACACTCTTTCTAAAGAAAAACCTAGTCTTCAAATGGACTATAGAAGGGAAGTAAGCATTCAAAGAGGTCAAGAAGGCTATCTTAGTAGCCCTAGTACTCAAGAACCCAAATTTTTCCAAGCCCTTTGTAATGTATGTCTATGGAGGAGAGTCAAGTATTGTTGCTATCTTGACTCAAAAGAATGATAGGCTAGAGGGGGAGCACCCAATAGCCTTTTTCTCAAGAACTCTTAGAGAGTATGAGACTAGGTACAATTTTGTGGAAAGACAAGCCTATGCCATGGTAAAAGCCCTCAAGAAATTTAGGCATCTGATATCAGGGAACAAAATTTTGATACTTGAAGCTCACCCAAGTGTCAGGGAATATATCATGGAGGGGGAAATTACTGAGAAAAGAGCCAATTGGATCACTAAGATCCTTGAATATGATGTAGAGGTTAGACCCACCAAGCTGGTCAGAGGTAGGGGATTGTGCCAATATAGAACCCAAGAGCTTGAAAAGATGTTACTTGAAGAAGTAGATTTAGAAGGAGAGATGGAGATGGTGCTAAAATTGCAAGAGGTTGATCAAGAATCCTGGGTCACAAGCAGGATTCAATTTATGAAAAATGGGGTTTATCTGAGAGAACTCCCTCAAAATAAGAGGAGATATTATAAGATATAGGGAGTTCATTTTGTTTTAATTGAACAAGTCTTTTTTAGAAGAAATTTTGATGGGAAATTGTTAAGATGTGTAGAATAGGCTAAAGATCAAAGAACACTACATGAAATGCATCATGGAATATCAGGGGGGCATTTTTTTCCAAAGACCACAGCCATAAAGATAAGTGAGGTATGGTATTTTTGGCCTACTTTATTTGTAGATTATTATCAGCTGGTTAGAAAATGTCAATCCTGCTAGTATTATATGAGGATGAGGAGGAATGTAGCCATGCCCCTTAGTCCTATAGTTTTGGATGAACCTTTTGCTCAATGGGGTCTTGAATTCATTAGAATGATAAGTCTAGTGTCCAGCATGGGTCACAAATGGATATTGACTGCCACAGACTATTTCACCAAATGGATCGAGGTAGTCCCACTTAAGGAAGCAATAGAGAATGTGATCCTAGATTTTATAGGGGGTATCACTACTCACTTTGGGGCTCTCCACACCATCATTTTAGATAATGCTAAAGCATTCTTAGGGTCTAAAGTATCTAACTTTGCCTTGAGACATGGAATATATTTGAAAACTTCATCTAACTATTACCCTCAAGGTAATGGTTTGGCAAAATCAACCAACAAGAACCTGATAAGACTCATCAAGAGAGTAGAGGCTGATCACCACAAAGAGTGGCATAAAGTGCTTAATCTAGCACTATGTGCTGATAGAATCATGCCCAAGTAGGTGATCAAAATGTCTCCATATGAATTGGTATATGGAAATTCTGTCGTGATTCCCCTAAGTTTGGAAATCCCTGCTCTCCAATTGATCAAACAAATTGAGATTGAAGAAAATGGCCCCATGTAAGTCAGACTCACAAAATTTTTGGAAATTTAGGAAAAGAGGGATATAGCCCATGATTCATTGATCAAGAATTAGGGAATGGTTAAGATTTTTTTTGATAAAATGACTTCAAATCCTAATTTTGAAGTAGGCTCGATTATTTTGAAATGTGATTCAAAGGTCGCCAAGCTGGGTCAGCATACCAAATTCAAAGCACTATGGACTGGTCCATATAGAATTCATGCATGTAAGTAGAAGAATTCTTTCAAGTTAGAGTCGATGGAAGGAGAACCTAAAGAGATTCCTATAAATAGAATCTATTTGAAACATTTCAATTAACTTGGGTCTCTCATGTATTGTAGTTAAATAGTTTCCCTTTCTCGCATTGTTTTTCTATTGTTTTCCCTCTTTGCTTTTAAATAAGTGTTTTAAACATATGTCGATGGCTCTTTTGAAGCTGTAATTTTCACAATTTTGATCTAGTGAGAGGTGGAGTTTTCTTTTTGAGCAGGCTTAAAAGTCCTGAGGGTCACCAGTAAATGTAGAGTAAATTTTTACTCTACGTTTCTTTCAAATTTTCAATTGAGCACTATAGTTTTGGTTCCCATATACTTTGGTCATAGTGGTAGAGTTGGGGTAGAGCACAAGTTAATTTTACATCTAAGTGTCGAAGTGTAGCAGAGGTCACCAAGTGTCACTATCTAAGCACGAGTCTTCTTTCTCCTCTTTTGTTTCTTTTGTTTCATTTTGCCTAGATATTTGAAGTTAAGCAGAAGCTGCAAAGTGTCACTTTTTGAAACATGGAGCTAGCCAACTTGCATTGTTTGAGGCATTTTTTGCAACTCAGGAAGGAAGTGAAATGTGCCACATATCAAATAGCTGCTAAATGGAAGCTTCCACGTGTTAGCACCCATGTCTCATATTGGTACCCACATTTCTTCTTTTTGGCAAAGTTTTTTGAAGGGCTAGGGAGCAAGACATAGTGGAAAGCACCAAGTGGAAGTTATGGAAGGCCCTGAACTACTTTTAAAAAGAAAGTAAAAGTCACCATGTGTCAGCTTATGAGAGAATTTAGTTTAAATCTTAGGTTTAATATTTTGGTTCAACACATAAAGGCATCATTTTATTTTGCTCAAGTGCCATAAAGTAGCAGACGCTGCCAAATGTCACTCTCTGAGCCCCTTCTAATCCATTCCTAAATGTAGCAGAAGATGCCACGTATCTTCCTAGGAGCAGCGGAGGTCACCATGCATCAACTTCTGAGAGACCCTCTTTGAGCTTCATTGCTGAATAAAGATTATGGTGGGCCTCGAGTGTGACTTCAAAATCCTGCAAAATCTGCCAAGTGTCACCATGCATAAGAGTCTAATATGTGTCCTGAATGATACTACAGCACATCCAGAGAGAAGTGGAGAGAGCCGCGTGTCTTCAATGAATCAGGTGGAAGGCACCATATGTCATTTTTTAGTGCCTTCTAAGTAATAAGAGGATTTTTAGAAAATTGACTAAGTGTCCTCTCTTATTTCAACATAACAGAGTGTTCCATGTATCTATTGTCGAAAAGCAACATGGAGGGAAAATTGGCTAGAGTTAATTCGAGTAGATGGAACAGTTCACCGGGTAGATTTTTGTAGCCCCCAAGGCATTGAAAGTGTCATCTATTTTATCTCATATGAGTAAAGGATGGGGTGGAATTGTGTGGGACGTGGAGTGATGGAAGGAGAACATCAGAGGCTATAAAAGAAGAAGAATTGTAAAATCAAAGGGGGGAATTTCTCATAGTTTTAGATTTTCTAGAGTTTTTGGCCAGTAATATCATTTGCTCGTCTCAATTTTCTTGAGTTGTAAAGTTGATGTAACTGTGCATGTTTTTGTGCCTTTTATGTGGCTGAATGAATTAAGAAGATTGAACTCCATGCCTTGGTTGATGTTATCTGTGTCATTTACAAAGTAGTCTATACTATAGATTCTCTGGAGTTGTGATTAGAAATGTCATTTGATTTTGTCTCATTTTCTTGAATCAAAAGTTTTACATAATTATACATGATTTTTTTGCCTCTTATGTGATTGAAATATTCTATTAAGAAGATTGAACACTATGCCTTTGTTGACATTCTTTGTATCTCAGCAAAAGAATTCCCTGCTGTGAGCCTCTATTTTTGTTATTCCAATCTTTTACATTGATCATGCACTTGTCTGCTCTTTAATGTAATTGAATCCTATAATAATCTCATTGTGCTCAGGTTAGGATTAGGATTACACTTAGGTGCATTGCCATAGTTAGGTTTCAGTTCCTGCATTTGCATTTTTGTCTAATTTCTTATCCCTTCTCCCCCAACACTTGATACAATAGAAGAGACCAGCTTCTCTAAAATCTAGAGGTTGTTTCAATCTACATTTTCCCACAACCTGAAACTTCCCATTGTTGATTGATTAAGATCAAGATCAATTTTAAATCATCAACAACCTACAAGAAGAAGCTGTAAATAGGTGAGAGAATGAGATAATAATGCTAAGGAAACCATAGTCATCACTAAGAAATATCCATCATTCAAGCAAAAACATTATCAATAGTCATAGAAGAGGTAAAATACATAGTATTTATTGATCTAATGGTATGTAAATGAGAAAGTCTTTACCATACTCAAGTGGAGCATAGTTTATAAAGGCCAAAATGGCTAGTTCTTATAGATATTGAGAGAGAGAGAAATAGGAGAAAAAAGAAGAAAAAAGGTCAAAAGGACAATTTTCAAGATTATAAAATGAGTTAAATATTCATGAGAGGGGAATTTGAAACTTATCATGTAAATTTGGGAAGCACAAGTGTCACTTCAACTCATGAAACTCTCAAAATGTGGTGTAGGAGTTCCCATTTTGCATAAGGAAACTACCTTCATCATTCACCCATATTTTAACGTCCCAAAACTAACTAGGGATACATATAATGATTTGAATTATAGTTAAGGGTTTCAAACATGTTTCTCCATGTATTGGTTGCATTCCAAGTCATTTGGAATCTTCTAAAAGTGATCTATCGTCATCTACAGTCAAAGAAAACTCCTCTTTTGTATAACTAGTACACTTTGCTTAAAAAAAGTATTAGTTTTCCATGAAAATTAATAAAATTGAGTAGATTAAACTTTTAAATAACCTCCATGGTCTTAGAGGCATCAATCACACCTTAAAATTAGTTTACTTGAATATTTTTATGCTTCTCACTACCATGTTCACTATGCTAGTTTTGACTAGCTGAGATGAGAGCTTTTTTAAGAACACTAGGAGTTATTACATGGAATTAAATGGAGTATTTATATAAAGTCTCAATATTCCTTCCAAAAATTTATTCATATCTTGAAACCTCCTATAACCTGCACAATGCACAAATTAGTCAAAAAAACCAATTTCATACCCTATCCATTTAGGTATGGAACACCTCAAGTGGATGTAAATGGTATATAAATATTAATATATAGGATAAAAACATTTAACAATCCATTATGATCTATTTTTATGCCTCTCTAACCTTGTTTTCCCAATTGGGTCCTTATAAGGGTTTAACAAGGGTTTTACGTCATTTCTTCTCTTAAGGTTTGTTTATAAAGATGGAACATTGGAAATGAAAAAATATAAAATTAATGATGTTAAAGTACCCTATTAACCTCCCTAAACTTCATATATCCCCATGAAAATCATTTAAGTTAATATGAACTTCTAAAGTTGCCCTATCGAGCTCCTTTCTCTTTTTCCTGTAGGCCTGCATTGGTTCTAGGCCAAAAGTGATTATCCTTGGGGTTTATTTGAATAAAAATTTATTTAAAACCTATATTATTATCCCAAAAACATGTATTGGCCCATTTTAATCCACTCCCAAATTTTGAAATTTCATTGGTCTACCATTTAGGCTTTAGGTCAAAACCTTGCCCAATAGGCTTGACTGTAACCCTTATGGTTTAGAGCACCCTATTGAATTTAATCCTTATGTGATTAGTATATTATGTTTGAATAGGTATTATATATACTTAATAACCTATTTTAAATTTTCATCTAGATCCTTATCTCACATTTCATTCCAACCCTCCAAAACTATAGGGTTTAGGCATAAAGGGAGTGCCCTCTGTTTGAGAAAAAATAGAGGGAACTCCCCTATTTTATTAGACAATGGTGAATATTTGAGGAGATTATAAAATAATTATATATTATTTTCACAAATTTTTAGCTATTTTTTTTTCATTTTACCTTTCCAATCCTTAAATATCTAAGATAAACCTTTGTTATGATAGACTACATGCATGATATGGAATATAGATTATATGATGCATCATTAGACCCATTTATATATAATTACCCATAAAGATGGTTCCATTAGTATATTATTATCATAATTAATTGATTATATTGGTAATTTATCAATTAAATATTTCATGTACCCATGCACACACCTTAAATTCTCAAAATAGTGTACATTTCCTAACTGTGTTTCCTATTTTCCTCTTTTAAGGGTGACTTCTATAGCTTACCTTGCATGGATTAGGATTTGAAGATAGTATGTAAGAATTCATAAAACCTTACAAGATGAAATTAATAAATTACCTTTATTTACTTCACACTTTGGGGTTTGCATTGCTCCTAAGACCAATCACAATTAGTTGATTGTATATTCTATGTTTCCTCTTCAAAAGTGACTAAAAAAGACATCTCACCTTGTAGACAAGGTGTTTTATTTTTTTATTTTATGGATTTTATCCCTAAACTTATAGTCATTACCTTTGAAGGTGAACTTAAACTTTGACTAGTAATTTATCACTTTAAATTAGATTACTCTAATCTCCTCAACACACTTGTATCCCAAGGAGAAACTTATCACTTATTAGCACTTCAAAAAGACTACTCTTTATGGTACCACCTATAGCTAGTTATTCCAATGCATAGGTAGTGGATGGTATTATGATAAATTTGTATGGTTTATAGGTTAAAATTTATTTTGGAAACTTTCAAAAGTTTCAAATAGACTCCTTTCATCATCAAGTATCTTTTTCAACTCAGATAAATCCTTACAACATGATTGATCCTCACAAGGTACCACCTATAAATGAAAATTTTCATATATGTAGGTATTATTTAAAATTATCCTATCCAAATACCTCCAAATGGATGTTCAAAACCCTTTAATGGCTTCAAAAATCTATGTTCCTAGTTTCCACATGAGTTTTTTCTTCCAAGCACCTGTAGGTGCACTTTCATGGCAAACTGTGTGTATGTATGGTATATGACTATAATTACATGAATATTGCTTTAGAGGATGAAATTATAATGAAAGGAAAACAAATTTTAAACATGGAAACAAACCATGACCATACATTGGCATCGTTACCAAGACTTAAAGGTGTTGGAAGTGGTGGGAAACTACCTAAAACACAAATAGTGTCTTCTCTTGATACTTGAGATACTTGGCCTATCAAACCACTTTATAATACTAAACCAAACATTGATATAATTATAGGATGTATTAAAAATCCTTTGGAAACAACATAATTAGTTGGATTTATGTATTTTCCCAAACAAGAGTAAAACCTGTAGGGTCCATAGATTAGCAAGAAAATTGGATAGGTTAACTTCTTAGGAATGGTTCATAAAGAATAGACAACCATTACTATACATCCAAACATCATTGTAATATGACTGATTGTATAAGACACTGCAAAGAGTAATTTGTCTGAAACCTCCCCTGTTGGCCATACTAAGCACAAACCTAAAGACCATTTTTACTTGTTAAGCTTAGTAGAAGGAGAGAGAAGTAGTTTTCTTCATTTATTTGATATTATGATAAAATAATAATTATAATAAGTTTTTTGAAGACCAAGAGACAATAATAAAGTTTCCTTAGCTAAAGGAGGATGTACAATTTTGTACACCTTATTAAATGCTCATTTTTCTAAGAAAACTACCTTTTTTTTAAAGAATATATCACTTTTCAATTAAAAATGGTTAATTAAGATTTATTAGGAAACATAGGTTGTAAATTCACCTTTTTAAACTTCCAAATTACCTAAGTAGGTCATATAACTCATTTAATGCTCCATTTTGACCCGCAAAATGACTCAAAAAGACATAAATATTGAAAATGATCAAGACTAAGGCTAATGTGAAATGAAATGAAATAAAATTACCTATAATACACCTTATGAAATAATAATATACCCATTAAAACACCTAAATATCAAGTTTTTACCTATAGGGGTCCTAATTTGACCTACAGGGTCAAATTTGGTTGACAATTCCATTTTCCTATAGGGAGATGTTGGTTGTTATTTTCATCTTGCTATAGCATAACCATGTCTATAATGATTTATGTTTTGTATTATTATTAGTTTTAAAAATCTATTCATATTATATGTTGTGGGTTGGTTATGCAAAAAATTGTATGTAAATTTTATATATTTTACCATTAGATATACTTGATATTAATTGTAGCAATGTGTTATGTTGATGCATATTATACTTTTAGATGCCTTACTGGTAAATAGTTATAGTAGTTTTTATATGTAGCTAGAAACCTTGATATCCATGATAATAAATTGTAATATATTTTTATATATGTGCAATATTCCTTTTTGTTATTTACCCTACTGATATTCAGGTTATGTTAGCAAAGGAATTGACTTGAATTAGAAATTGTAAATTTCTACCATTACTTATGAAGTTGAATTATTTAATAATGATGGAATTTGATGCCATTTATTAAGGTTGGGGAATCTAAATTTAAATTTATACCTTTGGTGGATGAACCCCACATTTACCTATGAATGTTAGACCATGACATTGAAAAATAAGTGTAAATGCATTTAACCACTGGTTAAAAAACCTTACATACTGACATTGTGAAAAGAGGAAATTAGGAAATATAAGATAACTAATGTTAAAATTATTGATACTTGCTCTTATCATAAATTCTCTTGTTATGCCATTATTGGTAATGATATTATAATCAGGTCTATTCTTCAAATGAGGAGTTCTATTTACTAATTTAGCTCTTGTTTTTATTAACATTACATAAGAAGTTATTTAGTACATTGGTTGTTATTGAGTTCATTATCTTGGTTGGATAAAAATTAGAGTTGTGCATGTTGTACATTTAATGGTGGTCATCAATGTTTAGATTTGATTATGAGGAAGGATTAATATATGTTAATGATTATGGAATTGTTGAATGATTATGTATGGATTGGTAGATTGGTGGATTAATACTCTTATGTTTAACATATTAGTCATTACACTTGTTATGGTTTTTTACCAAATTTTTCAAGCTTGGATGCTTATGCTCAATATGTGAGAAAAACAAATTGAGTTAAGATAATGGAATTTTTAGTGTTGAAGTAGAATGTTACTATAGTAAATTATTTATTGGGGCTTCACAATTATCTTAATGTAGAATTAATTAAGTTGTCTTGTTACTTTATTTGAGCTTGTTTTATTAAAATTTTAACTTTCAAAATATATTCTAAGGGGAGTTTCACATTGATATCTTTACACTAACACAATCATTTCCACCATTTTCAATGCAAGGGTTTTTATACAACTTTGCTCTTCTTTATGAAGTTTGATTACCTATTAACCTTATCACTTGATCAAGTGTGTATCAACCATTTTTATCCCATGGAGGGTGTGGGGGTGATTAAGTTTTTGGTTGAGATTATGGTATTTATAAATAATTGTAGTTTGCATATATTATATTGAATGCCTGATTCAAACATTTGTACTTATTTAATAGCACAATGGGCTCTTTGTGCTTATGCCTTTGGGCTTATATTTGTATTCATATGTAAAATATATCAACCATTTTATTCATTAGTGTTTTATTTGTACTTGGATGCCATCCTTATTAAGGATTTATTATGTTATGTTACAAGTTGTAAATTGTGGTGATTCAACCTTGAGTATGGTTAAGTTCAAGTCTTGGCATTCCTTCATTTTGAGGTGGATTACCATTATGGTTTGGCTTATGAGGCTCTAATAATCATCACCATAATAATTATAATTATGTATGTGAAATTATCATTCTATTCACTTCCTTGTTGGTTAATGGTGGGATGTTTAAAGCATTCAAGTTATACTTTTAATAGAAATCTCTATCTTGGAAACATTTATTGCTTAAGAAATTAAGTGATATATATATATATATATATATATATATATATATTCATTCTCGTTGATAATAAGACCTCAATTTGCATAGGTCCTAGAATTTATAAATTAAACACACCATGATAGGGCCTTGTAGAAACTAGTCTTATGATGTTATTTATAAATTAAACACATTGATAATTAAATGTCCTTGTCTCACATTACTACCTTGATGATATTGTATGTTAGTGCAAACATATTATGTTATGGTAGTGTGAGAACGAAGCCATATTGAAATGAAAAGTTATCGAATGGATTATTCTTAGCTTGGAATTAAATGAAATCAACCATAATAAATGATTGTTAACTAGAATTATGAGTTTATACTCCATTTTTATGTCTAATGACTTTATTTAGGCATGAAATACTAGATGTATGTGAGTGGATGAAGGAAACTCTAACTTGTAGTCCAAACTACCAATTTTTTAGAAGATTTGATAAGGCCCATAATACTTAGGGGATAGATTGTTATCCTTTTTTTTTATTGCTTAAATGACATTTGTTTATACAGATATAAGTGAATAAATACCCAATCACCAATTTAAAAATTCCTCTCACTTCTATATTTATTTACCTATTACTACATGTGATTCTAGGCCATAGCTAAATTTTCATGCAAACTTACAAGGACGTCCTATTGATGGTGAATATGTTCTTCAATTGCATGAACCTCAAGATGGACCTTTAAGGTTCAAGTGATGGATGGAGGGTGGTATCCATATAGTGCCACAAAGGGAGAAGTTTGGGAAGAATAATGAACATAATATTATACCACCATTTAGCAAGTGGAAACCAATCAACCCATTTATCTTGTTTATCAAAAACAAAACAAAGAAGATATCCTTCCATACATTTATTGACTACCTCAATTTATCCATCAGATTGAGGATGATAGGATGAAATATGAGCCAAATAGTTTCCAAAACATGTAAATAACTTAGTCTAAAACTTACTATTAAAAATGGGATATCTATCATTGAGAATGATCTTAGGTGTCCCATGTAATTTTTGAACTATATTGAGAAAACTAGTAGCTATTGCACTAGCAAAAAATGGCTATGATAGAGTATAAAAATGATCATACTTACTATGATGATACAAAAAAACCATGATAACATTTTGACCATCAAATCTTAGTAACCCTATAATGAAATCCATAGATACATCTTCACAATGTTGGCTAGGGATGGATAAAGGCTGTAAAAGACCTATGGTTTGGATGGTTTCACCTTTTTTTTGTTGATAGATCATACATTTAGCCACATATTTCTAGACATCCCCCTTGATTCCTTACCAAAAAAATATCTTGCTTGATTTTGTGATAGGTTTTCAAAAAAATTTAATGACCCCCAATTGGAGTTGTTTAAAGTTCCTGAAGGATTTTTTTGTTTAAGAACAGAATCCTTACATAGATACAATTTTTCTCTATACCATAATGCATTACCCTTCCATGTGAATTTTTTAAATCCACCTAAATCTTTCTAAGGATTTTAAATCAAATCATGTGTAGCACTATCATGTTCCCATTCTAATCATGCTTTATCTAGCCAATCTACCTACCAAATGGTTATGGCATATAACAATACCCCAATTGAGTCATCTTTTTTTGATAGTGCATCTACCACCACATTGTCCTTACCTTTTTTTTAGACTATTTAAAAATCATATCCTAACATCTTAGTTACCCATTTCTATTGTTTTTTAGATGACAATAATTGTTCTAAAAAATAGTTGAGACTATCATGATTAGTCTTTACCTGAAAGTGATGACCCATCAAAAAGGTCTCCATTGTTTGACTAAATGCAAAATGGCCACCATTTCCTTATCATAGATGGGATTTTGATTATTTTTACCATTTAGTTGATGACTTTAAAATTTAAGTGGTTTACCTTATTGCATGAGTATAACACCCATACCATACCCAGATGCATCATATTAAACCACAAAAAGTCTTAGAAAAATTAGGAGTGGACAACACTAGAGTAGTGTACATAGCCAATTTCAATTTTTAAAATTTTTGGGTACCTACATCAGTCCACTAAAAGGAATATTTATTCAAAAAAGAGGTGAGTGGGGCTGTAATACTACCATAATTTTTTACAAACTTGTAGTTATTCCCAAAAATCCATGTAGTTAATTGAGTGTCTTAGTAATTGGCTAGTCCACCATTGCTTGGATTTTTTTAGGATCCACTTTCAATATTTCATAATAAAATAGATGACCCAAATATTCAACCTCACAAGCCCCAAAAGTACATTTAGAAGGTTTGGCATATAATTGATGTTGTTCCAAAATGGAGAGTACCTATTTCACATGTTTCAAATGGTCTTCCCAATTTTTATTGTAAATGAGGATATCATCAAAGAATACCAGAACAAATTTCCTCCAAAATGGCCTAAAAATAGTATTCATCAAACTCTAAAAAGTATATGGTGCATTTTTTAGACCAAAAGGCATAACCAAAAACTCATAATGGACCTTATGAGTCCTAAAAGCTATTTTGGGTATGTCTTCATCATGGATCCAGATTTGATGATACCCAAAACATAGATCTAACTTGGTAAAATAAAAATAACTATTAAATTCATCTAACAAATCATCAATGATAGGAATAGGAAAATTATATTTGATAATGTACTTATTGAGTTCTCTGGAGTTAGGGCACATCTTCTAGGTATCATATTTATTTCTCACCATGAAAATTGGTGAAGAATATTCACTTTGGCTATGGTGAATGATTCCTAAATCCAAAATATACTATACCATATTTTTAATTTCACTTTTATTGGCATATAGATACTTGTATGGCTTGATTTTGGGTGGTGTACTATTAGGAATAAGTTTAATAGCATGATCATGCATGTGGCTAGGTGGAAGTCATTTTGGCATGTCACCAAAAACAATAGAATGGGAATCAATTACTTATTGTAGATAAAGAGGTGGAGATGGATGATTTGGTTGTACTTCCATGGAAAAAAAGTGAGCTAAAAATCCTTTATCACCCTTATAAAGAATATTTATCATTTTATGGGAGATAAAAAGTTGTGGAGATTTAGCCCTTAATCCCCCTAGCTCAAATTTGCTTTCTTAAGAATGAAAATGCATGAATAATTATTTAAAACTCATCTCAATAGTGCCCAAAGTGGTGAGCCAATGTACTCTCAAAATAATATCAACTCCACCCATGGGAATAGAAAACATGGGAGAATCCAATAAGTTGTCTTCCATGGCTAGCTTAATACTATGACTTTTTATTGAACAATTGATAGTACCACCATTTACAATCATAACCTAAACTAATGGAGTTGGATAAATGAAACAATTCAAATGAGCAACAAACTTAATTTTGATGAATTTGTGTGTGCTCCTAGAATTAATCAAAACAATGACCTTCTATTTCTTAAGGAAACTCATTACCTTAAGAGTTTGGAGAGTACTAATACTTGAAAGGGAATGACAAGAAATAGTAGGCTAAGAGTCTTTAGATTCTTGCTCAAGACCTTCTGCATCCTCACCATATGTTTCTTCATCATCTTCACCATCATTGGCACCTTTAGTGTTAAACAACTTTCTTTTCATCATAATGATGGTCTTTTCTCCATTTTTTGTCACAACCATAACACAACCCTTTAGCTTTCTTCTCCTTAATTTGTCATTGTGTTAATTTGGCGGGCTATGGAAATGATGGTGTTGGAAGGTTGTGAACATGACTAGTAGTGAAATTTTTCCTTTTGACCATCTCTTTTTCTTTTTCCATACATGCCCTAAGGATAACTTTTGATATAGATATTGGGTTAAAAATTCGAACCTCAAATTGAATGCTATATTTGAGGCCACCCAAAAATAGATCAGTCAAATTTTCCTTAGTGATATCTTCTACCCATAAAGAGAGATTTTGAAACTAATGAATATAATCCTTCATAGTTCTTGATTGCCACAGTTTGGCTAATTAGCTAAAATAGTTCTCAGAGACATTTTATGATAATGAGCCAATAACTCCTCAATGAAAATAGACCATGTAATAGGAGCACCATTATTTTTCTTTTGAGAACATAACTAATGATACCAAATGAATTACTCAAGTTTCATATACAAATATGCCATTATTACCTTCTAAGAATGAGGGGTTTGATGCAACTCAAATAAATTCTCAATTTGGGTAGTCTAAGTGAGAGGATCCTTACCATCAAACTTATGCATGTTCATTTTTAGAAACATTAGTTTCATATCAACATGGGAGTTATTAGTGTTGAGAGGAGGATTTGAATGTTGAAGTAGAGGGATATTGGGCTGAAACTAAGATATAAGGGTAGCCAATTACATAGTGATATGATGTAATTCATTGTGAACCCCATTAATCTCTCTATATATCCTTAAAATATCATTTTAGACTACAACAAAGTAATCTTGCCTCACCAAGTTCTTTATGTGTACCTAAAGCTAAGAAATCATTGGATTTGAATTTCTAGATTCCATGTCATCAAAAAAAGGAGTCTTAGGAGTTTCTTTCCCCCCTTTTCTTCCTTGAGTACCAGGACCTACCATATACAAACCCTAGGAGGGTTTTTACCCTAAAAAAAGTGTATTAAGAGATGGTACCATTATGATCACCTTGCCAAGATGAATCCAATGACTACCTTTGTGCACTAGGTTAAAAAGTTTGGTGCTAAAAAAGTGTACTGATAGAATATACCATTGTGATCATCTCATTAAGATGAATCCAACTACTACAATTGTGCAAAGGGAAATTTTTTTACCAATTTTTTTTTAAATATTTTTTTCAAAAAGTGTTTCAAGCAATACTATGATGATGGAAAAAATTATCCTAGATTACAAGTTATGTTTTTTCACTCCCATTACTCCTAGAAGCCATGCCTCACTAGATCCAAAAAAATGTAATAAGAAACTTTCCCAAATCGAAGCTTTGATACCACTTGCAATGAAATTACTTAGATGTTCACACATAATGATTTTATATTTCATAGAATAATCAAATATGAGATATCACACAACAATAATTAATAACAGAGTAGAATATTAGATAATATAGTAAATACACTTCGAGGGGGAAAACTCCACAACAACTCTCTAATAAAATAATACTTAACATAATCCATAAAGACTAACCATTACCTCCTATATATAGTCTACTTAGCCAAGATTATTCCATAGGCTGACCTATCTAAGAACCTAGAGAAATGTAACAAGTATATAATATAGGTATGTAGGCCAAATTTTATCCATGCAAACATCCCTAGACACACCAATGGCTAAGGGAATAACAACCTAATGGATGAATTATTATTCAATGAGTTAATGCTCCTTTGGGTTAAATCATTTATTGTTCATAAGCCAAAGAGTTGGAATGAACTATTAGTGTGAGGACCCTTGGTTTGGAATTTGTTAACATAATTATGATTGGGTATCACAACTAATGCTAGTACACCTTAATAATTAGTGTTCATATTTTACTAGTTAACAACTATTTTGGTTGTGTTCATGCTTATATAGTGGTACTTTTAGGGATAATATGACCTACTTATGCATATGCACTAAGGTTTGGTTGATGTTAAGTGTTCATGTTGGCATTTAGGAATTTGGGATATCCCATGCAACAATAAGTGTTTTCCACCTATTATGCCATATGTGGTGGGATGGTATTCATGAATCAATGGAGCATGGGTAAAATAAACCCTAAGATTATGAATCATGACATCATGGTTTTATGGGGTAAAAATTAAACCAGTCCTCAATTATGAGAACATAAGGTTTTATGTCCATAATTTTTATGTTGGGTCACCTTGGTAGAAAATTGGTGTTATCTACTCATAGACCCTTGAATATTGTAAGGTTAGCTAAGCCAAAACTTAGCTTGCTATAATTTTGGTTCTCTCTTAAGACCCATTGTACCTATTTTTGTACCTTCTTATTTTTTATATTATATAATTAGACTTAGCCATAATTTGACTCAATATCATGTTGAATCTTACCTTGTGTCTTTAACCTTTTCAAGGATACCTGAGAGTTGAGTGAACCTTCTTGATGTATGAGTTTCCAGGTCATAATCATATAGGGCTATCAAATGCTTGCATTGGGCTAAGGATACTTGGGTGATTCGATGTGAAATTGAGTTCCTTTTAATGTTTAAAGATTAATAGTGTGGGTCCACACACTAATACCCCTCAAATTGTATTTCACACTTTAGGCAAAACTTTCCTTTATGGAATCCTCTAGCGATGGTTATCCTAACATAAGCATTTTATTGGCCCAATCCATTTATGGGTAATGTGCTCATCTAGTGTAAGACCATGTTGATGCATCTTATTGGTAGAGTGGTATAGTGAATTCTATATTCAACTCAATTATATACTTTTTAAATGATTCCCCAAAAAACATTTTGGGGTTTTTTTAGTTACCATATCCAAAAAGAGATTTTTGATGGCCAAATTTTGCATCTTCATTCTAGATGATAAACCCCTCTTGTACTATATTAAGATCAATTATAAATATGGGGTTTGGAAATAAGAAAATATTTATGAAGGGGATTTAGATAACCGTATAATTTGTAACATCCTTAGCCACACTACTAAAGATTACCTACTAGTGAAGAGACCCTCTCAACCCACCACCCTTTGGTGGTCATAAATTATGACACCCACACCCATACCCTTGATAAAGCCCCCTCCAACTCCTTCACCAAATACTCCTCATTTTTCCTTCCACCCTAGAAGTGAATAGGAGGAATGGGAATCTCTTCTTTCCCACCTCACTGATTCCCCCTATTCCTATTTCTAATCCCACACCTACCTCATATGACCTACCCCTAATCTACTCCCCCTCTACCCTAATGACCCCCTCACCCTAGTAAACAATCTCATAGTCATCACCTCCTTCAAGCACACTCCCTCATTTTATCTCCTCTTAATTAGGTTTCCATCATCAGGTCCTAGCCCCTAATCACCAGTCAATAAGATTTTCATTTCAAAATATGACACAACTAAGACTCACTCAATCAAAGATGTGGCCAGCCCATCCATGGATCCCTTCATCCCACAAAGGTTAGTAGAAATATTTGATAGACTTGAATATTCTTAGGGATCCACCTAACTATTGACTTTTGGATCAAAATATATGCATTTCTCACTAGAACAAGGCTAATGTTTGTCTTCTCAAAAATCCATTGACATTAAAAATGATAAGATGATAGCTAATATTCACAATTCCCACCCAAGAAGGGCCAAAAGAAAGTAGAAGTAGGAGAAGAAAAAAAATCACAAGGTATATTTAATAGTGTTAAATCTAGAAGCAAGAGACATTAAAAGAAGTGGCAAAGGGTATGTAAAGGATCCTTAAATGATACCCCAATTACCAAAAATGAAGATTATATCCTAGAACATTAGGGGGTTGGACAACCTTAGGAAAGAAAGGTTAGCAAGGAATTTGATCTCAAAACACAAACTTGACATTTTGATCATCCAAGAAACTAAGATGTCTATAGATAAAATGTTGAGAAACATTAACAATATATGGAATCAAGCCAAAAGAATCAATATTAATTCTTGTGGTGTTATGGATGGTCTCACAGTTTTTGGGTATCCCAAAATTTTGGAAGGGGCCAAGCTCTTTAAATCATAAAGCCACATCATATTCCACATCAAGGATCTATAAAATAAAGAGAACTATATCCTATCCAATATTTATGCCCCCAATTATAGAAAAGAGAGGAAGAAATTGTGGATTGAATTAGAAGAATTCAAGAAAAATATTGAAGATTGGAAATGGATAGTGGAAGGTGATTTCAAATCCCCTTTATCTCCCTTAGAGAAAAAATGTGGGATAAAATACTATAATGACAACATGATTGACATCAAAAAATTCATTAAGGAATTAGGTCTCATGGACATGGCCCTAAAAGGAAACTCGTACACATGGTAAAATAGAAAGATTGATGAAAAATTGATTCAAGCCAGATTGGATAGATTCTTAGTCTCAATGAACTGGTATTTATAATAATAAAACCCTCTCACATCTCTCCCCAAAATTGGATTAGACCACATTACTTTGGTTTTCATGAGATAGAAGGCCTTGAAGCTTAAGGACATCCCATTTATATTTGAAAAGATGTAAATATCTCATCCATATTTGTTTAAATATATTAAAAAATGGTGGAATGAACCAATTTTAGGATCTGATATATATATATATATATATATATATATATATATATATATATATATATATATATATATATATATATATATATATATATATATATATATATATATATATATATATATATATATATATATTGTAATGAAAATCAAACATGTTAAAATGAAACTAAAAACCTAGAATAAATAAGTATTTGGCAACATCTTCCTCTAAAAGAGAAATATTGAAAATGAACTAATCAATATTGAGGAGGAAATCAACCTATCAGGCTCTAGTATTACCCTCCACAAAAAGGAAAAGGATATACTAAGTTCATACCATAATTTGGAAACTTAAGAGGAGTCATTTTGGTACCAAAATCTAAGGAAAATCTAGCTCAAGTAGGGTGATTAGAACATAAAGTTTTTCCATCAAGATTCTTCCATAAATCACAACACTACTAGAATTCAAGAAGTGCTAGGAGAATTTAAGGTGATATACAAAGAGGAAAAGGAGTTGGAATTAAAAATTATTAAGTTCTTAAATAATCTCCTTTCCTCCTCCCCCATAGAATGAGGAATTAAAATCTTAAATATTAAACCTCCCACCATAGGTTATTTCCCAAAGTGATAATGTAAACATCCTTTCTCCTCCTTCCTTGGAGGACATTAGAATCATCATCTTCACTATGGAGGGGGATAAATTCCCTAGGCTAGATGGATTTCATCCCCTTCTCTTCCAACAATACTATGACATAGTCCAAAAGGAAGTTTTCTCTATGTTTACCAAATTCTTTAAAGCATGCACTATCCTTAAAGGATTCAAAAATACATTTCTTGTGTTGATTCTAAAAAAAAGGGCTTTAATCAACTAAGGGACTTTATATCAATCAGCCTTTGCACCACCTTATACAAAATTTATACCAAGTCCCTAGCTATCAAAATTTAATAACTCTTAGATAAATTCATTATAGAATAGTAAGGAACTTTCATTTTTGGAAGACAAATCACTGATGGTATAATCATTGCTCATGAGACTATCTAATCAATCTTTAATTATTCTAGGAAAAGAATGTTCCTAAATCTTGACATGAAAAACGCATATGGCAAAGTCACTTAGAGTTTCCTTGATAATATTTTGGACAAATTAAACTTCAATTTGGAGGTTAGAAGGATTAGCTTCTTGTATTACCTCCCCCATGTAATTAGTTATCATTAATGGAGTCCCTAAAGGTTTATTTCCATCTAGAATAGGCATTCGATAATGACATCCCTTATCACTTTATTTATTCATGATCTTGGCTAAAACTCTTAATACAATCATTAAATAATATAGATCTAAGAGAATCATAAAGGGTATAAGGGTGGCCCCCAACACCACTCTGGTCACCCACCAATAGTTTGAGGTTGGGTGAAGATTCAATCGTTGAATAAAAATGTTTTAAGAGAATCCTCAATACCTATGAGAATGTGTTTAACTAGTGTGTTAATTTATAAAATATCTCCCTCTAATTTATCAACACCCTAGATTATCTTCAATAAATAATTAAAAAAATATTGGGTTATACAATTAAAAACCTACCTTCATCCTATTTGGGCCTTCCCTTATTTGATGTTAAGATGAAAACCAAGTACTAAAACCCCCTGATCAATGGCCTCCACAAGATACTTGCTAGATGGAAAGGGAAACTTTTATCCCAAGAAGGAAAACTTTAACTCCTAAAAATCACTCTTAAAATCAGACAAATTTACTTCATGTCTCTATTTGATATCCCGTTTAAGGTGTCTAATCATTTGGAATAAATACAAAAAAGATTCATGTGGATGGGAGCCTAAGACAAGTTCAAATTTCCTCTAGTATCCTAGGAAAAGTTATGTATTACCAAAGGTAAAGGAGGCCTTGGTCTAAGAATAATAAAGAAAATGAATAAATCCATCTTTGAAAAACAATTATGGAAGGTCCTAAAAGAGGAGAACCAATGGACTTGAATAATAAGATTTAAATACATGGAATCAAGGGATTGTATTAGCCTATTCATAGAAGAGGGTCATGTCAATGGCTATGCCTTATGGAAGAATATAATAAAAAACAAATATCTCCTAAATAAAGGTAACAATTGGAATTTTGGTAGAGGAGACCAAGTTGAATTTTGGGATGATCCTTGGTTATACCAATTACCAATTTCTTCCTCCCTTATAAGGAATATCCTTAGCAACTAATTTAAATCAATTATCAATCTTAAAGTTAATAACTATTAGTTGGAGTAGAATGGATTGAAAACATGGATAGATATTCACAAGGAAGGGATCAACCCACATGATTCTCATTTTTTCTTGACCCTCAACCATCAACTCAAGTTATTCCATATTAGTCACTTCCCCAAAGAAGATGCACTGGTTTGGATGATGGAAACTAGAAGAGTCTTCTTAGTTAAATCATGTTACCTATCCATCTTAGAGTTTGAGTATATAAAATAAGATTTGTGGAGCCTATAGATTAAGAATATCACCCCCAAGTTCATCATTTTTATGGATGGCTAACTAGAAAAAAATCCTTACGGTGAATAACCTTGCTAGAAAGGGACTTCCCATCCATAATAGGTGTGTTCTTTGTAAAATGGAGGTTAAATATTTTTCTCACTTATTCCTCTTTTTTCCTTTTGCCTCTGTTATTATAATTTTTTTATTTTTTTAGTTTAACTTATCTTTGGTAGGCCCCTACTTTATCCATGACTTGATCATTCAATATAAACCTCCTTGGGACTACCACCCTCCTTTGTATGGTCCATCTCCTTTCCCCACATTCTTTTGGGAATTTAGAAATGTATAAATTCATGAAACTTTGATAAAAAATCCTCACATCCCTCATCCACTTCCATTAAAATCCTTCAACCATCAAGGAAAAATAGCTCACATTTACTTCTAATTTTAAGGACCCCTTCCCCCATCACCTTTCATCACTTCTTAACATTTGGGACCTCCTTATCCCTTCTCAATCCTATAATCAGAGGTGGATAGATCTCTATTTAAATGGATTTTCCCTCCCCTTGGCTTAGATTGAATTTTTATAGCATAACTAAAGGTATCCTAGGGCTGATCATGGGATGGGGTGTTATTAGGGATGCTAATAGGAACATGGTCATGGCCTATGTTATCCCTTTAGGTGTTCAATCCAACCATTTGGCCAAAGCTTATGAATATTTTTGTGGAATATAATTTTCAATTAAATTATACATAGAGTAGTTATAGATTAAAGGAAACTCCCTCAACATTGTTAATTATCTAAAAGGTATTTATAACCCCTCCTAGACCATATCTAAGGTCATAGAAGATGAAAAAAATATCATAGGCAATTTTAAAAAATTCACCATTTCTCATATATATAGAGAAGGCAATATGGGTATTGATTATATGGAAATTATAAGGGGTCAATGTGAGGTGTTAGAGCATTGGAAAAATGTGGTTGATATCTCATCTAATGCTTCATCATTATTTTGAAAAGATAATCTATCTCCTATGTATGAGATGATGCATCAGATCTTCTCATGATCGATGATATGATGTATAGATCCTAAAGTATGATGCATATAAATCAACATGAAATTATTACCCATGCTTTGAACCATTAGAAGGTCTAAGCTAGTCCATTTAATAATTGTCTAAAATTCAATAATAAGAGCACCTTTTTTTACTATTAAAATGGTAGTTTCTTATATAATGTAGATATTTACATTAAGATTCAATATGGGGGTTGAGAGAGATAAGGTATAATTGATTTCATTCACAAAGGCAAAGGAAGATCCTATTGTTTAGTAAAAACTAGTCAAAGGTGGGATTTCCAACTTCACGAAAATAATCATGGCCATAAATTGGCCATATCTATGGATTTTTCTAAAGGCTAGGACAAACATCTAGTAAGGATGAGGGGGTTGAGTATTATGATCATGAAGGATATTATCGGTTAAGTAACTGATGTGAGCTGCAACCAAGTAATATCTCATAAGGACAAAAAAGGAATAGGTAATGATAATTTTATTTAAAATTTAATATTAAAATCATCTCATCTCAAAAAATATTCCCTTGAGTTGATTTACCTAGGAAATGGCCCAAAATTTGCCTTCAAATCATGAAGTATATTACCCTCAAGGGAAAACATATTATCCTAATCTTGCACCATTTTTTGTCGATGAACCATTTCAAGGGTCATAGAATTAGTCTCATTTTTTAAATTTGAAGTCTCTCAAAGCTTATATTAATTATTTTGAGGCCAATCCCTCCTGTGAACCTATTCATTAGGGCCTTATTTTCCTTATCATTCATAGAGGTGAACCCCTATGGGAAATAATGTGAATGAGATGATTGATGTCTATATCAAGAGTGGGGAGTACTTAGGTGATGATTATGAGGAGAGTTAAGAATTTGGGGTCAGAAAGGAATCCCTATATTTAGGAGTGAAGGATAATCCTATAAAAACCCCCATGAATAATATCTTGGAAGACAACTTTAAAGAGGTGAAGCCCATAAATAGCATTCACCCTACCACCCCCTCGAGCAACAAATAGACTAACATGCAAAGGACACTAGAGAAAATAAATACTAAGGTGTCCATGCCACACTTACTCCACATGGAGGTGGTGGAGGAAATTAACAACTTGAAAGGGATGTTTGTTTTGGAGGAGGTCAGAACTGAGATGGGGAGAGGTTTGGTAGTAGAGGCTAAACAAAATGGGGAAATTGGTATCACTCCCCCTAGTAGGAAGAAAAAATAAATCAAGGAGAAGATTGAGTTTAATAAGAGATCACTAGACAAGGAGTGGACTTTACTCCAAAAAAGAAAGAGTTTAATTGAAGAAACATACCAAGGCCCAAGTAAAAAGTCTATAGGCAAGCATAAAGAAAAAACTAAATCTGGAAGTAACAAATTGGTTGCATGATCTGACTCTAAGGAGTATAAATAGTTATTTCACCCTTTCCCCTCTAAGTTTATTTTTGGGATCATTTTATATGGGTTTTTTCTAACTTTTGGTTAATGTTTGTGTTATTTTAGTGGATTATGTTACCGTAGTCCTATGTTTTTCATATTTATATTTATTTTGAATATATTTAGCTAGTTATTTTAAGGTTAGAAGACCCCCTTCCCATTTTTAACTTTGTCTAATAAAAATTGGATTTCCTTTTGGATGGTAGCTAGATGATATTGATTTTATGTTATTTTTTTACCTTTTTATATTTTAACTTCGTGATATTATAATATAATTATGAGAACTTGCGATCATGATGTGGGCATATCAACTCTTGCTCTCTCCACATTTAATGTAAAAAATTAGTTACTTGGACTATACATTCTTAAATCACTTACACTACCCATTTTTGTGAAATAATTCTTAAAATAAGGTAATATATCAGTGCACTTTTCATGGTATATGTATCTCATTCTAGTTCCATACTTAACTATGTTGGTTAACTTGACCATCATAATATAGATTAAAAATTATAACTTGCATGACTAATTTTATTTCTATAAATAATCATTATGACATAAATGATAAAACTATAAAATAGGTGTTGGTACTATTATTTATTTATCCTTTCAACATTAATGTTTGGAATGTTGGTATTCCACTAGAAATAAGACTTGCCTTTCTAATGAAAGCATTTATGAATTCAAGGCTTAAGGCTTAGGGTTATTGTGGCATGCTTATATTTTTAACATGGATAATATTAAGTGAATTAAATATCTAGTATTTATAAATTTTTAATGATTGCATGATTTTTCACTTGTGCCATGAATAATAACATTAACTATATTTAGTTGCACTAGCACTTGAAAAAGGAATGGGTGTAATGAATACATGTATGTTATTGTATTTTTTATCATTTGTCAATGGGAACTTGAAAATAATATTTTTTGGATGAATAACATTGTGATATGTATTATTTTATTAATTTGTTCTCATTAAATCAAGCCTATAATAAACTCTTATTTGTTTATTATACCATGTTAATGCAATTAGGTTACTGATAATTATGTAAATACTTATAGGTATTATTTTCTTAAAAAAGTAATAACATGATATAACTATGTTTGACTAATGATAACATATTTATAGTATGGTATAAATTTTTAAATAATATCATTTACTCTATTTCCTTTATGATTGATTTGAATTTTTAGTGTTTTGTTTCATAGTTAAATTAATGATTTTGTTGTCTCTTTTGCATAATTACTTACATGAGATATTATTTGATCATATGCATGAAGAGGGTATTGATAAAGTAATTCTCTTAATATTATATATCCAATAATATATGAAAATAACATGTTGTTAAGATATAATCCATATTTGTAGTTACTTTCCATGCATGATTATCTCTATTTTCTATTATGAGATAAATTTGAAATGTGAATATTGGTAGTATTGTATCTTTGAAATAATAAGCTGATAATGTTAAAAATTTAGTTTAAATTACTATTATGAGGTAATTTTATGGATAAGATAACATTTAATTTCACTCATATTTAGATATATGGTTCTATTTCAAATTAATCATACTAAATTATAATTAAAATAAACTTATATAGAAATAATAGCTAGGATCTACCACTTATTTGGAACAATGGAATAAGGTTAGTTCATTTTATGTTAGAAAAATTTAGGCTAATTATTTATTAAATCTATATCAAAATGACTAATTGGAAACCTATAGATATGAAAATATGGTATTTGGTACTTGGTATCAAAAATTTAGACACACATTCACCATGAATGACTAGCATACTCAAACAAGGTCATAATCTACCATCCTCTCACACTAACATGATATCTTATGAGTCAACCCTTATGTTTTATTATTACATACCTACATAAAAATCTCTATCTATTTCAAACCTACTAAATACCATACATATATATATCTAGATTCTCGTTTTAGTTTGCCTATACATGGGTCAATTCCACCAAATGTGATTAGTATCACTAGTTGATACTAACCATATCTAGTTGGTATTGATCCAATCTTAAAAATGCATTTTTTATAAAATCAAACCCATACTTAAGATCATCCCATTATTATAGCATGTTAGTAAAATGAGTAATTAGTCAATTGGATTCATATTTAAAAAATCAATGTATCATTTAAAAGGGACTTGGCACTTATATGATACACATCTACACACTATTTTACACTGAGAAATGGTACCCCATTCGTCCCAATTTACAAACATGTAACTATTATTAGTTACAATTCAAGTATGAATCATTCATCCAAGACAAGGAAGACATTTTCAAGTACCAAAGCCACATTAGTAGTTGTATACATATAGTAAAGGAACATAATTCCACACTTGTGGTTTGATTTTCCTCCTTAGAGTATTTAATTTTCATCTAATGAGGGTGATTGCAGCCAAATTTTCCCGTTACATTTCCCTTATTTTTACAAGTTTATCTCCCTTATAAGAACACAATATTTTAATGCAAAGGATACTATTTTAGATATATTCACATCATCAAGGTTTGATATATCAAACATAGAGAAAGCAAACATAGTCAAAATTCAATGTAAAGTCACTATGTTGTACTTGCATCTAGGTAATTATTTACAAATAGGTAAGTATCAACTAATGATATTAACCCAATCATGTAGAATTGGCCTAGTGTAAACAACAAATCAATTCTAGAGTTGAAATGACCACATGCCTACTTATATCTAATTTTCACTTCCAAATTATAATCATAGAAATTAAACCATAAAATATCAAGTTACTTGATATCCTTAATACTTTATATATTTATCATATGTCATTATCAAATCAAAAGAATAAAATATTTATATTTTATGTTTAGATCTATGCTTGAATTCCATATCTATTTATCTAAATTGTATTTCACAATTATATGTTCATTATATTAATCTCACCCATTTATTAAAATTAGGGTAAAACATAATGGTAAATCCATACACATACCAAATAGTGAAAACCCCTAAATATTCCCTTAGGGTCTTATCTTTATAGAATTTAAAATTTCAACCTTAGGTTTGTATTTTCAATTCTAATTTCTTATTATTCCCTAATAATACACTTTAATCATGGCCATGTTGAATGAACATTATTAACACATTTAATTAAATTATTATTTTCATATTTTTATACATGGGTAATGTATCTTATTTAGATCATTTATGTAATAAAATGGGTAACAAGGATCAAATATAAAATCACTAATAATGCTAAAGTTACAAGTGAATAATACTAAGCCTTATTCCAATATTATTGTTGTAACATCCAATATGAGATGATTATTATTAATAATATATTCCAAAGGGATTTCATGACTCCATTTATTCTAACTATTACAAATTTTACAACATATTTGATTTAGCCTATCGATGAACATATCATGGATATTGAGATTAGTGATATAAATACTAAAGATAAATAATATGGCTTAATTCATTGAATACTTTAACATGAATCCACATCATATTCATGCAGTATTATATATAAAAATCTATGAGTATATAAAGTTGGCTCAAGCTTCTATATCAAGTATTCAAGGCACTATTAGCAATTTTATTCCTATGTTTACACCTTCAATGACCTATATAAAATTTTGGTAAAACATAAGTTCTTTAACTTACATCGATGCCTATTCCTATGTAAGAAAAATTCAACCCTATATTGATCGCTACTCACATTCCATTTTTGACCTTAATCATTCAATGTAGCCTACTTGGACTATGCATACAATTAATAAATAGTGATTGACTAAGTTATTTATAATATTTTTTAAGCTTTATGCATTGAAATGGTTCTATTATCTTAATATTAAATACTTAAGAGCATTCAACCCCTTAGATGACCCATTCCTAGCTTAATTATTTATCAACATTGATTCTAATTTATCCTATGCATAGATTTTTAGGCCTATTAATGATCCAATTAGTGAGTATGTGTTTTAATAAAATAATATGCTAGCCAATATGACTAATGTTATGGTTGAAAATGAATTATAAGATAAATTCAAACAAGGTTTGTTATAACTACCTTGGTAGTTAAATATATTCAAAAGATTAAAATGATTTGATGAGATATACCATATAGTGAGGGATAAAGAATTCAAGTTAATTTCTCTTAAAAAACTTGAGTATACATAAATTCATAAAACTACTTAAATGATAAATTTTTAAATTAAACCAAATTATTAGGTCATATCAAGTTATCAAAATAGGGAGGAGAAGATTATAGAAAATTTAATATCATCACATAAAAACCATTTACAATTGATAACTCTAACAAAGAGGCAATTTTCATGATTATTGTCATCTCCTCATGTGATACTAAATATGTTTTTCAAGTGTAACTTTATTATAATTATCTCTCCATAATAGGTCAGTCCAGGTAGACCTAGACCAAAGAAATGTGATGGAAATTCATATTGTGAACATCATAATATTGTGGGGCATTTGATGAATATATGTTTCAAGCTAACACATAAGATACAAGATCTCATAGATGACAAAATTTTCAATATGGGCACTCCCACAAAGGAATATCGATAAAAACACAATAAAAATAAAAAAATTAAGATATTTTATGATCCTTTTCCTAAACACAAGATAGTATAAACTAAGGAAACTTGAGAGGTACATTATGTATTTAACATACATTGTCTACCAAAGACATATGATCATCCACTAGATATTATGGTAGGCATAATGATACTCCACCTCAGTAACCCATGATAGCATTAGATGATATTTAAAGACTTGATGATGATTATAATTTTAATGCATTACCCATACAAGGCTACATTGATAAAAAACTTATACACACTATTATGATTGATATTGTTCAAGTGATAACATTTACATGATGTCACTTATCCAATCGATTGGATATAAAATAAAATGTTTATAAGATAAAATTAAAGTAGTTAAAATATTATATTAATAGAGACATGGTACTTTTAGATGCATAATATTACCTCTTCATGTGGTATTGGCCATCTTAATCACATCATTATTATTTTTATGGAGTAACATTGTATTTATCATGATCTTAGGACACTCATGGATGTAGTTAATTCATGTAGTACCCTTTAAAGTACAATGATACCTAAAGTAAATATATTACAATATAATAGTCATTATTCTAGGTGTAAGCATGAGTATCCTCTATATTTATTGATATCTCCTCCTCCACCCCCACCACCATGAGTAGTTGATACACCCATTCAAGATTATTATTTAGATATGGTTGATACACATATTCATGATTATATTATATAATATATAGTATATTTTTATACATATACAATATCTATCTATAGATTAATCTATTCAACATCAATCACATCAAAAATTTACTTAGAGACCATATAGGACACCATATCTAACAATACATACCAAGTTATCGTTGTGGGTAGTTAAGGATGTTCAAGAGTGAACATGAGAATAATTACACCCTCCCATTAAACAATGGAAACAAAAATATACCAATCTTATATAGTACTAATCATACCTCGAGTTCTATGAGTAGTAATCATAATAGATACTATACACCACATGGATCATTATCATATTATAACCATCCCTAGTTGATACCTCATAACCATGATGGAGGACCATTACATTACTCAATAAAATAAATTATTATGGCCTTCCCATTGATAAGATAATTTGTCAAATTTACTAAATTTTAAATATTTTAAAAATACAAAAAACAAGTAATCACACACTAAAATAACATTCAAATAATTAAAACATATAATATCAGGACTTGGGCATGACATGATTGCAAGTTTAAACTAATTACATATGTTATTTATCACATGTTTTATAAATGGTATAATATTTACATACACAAGCATTTCATGGTATCGAAGTGTTATGAAAAACATACAATGTACCCATGGACATACAAATGCTAGTTTTCCCTCTACCTGGTGGCCATGCCAATATTGGGGGCATCTTATTCATAGGTTTCAATATTATAGGTTATATATTTATATGATAGTAGTACCATGTTGAGATACTTATATTTATTACAAATGCCTTTATAGCCAGTCATTTCTTACATAGTGATAAATGATATGTCATCATATTACCATGCAACATTAATATATTTGGTTGGTGTATACTAGTTTCTTATTTTATGATCCAATGATGTTTATAATATTTTACATGATAAGTTAATTTATTGGAGACTATTACATGTGGCCCTTGGTATTTACCTTATGTGACATCCTTGATGCCCTTTTTTGTGACATTTTTATGTCCTTTTGTATGTGGCCCTTGGTCCTATTTGTTGAAACATTTTATATACACATAATATTTTTATTAACTTTACCACCAAATAACACTTTCTCTCTTATAAGAACCTATTGATTTTCAATCTCTCTAAGTGTGCACCTTAAAGGGCACACCAAGAAATGGGTGGGTAGACCATTGATGCCTCATAATATTATTATGTCTTTGTATCATTCCTACCATTTGTCCAACTTCCTTACAATGTCTATCCATTAACCTCCTATGATGCTTCCCTAAAATCCTAGAATCCTAAAATATGGATAAGTCTAGAATCTTAGAACCCTAAAATATGGCTAAGCATGAAATATAATAGGACCCTCTAAAATCTATAATTTGCATTATAGCTCCTAGAAGTCTAAAACTACTATCAAACATATTGAAAGTATAAATATAAAATATAACTTAAAGTATAATAATATATATTTCCATGTATAAATGTCAACTTATACTTTAATTTTTATTTTATATTTTTAGTCATATAAAATATAAAAATTGGTAGCTTGAGTGTGGCTTGTGACACCAAATCCATAGGTCCCTTTTACTTGATCTCATGACCCTTCTATGCACCTTTTCATTGATTCCCAATCATCTATAGCCTTCTAGACAATGAATCCACCTCTTCTAGGCTACTTTTCCTATGATAATTCCATCCCACTAGGTCCCTTACCTTTAGGACAATAAAACCCAACTTGGAATATAGTGCTAGACCCTAGGGTGTCTATTTCTAGAGCTCCTATCCAATTAAATTTTTACCTCCAATGGTCACTTCCTTCTAGTTCATATCCTTCTTTTTATTTGTCTAACATTACCAATAGATCTTTATAAAATCCCATTCAAATTTCATTTAAAATGGGTTGGAAAATATCAAAAAGTAATTAAAAATACAAACAAGACTACTCAAACATATTTCCCTATTCTCTACATACAACCATCCAATACAACCACAAGATTATTCAAACCCTTACACCATTCCCTAGTCACCTCAAGTACACCCAGTTTTAGAATTTTTCATCTTCATACACATTATTTCACAAAGCACATTGATTGGGAGAGCTACATATGGCTTGATTTCTCTTTGGAGTATTGGTATGTAGGTATAGTGCCAACACAAGGGGTGTGGATACATGTTAAGTGCATCTTACACACACTAACCTCTCCTCTATCTCAAAATTTGTTGAAGCATAATGGATTCTAGGGTTTGAAAAATAAATCAACTCTATAAAGAGTTCCAAAGACATCTAACATTCAAAATTTCATAGGAAAGCTCACAAAAGGGTAATGAACAAAACCCAAAAATATCAGGTCTCCTGGACAATAATGATAGAAGAGGACTATAGCATTGGACCCCAGGGTGTTCTATTTTAGTGCTCTTCTCCTTTCATAGAATGAAATTTAGATCTTGATTTACACAACTATCCTAGTATTCCATAGCAAAATTTAAACCCTATCTCAGCCATCTCAATCTATTTCTAGCTAAGTCTTATTTTCTCCACATTTATTACTATTTTTAGAAAAGATAAAATTATAATTAAATTATACAAATTAGTAGCTTAATTTTAATATTATTTATTGATTTAATTAACTCAAGCCTTTAACTAAATTAGGAATAAAATTCCAATATTCTCAAAACATATAAACCATTTGGTAAACCCGACTTACTTTGTTTGTGCATAAAAACCCTAGGGTAAATTCCTTGCTAATTTTTAAAATATTTTTCTAATTTTTAATTGCCTATTTAAATAAAAAATTCAATTTAATTTTTAAAATTTCATAGCAATTTAAAAAAATATATATCATTTTCTTCAAAACCCTAGTTGCATATACTAAATCAAGAATTTTTTAATAATTTCTTGATTTTTTACATACATATTTAAATAAAAAATTAGCATTAATTTTGAAAATTCCATAGTAATTTAAAAAAATCATTTTATTCAAAACCCTAGTTGCATATAATAGGTCCCTTTAAATCAAGAATTTTTTAATAAATTTTCAATTTTTTTACATGCATATTTAATTAAAAAATTAGCATAATTTTTAAAATTCCATAATATTTTTAAAAATATCAATTTTCAAAACCCTAGTTGCATATACTAGGTCTCATTGCTTTTGAGGTATCACCTTACATATTTGTGAACGTTATATCTTTTTTATGCATATTCTAGTTCATTATTTAGATTATATTTGTTTAATCTTTTATTCCATTATTCAAGTTATTTTCCTTATGCCACCTAAGCTCCTTTCATCTCTTCTTTTGAGACAAAGTGCAAGAATTAGTGGTAACCCTCCTAAACTCACCCATATTCCTTCAATGTGACCATATACCATGGATAAACAACCAACTCAAGTTCCTATTATATATTCTACACATCTAGATTACACCAATTTCTATGATGATAATTTCAATACTTAGTAGTATGAGAATAACAATGATGATACAAAAACTGATGTTCATGACCCACCACATCAAACTCTTGATCTAATTCTAGTTATTATTGATAATGAAGTTGTCCTCAACAAATATTTGATCGTAAAAATATTTTTAGAAGGACTCAAATAACAACCCCAAGATCATACTCTTATCTTACAATCTATCATGGAAATCAGAAAGGCTAAAAAAGTTGAGTCTTCCATTCCTTTAGAGCATCCAGTTGTACATGACACTACCAGGGTAACTATGTCTCAACAACCCCCTATAGCAGCCCAACCTACCTCTATGTCACCACCAATTATGGTTAGCACATCTTTGTCTCCCGATGTGGTAGGCCTTGTGTAAGAGATAAAATCTATTCAATCCAAGGTACTACATCTTGAGAAATGTGCCTCTAGACCTACATATACCTTGGATTCTTTTTCTCTACTACATACACCTTTGGCATGTCATATAGCTTTGACACCTTTATCACAAGGTTTTATTCAACTCAAGCTCACTTAATATGATGGCAAGGGTGATCTAAATACACATTTGAGAGATTTTCATGAAACATGCTTGGACTATGTGCTAAATGATTGGCTACTAACCAAGATATTTCCATGGAGTCTAAAGGATTATTCTTTACAATCGTTTTATAGTCTACCAAATTAGTTGCTCAATATATTCAATCCTTTAGCTGACATGTTCCTAGCTCATTTTATCATTAACATTGGTGATAAGGTTTCTTATGCCCAAGTTGCATAATAAAAACAAAGATCAAATGAGCATCTCACAAATTATGTTATTCGATATAAGATTATCTTGGCTAAGATGACTAGCCCCATGGCTGATCAAGAGTTACAAGATATCTTCAAATAAAGTCTTCTACCAGATTTGCATGAATTAATAATTTTTAAAAGGTTCTCTTCTTTCACTGAGTTATGTTATACACTAAAGGAAAGGGAATTCAAACTAATTTCAATTAAAAAACTCAAGTACACAAGTATTTAAAAAATAACAAACAAGAGTAACAACAAAGTCCCATACAATAAAGGTCAATGATATCAATAGTCATAATCAACTACAATCAATATGGCTTCAGAGCCCCCTCAGTGAGAGGTTTTATCAACACCTAGTGAACTTTTTCCAATCTACCAGTATCTTTAGCTAGAGTTTTACAATAGTTATTAGAATTTAATATCATATCCCTCCATCCTATTCAAGAATTTGATCCAATAAAGCCTCTTCCACGAGGATATGATTATAATGCATTTTGCTATTTTCATAGGGCATCAAGCCACACAATAAAAATATACATAAGTTTGAAACACAAGATATAGGATTTGATAGATGGAAACATTATTGATCTTAGCACTTTAGTTGAGTCTCCTCCAATAAAGAAAACACAAGATAAAGCTTTGAAAATGTTTTTAGATCCTTTCCCACAACATTGTAAATAAGAGATAAGTGATACATCAAGTGTTTACCATGCATATC
The DNA here is from genome assembly GCA_037957365.1 of Torreya grandis. Classification (NCBI taxonomy): domain Eukaryota; kingdom Viridiplantae; phylum Streptophyta; class Pinopsida; order Cupressales; family Taxaceae; genus Torreya; species Torreya grandis. The sequence goes on along the minus strand of JARHVA010003202.1, from coordinate 709,741 downwards.
ATGCACATCCTCCACCAACTACATATCAAGCACCTTTAGTTGAGTTACACCCTTTGAATAACATGATTGGTATATAAAATTCTAGAGTTATAACTAGACCTTCCATCTCCTTCTTAGAGCAGGAGATAGTTGAGGATGATTCAGATTATCATGCACTCTTTATGAAATCTTACATTCATAATCATAATATTCATAATGTTCCCATAAAAAATGGATCCAATGTAAACATGTACACTATGACATTATTACAAAATTTGGGATATTCAGAGTAGGATATTACACTAATAGATATAGTTATTAGTGGGTTCAATGGACACATATAGAGTTCATTGGGTGAGATTGTACATCCTCTACAGGTTGGTCTAACACATGTGGCCACACCATTTACTATTATTCTTAGTGCAGGAGTTTTTGATATGTTACTTGGTCGACCATGAATTTAAAAACTTCAAATAGTACCTTCTATAGTTCATAGATGCATGAAATTCATTCACAATAATTAGGTTGTTATAGTTGGTAGAGTTCTATATGAGTTACCACTCCCCACTTTAGAGCCATCTACTACTTTGCAAGCACCAATTTTAGTTTTGCTACTAGTTTTAATTTCTCCACTAGTTTTAGTTCTTCTTATAATTCAAATTTAGCCTTAGTCAAGTCCTCCATTGCTAGTACAAAGATTTCACACACTTCCATAGAGGTATATTTTAGAGTAACCATAGTTTTAGAATTCTAGATAGATTCCAACTACAGTGTTCACACCTAGGTTAGTATCATTTAGGTTTCATGCCTCTACACATAGAGCACATGTTTAGAGAGATTATCTTACTACCAGATGAGTCCCTAAGAGCCTTATAGTTTCATCCACTTCTCAGAGTTATAGGGGGACCCAAAATTTGGTTTCTATTATAGAGATTTTAGATCATTTACAACATACATAGCTTTTAGAGCCATAGTCTCAGCCCTTCCATCATGTTTCATGAGCACACATGATCCCTCTCCTTGATAAAAGACACCATGATAGGAAGAATCCCATGAGACTCATTGGTTAGTATATTCTCTTCTCAACCTTGTATATAACTTTTTTTTGAATAACTTCTACATAGTTTCTCAATTTTTCCTATACATAGTCTCCTTATGATTGATTGTACATAGCTTATATCAAAAATATAGAAACATAAAAAAATATAAAAATATGTCAAAATAAAAAAATATAACATTTCAAAATGAAAAAACATTCAAATAACTTAAAATATCAAAAACATTTCAATTGTATGCATCATCCATGCTTTACATTTCTACTACCATGCTAGACTTACATTTTATCATTCTATGCTATTGTTTATTGATTTATCTACATTGCCATGCTTCACTTGATCTTATTTGAGTGTGTGCAGTGACATCCAGATGCTTAATTTCTTCAATCTACCCATTGAAGGGGAATCCTACTTCTACATTTGAGACATACATTGATATATCTACCCACTAAGTGCATCTTCTACATGACTACATCATCCAAGTTATGTGATTCCTACACTACACACTCTATTTATCATGTTAATTTACATTATTTAATAGTTTACATAGATTACTCTTTTGACATTCACTAGTCTATAACACTTGTGTATTTCTTATCATATACCTAGTCTTGTACTCCATGTCTTGCATACTTTCACTTCTTGATTTGATTAGTTAGATGTGATTGTATTTATAGTGTATACATGATTTCCTTCCTTGATTTTCATAGCTAGATGTGATTACATTTTCTTAGTTCCTATTTTGTCTCTTATATGTGCCTTAGGACATTTTCTAATATCCTTTGCTTCTATTCCTGTGTGTGCCTTAGGAAGTTTGATAATGTCCTTGTACTCTTATATGTGCTTATGGCCCTCATGCTAACCTTGCTTGTTTTCAATTATATGTATATATGGAATTTGAACATGATTTATATGCTTGATTTCTAGTTTGAGTGATATGTGCCCATGTCATTTGTTTGCTTGGCCCCTTGGCCACTTTTGTATGATTCTTGATTCTTGCCTTGAGTGCTTGTTGTTTGTTTACTTCTCATTGTTTACAATGCCATGATCCACATCATGCATTATCTTTATTTATTTAATGCCATGATGGACATCATGCTCCATCCCTCTTAATCATTAACAAATAGAAATTAAAAACTAAACAGACTTCCAATTCTAGTTCATTACATTGCACATGTTATTGCATTCTTATATCAATCTAGGAATAACCTTGTTGATATAAAAATCTTCATCACAAACCATGATATATATTGAGATATATTATAAATTATCATTGCTATATCATGTACTCTTACAACATAACACACTTGTATGGATCTTTATTTTGAGGGTAGTCATTGTAGGGTCTTTATTCCTACCCTCAAAAGAGGGGGTTAACAAACAGGGGTGTTATCATAGAGATTAGAGATCCTACTAGTAAAAAAATGAGATTTTAGAACACTCAAAAAAGTATTTAGACTTTAAACTAGGTAGAACAAACTAGGTAGATAGTGATAATTTTTTAATAGTCTATTAGTTCTCAATCATGCATGACTATCACTTAGCCTCACATGCCCTAAGAACAAGATCAAGAAGGGGAGTGCAAGTCAAATGTGAGGAGTTATGAAGATATGTACATAGAGATAGGGAGGGCTTAACACCTTTAAATAATTTAATGGGGACAATTATTGAGAGAGGCCTGATAAAGGGGATGGTTGGTTCCCTATTATTGTTGGATCTACCTGAACCAAGGTGAGAAGACCTTAGGGGTATATAGTTTTGGTGAAAGGATTTTAAACCTTCAAACTTAATGGGTATTTTCAATTAGGAAAGAGGGAATATGACCAAAGCATAACCAAACTCACACACTCCACCTTGGAAGGGTTGTCACTTGAAATGCATGAATGCTTAAGTCATATAAAACTTACTTAAGATAGATGGGAAAATGGATACAATATTCGATGTATAGATTTTTTTTAATTACAAGGGGTAAGTTAGGAATGAAGTGCTATAATTTTGAACATATGAAGTGAATAAACTTTAGATGAATAATGTATAGTGCATTCGTTAGGTAGGTAGTACTTATGGTATGTTGGTTGTATGTTGTATGCAGGGTAGAATAGGGTAGGACAATGCTTACAATAAAATTTAAATGAAGAGATATGGAGGGATAATAACTAAATATGGATAGGATCACACAATCATGATATCTCATTTATCAACAAATTCTTGATTAATTCTAAAAATATCCAAGAAGAAAATACACACATATGGTCCTTGAAAGATTACAAGCAACATTACAAGATACCTTTCAAGAATTCTTTCCTATTGCATCTATGATCTTAGGATGACCCTTAAAAATGATATCAATTTTTCATTCCCAAAAATTTAAAATAGAAAGGATTTTATGTTCTAGTTTCACTTTCCAAATGACTACCATAAAGAAACATACACTAGATAACCAATCTATTTAGCTTGTGAAAAGAAACACTATATTTAAAAAACAAGACATAATGGAAACCATGAACATATTTTATTCATTTACTAGGAAATCATTGATCATAACACATTTATTTAAAATTATATATCATAAGACACTCTATATAAATTAATCTATAATAAGGGAACATTATAGATGATCTCAAATCTTGCCAATGATTTTACAAATGAAATCGATTTAGCATTAGGGCACTACACAAGGATGACTCTTTGATCTTATCTTTTTTACACTCAAATTTTTTATCTAACTTTTTAAAAGGGACATACCCCATTTACTTATACAATTCCATAAGTATAATTGGAATATTTTATAAATATTCTCTAGTTGGAAGATTCCTTCATGGGCCTGGAGTGGGTTGTAATGAACTTCATTCCTCAGACCTGTAGGTTTTCTCTCATGATGATGAAGGATATGATTTCTCACTACAAAAGAATATTATAGTTATGTACACATAAAATAACCCACAAGGGACAAAACAAAACTTTGTCTACCTACACAAATAAACAAATACATCCCTTCCTTAGACAAAATAGTCTCAAATAGGGACATGTCACTACCAAGTAAAATACAAAAGTTTCTTAAAAGGAAAAGAGAAAAAAATGAGAAAATGACAAGAAAAGAAAGGGAGGTATGGGATAATCCCCTTGTTGGGAATGAAACCATGGGTATCTTGTCATGATATAGAATCCACATCGATGACTGTGTCCTTTTCTAGCTTGTCTTTATGTGTAACAAACTTTTCAATCATATTAGAGAGGATCATTCTATCAAGGCCCATCTAGTACTTGAATTTGGCATCATATTCCTCTAACCAATTTGTGGTTCTCTGGAGCACTCCCTATTTCTTTCGTATCAATTCCTCCAATTTGTCACATGATTTTTTGAGAGATAAAAGTCATTTATTTTTTGGCCATTAAAAGATTCACGAGGTACATCAATGAGATCCTTTAGAGCCTTATTTAATAGTTATTTTGTCAGGTCCACTGCACCATCTAGCCTTAGCATTACTCTTAAAGTGGCCTCAATCTCTGTTCTCATAGTCTTGAGAGACTAATCTTCTCCTTTTAAATCAAAAGTGCCATCCCTAAGTATGGTGAGCCTATGTTTTATGGCTAATTGGTACTCTTTGAGCACTTAATATTATCTAGAGAGATAATGTTTTCTATGATTAAAACATCCTTGCCCATATTACATATTTCATCTATTTTGGGCCTAAGTGCCTCCTAAATTTTGATATCAACATCATAAATAGATGCTAAGGAGTAAACTCTCCTCATTTGTCTATCTCATCATCTAGTCATCCCATAGCAATATGGATTACTTCTTGGCCTTAGGCTGTCAAGTCCTATTGCCAATCTTTTATCACCCATACTCTGATCTTTAAATTTTCACCATGGGTGAGTCCAATGTTCTAAGGGGGATATGTGAAAGGTCAAGAGCCTAGATGGTGGTTGGAGTCACCACATGAGGTTCACTCAATAAAATTTTCAAGTACTAGATCAAGACTTGATTTTATACCTTTAATTCCTCCATGGTGGAATTATTTTTATCCATTCTATGTGTCACCATGTTAGCTAAGACTTGTGAAGTATGATTTAATTTAATCCTTAATGGATCCATAAGATTGTAGCTATAAATGGAATAGTTTTCTAAGGGAGTATCCTTTTTATTTAATTTAAATGAGGAATGGCTACTTCAAAAATTCTTTCCCTTATGTTAGTGAATGTCATTCTAACATGCATCCTAGCCTTATTTGGGGGATTAGGCTTTTTATTTTAAACAATATGGGCTATATCAATATCCCCTACTTTGTTCATCACATCCTTATTTTCCTTCACTTAGTCTATAATCCAAAGAAGGGGCCTAGTCCAAAAACTTGCTAAAGTTATGGATGTTGAGGATGGCCTTATAGTAGTGATGAGTGGTGCTAATGGGGAAACAACTACTAGGAGAATCAATAGTTTAGGAGGAGGGTTTAACAAAAATTGTTTTGTGTCTTCATCACTTCCTTGCTCTTCTTTTTCCTCCTTTGAGACCAACTCAACTTGTTCTAAAGCTTTGAAATCAGACCTAGACTAAGGAGACTCCATCTGTAATTTGTCAATGGAACTCACTTTTTTTGTGTGTTGGATAAAGGATACAATAATAGCTTCTCCTTTCATAACACCTTGGACCATTGGGTCTATAGAGGCTACGGTGACTTCCTTGTCATGTTTAGGTGACTCTTCACCAATCATGACCTCAAAAAATTTACTCTTCTCTGGGTCATGCACCTTGATGGTGGGGATAATCCCTCAAGATATTTTGATTGAAGTAACATCCTTGGGGGAACTTTCCTTGACACCTTTATTGAACTCTAAAGTTACAAGGGTGCCTATTTATAGGCTTGATCCCTCATCTTCTATTTTATCTTTCTATTCTTCTCCTACCTTTGTGCTACTTGTGGGAGATTGAATGTCATCTCTAGGTTCACTTTGATTCCTATAATCTTGCTTTAGGGTGTCCTTGACTTCATCAAATTTTTCCTACCTAAGTGATTGAGGAATAAAATTCTAGAGAAATGCCTCTATCTCTATGGAGTGGAACTCATTTTTAGTAGGGACTTCTACTTGGGTGGTGGTGGCCACCTCAACACTAACCATCACAACATTATCAAAAGATAGAGGATCATCTGAAGTTTTGGCCCATTCTTCATCACCTTTACCTTCTTCTAGTATAGGTTCCCCTTCTACATATGCTCCTTCCATTAATATTTTTGAAGGGGAGTGACGTCTCTCCCTATGGGTCCTCTACCCAGTTCTCACATTAGGGGGAGTGAAGGCATGTTGTTTTTCATTACCTCAACTATCAACCTTTCTTCATCTAAGTCCTCCCCCTTGCCCATATCCCTAACCCTCTACATGTACAAATTTTGATATTGTTATTTTTCTAGGGGTCACTCAATAGTTGGGTTTTTGAAGAGAACTATCCTTTTATTGATCAGAGATTTGGATGGAGGTTAGAGGGTCTTATTAGCTCTCTTTTGTATTGGTGGATCCTCTTGTTCCTTACCTCCTCTCTTCCTTGAATATATATTTAGAGGAGGCTCAAATGAAACATATTATAGAGGTATGATAGTTGGGACTAGTGCTTAACTATCTATGGGAGTAGCCATTGAGATGGTTGGCACTCTTAGACCTTCCCTCCATAAAATTGAAATAGGGATGGTGCTAGTCAGTGTGACTTACCCTGTGAGAATTTTATCCCAAGTTTTGGATATGATCATTATCTTTGAGAAATATATCCCAACTTAGGATTGGGCCATAATCATTTTCTTAACATCTACCACGTTGGTGAAGTTGGTGTCTCTCAACTTTCTTTTCCCTCTTCTTCTATAGATGATGATGGGGCTAGAGGGTCACCACTGTGTACAAGGAAGAATACATTCAATTATTTCACCTCAATCAACTCTTTAAGGGTAGGGGTGTTATATGCCCTAAGGCCGACCCTATTCTCTTTCAACCACCTGAAGGTTCTCCTCATTATCCATGTCACTCACTTGGGGATGGAATAACATTTTTCCTTAGTGAAATCCAGTAGAATGATGGGATGGGATTCAATATTGTTCCTATTGTATGTAGAGGAGAGTGTCATCTTTTTATCAACTATGTCCTTGGGGAGAGGAGTGATGTCATATGCTATGACCTCTTTCACTATTAACCTCATGTACTCCCACTTCCTAACATCTTCTTTGATGGTATAATCAGACCATAGGTATTCATAGTGGGAAAATTTTCATACCAAATTTATCACCATATTTATCAACCACTTGATGTCGTAATTGGGTTGAGGTGGCATCTTACCAAGTGCATACAAACTTATTTCCAATTCTAACCCCTTTGCCTTGGCCATAGAAGGGCATGAATAGAAACCAATCACCATAGGAAAATTGAAAGGATTTTTTAATCTTTTTCACTAAAATCATTTTATGTGGTGGTATAATATACTTACATAGCTCCATTATTGTCAATATATCATCCATTTATCTGGGCAATTTGAGTGGGCATCTATAATACCCACTCACCTTAATGTACATGAATGTTTTAAACTAAATATATGTGGCACCAAACTTCTTAATTACCTATTTGGATGTTGAAAACATTCTATTTAGGCTCCTTAGGGGTAGAAAACAATCATCATGGAGTTGAATAAAAAGTTATGCACTTTGAAAAAACTATTCCTAGATCCTTCTTAGGTTACCTCAGGATATATATCATAAATATTCATCCCCATAGGGTTCCTTATAATTTCCTAAAAAACCCTATTTCATACCAAGCTATACATCAGGTAGGAAGACATATAAAATATACCTTGAAATATCTCCTTGGAGGTGATGGATGCTTAGAGGTACATCATTTATTCATGTGAATTATCACTGAAGATAGTGGCCCAGTCGATCCTCTTCTTCCCTTCAAGTATGTAGAGCATGATTAAAAAAATCCATGTCTCAAACTTATCAATAGTGGGTAGCCCATAAATTTTGGTGGCCATGGCCATAACATACTAAGGAAACTCATTAAATTCTTCCAACTTTAAGTTATTTGACATTCTTGAGACTTTGGTTCTTTTCTTGGTCAGTCAACATGAGTTTACTACCTCCTAGATAGATTTCTCATCATTGTCAATGTATTATTGGCATTCCACAACATTGAGTGTGATGATTTATAGTTGAGGGGGAATGCCAAGCATGGTGCTAAGAGCCTCGAAAGTAAATGAACATACTACTAAATGACTACCATTGACAAGGTTCTGGTATTTGGTTGATATGTTTGAGCACATGCTATGATGAGATTTGGGTATAGAGTATCCAAGGGAAACACTACTACTAGTGTGATGTATCTCTTTCCAACATTGACAACTGCTTGTGAGAGGTTTGGGTCTTGAAAAAAAATTACTAGTGCCCTAAAATCCAAATCCATAACATAAGTGTCCTTAATTGAATCCAATACTAATATGATGCTTCCCTTAGATGTTGTTGAAGTAGTTTCCATTAGTATTAGTGGAGGCTACACATAGGTGGAAGTAAAAAGCTTTTAAAACTTACACTCTAATTCACTATATTCATGTCATTCTTCACTCTGGTACACTTAGTCTCTTGGAAGCACAAATTTTTAGATCTAAATGTGAAAGGTAAGTTTCAATGAAGAATAACACCTAATTATAATCCCTTGTATTTTAGAATTAAGGTTATCATTGATGCTCTAAGATAAGGTGGCAAATCAGTACCTACCCCCATTAATTTATTAAGCCTCATTTTAAAAATAGAGGGAAAACACAAGGCCTTCCCTTGTGTGTTATGTAACTACTCTTTCACAATACGTGGTGAAATATGAGTGAATCATAGATTTAAAAAACTCTTGTTTGGGTCTTCGAGGATTTTCTCACCTTTTTTACCTTTTATGACATTCTAGTGTTGTGGGATAAAAATTCCCAAGTCCTCAATGAAACCAAGGACACAACCTATAATGATACTCCTTTCACAAAAACTTGGGCATTTGGGCCTTCAGGGACCTTTTAGAAAATCTCCATAAAATCGAGTGAGGAAATTTCCAAAAAGGCCCTAAAGTTAACAAGCACCCAAGCACCTCCACATGGCATGAATTTTTAATTATTATTAAAAATAGACATCAAGACCCTAAGTATTTTTATCACCATGTCCACAAAAAGGTAGTTGGTGAAATTTTTCAAAGAGGCCCAAAACATCTAAGGGCCCAATGTTCTTCCAAGTGTCCAAATAAAAAATAAATCAAGATCATGGCCACTTTCTCCACTTAAACTAACCTTCTTTAAAAGGGGAGTGCAAAATCCTCCCATCTCTTGAATCTCACTCTTGAGGGGGGTCCCTTAAGTCAAATACATATTTTTTCATTTAGTTCATTAGACTACTCCTCACCTTAATCACCAAAAGACATAAGTGTATCATGCTATTTTTATTTGGGACATTGACATACTTCTTCTTTCAAGTGTGAAGGATCCAAGCTTTAGAAAAAGACTTGGTTACACCTTCATTTGTTTACTATAGACTCTCATGCCATATAATCCTTGTTCCACACATGGTTAATTTTTAATCTTTCTCAATCCTTCCTTAGGTGTTTTCCATCTTCGATAGACATCCCTCTGGACTCATCTAACCAAGATAATAGACATGATTGCTCAAATTACATGCCCCAACCTTTCCTCGTGATGAGGAATATAGGAAACTAAGACATTGAACCTCACTTAAATATTGCATAGGGTATTTACTATAAATAGACCCAAATTTCTCTAGAGCAATTTTGGACACTAACATAATCTCCTACTTGGGGATGGGTACCCCTAATGGGTACATAGAGAATGCCATACTAGTTGTGTATCCATTGGGCTATGGATTCAATAAGAAACATACCATAGGTGAATCACCATCTCAACAAGGTAATCAAAAAGAAAAGATATATGGATAGATAAAATACAATATGATCAAGGGGACCATAATATATACAATTATATACATATGTAAATGGACAAATAGAAACTCAATCTAGGAAATGCTTAAGATTTTTTCCATTCATTGGTAGCTCTAAAATTTCTCCATTAATTTCTATGAGATAGAAGGTGTGATTTACTATCTAAAATTTTATGGTGTAAGGACCCATCCAAAGGGAATCAAATTTTCCATGCTTCCCTTTGTCTTCATGTCTTTTGTCCTAGAGCATAACTAGATCACTGACCTAAAAATTTAATGGAGTAACTTTTCTATCAAAAATCCTCTTGAGACATTCCTTAAATTTTATGTTCTTTTCATGATCCTATCTCCTAGATTCATCAAGCTTAATGATCTATTTTATTCTCCCTTTATAGTGGATTATTTCTATTCCCACCTCAATCATTTGTCACATGAATTGGTATGGAGGCAATTGTAGATTCAAAGGAAGAACAACTTGGGTCACATACATGAGCTCCAATGGGATTTTTCTAGTGGATCTTTTCAGAGTTAACCTATTTTCCCAAATATCAAAATTCAATTGTTTACCCCATTTTATTTTATTGTCAACCAGAGTCTTGTTGATAATTTTCAATAAGTTTTTATTACTAGAATCTACTTGTCCATTTCCTTAAGGATTATGTTTGGATGCATAAGCCAAATTAGTCCCATAATCCTCACATAATGCATTCAAATATTTAGCTCTAAAACATATAACATTGTCACATACAATCTTGACTAGTACCCCAAACTGACAAATGATATTTTTAAATAAGAAATCAATCACTACCTAGTGATTTGATCTCTTGGTAGGAATTACCTAAACCCATTTCATGAAGTACTCAGTGGTCACCAAGATCTAATTATGACCAACACTTGAGGCATATAAGATTTCACCCATAAAATCCATCCCCTATTATTTGAAAGGCCCTCAATAGAGACTAGTTGTAGGGGAAGTGATCTAGATTCCTTCATCCTTCCAGAGAACCACTGATATTATTCACATTTTCTAACCTAGGTAGTTACATCTTTGAATAGTGTAGGCTACCAATATCCAGCCCTCATGATCTTGTTTGTAGTGACCTTTGGGGGAAAATGGCCACCACACACAAAACTATGCATTTATTTTATTATTGGAGAGACCTCACTTTGTACTAAACATCTCAAGAGAACACCATCAAGGTTTCTCCATGTGAGGTCATCTCATAATAGAACATACTTTTGGGATACTAGCTTCAATGTCCTTCTTTGATTTTTTTCTAGATGAGGACAACTCAAAGTCCTCAGGTAATGTACTATGTTTATATACCATGGGGATATATTATACTTTGAATCATATTTATCCATCATTATCTCCACATTATTTACCTCCATAGCTTCTAAATTTGCTTCATTCATCAATTTAGCCAAACCCATGCCCTTGACAAGCTTGGTGGTTTGTATCTCTAGGTCATATTCTTATAGTTTATTAACCCAACAAAACCTCTTATCAATATTTTAATTTTGAGTTAATATGTCCTTCACCATAGTGTGAGAAACATAGGCAATAATCTTTGAACTAAAAATGTAGGACCTAAATATGTTGATATCCTTTAAAAGAGTGAAGGCTTGCTTTTCCATTATGGTATATTTAAGATCAAATCCTTGAAGTGACTTTATAAAAAAGGAAATTGGTTTCTCATGACCTTCATCATTATTTTATAGCATTAATGTAGCAATGGTATGCATAGATGCAAATGAAAATATTTAAAACTCTTATTTGTAGTCTAGGCTAATAAGCACTAGGGCCATGTTTAAGGCTACTTTGATGTTTTGAAATGATTAGGTAGCCTTTTATTCCCACTTTATGGTTTGATCCTTCTTCAACATTAAAGTGATCAGCAAAGTAATCTTTGTAAAATTGGAAACAAATATTCTAAAAAAATTAATTGGGTTGAAGAAAGATTGAATACCTTTCTTGGTTTGTGGGATGGACACTTTATCGATGGTTTCCAACCTTTTAGGGTCTATCATAACACCTTATTGGGATACAATGTGTCCCAGTATCTTCACTTTTCACACTCCAAAATATCACTTCTTAAAATTCAAGGAGATCCCAAACTCCTAACATTTGATAAACAACTACTCCAAATACACCAGGTGATCACTCATCTTACCAAAGAACATAGTGACATCATTTAAGCAGATAGTAATGAATTTTTTGATCAATATAGATAAGGCTACATCTATTTCTCTCTAAAAGGTGGCACCTACATTCATTAAACCAAAAGGCATTTGAACATACATGTAGGTGCGCCATGAGGTGGTGAAAGTAGTCTTAGCTCTATCTGACTCTTTGACCACCACCTAGTTATATCCAAAAAAACCATCTAAAGTAGATAATAGATTTCATATAGAAATATATTGAAGCATATTATCCATGTTAGGTAGTGGATAATTGTCTTTCAAAGATGCCTTGTTTAAATTTTGGAAATCTACACAGAGCTGGATGTGTCCATTTTTCTTTCTAACAGGGACAAGGTTCACCACCAATGATGAATATCTGATAGGTTAGATGATCCTATCATCCCTTAGATTTTTTATCTCTTCCTACATTTTGATGGCTGAGATGGGGTTGATTGGATACTACTTCTAGTGGAATGGCTTTGTATTGGGATATATGGGAATAACATGTTGTAAGAGATCTTCTTTATAATCCTTTAACTTTGTGTAAGACCACACCAAGAAATCATAGTTTTTTTCAATAGAGTGATGAATGCTTTCTTTTCATCTTATTTTAGTGAACACCAAGCTAGATCTTCTTTGGTTTTTATGGTGTCCCAATGTTAATCTCAATCACTTCTTTTGATATATAAGTACTTTTAGATGTGATTCATTCTACTCCATCAAAGGCTACCTTAAGACTAACTAATCCCTTGGGGATGGTATTAGTCTTGAGATGAATTATTTACTTCCCATACATGGTTTCATTCCCATCACAAACATGGATCATTGACTCCCAGTCTATAATAACTCCCTCAAATTCCTTTGTGCAACATATAAATCTTTTTATGTGATTATCATCATAAAAGACTTGCCAATGGTCAATATTTTTTGGAATAGAAGTCCTTAACAAAACTTCAACTTGATATTCACAAACAACACCTCCAAATTCAACCCTAAATTTTGTAGCTCTCTTGGCAAGTACATCTACCAAGTGATTTATCTCTCAAGCATGGTACTAGATGTTAAAATCATTGAACCATTCCAAATAATGCTAGATATAATTTTGACACTACTTCAACCTCTTCTACCTTGTGGTGTAAATATCCTAAACTTGTTTAACCACTAAATTAGAGTCACCCTTCACTAACAACCTTTTGAATCCATCTTCTTTGGTGATCTAGGGGCCTATCGTAAGTGCTTCGTATTATAAAATATGTTTTATGCACTCAAAATACAATTAAAAGGATAACTTAAAAATTTGGCCCTTAGGAGTATAAAAAATAAATACAACCCCATTTCCAACATTGGAACATACTCCATCAATATTCATAACCTAAATGAATTCATCATCTTGGATACCAGCATTAGGGGCATCTCTATAAACTCACCATTTCTTATGAAGCTCTTGATGTTTATGTCTACATATAAGACTTCATACAATTGGTACTTGGGGTCTTCCAAGATATGGAGAATTTGTGGTTCCTAATTTAGGTGAATCATATTTCCATCTAAAGGTATTATGGCATATGATAAATCCATCTAAACACTACTACCAATGCTAACAACGCACTTTCAAGAGAGCAACATACCCCACTTAGGTGGATAGTCTATAATAATGACATCCATACTCAAGCACTTTTTAGGGTATTGCACAAGTTGTACCAACCCTTTTACCACATCAATTATAGGCACTTCTTTGGAATCCATGGCAAGACATCATCTATACATTATAATTATTCTTATTCATAGCTCATTTAGAATAGCCAACATCATGATGGTATAGGAAGCACCAAAATCAAACATTAAATTATGGATGATCAATCCACTAATTACCAAAGTGGTATAGAATGGGTCAACATCCATTTGGCTCTCTATTAGTATTTTCCCTAGGTATACTTCCAAGTGTTGCTTAGAGGATTCTAAGGCATTCTTCCTTTCTCCAAGGGAAATGAAAGGAGGATCTACCTTAAAAATTTCATTGGTAGTAGTCTTTTATATGAACCCTAAGTATTCAAAATCTCTTCATCTATACTTTGGGATCCTAAGTAGCTCCACAAAAGGTACTGTGACCTTCAATTGACTCAGTACATGGGTAATGTCATAAACACTATATTTGTGCAATGGAGTATTAGTGGGTAAACTTGTGACATTTTCATCTAGAATATATCCATATAATGCTAAGGGCACAAAAATAGGAGTAATAGTACTTTTGACTTCACTCTTCAAAGGAGGCTTCCTAGGCTTATCCTTCTTAAGAATATGAGATAGAAAATGGGTTTGATTCTTAGCTTGGGAAGCTCTTAATTTAGCATGATAGGGCATAGGACTGAGCTTAGCAAGATTTTAGACCTCCTTAGTTCTGATGGTTATTTTATCTCTGGTCTCTATCTTGGGAGAAGGAATACCTTCATTCCTGGGGGGATTATTCTAGTCCTTGCTTCTTATATTATAATCCTTTTCTTAGGCAATGGTAGTATGAATCATCAACTACCGATCCTTAATTTATGGGGGAGAGTCACCATACTTCTCTTTCATCATTGATCTTAGAAATTAAAAATCATGAACCAATAACTCATATACATCATATTAATTTAATAGAAAAGATCTGGGGATAGAGCTCTTACCTTCTCTCATATATCCCATAATGCTCAAATAGATGGAGATAAAACCATTTCACTCGATTCATAAAACTTGAAAGTAAAATAATCATAGGCCAGAGTGTCCTCACTATTTGGGATTGATATGGTACCTACTCCCTTTCCCTAAAGATGTAACTCTCCACCTCTTAGAAATATACTATGTAAATTTCATCTTCATTAGAGGCAACTTTAGAACCAAATACCTCTAAACATATTTTAGAGGTTGTGCTACATGAGGGATGAGGGAGGAAACATTTATCACACTAGTCATAATAATTAGATGTACCTTGGGATAATCCCTTCTTAGCTCCAACCAGCTTGTAAGAGATTTCCTTGATGGCAATGACTAAGGTCTTCACTATCTCTTCTAGGTCCACTCCTTTATGGGAGGCTTACATTTTCTCAGGGTTCATTAGCTTGACATCAAAACTTTTATTCAAAGTCATACCCACAACTTTGATGTTATTTTCTATTTAGAAAGCCCAAATTGAAATCCATCCTCATATTTGTGGGAGCCCTATCTCTGAGATAATAGGCTGATTTTTTGTCAAATGCATCACAATACTTAATTAGGGAAGTAACACCACTGGGCCTGATATCCTCAGGAAACCTCCTCAACACTTTAATAAACCTTGAATTGAAATCCTTTACACATTCATTGGGGTTCTTTTTGAGGTTCTTGAATTCAACAATAAAGAATTAGGGATCTATACTCTCACCAAAATACATCTTAAATGCATCAATCATTACTTTATAGGTATCTATAGATCCATCAAGGAGGTATTTGAACCAATCTTGAGCTTCTTCCTCAAGTGTGTTGACAAATATATTTATATACACATCTTCCAAGTCAATCTCATAATATTCAATAATATTTAGAAAAGATTTCAGATGCCACTCTCTAGACACTACATTATTTCCCTAAAACTTAGGTAGAAGACTCCTAATCTTGACAGGGACCTCACTAGGAAATCCAGGCATACCAGTGAAATTGATGTGTCTAAACCTTGGAATCATGAATGGTCTTCATTGATTACCCAAATCTTGATCCTGCTTTCCATCATTTTCATTATCTACATTAAACATCCTCCTCCTTAAGTCATGGTCTCTCATTTCTAAATCAGACAATGAAGGAGAACCATGGGGAAGTTGAGATTGATCAATGCTTGGAGAACTATAAAGGGGGAAATGCTTCTTTGGGGAAAAGGATCTTGACTTTTAGGGAGTTTAGAACTATCTAAATCACTTAGGTACCCTCTAACTAATGGGATTCTAGAGAAAAAGGGGTATGTGTGAAGAGGAAAAAACTAATTAGGTCTTACTTGATAGCCTAAGCCCTAACCCACAACATTTTTCCAAACTTGGGGCCTTCTGGAAGTCATTTTACAATTCAAAGACAAACTCTTTTAAAGGATTGCTTTTAAAATAAGATCTATTACCCTCCAAGTTTGTAAATCTAAAGAGAGTGTTCAAAAACAAAGGAAGGTACAAATAATAGGCAATAGTAATTTAAACCTATGATATAATGGAGTCACCATGATAAAAAATAATTCTATACCAACAAAAACCAAACAAAACTACAAAGAGAGCCTAGATTTTACATCCTAATAACACCCTTAAAAGATGTTAAATATATTCCCACTACTAAGGGTAAATGATTCAAAGAGTATTATGAGATTACTAATAATAATAAGTAGGAGCAACTCAAATAGGAATAAAGGTGAGTGATACACTCAATATTTTTTTGACAACCAAGACTATAACAAAGGTGATAAATCCCTGAAAATGGTGCCAAAAAAGGCTTATTGGTTCCCAGTCATGCACTATTATCACTTGGCCTCACATGACCTAGGAGAAAGATCAAAAAGGGGAGTGAAATTTAAAGGTTAGGAGCCATAAATATATGTCATTAGAGTTTGGGAGGGCTCAACACATTGAAATAACCAAATAGGGATAATGATCAAGAGAGGATCAATAAAGGGGATGTTTAGTTCCTTGATACTTTTGGCTCTACCTGAACCAAGTTGAGAAGACCTATGGGTAGGGGTATCTATTTTTTATAAAGGGATTTCAACCTTCATGGGGATTTGTAATTAGGGAAGAGGGAATATGACCAAATCATAACCAGACTCACACACTCCACCCTAGAAGGGTTGTCACATGAAATTCATGAATGCTTAAGTCATATAAAAGCTACTTAATATAGATGGGAAAATGGTTGTAATCTTTGATGTAGAGATTGTTGTTGAATTATAAGGGGTAAGCAAGGAATAATCACTAGGATTTTTAGTATATGAATAAAACACACTTTAGGTGAATAATGTAAGTGCATTTGTCAGGTAGACATCACTTATGGTATGCTATTTGTATGTTGTATGTTGGGTAGAATAGGGTAGGACAATGATTACAAGAAAATTTTGATGAAGAGATGTGGAGGGATAATAAATAAATATGGATGGGTTCACACAATCATGATATCTCATTTATCAATAAATTCTTGCTTAATTCTAAAAATAGCCAAGAAGAAACTATGCACATATGGTCCTTGAAAGATTACAAACAACACTACAAGTTAATTTTCAAGAATTCTTTTCTGTTACATCCATGAGCCCAAGAATACCCTTAAAAAGGATATCAATACTTCCTTCCCCAAAATTTAAAATATAAAGGATTTTATGTTCTGGTTGTACCTTCTCAATGACTACCATAAAGAAACATACACTAGGCAACTAATCTATCTAGCTTGTGAAAAGAAACACTACATTTAAATAAGACCGAATGGAAACCATGAACATATTTTATTCATTTACTAGGAAAATATTAATCAAAACACAATTATTTAAAATTAGATATCATAAGACACTCTATATAAATGGCTCTGTAATAAGGGAACATCATAGATGATCTCAAATCTTGCCAATGATTTTACAAATGAAATTGATTTGGCACCAGGGCACTACACACAGATGACTCTCTAAGCTTATCTCTTTTACACTCAAATTTTTTAGTTAACCTTTTTAAATGGATAGAACCCCTTTATTTATACAATTCCATAACCATACTTGGCATATTCTATAAAGATACTCCAATTTGAAGATTCCTTCATCGGCCTAGAGTGGGTTGTAATGAACTTCATTCCTCGGACCTGCAGGTGTGATATTGTGATGATGAAGGATATGATTTCCCACTATAGAAGAATATTTATAGTTATGTACATGTAAAAAAACACACAAGGGATAAAAAAAACTTTATCCATTTTCACAAATAAATAAAGACATCCCTTCCTTAAACAAAACAAACTTGGAAAGGGACGTGCCACTAACAAGAAAAATATAAAAGTTCCTTACAAGGAAAAAAAAGACAAAAAGGAGAAAATGATAAGAAGAGAAAGGAAGGTATGGGATAATTACATTTGTGGGAAAGAAACTAGGGGTATCTCATCATGATGTAGAATCCACATTGATGATTGTGTCCTTCACCAGCTTGTCTTTACGTGTAACAAACTTTTCGATCATACTAGTGAGGATCATTATATCCAAGCCCATTTGGTACATGAATTTGGCATCATATTACTCTAACTAATTGGTGGTTTTATGAATCACTCCTTGTTTATTTTTATCAATGCCTCTAATTTGTCATTATATTTTTTAAGAGATACTAGGTCCTTTATTTTTTGGCCATTAAAAGCTTCATGAGGTGCATCAATGAGATCCTTCAGAGCCTTCTCCAATAGTTATTTTTTAGGTCTACCACACCATCTAGCCTCATCATTACTCTCAGAGTAGACTCAATCTCTATTCTTTTAGACTTGAAATATTACTCTTCTCTTTTTAAATCAAAATCACCATCCTTGAGCATTGTCAGCCTGTGCTTTATGGCTAATTAGTACTCTCTAGGCATTTTAATATTATTTGGAGAGATAATGGTTTTTAAAATTATAATATACTTTCCCATATTACATATTTCATCTATTTTGGACCTAAGTGCCTCCCAAATTTTGATATCAACATCATAAATAGATGCTAGGGAGATACACTCTCCTTGCCTATCTGTCTCATCATTTAGCCATCCTATAGTAGTATGGATTACTTCTTGGCCTCAAGCTACCAATCCCTATTTTTAATATTTTGTCACCCATTCTCTAGCCTCTAAATATTTTCCATGGGTAATGTCTAGTGTTTTAAGGGGGATATCATAAAGGTTGGGAGCCTCAATGGTGTTTTGTGTCACCACCTGAGGATCACTTAGTAACTTTTACAATTACTAGATCATAGCCTGATTTTATGCCTTTAATTCTTCCATGGTGGATTTATCTTTATCCATTCTGTGTGTCACCATATTAGCCAAGATTTGTGAAGTATGCTTCAATTCCTTCCTTGATGGCTCCTTGAGATTATAGATATAGATGGAATATTTTTCTAGGGTAGTATCCCTTTTAGTGTGTTCAAAGGAGGAATGGCTACTTCAACACTTATTTGCCTTATGTCAGTGAATGTCATTCTGATATATATCTTGGCCTTCTTTGGGGGCTTATCCTTTTAATTTTAAACAATCTAGGCTATATTGATATCCCATACTTTGCTCATCACATTCTTATTTTCCTTCACTTTGTCTATAATCCAAAGAAGGGGAATAGTCTAAAAACTTGCTAAAGTTACAGATGTTAAGGATGGCCTTGTAGTAGTGATGAGTGGTGTCAGTGGGAAAATAGCTATTAGGAGCATGCCTAGTTTAGGAGGAGGCCTTAACACAAATTATTATGTGTTATCATTACTTCCTTGATCTTATTTTTCCTCCTCTATTACCAACTCAACTTGTTTTAAAACTTTGAAATCAAACCCAAACTAGTGAGACTCCATGCACAATTTGTAAATGGAACTCTTTTTTTCTATGTATTAGACAAAGGATAAAATAATGGATTCTCCTTCTGTAACACCCTAGGCTACTAGGTCTATAGAGGTTATGGTGAATTCCTTATCATGTTTAGGAAAATCTTCACCAATCATGGCCTTAAAACCTTTATTATTCTCTGGGTCATGCACCTTAATGGTGGGGAGAATCTTTTAGGGGATTTTGATTGAAGTAAGCACTTTCCTCGATACCTTTATTAACCTCTAAAGTTATATGGGTGCCCATTTGTAGGCTTGATCCCTCATATTATATTTTCTCTTTCTTTTGTTTTCCTACCTTTGTGTTATTTTTGGGGGATTGAATGCTATCCCTAGGTTCACCCTGATCCCCATCATCTTGATTCAAGGTGTCCTTGACTTCATTGGTTTTGTCCTACCTAGGTGACTAAGAAATAACATTCTAAATATATGCCTATGTCTTTGAGGAGTGGGGCTCCTTTTCATCAAGGGCTTCTACTTGGGTGGCTACCTCAACACCAACCTTCAAAAAACCATCAAAATATAGAGGATCATCTAAAGTCTTAACCCATTCCTCATCACCTTTACCTTATTTTGTTGTAGGTTCCCCTTCTCTAGATACTCTTTCCAGTAGGATTTTTGAAGGGGAGTGACATCTCTCCCTATGGGTCCTTTGCCTAGTTCTCACCTTAGGGGGAGTGAAAACACACTATTTTTTCATTACCTTAGCTATCAACCTTTCTTCATCTGAGTCCTCCCCCTCACTCATATCCTTAACCCTTTATGCATATGAAGCTTGATCTTCTTTTTTCTCTAAGGATCACTCCTCGATGATTGAGTTTTTGAAGAGAATTATCCTTTGATTGATCAACGATTTGGATAGAGGTTGGATGGTTTTCTTAGATTTATTTTGTGTTGGTGGCTCCTCTTATTCCTCACCTCTTCTCTTTCTTGAGTATATCTTCAAAGGAGGCTCAACTATAGCCTATTGTGGAGGTAGGATAGTTGGGATTGGTGCTAGACTGGCCATGGGGGAAGCTATTGAGATGGTTGGCACTCCTAGAGCTTTTCTCCCTAAAATTTAAATATGAATGGTGCTAGCTAGTGTGACCTAACCTATGATAATTTTATCCCAATTTTAAGCTAGGCTTGTTATCTTCAAGAAAGACATCCCAGTTTTAGATTGGGCCACAATCATTTTCTTCATAGCCACCAGCTTGGTGAAGTTGGTGTTTCCAAGTTTTATTTTCCCTCTTCTTTTTATAGATGATGATGGGATGAAAGGGTCACCACTTTATGTAGGGAGGAATGAATTCAATTCTTTCACCTCCCTTAACTCTTGGAGGGTAGGGTTTTTTTATACCTTGAGGTTGACCCCATGCTCCTTCAACCACCTAAAGGTTCTCCTCATTATCCATGTCACTCGCATGGGGATGGAATCATTTTCTTCCTCAATGAAATATAGCAGAGTGATGGGATGGGATTCAATATTGTTCCTATTACATGTGGAGGAGAGTGTCATCTTATCATTGACCATGTCCTTGGAGAGAGGAGTGATGTCATATGTTATGACTTATTTCACTATTAACCTCATGTGCTCCTACTTCTTGACATCTTCTTCAATGGTGTAATCATACCATAGGTCTTCATAGTGGGAATAATTACATTACACATTTATTTCCATATTTATCAACCACTTAATGTCATAATTGGGTTGGGGTGGCATCTTACCAAGTGTGTACTAACTCATTTCCAATTCCAACCCCTTTGCCTTGGCCACAAAAAGGGCATGAATAGAAACCAATCACCATAGGAAAATTGAAATGATTATTTTTCTTTTTTTCTACAATCATTTCAAGCAGTGGTAGCATCTACTTGCATAGCTCCATTATTTCTAATCTATCATCCAGGTATCTAGGCAATTTGAGTGGGCATCCAAAATACCCACTCACCCTAATATACGTGAATGTTTTAAACTAAATATAAGTGGTGCCAAACTTATTAATTAATTATTTGGGTGTTTCAAACATTATATTTAGGCTCCTTAGGGGGTAGAACACACTCATCATGGGGTTGAAGAAGCAGTTATGCACCTTGTAAAAACTATTCCTAGACCCTTCCAAGGTTACCTCAAATTATATTTTGTAAATCCTCATCCCCGTAGGGTTCTTGGTAAGTCCCTAGAAAACCCTATTATGTACCAAGTTATACATCAATTAGGAAGACATATAAAATATACCTTGAAATTTCTCCTTGGAGGTGATGGTTACTTAGAGGTACATCATCTATGTATGGAAATTATCACTGAGGATAGTGGCCTAGTCGATCCTCTTCTTCCATTTTAGCATGCGAAACATGATTAAAAACATCCAGGTCTCAAAATTCTCAATAGTGGGTAGCCCATAAATTTTGGTGGCCATGGCTATAATCTACTGATGTAACTCATTAAATTCTACCAACTTAATTTTTTTTACATTCTTGAGACTTTGGTTCTTTTCCTAGTCAGCCAACATGAGTTTATTACCTCCCAGATGGATTTCTCATCATTATTAGTATATAGTTGGCATTCCTTAACATTGAGTGTGATGCTTTATGGTTGAGGGGGAATGATAAGCATGGTACTAAGGGACTTTGAAGTAAAGGAACATACTACTAAATGACTACCATTAATGATGGTTTTGGTATCTGGTTGATATACTTAAGCACATGCTATGACAAGCTTTGGGTATGGTAAAACCAAGGGAAACCCTATTATTGGTGTGATATAGATCATACAAACATTGGAAACTATTTTTGGGGGTTTGGGGTCTTATAAAACATTTACCAGTGCCCTAAAATCCAAATCTATAACATAAGTGTCCTGGATTAAATCTAATACTGATACAATGCTTTCCTTGGATTTTATTGAAGTAGTTACCATTGGTATTAGTGGAGGTTACACATAGGTGGGAGTATAAATACTTTGAAACTTTCACTCTACTTCACTATATTCACATCGTTCTTCCCTCTAGCACACTGAGTCACTTGGAAATATAAATCTTTAGCTCTGAATGTGAAAGGTAAGTACAAATGAAGGATAACACTTAATTGTAATCACTCATATTTTAGAGTTAGGGTTACCATTAATTCTCCAAGATAAGGTAGAAATTATCACCTACCCCCATTAATTAATTGAGCCTCATTTGAAAAATAGAGGGAAAATGCAAGGCCTTCCCTTACACACTAAGTAATATGAAATATGAGTGAATCATAGATTTAAAAAACTCTTGTTCAAGTCTTTAGGGATTTTCTCACCTTTTTAACTTTTATGACATTCTAGTGTTGTGGGATAAAAATTCCCAAGTCCCTGATGAAACCAAGGACACAAACTACAATGATCCTCATTTTGTAAAAATGGGAGCATTCAGGCCTTTAAGAACCTTTTGGAAAATGTCCATAAAATTGAGTGAAGAAATTTACAAAAAGGTCCTAAATTTAATAATCACCTAAGCACCTCCATGTGGCATGAATATTTTTTATTATTAAAAATAGACATCAAGGCCCTAGGGATTTTTCTCACCATGTCCACAAAAAGGTAAGTGGGGAAATTTTTCAAAGAGGCCTAAAACATTTGAGGCCCTAATGTTCTACCAAGTGTCTAAATCAAAAATAAATCAAGATCATGGCCACTTTCTCCAGTTATACCAACCTTCTTCAAAAAGGGAAGGAGTACAAAACCATCCCATATCCAAAATATCACTCTTGAGTGGGGTCCCTTAGGTCAAATACATATTTTTCATTTGGTTCTTCAGACTACTCACCTTAATCACCAAAACACATAATTACAACATGCTATTTTTATCTGAGACACTGATATACTTCCTCTTTTGAGTGTGAAGAATCCAAGATTTGAAAAAAGACTTGGCTAAACCCTCATTTTTTTATTGTATACTATCATGACATAGAATCCTTGCTCCATATGTGGTTAATTTTTAATCTTTCTTGAGCCTTCTTTAGGTATTTTCCATCTTTGACATATATCCCTTTGGACTCTTCTAACCAAGGTAATAGACATGATTGATAAAAATACAAACCCTAACCTTTCCTCTTAATGAGGAATGCATGAAACTAAGACATTTTAGCTCATTTAGCTCTAGCATAGGGCATTTACCATAAAAAGATCTAAATTAGTCCAACATAATTTTGGGCACTAACACAATCATCAGAATCAACCCAAGATAAGAGTGCCAAGATTGGACTATAGTGTCAAATAGTAGGGTGTCAATTTTTGGCAATCTTATCTAAATAGTAAAAAATCCAAATTTTCCAAAAATAAATAGAAAATTAAGTATAGTTACAGTTTAGTTTAGAATCAACAATTTTAGTATAGTTTTTCTTAGAGAATCTAGATATAGGGGCATCATGTACGACATGATGGATCTCACTTCTAGTTTTAAATTAGGTAGTTGGTATAACTTCTAGATTATAATCCATGTTTTAGACATTAGTGATTAGGGGTAATGTGCACGACACATTTAAATTCTTTCATTTTTGAGTTTAGTACATTACCCAAGTATTATCAATAGTTTCATGCCTTATTCCATTTATATATGGTTGGCATCATTTTTTAGTGGCTTCCACATAAGCCCATTTCCTAATTTTGGAGTGGATTTCATATAAGTCTAATATCCACCTTTTCCACATGGCCAAGAGTGGCCTAGTTTCCAACACACATTCAGCTATCCATGCCACATTGTCAGATTATAGTACATTTATGGGCTTTAGGAGCCATATCATATGATACACATTTCATACTAGTGTCAGTTTATAGCTTCACTTCATATAGAAATGATGGATCGAAAGGATTAGATAGCCTTTGTATACTTGAGACACCTACTCAGAGGGATTGGATACATAGTCCAAACATTTATTAACACATGCATGATCACATAGATTCACTTAGTAGGTGATGATGGAGCTAAAGGGCCAAATTTTACATTCTTGAGCCACTCTCAAGGAATTGAGATCTCAACTCTATTAACAATATTAATCTTAGTAAAACATCATTCAACACATACCTAACACCATATATCATCACTCAACATCACAATAGGTTTTATATTGGCTCACGTACTTGGTGAGGTGTATTCATTCCTTTCTCTTCCTCTATCTTTTACCCAGGTTTGTATGTTCTTATTTTAATTATAACATATATAGTAAGAATTGATCTAATATTTGTTTTCTCTTGTATGTTTACACTTCATGATGTGTTATCTCTATGCACACTCAGCATCACATGTCTTCATGAACTTCACCCTTGTAGGTAACTTCAGGTACACTTTCTATTTTTCCTATATCTTAGTATTTCACTTTGTTGCATCACTAGAATAAAGTGGGTAAATGTAGTCATATAAAATGTGATAATTGGTATATTGAGTGTGGTTTGTGACATCAAACCCATAAGTCTTTCTTTCTTGTTTTTATGACCCTTATAATCACCTTTTCACTAATTCATAATCATCCATAACCTTGGATATAGTGATTCCACCTCCTCAAAGCTACTTTTCCTATGATAATTCCAACCCCCTAGGTCTCATACATTCAATACAATATCAACCAACTTGGAATATAGTAATAGACCATAGGGTGTTCATTTTTGGTGCTCTAATCCAATTGCATTTTTACCTCTAATGGTCACTTCATTATGGTTCTTATCCTTATTATTGTTGTCCTAACATTAATAGATTTGACCCATGACCAATATATATATATATATATATATATATATATATATATATATATATATATAATCCCATTAAAATTTCATTTATAAGGGGTTGGAAAATATCACAAGGCAAGCAAAAATACAAGCAAGACTACTCAAGCATATTCCTTATTCTCTGTATACAACTATCCAATATATCCATACGCTTATTCAAACCCTTACACTAGTCCTTAGCCACCTCAAGAACTAGTATTTTACATCTTCATACACACTATTGCATAAAGTGCATCAAGTGGGAGAACTATATATGGCTTGATCCCTCTTCAAAGTATTGGTATGTAGGTAGTGTACCCACACAAGGGGTGTGGATACATGTTCAATGCATATTATACACACTAAACCCCCCATCTATCTCAAAGTTTTTCAAAGCATAACGGAGTCTAGGGTTTTAAGACTAAATCATCTCTATAAGGAGTTCCACAAATATCTAACATTCAAAATTTCATAGGTGGGCTTACATAAGTACAACAAACAAAACCAAAAAATCTTAGGTCTTTTGGATAATATAAGTATAAGAGGAATATAGCATCAAACCCTAGGGTGTCTTATTTTAGTGCTCCTATCCATTCATAAAATTAAATTTGATCTTGATTTGTGACACTATCTTGGTCCTACATAACAAATTTTAGACCCTGTCTCAGTCATCTCAATCTGTTTCTAGCTATGTCTTATTTTCTCCACATTTATTACTATTTGTAGAAAGGTTAAAATTATAATTAAATTATATAAATCAGTAGATTAATTATTTCAATATTATTTAATTATTTAATTAATTTATACCCTTAACTAAATTAGTAATAAAACTCTAGTATTCCCAAAATAAATAAATCATATTTATATTGCTTGTTTTTAGCCCCTGCCTAAGCCATAACCTTATTTTACCATCTATAAAACTAACTCAACCCATGTTGACTCTATTATGAAAGTTTATTAGTAAAAAATATAAAGTTTATTGGGATAAGCCTATATTTATTTTGTTAAAATTAGGTTATAGGTCTAGGTCAGCCTTAACTAACCTAAACTAAGACCTAACTTGTTTTTATCAATTATCAATACATAGTTGATTGGACCAACCCTATTGTCTAAAATTTAAAGTATGTTTAGGTTTAGATCCAAATATATATACACATACATTTCTATAATTTATAAAATATAGGAATAAGAATAATAATATATTACACATCTACTTATCCACAAGTCTACTTGAGGAACATAGCTTAGAGTTTCAATACTCTCTTTGGAGATACAGATCTTGTCTTTTGGATAAGTATTTTGGATACATAGTGAAGTTATATAATATAGATCTAAATTATACTTTTTATCCTTACATACCATAATAATATCTTGTAAAACACCTTGGCCAAGGGAAAGATTGAGGCTCGATGGGTTCATCTTCAAAGGTAAGTATTCCTAACTTTATTACACCTTTGTAAGAGTATACAGATTTGTATTTGTACTTATATCTCATGCATTAAGATTTATTAGACATTGAAGTGAGTATATATGTTCTATGCATGTTTATGTTTTATGTTTATTACCCCTAATTTGTGCCACAAGCTCTAGTGAAAACTAGATTAGACTTTACTTTACTGGTCATTTAATTTTGTGAATATGAAAATATAAGACATAGATACGTTTATTACATGGTGTTGCTTGACTAGAGGATTTGGAACCATCTATAGTGATGCTATTATGATAATATATCCCTTGGTTAGGTCTAAAAAATCCATCTTGGTTATGACATTGAATATCTAATGTATTAACAATCAGAAGTGTTAATATTAAAATGGTAATTTCCTATAGAACTCATATATTTACATCCAGAGTCAATATGGGGGGGGGGGGGGGAGGGGTGAGAGAGATAAGGTATACCTAATTTCATTCATAGAGCTAAAGGAAGACCTAGTTTTTTGGTAGAAATTGGTCAAAGGTGGGATTTCCAACTTCATGGAAATAATCATGGGCCATGACTTGACTGTATCTAAAGATTTTACTAAAGTCTATGACAACCATTTGGTAAGGATGAGGGGGATAAAAATTATGATCATAGAGGAGATTATCAATGAATTATCCATCATTATTTTTAACAAAGTAATAGCCTATAACGATAAAAAAATGAAATAAGAGGTAATGAGAATTTTATTTAAAATTTAATATTCCAGTCATCTCATCTCAAAAAGGTTTCTCTTGAGCTGATTTACCTATGAAATGGCCCAAAATTTCCTTCAAATAATGAAGTGTATTACCCTCAAGGGTAAACACATTATCATGTTCATTCACCATTTTATGCCTATGAACCATTTCAAGGGTCATAGTATTAGTGTCTTTTTTTCTATTGAAGTCTCTCAAAGCTTTTATTACTTATTTTAAGTGCAATCCCTCGCCTTATTATCCATATCATTTATAGTGGTTAACCATAATGGGAAAGGATGTTAATGAGATTATTGATGCCCATAGTTGCGGGGGGGGGGGGAGGATTGAAGTGATGATTATGAGGAGACTCAAGAAGTTGATGTTGAAAATAAATCCTTGTCTTTAGGGGTGAAAGATAATCCTGGAAAAACACCCATGAATAACAAATTGAAAGATAAATTCAAAGAGATGAAGCCCATAGATAGAATTCACCCTACCACCCCCTATAGTAATAAATAGACTAACATGGAAAGGACACTGGAGAAAATTTAGACTAAGGAATCCATTCAACACTTACTCTACATGGAGCTGGTGGAGGAAATTAAAAACTTGAAAGGGATGTTTGCTTTCCATAAGGTAAGAACTAAGATTCATAGAGGTTTTATGGTAGAGGATGAATAAAATGGGGAGATTGGTATCATTCCCCCATTAGGAAGAAGAAACAAAACAAGGAGAAGAATATGGAGATGAATAAGAGATCACTAGATAAGGAGTAGTGGAAGCTACTCCAAGAAAGAAAGAGTCTAACTGAAGAAACCTACTAGGGCCTGAGTAAATAGACTAGAGGCAAGGACAAAGAAAAAACTAAATCTAGAAGTAGAAAGCTAGTTGTGTACTCTAATTATAAGGAGTCTAAATAGTTACTCCACCCTTTCCCCTATAAGTTTCTTTTTGGGATCATTTTATATGGTTTTTTTCTAACTTTTGGCTAATGCCTATGTTATGTTAGTGGATTGTGTTACCATAGTCCTATGTTTTTCCTATTTAATTTTATTTTGAATATATTTAGCAAGTTATTTAAAGGTTACAAGACCCCCTTCCCATTTTTTAACCTTGTCTAATGAAAATGGATTTCCTTTTGGTTATTAGCTAGATGATATTGATTTTATGCTATTTTTTTTACCTTGTTATTATTAAGTTTATGATATTATAATAGAATTATGATGACTTGTGATCATGATGTGGGAATATCAACTCTTTCTCTCTCCAAATTTGATGTAAAAAATTAGTTACTTGGACTATATGTTCTTAAATCACTGACACTCTACCCTTTTTTTGTGAATTAATTCCTAGAATACGGTAACAATCAATGCAATTTTCATGGTATATGTACCACATTCTAGTTCCATACTTAACTATGTTGGTTAAAATTAACCATCATGTTATATCTTAAAAATTATAACTTGCATGAATAATTTTATTGCTATAAATACTCATTATGACATAAAGATAGAAAAATAAAATAGGTGTTGGTAATATTATTTCTTTATTATTTCAACTTTAATGTTTAGAATGTTGGTATTCTATTAGAAACAAGGCTTGTATTTATAATGAAAGCATTTATGAATTTAAGGCTTAAGTCTTAGGGTTATTATGACATGCTCATGTTTTTAACATGGATAATATTAAGTGAATTAAATATCTAGTATTTATAAATTTTTAATGATTGCATGAATTTTCAGTTGTGCCATGAATAATAACATTCACTCTATTTAGTTTCACTAGCACTTGGAAAAGGAATGGGTGTAATTAATACATGCATGTTATTGTAATTTTTATAATTTGTTGAGGGGAAATTGAAAATAATATTTTTTGCATGAATAACATTGTGATATGTATTCTAAGGAGTGGCTAGTCATGGAGGTATTATCAAAATTGATTTAGGTACTATGGTGGTAGCCTACTCGAGGGGAATTGTTATAAAATGTAAAAATGAGGTAGAAGCCCAAGTAATATTGTGTGGAATCATACTTGAAATTTCTCTCAACATTCAAAAACTTCATGTTGAAAGTGACTCTAAATTAATAGTCAATGCCACACTTGGAATAATGAACATAGGATGGAAGTTGGTAGACTTAATAGGAGATATTCAAATGATTTTAAATACCTTGGAGGAGCATAGCATCACTAATATCTATAGGGAAGGTAATATAGTTGAGGATGCAATATCCAATTTAGGAATTAATAATGATGGGTGGTGATGTTGGAGGAAATTTCCAGCTTTACCCAATGGAATTTAATCTCTTTTAAAAAAATATGGAAACAACCACATGGTTTAAAATCTATGGGATTGTAGTCACTTTCTATCTTGGTTTAATAGGAGGTGGCTACTATCCTTTGAAGAGTTGAAGGAATTCAAATGAATTTGATATGGGTTATTCTAAAAACCAAGAATATACTTCTAGGAAGACTTTATTGGATCATAATTGGATGAGGCCTATTCCTCTTATTCATGAGAATTTATCTATTATACACCCAAAGCTCCCTAGATGGCATGTGGAAAAAATGGAAAAGCTTTGGTCAAACTCTTGGCTTATTTAGAAGTTGATAAAAAACTTCAAAGTGGGTCATGCTAACTAGATAATCATCTAGCCTAAAGTGAAAAGGGAGGGACATGTGGTCGACAGATAGAATGATAATATAGCTAACTAGATAAAAAGGAGGATAGATTAGTTAATAATGAAAGGGAGTGACATCTATAGAGCGAGTTGGAGTGAGGGCAATCATTTCCTTAATTTCTTTGAATATTATGTTTCTCATATTAACATGAATTAGTGGTCAAGGGATAAGCCCAAGGTGAAGCATGAGTGTGGTAAAGGTCTGGTTAATACCCACAATTATTACAAGGTGAGGGGATGGGGCTAATTTTGGACCTTTTATTATGTGAAAGGCTTGAGAAGATGTATCAGTTATACTGGCTATGTTGTCACTTGCTTTAAGAAATTTTAGGAGCTTTATTGTTTTAGTATGGGAGGTGATATTGTTAAGATTGAGTCATCTTATTTGGATGAATTCTGCTAGGACTCCATTATCTGGCATATCATTCAAGAAGGGGGCATGGTTGCTTTTCTTAAAGGGATGATTGGGAATGATGAAAATTTATCTCAAAAATTCACTAAATCTTGGGAGGATGACTCTAGAAGGGTATGCATGGGGGGATTAACTTTGAGGTTTTAGAGGAGGTGATTAGATAGGCTACTGGGCTTCCCACCAAAGGTAAGAAAATCCACCACCATAGTAAGATGTTAGACCTAGAGAATATAGAAATATTTTTCAATGAAGGGGAAGCAATTGCTAAACTTCATGGGGGTTTTGAGCATGAAAAATTACCAATTCCATAGGAATAAGTCTGGCTCATGATAATGAAATATTTCACCCTCAAGGGTAAGTATAAGGTTTTTTTACTACCACTTTTCACTCCTTAATCATTTTAGGCATAGATTGGATATTAGTTTACCTTTATTTCTTCTATATTCTTTGTAAAATTCAATCAAATTAGCTAAGGAGAATTGGGCCAAAAACCCAGATTGTCACCCCATCCCTATCCTTCAAGGCCTTATGTTGAGGTTCTATCACTTTCATCTGGCCTTATGTCCCCCTAAGATAATTAAAGTGAGACTCCTAGATGAATCCATGACTAACCTATCTCCTATCAGGAAAAGTAAGAACAAGATTTCAAGGGGATCCCCAAAAAACCCAAAATTCAATTGGGGGGGTAGTTCTATTTACTGTGACATTCTAAGAGTTACCCCTCCAACTGATTATCTTGTCCATTCCCCTTTGTCTCTCAGTGGTAAGCCCATCCCCCCAACCAAGATTCAAGGAAGGTACCTAGTAAAAGAATCTAAAATAATTCTAAGGAAGAAGTCTATGTTCACCCCAAGAAGACTAAAACTAATCTTAAGAATATTGGTGGCACCATGGAGGAAGGAATGGAGTTGACCCAGGACCATAAAATATTTGTGGATAGTAGGGGAGGTAGTTTTGGTGTTCACAAATCTAGCAGAATTGCTAGGACCTCTTCTATTAACCCTAAAGGTATTGTTATTTTTGATGATTCTAATTTCTTTGAAGATGTTGCTAAAAATGAAAATGATGAAACCCTCTTTGAACTAGAACATGAGGTGGAAGGTACTAGCTACTTCCCAAAAATGAATGATCCCTATTCAAAGGAGATCAAAGAAGACACTGAGGATGATAGTGACTAGGAGAAGGGAAATAAATACTCTCTATGGACCAAGATAGAGAAAGTGATCAAGGTGATCAAGACCAAAATGGAAAAGATGAACAAGAAATGTAAGATCGTGGTTGAATACGTAGCCAAGGCTTTAAACCATGTGGTTGCAGTTTTTGCTATGGTGAAAGACTTTGATAGTAAGGTCAAAAATGTTGATATTGAAAGTCTTGGTGACTATAAAGGAATTTTAAAATTCTTGGATAATTATGGGAAATTTGATACCCCCTAGTTTCCTATGTTGATGCTACTTTGGTTTTTGTTTCATTTACTATTTTAGTGATATGTGTGTGTTGTTAATGCACTGATCCTGTCTCATTTGAAACTTTTTGCTTGGGGGGCAGCTTTGTATTGGGCCTAAGACCCCTTTTCCTACTTTTTTAATAAAAAACATTGTGATGTGTATTATTTTATTAATTTTTCTCTTTAAGTCAAGCCTATAATAAATTCTTATTTGTTTATTTTACCATGTTAATGTAATTAGGTTATTGATACTTGTGTAAATGCTTATAAATATTATTGTCTTTCTTGAAAAATTAATAAAAGGATATAGATATGTTTTAATAATGATAATATGTTTATATTAAGTTATAAAATTTTAAATAATATAATGTACTCTATTTTCTTTATGAATGATTTGAAATTTTAGTGTTTTGTCTCATAATCAAATTAATGATTTTGTTGTCTCTTTTGCTTCATTACTTTCATGAGATAATATTTGATCATATGCTTGACTAAGGTATTGATAAACTAATTATATGAATATTATATATATAAACATATATGAAAATATCATGGTGTTAAGATATAATTATTAATTATAGTTACTTTTCATGCATGATTATCTCTATTTTCTACTATGAGATAAATTTGAAATGTGAATGTTGGTAATATTGTATCTTTGAGAGAATATGTTGATAACCTTAAATATTTAGTTTAAATTAATATTATAAGGTAATTTTATGAATAATATAACATTTAATTTCACTCATATTTAGATATATGGTTCTATTTCAAAGTAATCATACTAAATTATTATTAAACTAAACTTGGATAGAAATAATAGCTAAGATTTACCACGTATTTGGAATAATGGAATTAGGTTAGCTCCTTTGATGTTAGAAAATTTTAGGATATTTATATATTAAATATATATAAAAATGACTAATTGGAAACCTATAGATATGAAAATATGTTTTTGGGTACTTGATAACAAAAAGTTAGACACACATTCACCATGCATGACTAGCACACTCAAACAAGGTCCTAATCTACCATCATCTCACACTAACATGATATATTATGATTCAAACTTTATGGTTTGTTATTAAAAACCTACTAAATACCCTACATATATATCTCTAGACTCTTAGTTTAGTCTCACTATACATGGGTCAGTTCCACTAGATATGATTAATATCTCTAGTTGATACTAACCAGATCTAGTTGGTATTGATTCAATCCTAGAAATGATTTTTTTATAAAATAAAATCCATAATTAGGATCATCCCATTATTCTATCATTTTATTATGATGATTAATTATTCAATTATATTCATATATAAAAAAATCAATGTATCATTCAAAAGGGACTTGGCACTTATATGATATACATATACACACTATTATACATTGAGAAATGGTACCCTATTCTTTCCAATTTATAAACATGTCACTATTATTAGTTACAAGTCAAGTATGAATCATTAAACCAAATCAAAGAAAACATTTTCAAGTACCAAATCCACATCACTAGTTATGTATATATAGTGAAGGAACATAATTGCACACGTGTGGTTTGATTTTCCTCTTTAGAGTATTTGATTTTCATAAAATAAGGGTGATTGGAGCCAAATTTTCCCATTACATTTCCATTATTTTTACAACTTTATATCCCTTAAAAGAACACATAAGATTTCAAGGGAAAGGGTACTATTAATGGATATGTCCACATCATCAAGGTTTGATATATCAAACATAGATAACGAAAACATAGTCAAAATTAATTTTAAAGTCAGTATGTTGTAATTACATATAGATCATTCAAATAGGCTAGTATCAACCAGTGATATTAACCCAATCATGCAAAATTGGCCTAGTGTAAACAACAAATCAATTCCATAGTTGAAATAACCACTTGCCTATTTATATCTAATTTTAAATTCCAAATTATAATCATAGTTAGAAATAAAACCATAAAATGTCAAGTTCCTTGATCTCCTTAATACTTTATATATTTATCATATGCCCTTATCAAATAAAAATAATGAAATCTTAATATTTTACATTTGGATGTATGCTTGAATTCCATATCTATTTATCTAAATTATATTTCATAATTCTACGTTCATTATATTAATCTCACCCATCTATTCAAATTAGGGTAAAACATAATGATGAATCCATAAACATACCAAATAGTGAAAACCCCAAGATATTCCCTTAGGCTCTTATCCTTATAAGATTTAAAATTTCAACCTTATGTTTTTATTTTCAAATATAATTTATTATTATTCCCTAATAATACTCTTTAATCATGGCTATGTTGAATGAACATTATTAACACGTTTAATGAAATTATTAATTTCATATTTTTATACATGGATAGTGTTTCTTATTTGGATCATTATGTAATAATTTGGGTAAAAAGGATCCAATCTAAAATCACTAATAAGGCTTAAGTTACCAGTGAACAATCCCAAGCTTATCCCAATCCTATTATTATAAGATCTAATATGATATGCGTATTTTTCTAATATATGCTAAAGAGATTTTATGACACCATTTGTTCTAACTATTACAAATTTTACAACATATTTGATTCAGCCTATTGATGAACATATCATGAATATTGAGACTAGTGATACAACTACTAAAGATCAATAATATGTATGAATTCATTGAATACTTTAACATATATCCACATCATATTGATGAAATGTTATATATAACAAGATATGAGTATATAAAGTTGGATCAAGCTTTTATATCAATTATACAAGCCACTACTAGTAATTTTATTCCTATGTTTACACCTTTAGTGACCTTTATAACATTTAGGTACAACATAAATAATTTAGTTTATATTGATGCCTATTCCTATGTAGGAAAACTTCACCCCTCTCATGATGGCTATGCACATTCCATTGTTGACCTTGCCTAATGATTACTCCCTTGGGTAAGTTGATATAAATATTTATACCAAGGTGTTATAATTTGAGTAACATGCATCCAGAGTTAGTCATGCCATGGGGTTATACACCTTTCTCCATAACCCATTATCCCATAATATATAAGCTAAACCTTTATTATAGATTTTATATCTCCCAATTTCCTATTATATGAAATTAAACATGATCATGAGAAATACTTTAAATCATTCAATGTAGCTGACTTGGACTATACATACAATTAATAAATAGTGACTAAGTTATTTCTAAGAATTTTTAAGGACTATGAATTGAGATGGCTCTATGATATTCATATTAAATCCTTAGGAGCATTAAACTCATTTTATGACCCATTCTTAGCTTAATTTTCAATCAACATCGATGCTAATTTGTCTCGTGCATAAATTTCTAGGCCTATTAATGGTCTAATGAACCAATTAATGACTATATGTTTCAATACAATAATATGATAAGCAATATGACTGATGTTATGGTTGAAAATGAATTAAAATATAATTCAAACAAGGTTTGTTATGCCTACTCTGGTAGTTAAATATATTCAAAAGATTAAAATGATTTGATGAGATATACCATATAGTGAGGGACAAAGAATTCAAGCTAATTGATTTTTAAAAATTTGAGTATACATAAATTCATACAACAACTTAAAAAATAAAACTTTAAATTAAGCCAAATTATTAGGTCATATCAAGTTATAAAAATAAGTAGGATAATATTATATTAAATTTAGTATCACAACATACAAACCATTTATAATTGATAACTCTACAAAAGAATAAATTTTCATGATTATCATCACCTCTCATGTGATACTATATATATATTTCTCAAGTGTAACCTTATTATACTTTTAACTCCACAAGATCTCAATCCAAGTAGACCTAAACCAATGAAATGTGATGGAAATTCATATTGTGAACATCAAAATATTGTGGGGCATGTAATGAATATATGTTTCAAGGTAAGACATAAGATACATGATCTCATAGATGGAACATTTTGAATTTGGGCTTTCCTATAAATGAATATCATTCACAACACAATAAAAAAAAAATAGATTTGGTGATTCTTTTTTTAAACACGATACAACATAAACTAAGGAAACTTGAGAAGTACATTATGAATATAACATGCATTGTCTACCAGAGACATATGATCATCCACTATATATTATGGTAAGCTTAGTGATACCCCACAACATCAAACCATGATCACATTCAATGATATTGAAATAGTTGATGGTGATTACAATTTTAATTCATTGCCCTTACAAGCCTCTATTAATAAATAAAAATTATACACACTATTATGATTGATAATGGTTCAAGTGATAAAATTTACATGATGTCACTTATCCAGTCCCTTGGATATACAATACAAGATTTAGAATATAAAATTAAAGTAGTTAAAGGATTATATTAATAGACATATGGTAACTTGAGATGCATAATATTACCTCTTTAGGTGGGATTGGCCATATTAATCACATCATTATTATTTTTATGGAGTAATGATGTATTTATCATGATTTTAAGACACCCATGGATGTAGTTAATTCATGTAGTTAGTAAAACAATTCCTAAAGTAAAGATATTGAAATATATTAGTCATTATTATAGGTGTAAGTATCAATATCCTCTATATTTAGTGATATATCCTCCTCCACCCCCACCCCCACCAACATGAGTAGTTGATAAACCCAATCAAGATCATTATTTGGATATATTTTATAGACATATTCATGATTAGATTATATAATATAGAGTATTTTTTTACATATACAATAGCTATCTATAGCTTAAACTATTCAACATCGATCACATCAAAAAGTTACTTAGAGACCACATAGGTCACCATCTCTAGTAATACATACCAAGATATGAATATGGGTAGTTAATGATGTTTAATAGTGAACATGATAATAAATACACCCTCATATTACACAATGGACACTACAAATATACTAACCTTATATATTACTCATCATACCTCTAGTTTTATGACTAGTGATCATAATAGATACTATACACCACATGGCTCATTATAATATTCTAACCATCCCTAGCTGATACCTCCCATACATGATGGAGGACAATTACACTAATCAGTAAAATAAATTCTCATGGTTCTCTAATTTATAGGATCATTTTTCAAATTTACCAAATTTTAAATATTTCAAAACATAAAAAACAATTAATCACACTATAAAATAACATTCAAATATTTAAAACATATAATATCAGGACTTGGGCATAACATGATTGAAAGTTTAAAATAATTACATATGTTATTTATCACATGTTCAATATATGGTATACTATCTACAAGAATTTAATGGTATATAAGTGTTATAAAAAACATACAATGCACCCATGGACATACAAATGCAAGTTTTCCCTATACCTGGTGGCCATGTCAATATTGGGGGAATAGTATGCCATATGTTTCACTATTATAAGTTATATATTTATATGACCATTGTACCATGTTGAGATACTTATATTTATTACAAATTACTTTATATCTAACATTTGTTACATAGTGATAAATGATATGTCATTATACTACCATGAAACATTATTATATTTGGTTGGTGTAGACTAGTTTCTTATTCTATGCTCCAATGGTGTTGATACTCTTTTCTATGACAAGCTAAATTATGTGAGACTATTGTGTGTGGCCCTTGGTATTTACCTTATGTGACATACTTGATGCCCATTTTTTGAGACATTTTTATGTTCTTTTGTATGTGACCCTTGGTCCTGTTTATTGAAACATTTTGTATACATAAAATATTTTTATTAACTTTACCACCAAATAACACTTTATCTCTTATAGAAACCTATCAAGTTTCAATCTCTCTTAGTGTGTACCTTAATTGGTGCATTTGTAAATGGGTAGGTAGACCATTGGTGCCTCATAATATTTTTATGTCCTTGTATCATTCATACCATTTGTCCAACTTCCTTATAGTGTATATCCATTTACCTCATATGGTGCTTCCCTAAAATCCTAGAATCTTAAAATATGGATAAGTCTAGAATCCTATAAACATAAAATGTGGATAATTATAAAATCTAATAGGACCCTATACAATCTAGAGTTTGCATTATAGCTCCTAGAGGTCCAAAACCACTCTCAATCATCCTAAAAGTATAAATATAAAATATAACTTTAAGTATAATAAAATAGATGTATATGTCTAATAATTATCATTTAATTTATATGTTATATTTATACTACATATTTTTAGACCTTGCCTAAGCTAAAACTTTATTTTTCCATCTACAAGACTAAGTCAATCCATACTGACTCTGTTTTAAGAGTTTATTAGTTTAAAATATAGATTCGAATGGGCCAACTTTGTATTTAATTTGTTAAAATAATTTTATGGGTCTAGGTCAAAATTAATTGACCTAGAATGAGACCTAACTTATTTTTATCAATTAAAAATATAGAGTTAATTGGAACAACCCTATTGGCTACACTTTCATAAATGTTTAGGGTTAGATACAACTATATATATAAATCCATTTATGTAATTGATAAAATAAATAAAATAATAAGAGTAATATATTATGCATATTCTTATCCAACATTACACTTGAGGAACATAGCTTATGGTTTCAATACTTTCTTTCGAGATATGGATCTTGTCTTGTGGAGAAGACTTTTAGATGCATAGATAAGTTGTGTAGCCTAGAGATAACTTATACTTGTTATCCTTACATGCCATAAAAACCTATTGAAAATAACCTTTAAAAATGGAGAGATTGAGGCTTGATGGTTCATATTCAAAGGTAATTATTCCTAACTTTGTTCCTCCTTTGTAAGAGTAGATAGATTTACATTTGTACTTTGCTCCCATGCATTAAGATTTCCTATACATTGAAGTGAGTATAAATATTATATGCATGTTTAATTTTTATGTTTATTACCCCCAATTTATGCCAAAAACTTTGGTGAGCACTATATTAGACTTTTCTTTACTTGTCATTTACTTTTGTGAATATAAAAACATAGGACCTAGCTAAGGTTATTACATAGTATTGCTTGACTAGAGGAATTAAAATCCTCTCTAGTGATTCTATTATGATATGACGTATTTTGGTTCGGTGTAGTGGATCCATATTGGTCATGACACCAAATATATAATATATCAACAATCAGAAGTGTAAGTAGGATTTATCTTCTCCAAGATAAGATTGAAAAATATATTTGTTTTATTTCTCTTTTCATGCACATTTTATATCACTTGTGTATGTCCCTTAGTTTACATGTGATATTAACATTTTTAGGTTTTGAGATTGTTGAAATTTAGTGCTTCTATTATCTATATCATGCACTATTATTGCATAGTATTATTCAATTACACTTCTATTATGTGCTTCATTGATGCACCTATATAGACATGACACTTACATGCCTTGCATTTCATATGTTACATACATCCATTCACCTATACACATATTACTATGAGGAAATATTTTATACATGATCAAATGAAATTTAATGATGTTATATTTAAAAATTAAATGATAAAATTAACTCTTATTTTGAGATGATTGACTTAAAATATACATCCCTCATCTCAAAAGGGGGGCATTATAGATGGATTGTATTAGAGACATAAGATTCATTTTAGGAAAATTACACCCTCATATAGGTCTAAAATTGGTCCACAAGTCCTTTAAAAATACTTGAAAATTATAAAATAATGTACCCATTAAATGTTTTGGACATTTACACATATGTTAGTCAATTATACCTAAAAAATAGATCTTGACTCTTATTTAGGATAGACCCATGTACTATAAAAGTGAATTTGGTAAAAATACACATAATTTATGGATTATTTACCTTTAGCTTTGTGGGATCATATTAAATTAGTTTTTATCAAGAACATTTAACTTTGGATCTATATACTTCTCATGTCAGCTAACCTACTTAAGTTATCCTAGGTCATACTATACATATATATTTTTTTTTATCAAACCATTCTATAAGAAGGAAAAAATGATATAAAAATGGGATATACATATATCACACATAAAATCAAAGGTTAATACTAGGTCCAAGAATCAAATCATTTATAATTTTTACATTATCACTCTAAGTTGGTCTCTCAACATTTCTCTTTTGCCAAAGGAGTGTATTATACTACATGTAGATGCATCATCTCTTAAATTTAAGAGGATTTCAAAAACCCTTACCTGATATATTCAATATCGACACTAGTATAATTATTTTTAGGTTTGATTTAAGTCATGAAGGATACATAGTTTGTAACACTTCTTTGGAGGTTTCCTAACTCTATTACCTTTTTGTGTTTAGAGGGTTAATCTAGATAAAGGAGTATATTATTAAATCATACACATTGTAACTAATAAATTTATGAAGCAAAGATAAATGCATAAAAATAAGGTGAAAACTCAAAATTTATATAACTACAAGCTTGTGAAACCTTAGAATGAAAAAACATGGGCACATACTAAGAGACATGGCCATGAAGAGACTGTCATGACTAGGTATATATAGGATACACTTGGATAGTACATGGGTCTATCTAGGAGAAAAGTAAAATTTATATATTTTAAGAACATGGTGCATATACTCAATTAAATAAGTCTATAATATCATATTTATAGAATAAAAACTAAGTGTAACCATTATTTATTATTTTTTCATTTATATTT
The DNA here is from genome assembly GCA_037957365.1 of Torreya grandis. Lineage (NCBI taxonomy): Eukaryota > Viridiplantae > Streptophyta > Pinopsida > Cupressales > Taxaceae > Torreya > Torreya grandis. Next base: position 668,939 of record JARHVA010003202.1, on the reverse strand, counting down.
ATTATCATATTTTAATTATGGCACTTATAATTTTTTCTAATTGTATATTATGTTAGATAGACCATAATTCTATAATTTAATTCATGTATGTTTATATCTATTTAGTTAAAATTAGTTTATTTATTTTTCATATAAAAATAGAATTAGGGTAAATAAAATTCACCCCCAATCAAAATTCTAATGTAAGGTCACTATTGCAACAATCTCAATTATGATTTCATAGAATGAAATATTTTACTTTATAGTTACATTGATATATCTTCATGATGTGATTAGTATTTATATGGAGAGACACTTAGATAATGATTAAATTATTTATACATATTTATGTATGTGTAGTCACCTCCATCGGTATATATGTAACATTTTTAGTAAGGCCAATGTTTTAAGAATACAAATTATGACTACTTATTTGGATATGGAAAATCCTATACTTTATAGGATCAATAATATATATTCTCATAGAATGATGAATTGATTTATACATACTAATGGATGTGTAATTATATCTAATTTAAGTGTTGTAAGTTTATAAATATATAAAATATTTTAATTTTTAGTGAATTTAATTATCGTTTTAAAATTATTAATGCAAACTTTCCATATTTAATCCCATCCCCCAATTTCAAATTAAATTACTACTAACATCATCTTCTTCAATTTCTAGTTCATCAAGTGCACATTATTTATATTTAGAGAATAATTCATGGTCGCTTCCAAAAAATAAAATGAAGTTACAAAAATTGAGGATCAAAGAGAAAAATAATCTAACAAACAATTATATCCAATTAAAGAATAAGAAAAAATGTGGTCATGTTCCATTAATCCCCCCTTCCTAGAAAATTAGGAGGAGAAGCTGGGCATGAGATCGGTGATTGCAAAAGTGATAAAGAAGATGAATTAATGGATGAAAAACATGAATACAAGGACAATTATGAATAAAAGGAGTAATAGGATGATACGTCAAATGAATAATAAGAATATGAAGAACTAGGTCACTCTTTATCACCTGGTTACTACAATGCGTCATACAAGCCCCTATAAGATGACAAAGAGGATTCCTCAAAACACTAATCATGAGATAATGACACTTTATTATAGCACCCAAAATGAAATGATTATAATTACAATGACATGTGATTTTATAATTTTTCATATGATTAATTTTATGTCTATATATTGGAATTAGGATCAACATATGTATTATCCATATCTTATGTAGGGTTTATAATGAGGTACTAGTGGTTAGTAGTGGATATTAGTTTTTTTGTTCTTATATAAAATTTGTGGAGGTTTTCCACTCATAGTGGCTCAAATATATATTTATAATATCCTTATCTTATATCAACCATTTGGGGATATATTCTATTTTTCCTTTATTATTGCAACTTGTAGGAGGGAAAATTAATATTTATAATACAAATAATCTCATGGTGTGAATTAATAAAATATCAAAAATTGAATATTCAATAATATAATATTTTAAAATATATATTTATATATTGAATTCCTCTTTTGATATTTTTTAGGATTCCAATATAATTTTATTTAATTTTTAAATTAGTAACAAAGTTATACACAAGATAAATATAAAAAGAAAACTCAATATTACATAGATTGACTTGACACATATTTATAAAACTAGGAATTCTAGTGACTCATATTTAAAAACTAATAATATATATTTATTTTTTATTTGAATAAAAGAAATTAGTTTCCTAGTGCCTTCTATTTCTTTATATTATTTTTACAATTTGTAATTATTATTTAAAATTAAAAAAAAACTGAATACAAAAGATTAAATAAAAATAAAATATAATAAAAAATAAAATAAACAAAAAATAAATCATTGTAATCTATGGAATATGATGTATAATCTATCAGTTTTTAATAAAAATCCTAAATTGATTGATCCTTGTTAATACATGTTAAATTAGTAATGTAAAAAATGGAAGTAAATATATTTAGTTACACATGGAAATTATTTTTTACACAAGTTTAGGTTCATATAAACATCATTAAAATTTTAAATTTTACATTCCATTTCATGTTTATATTATAATTTACTTATAACATGGTTTTGTGAAACATAAGGTGAATATTTTTAAGACCTTAGTTTTTATTGAACACTTAATAAAAAATTAGGATAAGTTCGGGTTTACATAGATACTTTTGATAGGGGGTTTGCATGAACTCAATTTAATTATTTATAAAATGTTTTATAAGTCAATATCTTAATGGTGAACATTTTTATTTTAAATAAACTACCTTTATAATGATGCAAACCTTGAAATAAATAGTGTTTTTAATGGTTTACAAAATAACTTGTGCAATTTTCTAAGGAGTTACATCATCCATAGACAAAAATTTTAAAAATAAAAATTTGAAAAAGGAGGATTAAATTTATTTCATTTTATTCTGAAATATACAAGAGGGAATCAAAAAACATTTTGGGTGTACATCTAAGTGTCTTTTTCATTCTCAATAGTTCAATCTACAATTTTCAATATATTCCCTCAAAATATATTTAAAAATATTAGATGAAAAAGAAAATATAAATAAATTTAAAGGGAATTAAAATAAAGTCAACCAATAGATAAAATACTAGTTTAGGGACCATATTAGGAATAATCGATGCATAAATTACATCATGTTAATTGGTGTAAAGTCTTATTTGGACTAGGGGATAATCTGGTAAGTTTATATGCTGATTTTTGAAACATAAATTTTGTTTCATTTAGAGTTTGTTCCCTTAAATTATTAATATTTTTTAATTTATTTTAGTTTGAGGTTTTAATACTAATGTACTTACAAAAAACATTAAACTCTCTCCAAATTAGATCAAAATTTTGAAATTAGAAATACTCCACAAAAATGTGGATAATATTTTCAAGTAAATGTGGCTAAGAATAATTATGGAGAGATGCATTGAGGATATCCACATTGATTATGACATACCTATTCACACACTCATCATTATATTATCCACTCTTTCTTCATCTCTTTTCATACCTATTGAGTACCATCTATATCCTATGGTAATTCTAACATATTAATTTCATTCAATAAGGTGAGGGAATTTTAAGAGAGACAAATTCTAAATTATTATGGACCATCCTCACTAAGTTATTATATGCCTTGCTAAAACCAAAAGCTTATCTCATATTAAATAGAATGTTTACCTAAAATAAGACATAATCATTGCATTTAAGTTGTTAAATTAATATGGGTTGAATTTTATTTAAATGAGGACAAACAAATACATGAGGGATATTTGAGAAGGAAGAGCAATGCAACCTAAAAAAGTAATAGAAAACCCAAATGCCTATAGAAATATATGCAAACCACCCCGACTATAGAAATAATGGGTGGAAATATGATTGTAAAATAGAAGGCTAACAAATAAATAGAATCAAATACATAAAAAAAGTCAAGTGTCTCAAGGTCACCGAATAGAGGGTTCAAATGAACCTTGTTACTCATCACATATGCTAAAAAGTCCTTAAATTATGGTTACTTGAATGTATACTTTTATATATTTTTTTCTTTATTTTGAATGTACTATGCATTTATTGATGATTAAATAATTTAATTTTATTTTAAATTTTTTCATAAATAGGTTATTTGAATGTAGACTAGCAAAATAAAACTTTCAATACATTAAAAAGAACATCTTGCGGTAATATATCACTGTGAAAAATGTAATCAAATTTATGTTATTTAATTATTTTAAGGCATTACCAATTTATATTTGTTTTTATTTAGTGATAATTATATAATAAACTGCCTATATATTTTTAAGGAAATGGACCTTAAAATTACACCCACTATGATCACATACATGTGTTAGTAGAATAAGATTGGACAACACTTATAAGAAACATCAACATCATGAAAGGTATCCAAATAAGTATTATTTAAATATGTTTTTAATTTTTTTTAATTAAGTTAAAAATATAAGATTAGGATTTTGAAATATTTAATTTGGGTTTACATATTTGAAATTAGTTTATACTTTTTTTTAAAATTACCAAAAACTAAATAAATTAACTATTATGTATGAAACATAAAACACCTCTCAAATTACAATTCATTTTATATGTTACTAATAATATTATTATATTTCAATTATTCTTTTATTTTTTAATTTAAAACTTGATTTATAATATAACATTTTTTATCGGCCATAAAGAGACATTGGAATCATGAGGATGAGTATGATGGTGATCATTATGATGATGAGGATGAATAATAATAATATTATATATTTTTTATTTTATGTGATGGCAATATTCCTTTAAAATATTCTCTACACTCTTTTTTAGTAATTTTTTAATGATTGTTTTTTTTGGGATATTTTATGGATAATATACTTTTATTTAATGTTCATGACATGAATATATGTTTAAAAAAATAATTAAATTAATTTTATTTTTTTATTGAAATTATTTCAGAAGGAATTAATTTATGGTATTTTCTATCTTTTAAATAGAAAATATTAAAATATATTTAAATTTAAATTATTTTCCATTATAAAATAAAATAATTTAAGCTTAATTTGAATATAATTTATAATTAAAATATTTTATATAAATAATATGATTAATAGTTTATATTTTATTTATTATTTAAATTTATTTGCATTTTTTAAATAGCCTTTAATATGACAACTTATATATATATATATATATATATATATATATATATATATATATATATACCAATGAAACTGGCACAAGGATTATGATACAAAAATAATTACATGACATTGACCAAAAAACCCTACTAGTTTGTTTTTAAAATACTATATGCAAATAAAAATTTAAAATATTGATGCTCAAATGGCTTATAAAAATATAAATTATGTGTAATTTATTGACAAAAAAATATTGTCAAAAATACCTACAATTTTTTATCCAAAATTATTTGCAAAGCTACTAACATTTGTGGTGGATTTATCTCACTTAATTAAAGATCCTATGTTAGATTATTTTTATTTTCCTAGTGTAGATGATATTTTATGTTTATATATAACCTTAGTCTTGTACACTTGGCAAACTTAGACCTTGGTTTTTCCTATCAATTCTTTACCTTTCCTAATTAACATGTCTCAAATATACGCTATATTTGTGACCTTTGGCCTATATCTCTTAGTCTAACCAGTCTTATGTTGATGACCCAGGTCTTTTATCTTTCTTAGTGCTTAAAATGTACTTATATTCCATCTCTTAAAGTTTTAATCTTGTACCTACTTTCCTACTCCCTATACATTAACATCCAAAATAGAAAACATTATTGAAATTAATATCCTATCTCAATGCAAGTTTTAGTGCCCTAAATTCATCCAATTTGTAAATGAAACATATATTAATGGTTGACCTAAATGATTTAATTTGGGTTAATACTCAAAAGGGGTTTGCTATTAATACAATATGAACCCTAATTCATTCCTCACCCAAAAAATACCAAATAGACCAAGAAAACTTATCAAAATCACTCTATCAAGCATTTAATTGAGTAAAACTTCCCTATTTATTCTTATTTCCAAATTAGTCTTAGGGATAACATATCTATAGGTTTGAATTACTAAAGGAATAACCCAAGATCCTAATTTATCAAATTAAAATTTAGGTCACTATTTTACTTGATTTACACATATTTTATAATTCAAACACAAGTCAACACATAGGGGAGAACTAAATCATTTTGAGTCCCTCTTATAAGTATTAGCTATGTAGGCATCACCCTCTAATAATGGGGTCTTTGGGATCAGGTCAACACTATGTTCCCACTAATCCATTTTCCCCTAAAGTCAATATGAAAATAGAAAGATAAGGTTTTGTATTTAATAAGGAGAAACTATCCATGACCTAGATCTAAATGCACCAAAGTGAAGGAGAAGTAAAACATATAAACATTTACATGGTCTCATCATGTTTCAGTGGATATTATGTATAAGACACTAAAATTAAATCTAGATAGTAGAATAAATGCAATTGTCCCAATATAAAATCATTATCCATATATTTAGAAGTGTAAAATCTAAAATTTGATTGTTTCAAAATATCCTTCCCACCTATTTTCTACTTATTCTAGATATATAACTACATTAGCATTACAATAATCTAAGTATATCACTTCTTTGTCATTTTTATATCTAGCATAATTGTACTTTTCATATTTAGACCATCTCATCATAATAAATTTAGTGTATGATTATATCTAGGTTTAGCATTTAATTAGCCTACTATAGATCTGATTATCAGCCTTGTGCCATTTCATTTTTATATACCCCTTTAATTTTAATCTAAGGGTAACTCCAACCAAATGTATATTCCTAATTTAGGGTTAAATATTTGGTGAAGACAATCCATGTGAATGCATTTTTTCTAATTCTCAGGAATTTAAACTAGCTAGGGTTTTAGATTAATATAAATTTTAATTTCCTAGTTTTACTTTATTTCATGCAACCTAAACATAACCTTAGATTGGGATGTGTGCCTATTGAAGATACTGAGATTCCCCTCCAACCATCTAAGATGTCTCAAACCAATTATAGATATCATACCTTGGATAGTGGTGATACCCATGTTGATGATAAAAAACATGTTGATAGGGTTGTCATATAAGAAGATACTGATAATGAAAACCATGAAACAACTAAAATTGATAAAATAAACCATGATCATATGCATGTAATTTCATTGTTTCATGAGGACATTTGAGAAAAACATAAAATCTTGATGATATATCAAAAACTATAATTGAAGTGAAAAGTTCCAAAACCATAGTGGAAACATCCCTCCCATTGAACACATTAAAACCAAATACATCTAGTGGTTTCTTGGTTTATGTGTTTAAAACTTTGTTCCTAAAACTACTATTTAGACATATATTATGGATTTACCAGTTATGTCAACATAAATACTAGTTTTAATTCCTATTACTACTCAAAACTTGTTAACATACCAATCGGTGACAACTCAACTTTCTAATTTATATCCCACTAGACCTATAATTCAATCATTCCTACAAGTTATAAATACCTTGGAGGGAAAAATTACAAACTTTTAATAAATTTTTTTAAAATCCCCTCATTCTATAAATTCACAAGATGTTTTTCATAACCCTCTTGCACTTGAGATCTCTTATTACCTTTTACCAATTAGTTTTTTTATTCCTAAGTTCACATTTTATGATAGCAAGGGTGATCCTAAATAACATCTTCAAACCTTCTATGCAACATGCCTTGACTATGCTTCCAATGATAAAATTTTGGCCAAACTATTTTCAATATTCCTTAAGGACTATGTTTTGAGGTGGTTATATGATTTACCTCTCCAATCCATAAAAGCATTCAAACCTCTTGTATACCAATTATTTTAAAACTTTTCCATTGACATTTCTATAAAGGTTTCCTATGCTAAAATTTCTAAAATCAAACAAGGAACTAGTGAACCTATCAATGAATATGTCTTGAGATATAAGACAATGCTATCCAAAATGACTAATTTTATGGTAGAAAAAGACTTGAAATATATATTAAATAAAAGTTTTCTTGATCCTTTACTTGAGTCCATTATTTTTAAAATTTTCAAATATTTCTATAACTTATGCCATGTTGTACAAGACTGTGAAATGAGTATTATGTCATTAAATAAGCTCAAGTATGTAGTAAACACACCAACTATATCTATATATAGTATCAAATTCAAAATTAAACCAAGTTATAAGGTAAAACCTATTGAGCCTAAAAAGGAAATAACCACCATAGTTAACACATCTTTACAATAGCCTAATCAGGTTATCTTATCTAATTCACTAAGGAGATAATTTTCATGTTTACTTGAGTCCTCATTGTCATTACTCCCAATGTTACTAGAGTGTCATCTTATATCTCTACCTCACCTTATTGAGGTTGATATGAGTCAACCTCTACCCAAAGGATATGATGAAAATGATTATTTTGATTATCATCAAGGACTAAAACATTCTATAGGTAGATGATTTACCTTAAAGAACAAGATCCAAGGTCTCATCGATGACCAAAAGATTACATTTGAGGATCCTCCAAAATAATTAGGCTCATAACCTAGAGATCACCATAAATAGAAAATGTTTAACAATCCTTTACAAGACATTATAAGAATTATCTAAGATTTCAAATGGCATATAATTCACATCCTCATCCCTCACATTATGGGCACCCACTAAATGGGATTATTGGTAATTACATGTGAAATATACCTCATGTGTTTTGGAAACCTTTTATTCACTTTTATGATAATGAAATTAAGGATGATGACTCTGATATTCATTCTATATTCTTTAAATAATACCTTAATAAACACTCCATACATAGTTTTATTATTGATAATGGTGCAAGCAAAAAAAAAAAATTACCATGACATTACTTACACACTTGGGTTATACTCATCATGATTTACACCCGTCTACCAGATCAATTTAATCATTTGATGGGACCTTGAAAAATGTTCTTGGAAATATTGACCTACCGTTTTAGATTGGTCCTACACATGTGATTAATACATTCTTAGTTATCACTTCCATAAGAATCTTTGATATGTTATTGTGAAGACCTTTGATACACACTCTTTAAACAATACCTTTTACAGTTCATGGGTGTGTTAAATACATTCATGCCAATTAGGTAATTATAGTTTCTAGAATTTCATATGAGTATCCTATTAAACAAAATAAACTTATACCTAGACAACTAGATATCAAGCTTATTATAACTAATTCACTAAAAAGGGTAAGTAATAGGAAATCCCCTTTACTAGGAAAGTAGTATTTGAGAGACCATTACATTAAAGACATACAATGGATCCCATGGAATACCCATATTCTACTACACACCATGATCATATTTATAGAACACCTCAAAATGTACATATTATTACTATGCCAAATAAACCATAGATTAATTAGAGATGGGTTCCAATAACCCCTAATCCTATTATTCCTATTACTGCTACATGACCATAAAGTCCTATTATATATATGAAAATCACCATTAATACCATGATGACAAATTGTACACCTATACATGATCCTCAATAGCATAAATAAGTTATTATACTAGATTTACCATGTGGATAAATATATGAATGTCCATTGGATGGCATCATAATATGATCTTTCCTCTTTAAAATTACTAAAAAATTAAAAACATTTAAAAATACAAAACAATATTTTTAACTTACATGTTCTATTGGATCCTTGGCATCCATGTATTAGTTAAATGTTTATGGATGACATAATTAGTTATTCATACATAAAAATATGTGTCACACTTCTACTTGAGTTGATATAGGAATATAGATATACATGATACATTCCTATTTTTGATGTTGGGTTTTACCTCTACTCATGTCATATGGACAATGGGGGAATTTGATTATTTGATATTGATACACATAGGTTATATGATATAATGATGACTATAAATTATCATGTTTGAAATTATATATACTTACACATTCCTATTATTCATGACTATATCTTACACATGGTACTTGATATGCTACACACTAGACATTTTTTCCTAACATCATGGATCCTTAGGCCACTATGACATGTTTATGATGGTTTATTATTATTTAATTTATACACTTCCTTGAGTGTCTTGCCTTGATATTGTATTCTTTGTTTTATCATTTGAATATTCTAATTTTTTATGGCCCTTGTGTCTATGTTTTTTTTTTCATTGACATTTGCATATGTCATTATCTTTTATATGGACTTGTGAATATGTCATTATTGGTTTTATGTGCATTTTAATAAGTCATGTCCATTTGATTGTGTATAATTTGAACACTCCCCTTGTTTGTGGTCTCCTTGGACCATTTCCTTTTGACTTAATTTTGAGTACTCTTATGTGTGTGCTTGATTTACTTGTTGAGATTGTACTATTATTATCTAGATGTTACCATGATATTTATAATGCATATTAGGCCTAAATGTGATCACATTTTTTATATGAATTTGAATGTTATATATACCTAGACATGTTCCTTTTATATGCTATATGGTTACATTCACAAATTATAAATCTATCTTCTCCTTTTAAGGTGAGGAACCTAAAAGTTCCTATATTTATCTTACTTAAAAATGATGTCCATATTAGCCATAGATGCATGTTCTCCATACTTGGCATCGTTTCTAGATGTAGTGGGGGCATGCTTTAGAATCATGTTCTATGCACTCATTCAGTACATGGTACGTATATCATTTTTGAAATTCAGTGGGGCCATGTCATATGGGCATGGATTCCACACATTTAAAATTCATATATTTAGTGGGGACATGATTTGAAATAATTTTCTTCACATTTATTCAGTATATGGTACTTATATTAATTACCCAATTTAGTGGGGGCATGCTTTGGAATTATGTTCTCCACACGTTTTTGGTATTCAACATCCCCAATTTGTAGTGGGGGAATTTTTTGGAAACATGTCCTCCACATTGTTACTTATATGAATTTTTATATTTATACGTATATATTGGAAGCATGATTTAGAATCATGTCCTCCACACTTACATAGTTGTTTGAATTGACAAATCACACAATTATATGATTGAGATTCACATTTGTGGTAGAATTCTATACATTGGTACTATTTGTTATACATAGTTTCAGCATGAGACATATCTAAGGTAAATATGTTATTCAAAATGTGCCTAATATTTTAAAATTTGAATCAGTTTCATAGTTCAAAACTCTTTTATAGACTATTACCACATCACAAACTTTTTCATACTAATACCCCACAAATTTTTATAGACTTTTATTGATCCAAACTAATTTACTAGTTAGTTCACCTTTTAGGTATGGTTGAGGTGATAAAATCAATCAATATTTATAATTTTTTTAGGTTATAATTGATTATCTAACCTTATCAAGTTATAATTATCATTAGGTTACATGGTTGAGTTAATCTCAACTATCAGGTGGATACTCACTTTTACTCTAAAGTTGGGGGCATGTAACTTCTAATATTTTTGTCTCTCTCTCTCTCTCTCTCTATATATATATATATATATCCTTGGATATATGAACTTTTAATATATATATATATATATATATATATATATATATATATATATATATATCCTAATCTTAGCTTGATAGCCTTAAAATGATACATATTTTTAAAAATAACTTGTCAATAGGCAAGGCAGTTACATCAACACACATGTTTAATCCTAAACCTTTCTCTTTCAATTTAAATATATTTCAATTACTTTAAACCCAAATTATATTCACTAATTTTATAATGTAACATGATCTTGGTTGCAGTTCAGTTACCAGTAATGAACTCAGATAGGGCACACATAAATACAAGGTATGCCTACACACCTAGGTATGCATGCCTTTCCTTTAAACTACCAATTTCACTACTATATTAAAGGGAGATAAATGTAGATGACATTTTATGATTATATAACACCTTATTTTATACACTTGGTAAACTCAAACCTTGGTTATTCCTCTCAGTTCTTTATATTTCCAACTTTTTCATATATCACATCTACTTCTCTTTGTGCCCCTTTGCTTATATCTCTTAGTGGACTAGTCTTATGTTGATTACCTAGTTATTATATCTTACCCAATATACTTAAAATATACTTTATATTACATATCTATGATTTATGAACCTATACCTACTTTCTTATTCCCTAGACACTAATGTTTGGGATAGATAGTATCATCAATGTTATTGTCCTATCATGATGCAAGTCTATAGTTCCCTAAATTCATCCAATTTTAAAATAAAATGTATCATAATGGTTAGCCTAAGTACTTTAATGCAAGTTATTAGTCAAAAGGGATCAACTCTCATTCATTCCTCACCTAAAAAAAGACCAAAGAGAAAAAGACAACTTATCAAAACCACTCTATCAAGCATTCAATTAAAAAAATATTCCATATTTATTCATATTTACATATTAATCATAGAGACTACACATCTAGAGGTTTGAAGTACTAAAGAAGTAACCTAAGAGCCTAATTTTCCAAGTTACAAGTTAGGTCACTATTGTACTTGCTTTGCACATATTGTATGATTCACACATAGGAAAAAATATAGGGGAGAAATAAATTATTATAAGGCATTATTTGGAGTATTGGATATGTAGGAAATATCCTCTAATAGTGGGGTATTTAGGGTTAGCTTGACAATGTGTGCACACTTACCCATTTTCCCCAAGGTCATTATGAATATGGAAAGCTAGGGTTTTGGCATTTCATAAGGTATGATTATCCATGATTGAGATTTAAATACACTAAAGTGAAGGAGAAGAAAAAATTAGAAGCATTTATGTGGTTGCATCATATTTTAGTAGATATTCTATATAAGACACTAGTATCAAATATAAATAGTATCATTGATGTAACCATCCTAGGCTAACATTATTATCTAGAGAGATAGAAGTGGAAAATATATAATTTGATGATTATTGTATAAATTCCTTCCCACATATTTTATAATTATTATATATCCATAATGACATTAACATCATAAAAAACTAAGTATATCACTTATTTTTCATTTCTATATCTAACATAGTTATACTTTCCATATTTAGACTATCTCAACATAATCAATTTAGTTTATGCTTATATATGAGTTTAGAATTTATTTGGCCTACTATAGATATGATTATAAAACTTACACCATTTTATTTATATATTTATATTTAATTGTAATATAAGACTAAATCCAACCAATTTTAGATTTATATTTTAGGGATGAATACCTAGTGTAAATTTTTCTAGATTCTATCATAAAATTTGATGTAAAAACATGATAATGTACTAGTGGTGGGTTGGTATCATATTATGTAGTATGATACCATTATATTGACCATTTTAAATAAATAATGGAATAATATTACCTGAATATTTTGGTTACTAATAGTGACCCTAGATGATGTTTCGTGTATACTATGGATTCTAATATGACATTTTTGATGTAGAAGATTAGAAGAGCTAGTCAAGAGGCTATTATTGATAATTATATGAGAACATATTGAGAGGGAGTTGAGTAAAAATATATATATTATCGAGTAATATTTTATTATGGATCACAACAAAATGCATACACCTAAATTTTGTCTATGTCAATTCATTTCAATGCTTTTTAGCATGTTTTCTTGTATTAGATAATTAGTACACATTAGACTATTATTGACACACTTTCTCTTTACATTAGACCTTGAATATTATTTCATCATTATAATTCAATAATCAAAACCTTCAAATATATCATGTGTTTGCATTTATATCTTAACTATCTATATAACAAACTCATTGATATCTATTCATTGAATATAAATCACCTTGATCTAAATCTAAATAGTATGATAATGGTCTAACCATTATCAAAACATTCTATTTTTTGTATTATTTTTTGATCCTTTATTCCATATTTACATGTTTTATTGTGAAATGATTATTGTCTTTCCTACTTTCATATTGTAAACTTGTGAGAGAATGAGCTCCTAATTTAATTTTTAAGTGGTTATTTGAATAATTTCACCCTCATACATTTTATCATAACACACATTAATCATATACTACATAGTTCTATTATGCACTAAAATTATTCCAATATATATTTAATAAAGGATTGGTTTTGCATACTTATATTAAAAAAATGATATTATATGAGTGAAAGAGCATATATATCTCATGCTAGTTACATATTTCATGTTCTAAGAACAAAATATGTGAATATCATATAATAGAGACTAAATGATAACATACATGAGTGTTGATTACCAATATTAAAAATAAAAAATATACTAATGAAACCATAGGGTTGATAAAGGTAGTCCCATTGAATAAAAACCAAAATAATTATGTCTTAAAAAGTGTGGACACAAGATCAAGTGAATCAAAAATAATTATAACATCTATGTGGATCAATTCAATTATTGGAGAGTAGTTTTTATAAATCATATACCATTTAAGGTTTTATTAATTATTAAGAGTTTGGACTTACATAAACACTATCATAATAATACTACCATTATTTTAAAAACTATTACTATAAAATGAATTTGACAGTATGCTTTTCACTTTTAAATAATGTAATTATTTATTTTCTTTTTAATGGTAAATAATAGGTTTTTCAAAGGACCAAACCATTTTATAGAGAATTTTTAGGATCCCTACTCCTTGAGAGTACAGTTGATTACCTTTGTATAAGCAACTAAACACAGAATTTAACCAAAATAATAAGTAACTAGAATTCAAAAATAACACAGAATATGAGAGACAATACAATCTTGTATTAACACTCTTCCAGAAGGAAATACAATGAAGAAATCACACTCTTCCCACACCTCTTGGGTGTACCAGTAATTCTCCCTCAAGATTTCTCTCTCTCTATTACAAATCAATCAACTCAAACACAGAGTTGTTGTTTCAACCAGTTAGTAACAATACTGCCAGTACCACCAAGTACTCAAAGTACTCCAAGTAGATCTCCCTAATCTTGCTCCTTGTGTTGCAGATCTCTTTTGACCTTGCTACCCCATAGATATCCTTTGACCTTGCACACACACACTTGCAGATCAATTGACCTTACTTACCATGTAGATCTCCCCTAATCTTACACACCTGCAGAACCACCTAGTCTTGCACACCTGCAAACCTAGATCTTACATACCTTGGAAGAGCCCTTGTTCTTTCCTTTCCAAGTCCTTATGATTCTCCATATTACAATACAGCCCCATGGGTCTCTTAAATAGATCCCATACAAAAAATAATTAGAATTCCTAATTACAATAATTAGAAATGCAGACTCAAGAATAAAATTAGTCTTTTACATGCAAATTGATTGTCCATCTAAAATTAGACCAGTTCTAAAAGTGCATGCAAATGCACACACACAAGTTACCAACATCGATTCCTACCTGAATAATGTTGGCTAACATATAATCGATGTCAGTTGCTCTACACATTGAATATGACTGACATCGGTTGGCTTGACCGACATCAGTTGCTCTACAACCTAGCAACCCCTCCGTTTGCATCAGTGAAGCTTTTAGCTCCACAACCTAACAATATCTCACTTGGAGATAAATAGTTGCACCTATACCTATACTTGTACATCATCTAATTTTGTTTTCTAGCTTGTATCCCTCTTCAAATTCAATCTTGAAGAGTAACCACCGCATATCCTATGGTGCTACTCCTTTCATCCAAGTAACCTGCCATATCCGAATCTACATACCCATGTAGAGAAGTGCTTGACCCTGCATAACATGTTAACCTATTGTTGATCCCTCTCAAATACCTAAGAATCCACTGAACTAATTTCCAATGCTTCTTTCCTAGACTGGCCACCAACTTGCTAACAACTCCCACTACTTGGGCAATATCAGGTCTACTACATACCTTTGCATACATCAAGCTCCCAACTGTAGAAGCATATGGAACTCCACTCATGTACTCCACCTCATCATGTGATTTAGGACACTGTTCTTTGCTCAACTTGAAGTGTCCAGCCATAGGTGTGCTTATAGGTTTTGCATCCTGCATATTGAACCTTTCCAACACCTTGTTTACATAGTCCTCTTGAGACAAAATCAAACTGTGATTTTTCCTGTCTCTCTTAATACTCATGCCAAGGATTTTATTTGCTACTCCCAAATCCTTCATGGCAAATGTGTGAGCTAATTTTACCTTAAGCTCAATAACATCCTGCATGTGTGAACCTGCAACAAGCATATCATCTACATACAGCAACATGATAATATATATACCATTATCCAATCTCTTAAAATAAACACAATGGTCAGATTGACATCTACTAAATCCATGCTCTATCATAAACCTATCAAATCTCAAATACCATTGTCTTGGAGCTTTCTTAAGACCATATAAGCTTTTCTTTAACTTGCACACAAGCTTCTCCTTACCTTTGACCTCAAACCCTTCCAGTTGTTCCATATATATCTCTTCATCTAAATCTCCATGAATAAAAGATGTCTTAACATCAAGCTACTCAAGATGCAAATCCTCAATAGCAACTAAAGACAATACAGTCTAAATAGAAGTCATCTTTACTATAGGAGAAAAAATTTCACCAAAATCAATACTTGGTTTCTGTGCAAATCCCTTTACTACCAACCTGGCCTTATGTCTCATTTGTCCATTCTCTCCTTCTTTTAACTTGTAAAACCATTTGTTTTTTAGTGCTTTTATTTTGACTGGCAACTCTACCAAATCTCCCATTTGGTCCTCTTCCAAAGAATTCATGCCATGCTCCCACTGTTTCCTAGATTCTACCTGCATTGCCTCTTTAAAACTTCCTGGTTCTTGACCATCAGTGAGAAACAAGTTAAAGTAGTATAAAGAAGGGGAATAATGAATTTGAGGCTTACTTACCCTTTAAATCCTCCATATGGGCATTTGAGACTCCTTGACAGCTTGTTATCTACCCAAAATCCATTTTTTGATCGACCCTGGTCTGGACCCAACTGATGTCAATTCCACCTGATCACCAACACTGGTTCCCTAACCAATGTCAATGTCCACCTAGTCACCAATGTTAGTTCCCTAACCGACATCGGTCTCCACCTACCCGACACCACTGAGTCTAGTCTGCACATGACTGATGTTGGTACCTGCCTGTTTGATGTCAGTTCTTACCTGACCAATGTTGGTAACTATGTTTTCCTATGAGTAATGACTTTTACCTGTGAGCTCAATTTGGATCATAACCTTGTCCAAATTGCCCTGCTCAGAATTATTTAGCCCCTTGAGCTGATCTCTGTCCATCATCTCCTCCTTGAAAACCAAGGCTTTCCAGTTCTTAAGTTTGTCAAAGACATCAGATTTCCTCTTAAGAATATGTATCCCCTTCTCATCCATGTGACCAATCCTACAAATCCACATCTTCACATCTACATCTAAAGTAGATAAACCATAAGGGGAATCAATAATACAAGTAGATAGATAAAGAGTACCTACTTTCTTACCACATGCTAATTCAAGTACACCCTTAGAAACTTTCCAAGATTCTACTGTGAGAGTTACTGTGCATCCCTCATCACCCAACTTTCCTACATAAATTAGACTCCTCTTTAGGACTGGGACATGCATGACCTCTTTCAACACCCATGTGTTGCCCGTCTGCAATTTCAGCCACACTTCCCCTTTGCCAACAATTTGACAAGGCTCACCAACCCCTAAATAAATCTTTCCAAAGTCTCCATGGACATAATCATGGAAAAATAATCTATTTCAGGTTGCATGGAAAGAGGCAACCAAATCTAAAACCCAAGATTCTACTTTATCCAAGGAACATATAAGAACATCCCATGCAACAATACCTACATCATTTGCTTCTTTATTTCCTTCATGTTGATCTTCTACTAACCAACAATCTTTCTTTACTTGCCCTTTCTTTCCATAATACAATAATTGATCATTCTTGCCTTTGAATTTCTCCATTCTTAGTGTACTTTCTTTTGCCATTACTTTACTCCCACTCAATCAAAAACCCCTGAGAGTGACTTGTAATCAACAAACACTTAACACACTCTGAAACCAAGGTGTTAGTGAACCAAGCTTTAATGAACCCTACTCTGATACCAATTGTCAAGATCCCTACTCCTTGAGAGTACACTTGATTACCTTTGTATAAGCAACTAAACATAGAATTTAACCAAAATAATAAGTAACTAGAATTTAGAAGCATCACAGAATATGAGAGACAATACAATCTTGTATTAACACTCTTTTAGAAGGAAATACAATGAAGAAATCACACTCTTCCCACACCTCTTGGGCGTACCAGTAATTCTCCCTCAAGATTTCTCTCTCTCTATTACAAACCAATCAACTCAAACATAGAGTTATTGTTTCAACCAGTCAATAACAATACTTCCAGTACCACCAAGTACTCAAAGTACTCCAAGTAGATCTCCCTGATCTTGCTCCTTGTTGTGTTGCATATCTCCTTTGACCTTGATACCCCAAAGATCTACTTTGACCTTGCACACACACACACACACCTACAGATCAACTAACCTTACTTACCATGTAGATCTCTCCTGATCTTGCACACCTACAAATCAACCTAGTTTTGCACACCTACAAACCTAGATCTTACATACCTTGGAAGAACCCTTGTCCTTGCCTTTCCAAGTCCTTATGATTCTCCAAATTAAAATACAGCCCCATGTGTCTCTTAAATATATCCCATACAAACAATAATTAGACTTCTTAATTACAATAATTAGAAACACAGACTCAAGACTAAAATTAGTCTTTTACATGCAAACTGATTGTCCGTCTAAAATTAGACCAGTTCTAGAAGTGCATGCAAAAGCATGCACACACAGGTTGTCGATGTCAGTTCCTACCTGACTGATGTCGGTTGACATATAACTGATGTCGGTTGCTCTGCGCATTGAATATGACTGATGTCGATTGCTCTATAACTCAGCAACCTCCTCCATTTGCATCAGTGAAGCTTTTAGAGATAATAATGTACAATCAACCAAAACTCAAACTAAAAAAAATAACAATAGGCTAATAACAATCCATAAAAAAATCTAAAAACTCAACTAAAATAGAACATGGCTTTAAACAAACTCAAAGAGGATAAATAATATTTATGTTTATTAAGATTTCCTAACCTAATAAGATGAGAATCCTCAACATTAAGAATCAAAAATATGAAAATGCATTTTTACAATTTAAAATATTAAGATTGTATCTCAAGGATTCGTTTTTAGGTGGGTTTATTTCTTTGAACCTTGAATTATCTTCAAGCTACACATAATAAACTATAGAAGATGCCTATGGACATAGTGGGATAGTCACTTCTTAGTTGTAAGGCCTCCTCATTTGGTCATAAATATATTTTTTATGTTATCTTACCTATTGGTTTGGATATTATAATAGGGAAGGAGCCCCCTAATAAACCAAGGGTTGACAAGGATGAGATTATTTTAAATTTTGAACTTGATATTTACATTGAGATATAAGCTCATATCCAAACTCAAGAGAGATGTATAATTGATCTTTTATCTTATTATTATATGACTCAATAATCTAATTTTGTGATTATATAAAATAATTATATATTTTGACATGTTTTTATTCACTCTAATAGAACATTAAATCTAGTATTTTATCCCTTATTAGAACTTATATGAGTAGTAAAATAGTTATACATATCTAAACCCCATTTATAATGATTAATTTCTCTAAGTAATTTCATTCATTTTAGACATATGTAATAAGGTAGGTATTATTTTAATATTTATATCATATACATTTGATCCCCATTTATTATGATTAATGTAGTGTTTTTTGTGATATTCACATAATAATTTTGTGTATCCAATCTTTTCAAACATTATAACTTTAGGTTTTCATGTTATTTTCCCATATAGGGCCTGGTTTTCATGTGTTTACATATATGGTTTCTCTATTTTTATGCTTTATCATTGTTATATCATTATTATCCTTAATTTTAGTGGTAGGCTAAATATTTTATGTAGGTAGTGTTATCACTTAGAAGTGCACCTTTATAAGAATGTGTACTTATTATCATTCCTATTTAAATAATGTAAACTATCCAAGTCATGGGTGACCTTATACTGGAGATAATAGATGAATGGTTAGTTCCCTTTGTTACAATCACTACTCTCTAAACTCTCTAATTTCATGATTTCTTGAATAGGAAAATGGTAGGAGTAATGCACAAGTTGAAATTGAGCATGAATACAAAAAATTTGGAGTGATGCACCAATATTAAGGTCAATTATGCATATAATTGACATACTTAAAAACCTACACATATTCACTTCATCTTCATAAAATGGATCTTACATTAGTATTTCATAGAAAGGTCTTGACAAACACTCACACTAGCATGGAAAAAATGAACATAGGTTAAATTCACTTATAGATTAGGTATAAATTAGACTTATACACTGGATATTACATGAAAGAGTTATCATTTTCTGCATAAAGGTGAAATATTTAGACATAAACATATGAAAATCAATCATTTACTAAGTTACATAAATGAACATGAAACACACTTTAATAATAACCTAAAATGGAGGAAGAATCAACTGATTATTGTTTCAAATATGATGTAGTAAAAATTTTGGAAGATTTTATGTATAAAAAAAACATAATATCTTCATATTTTCTCAAAATAAACATACATATATAAATAAAGAAGAGAGAGATGATCCAAAGTATCCCTAAACTCGGGATAAGTCACCATCCTAGTCATAGTTCAATCTTCCTTTAATTGAAACTTCAACTCAATTCCAACTCAACCTTCAACTTAAACACCAAAATTCCAAATTAATATGTAGTAAATTTAGTGTTTAAACATTCTTTTCTTGGAATATAGTGTAGGATAGAGAGAGAAGTTTGTATGAATTTTTTGAACAGTCAAAGGCTCTCATGCATGCATTGATAGTATTCAATATTGAAGAGATATTGATCATATTAAATTAACTCTTTTTGATCTTCACTCAAAAATATAATTGATACTAATAATAAATATAATTATTTAATTCAATTACCTTACTTTCATCTTATATTTTCACTTTGGATATCTTACTTGCATCTTAGAGTTCAACTTCAGCTATCTTCCTTATATCTTGCATGCATGTTTCTTCTTCTTGACTTCCCCAAATTACTCCAAGATGGTGTAGTAGGAGAAATATTTCATGTTTTTTTTTGAATTAGTTTAATTTTTTAAAATATGGATGATTATATTTATCAAGTCTTCAACTAAACTTATCCATTCTTGCATGTTTGAATCTCCACCTTTCTAGGGCTGATTGAAGACTTCTCATTGTTTGACTTGAACCTTTATAAAATTATCTCCAATGGGGGTGTAGTATGAGAGAGAGATATTATTTAATGTTTAATTTTACTTTATATTCATGAAATATTCTTTTTAAAAGTGTATTTTATGATGAACAATTACAACTCTTCATACTGGTTCATCTTAGATGTGTACATCTTCTCCATTTTGGAAAGCTTATTGAATGCATAGAAATAAATTATAACTTGATGAATTTACATTATTTTAACATATAATTAGTGTAAATATAATTTTAATATCATTAAAATTATTTAACATACCTTAAAACAAATTTTTAGCTCTAAACTCCATGTACAACTTGAAAATTGCTCATTAGGTCTCAAAAAACTCTAGTTTGGATTTGGGGGTATAAAATGAGTTTTATGACTAGAAAAAACTAATAATATGATAATTTTATAATTATAAAATTTTAATAACTGTAAAATTTTTAAATTATTGAAAAATATTCACCAAACTCTCAAACAAAACTTCATAAAAAAGTGGTTGCTTGTTGCCCGTAAGGTGACTTCGAGATGTTTTTCTTTAGTATGAGACTATTTTTAATTGATTTTAATTGTATAATAATTTATTAATAACTTTAAATTAATAATAAATACTATAAAATCATTCTTCTACCTTGTAAGGATCTCAAACGCTCACTTCTAACTCTATTTGTGGAAAAATTAGTGAAAAAACCCTGATTTCCTTCATGGTGCATACCTGTGTTTTGTAATTTTATCTCTCCTTAGGTTAAATATATACATTAAACTAATTTTAAACATTAAATTGCCTAAAAAACATACATACATGTAAAATTTCAAGATAATTAATCAATAAAACTCAAAATATACACTTTTTAGTGCTTCTTAGCTTGCATAATCTCATTTTTGAATGCCTGTAGGTCTGAGTTTTTACATTATATTTAGTTTTATGAGTTATAAATACCTAATTATTTTTTAATTATTATATTTAATATATAATATAAACATAAAACCATTTTATATGATCAAACAAATACTTAAACCTCTCAAAAAATGTCTTTTCTAAATGTCTCTCTTGCTTGCTTGAAACCTTGCAACCTATTCCTTTACCTTTATCCATTATTTGAATTGAATTTTTGGTTTATAAATGTTTAATAAGTTTATTTATTAGCCATAATATTTCAAAAAAAATTTAATTTTAAATAATGAACTCAAAAATACAATCACATCTCCTAAAACCAAACTATTAGGGTTTAAGAAAGGTTTTAGAGCACCTTTTTTTTCTTAATGATTGTTCATAAAGTGAAACCCATATAACCTAAAAAAATTAATATAATATTTATGTAATAGGGTATAAATATTCCAATAATATTATTTTAAAAAACTCTTATTCTCCTTCATGAACTAAGCATTTGAAAATTGTCCTTACAGCGTGCAACTAGATAATTAGAGGAATAAAAGAAATTTATGCCAAAAATTGAATCTGTGAGATGTTCTTGAGAACATTTTTTGATTGATTAAGATTTTAATATATTTTATATAACATCATAATTATTAAATACATTAGTTTATTTTTATTTAAAACTTGTACATAAGCAACTTTAACTAATGGTGGTAAAATTTATCAACATTCTTGGTGACCCTACTGGAATGTTTGACTGATAAAAACTCAAGATTAGTATCCTTAACCATTTGGATATTTAATAATGAAAATATAAACAAATATTAAAATTATAATTACATAAATAAATAATAACACTTGTTCATAATAACTTATGGCATTAAAATCTAGAACAACTACCAACTAAAAAAAACATGTACAAGATAATACTTACAGGAAAGTGAAAATTAATAATACTATGTAAAACACTCAAAATAAATATATATTATATTATCTCCATATGTTTGATAAATATGGGTAACATTTTTTTTTTAAGTTTCATTCTATTCAGACCATTTATCAATCTCTTTGGCTTGTCTCTAAGTGAATCAACTAAAGCAAACATATCTCCAATATAAATAAACTCTTCATGTGGTTAGATGTTTATATAATTTTTATATTAAAAAATAATAAATATCTCTAATTTAACTAAATTATATTTCTTAGGAATAGATACAAATTCATCCTTTAGTGGCTCACTAGAATAATGTTCTTGGCTTTTTGTGACATCTTGAGAGATGTCATTTTGATTATCAACTACTACAGATTGTTCATGTTCTTCAAGGAGATAAAAATACTGATATATATCTTCATAAAGGTCTTATAGAAATAATTTGATCAACATCTTCTATAACATATTTTTTAAACTTGGTAACCATTTTATCAATGTCTTCATAAGAAGATGTAGGCCTACAAAGATTATCAATGTCTTGAATCAAATCAAGGTACTTTTCCTAGTCTTCATCAAAACCTTATTGATCCTCAATTGTATCTTCTTAAAATTCACTAGGAATAACTACATATTACTTTGTATCTTTACTTAACTCATTTCTAGGGTTTTTGCTTTTTGAAACCATTCTTGTAACCTCACTAGCTACTACCATGTCATCTTGAACATCTTCATTCTATAATTATTGAGTCTAACTTACAGCTGAAATTTGATTTTGATTCTTAAGGGATATAACATGATATTATTCCATGCCAAATTTAAGCTATTTTTACCAACACAACTCTTGATCATCCTCTCTTGTCAAATTCTCCTCTTCACCTAAATGTTCTTCTTTTTAATTTCATATAATAGGTCCTCCTTCAAAAAGGTAGATGGTGGGAGGGGAAGAGGTTAAATTTGGTGGCATAGTAATATAGGTAATTATTAGTTGATATTGAATGGGCTTTGGTATTTAAGAGGCATTAGTAAGACTTTGATATTTAGAAGTAATAGTTTCATTCAATAATTATTTGAAAGGAGGGAAATAAAATTATGTTAGGGATGCTTCATTCTTCACTTTCCATTCAAAAATAAACCTCTCACATTATGATATACCTTGATATTAATAGATAATTTAAAACTAAGGATTAGATGAGGGAATAAATAAAATTGGAATATTTCTTGGTTTGGCTTCAACAAATTTATCCATCTGTTTATTTTGGATTAGCATAGGAGGAGGATATGAGAAACTTGTAAACTTATTTGATTAAGGAGATTGAAGGACTTGAGGAATAATGGGGAATGTATGCACAAGCATATAATATTTGATGAGATTAGGTATCTTAAAAATTGGAATTTTTAAGCAATTAGAATCTCTCGAAGGTTTAAAAGGTTCTAGATCTTCTTGTTTCCAACTTGGGATTTTGGATTTAATTCCTTGTGTTCTTATGGGTAGCTATTGTATTTGTTCTCTTATAGCCGCATTATATCTCTTCAATGATTATATCTTTTGATTATTTATATAATATTGATGTGCAAGATCTTATTGATGCATTTTTTATTCCCCTTCCCTATCACTCTCCATAAAATGTCTCTAAAAGTCAAGTATTATATCTTGCACACTTTTTTTAGGTTGATTGGAAAGAATATGATTTTACAAAGGTTGATTGGAAACATGATTAGGGGTGGGAAGGTGGTAAATATCATGAAAATAATTATATATTACTATTTTAGGGCTCTTTGAGGTGAATCCATAAATATTATCATCCTGATGTGAAGGATATGAAAGTACAAAAGATGTATTTTTCCAAAATAAAGGACTTGAATAAATACTAATTTATTCTCTTTAAGAAAATGGACTTATAAAAATAGATGTATATAGCTTGGAGTCAATATATGTTGAGTATTTTAGTAATGCCTTTTATACAAATTGATAAAACCAACACCAATATTTATCAATCTTCTAAGTTATGGTCCCACCAAGCATGCTAGAAAGTTTATCACTCAGAAGTGCCCCCTTGTAAGAATGTGTGCTTATTCTCACACATGTTAAAATAATGTAAAATATCCAAGGTGTGGGTTAAATTATATTAGAGATAATATCTAGATGAAGGGTTAGTTCCCTTTGGTACACTCGCCTACTTATCTCTAAACTCTCTAATTTAGTGATTTCTTGACTAGTAAAAGGGTAGAAGGAGCCATGCACAAGTTGAAATTGAACATAAAAACTAAATTTTTGGGGTGATGCACCAATGTTAAGGTAAATTATGCATTTTTAAGTGAAGATCAAAATGAGTTAAATTACGATGATGAATATCTCTTCAAGATTGAAGACCATTAATGAATACATTAAAGACTTTGAATTTTAAAATTATTCATAAAAAATTATCTCTCATATGCCACATTCCAATAAAATAATTTTTAAAGTTAATTAACTTACACACATTCACTTTATCTTCATACAATGGTGATTACATAAGTATTTCATACCAAGTTCTTGACAAACACTCACACTAACATGGAAGGAATGAACAATGGTTTAATTCATTGCTAGATTAGGTAGAAATTAGACTTAGAAAATTTATATGACTTGAAAGAATTATTATTTTTTACATAAATATAAAAATTTAAAACATAAAAATAGGAAAAATAATCATTCTCTAAGTTACATCAATGAACACAAGACACACACTTCATGAACAACTTGAAAATGGAGGAAAAATTAGCTATTTATTACTTCAAAGGTGATGTAGTACAAATTTTGGCAGAGTTTCTATATAACTAAAAGCATAATCTCATTAAATTATCTAAAAAAATAACATAAATATATAGAAATAAGGAAATATATATAGATAATCATCCCCAAACTAGGGATGAATCATCATGCTAACTCAATTTCACTCCTAATTCAAATCAATTCCAACTCAACCTTCAACTCAAACACCAAGACTCAAAATTACTATGCAGTACATCTAGTGTTTAAAAATCATTTTATTGGAATGTGACATATGAGAGAGATAATTTTTTATGAATAATTTTAAAATTCAAAGTCTCTAATGTATTCATTAATGGTCTTCAATCTTGAAGAGATATTCATCATCGTAAGCTAACTCATTTTGATCTTCACTTAAAAATATCCTTGAGACTCTTAATCTATCTATTGAGTGGCTTCAGTTACCTTAATTACATCTTGGAGTTTTAATTAAATGATATTGTATATTAAATATGATTTTAAAATCACCATCATGATGTCATATACCTTTAAACAAATTTTCAACTCCAAACTCCATGTATAACTTCAAAAAATGCTCTTTTGTGCTCTTTAGGCCTCAAGAAACCCTAATTTGGATTTGGGGGTATAAAATGATTTATAAGCCTAAAAATAAACTTATAATATTATAATTTGATAGGTATAATGGGTAATACCTTTAAAAAAATTATAATATTGAAAAGTCTTTACCAAACTCCCAAACAAAAATTCACAAAAAAGTGCTTGCTTTCTACATCTAGGGTGACCTAAAGATGTTTTTATTTGGTTTTAATTTTATAATAATCATTTAATAAATTTAATTGAATTAAAAATCCTATTAAATAATTTTTTACCCTTAGAAGGATATGAAACACTCATTTCTAACTCCATTTGTGAGCAAATTCATGAAAACCCCTGATTCCTTCATGGTGCAGACCTATGTTTTTCTATTTTATTTAACATTAAGTATAGTGAGGACATGAATAAAATATTAAAAATTCATTTACATCAAAATATAACTCCATGTAAAATTTAAAGATATTTCAATTGATAAAACTCAAAACATGCACTTTTTAGTGCTTCTTAGCTTGCAGAATCTCATTTATGAATACCTATAGGTTTGAGTTTCACAATTTTATTAGGTTTTATGAGGCATAAATACTTAATTAGTTTTTAATTATGACTTTTAATATTATCTATAATCATCAAAACCATTTTATATGCTCAAACCAACACTTAAACCTCTCAAAACTACAGTTTTTGACTGTCTCTCTTGCTTGCTTGAAACCTTACAACCTATACCTTTATAAATTATTTGAGTTGAAATTTTGGTTAAGAAAGGTGTATAAAGGTTAATTATTCCTCATAGTATCTCATAAAACTTTTAATTTGTAACAAGTAACTCAAAAATGCAATTGCATCTCCTAAAACCAAGCTATTGTGGTTTAAGAAGTGTTTTAGATCACCTTTTCTTCTTAATGATTGTTTTTAACATTAAGACCTTATAACATGAAACCAATGCATGTAATATTTATGAAATAGGGGACCATATAGTACCTAATACTTTTATCTCCAATAATATAAATAGAAAAAATAGTGTTAGGAATGGGGTACATGGGGTACTTAAATAAAAAACTAGAAGGCTATAAGGATCAAGGATTCTATGGGCTACTAAAGATCTGTAGAGGATATCTAGTTTACCAGATTGTACCAAGATATAGATATAATTGTAAACTAGGTTAAGGATAGAATGATCAAGCACACAAAATATGCAGGTATCTCTAATGGGTATAACCATAATAAATTAAGCAACTAAGAATAGAAATTTACTTGCATACAAATTACAAAAATAACAATGCTAAATAAAGAGAGCTATGAAGTAATGCATAAAATTAGAAGGAAAGGCACTTTTAGGATAAATTAAAGACAATATTAATTAAATATGTTCTTAATCAAGGGTGAAATATCATGCCTAATTTAAGCCTAAGCTAACTCTTTATTTTTAACACTATTATTTCCTAATAATGCAATTTTCTGGTTCAACAAGAGAGGAGATTGTTTGGGAAAATTATTTAGATTGTTTTGAGTATTTATAATTATACTATGTAATGAGATATGTTTCAAAAACAATCATGACATGTAAGGGAAGATATTTTAAGCAATGAAAGATGTTATTGACCACATACAGATGCATAAAACTTTAGAAACAATCCTAGATAATGCCCTAAATAAGCTATTTCACTAAAACAATCAAAACCTAGCATATATACTAATATAAACAAACATGAATTTCAATTTTCATAAAAACTTTACCTCATATAAAACTCAAAATTAGTGTGCAAACTTTATACCAACTGATTATCTAAGATAGGAAGTAATGAAGGAGGAGGATCATGGTGTGTGTAAGCTAAGTCTAAACCAAGAGCCAAAAGTAGTGGAGGAGGTGAAGGAGAATCTATCAAGTGAGAGAGAGCCAATAGATTTAGAATAAGAAATAGGTGAAATTAAGTCTTAATATATCTAGGATCAACCCAAAATTCTTTAGTAACATTGTAGAGAGTAATGTGAATCACCAAAATGAACTATAGAATAGTTATGCATCCCTTATCATAATGAAAGCTAAGTGTGCCAAGAATGAACCAGGTGAGATTCAAGAAAGAAAACAAGATTTGAGAGTGATGATAAATTGATAATATTAAAGGAAAAATAAAAGAGAGAGAGAGAGACTAAAAATGAATGATGAATCATCATATATGTCAACCCTAATCTACCAAAGGCTAAAAACTAGCTATTTTTAGCTATTCGGGCTAAACTAGGGCATTTTTTTGTATGTTATACTTAGTTTATGTAATATGGTGTGGATTTTATAAAATAAATGTGTGGCCTAAGACATTTATTTCCTCCCTAAGTCATGGTCTAGGTCAAATGGCCACTCTGGGTGGTTAACAAGCCTTTGGAAGGGCCCCAAGAGGCATCTAAAGGGGTTTTCTGGTATGTAAAAGGGTAATAAGGTGATAATGATGTATAAGGGATGGATGTATGATGAGGTAAAGGTCCATGAGAGTGAAAAATGACTCAAATTAGGATAATTAGGGTTGATAGTCTGCATGTGAGTTGATGTGTAATCATAGGGAGGAGTAGGGTAATGAGAAGTATGATTACATATGTCCTTGAGGTACAAATAGCCAATATTAAAATGAACAAGGAGTGATATGATTTACCTAAAGGCCACAAAAAAGCAAAGGTAAACAAGAATAGAAAAGATAAAAAAGAATATTACATGCATTTACCAGATAAGGATGATGATAGAAAAAGTTGACGGTGTGATCCATGGGTGAGAGTGTAAATGTTATGTAATCCAAATCCAACTCTAGACGTAGCTCCAGCTTGAGCTCCTATGAAGAAGAGACACAAGTGATATCAAATTAAATCATAAAATATAGAATGATATTCACTAAGGTGTTAGCCTTAGTGTTATCCCTATGAGTGATATGGGTGACCTGGATGTCCTTGAAAAAGGAGAGAAAATCATATGCTACCTTGAAGAGGGTGAAAAAATCATAGCTAAGGATAGCCTATGCACAAATGAGTTGAGACATGGATAAGAGTGAGTCAAATAATAACTACACATAGTACATGCCTAACTCATGGGCATCAGTTAAGGCACCAATGATTGTATGATACTTGAAAACATTATTATTCTCAATAGTAAGAAAGAAATCAATTGTAACAAGGTCATGGCCCCATAGATCATTGATAACCCAAGCTACAAAAATAGGTCCTAGGTGTCCTTGACTACCATTATCTATGTGAATCACCACTAAGAGGTGCACCGTGATGTCGGTCAAGGATGTCAGACTAGCAACTATGAAAAGGTGATCTTAAAGTGAGGCAAGATAAGTGAGTTACACAAGGGGAAAAAATAATGAAACCAAGTTTTATACATAACATTTTACCAATATTAGGCATGGTAAGAGGTAAAAAGGGAAAGTGGAGGGAAGTTCATAGAAGATGAAGACTAGTTTACAATACTAGAGAAAGTATTAAACTATCACAACCAGTAACTGACCCCACCTACAACCATGGAAAAAAGGATAAAATGGGAGTTACAATGGACTGACTATAGATAAGTAGATAAATTACTAAGTAAAAGAAGCATAGAAATCAAATTATATCCCTGGGTGCCCATGAGATGGCACATGGGCCTTGGAGTTTAATAAGGACCTAAAAGGGGTCTTGGGGACCAAAATAAGGCCAGAATAGGCCCAAATAAATTGAAGATTAAAAAATGGAGGCTATTAATGTACTCAGAATAGGCCAAAACCCTTAAGATAGAGGTTTCATGGTTTGTAATGAAAAAAGGGTAAAACACCCAAAAAGGACCCATAAAAATCAAGAAAAAGCCTAAAAAGAGGAAAAAAGGTTGAAAGGTGAATCATTTTCACACTTATTTTCACTGAGAGAGCCTGAGGAGATCCCACCAAGAACCAAATCCCAAGAAAAGAAAATAAGGATGTTGGAGTACAACACATGCACACAGGATGGTCTGGATAAGTCCTTTGAAATTTTTTTTGTTAAAGTTTATTAATTTTTGGGGTTTAGAAGGCCCAAAAAGCATTTTAAATAAGTTTGAATTATTCATTAGATGAATCAAATGGAACAAGTAGTCAAAATTATTAGGAGATTGAGGGGGACACACCCAAAAAGACTAGAAGTCAAATGATGGTCCTAAAAAAGAGAAATGGTGAGCCCTAAGGCTCCCTAAGGGGTCATACCCTAGGTTGTAGCCTTAATAGGCAACACCATATCCTAAGACACTACCAAGTCATAGGGTGCACAACTAAGGTCACTATTAGGCTTCAAATTTGCCCAAAAAGCCATGGCTTAGGGAAAAAAGGCCCTAAAATAGGCCTTGAAGAGCCTAGGAGAGTTTGGGAAGGCCTAGAAGGGCCTAGAATAGGTAGAGAGAAGGGGAAATAAAAAAATTTAAAAACACCTACTTTTATCTTTGATTTGTCTATTTCATGGCTAGTATCACTAATCCATTTTCTTTTTGCTTGGTTTTTCATACATGTAGAGGAGTTAGTGTAATAATAGAGGGAGATCCCTCATAGACAAGGGAGTAGCCAAAACAAAGAGATAGACCATGCAAGGTGACTAACCAAGAGAGAGTCACATCATGATTGGCTTAGGAGGAAGATGATCTACCTATGGAGGACTAGGATCACCTGTAGAGTGTAAGACTTTAGAGACTACTACACATGCATTCATTGCATTACTCTAGGGACCTAGTAGATGCATTGGTAATGGCATGGGTACTAGAGAGACATGTATTCTAGTTAAGGCCTGAGCTAGAGGCCATACTCAATAATAAAGATGTCTACTAGATATACATAGTGGAGCCTACAAGAAGGGAGATAGATATACTGCATGTGCAAGATATAACCATGGTTGAGCTCTACCTAGTGGGAGTTTGCTAAGAGTATAATAACCATAGAGTACAAATCACACAACTATCACCAAAGGTACCACCACTATGACAATGATAGCGGGAGATATGGTTAGGAGGATCTATACTAACTATAGTATGGTGAGATTACCACTATTTTGGATAGGATTTATCTAACAAGCAGAGGGAGGATAGAGATATGTGTGGGGCTAATATATCCTAGGTATACTATACTAGTATCTAGATCACATATAATGTATAGGGGTAGGAAGATTGAAACAACCTAGCCTACTCATGTCTTAGGGTTACAAGAGACTCCCACTGACATGAATGAGGACACCATGGGGTAGTGATGCATACCCTATTATGGATAAGGGTACTGCATGGGCCACATGGTTCATAGATAGGGCTAGGCTTGTGTAGACCACCTTAGATCAGGATGTGGTGGGTAAATACATCTAAGATCCTTATATATACATGGTGTGGATAGAGGATGTTAGGGTGGATATCCATGTGGGATAGGAGAAGTTTTAAGGTTTGTAAGGGCCATAATAGCATCCATGCAGTCAATCTCTAGCACCACAAGAGAGGTAAGCATAACCTAGGCTAATTGGTATTGAGCACAGAGGGAAACTAACATAGAATGAGGAGGCTAATGGTGGCCATGATGAGGACCACCACCACCAAGAGGAGAAAAACCTATGAAAGGGTCATAAAGGCCATCAACATGACTAAGGAATAAAATTATATTTTATAAATATTACTTTATCTTTTGTATTAATCCTTTAGTGAGAGATGATATGTAACTAACATATGTGATCTATGTGTGTGTGTACAAAAGACTAGCCAAGATGGACTAGACCCTAGGTGGACTTACTAATAAGTAATTTATTCTATTTTTTGGTAGTGATTCCACTCATAGAGTAGGTTTTCTATCTACCAATGGGGTTATATCCACATACTCACTTCTAGTGGGTGGTGTAAAAGCATCACTTGAGATGGAAAGAGCATGGCATTAGACACAACAAATAAAGGTATAGTCAACATGTCATAAGGCATCCATTGAATATCATGAGATAGATGTAACATGAGTTAAGTCATATCTAGATAGAGAAGAGGTTGATAATGATCATCTATGGGCTAAGTAATCCTAAGAATAGATTAGAGGAGTGGAGGCACCTAGGGAGAGGTTAGACCAGATGGCTTCCCTAGAGGAGACTGTGGCTTAACTAGTTAATAAGTAGAGATTAAGATCTCCACTTGGATAAGGGATATCATAGATAAATAATAGTCATACGATGACTGAGATAGTATTATATATGTAGACACACATGTGGTAGTTTTAGGGACTGCAAGAACAAGCTTAGAAAAATCCATGTGATGAACCTAGACAAAAAATATTTTTTATGATATATATATATTTATATATATATATATATATATATATATATATATATATATATATATATATATATATATATAACATCTAGGGATTGCATAGCCCGCAAATAAATTCACCTATGGTGGTAGGGTGAAGCTTTCCTCCCTTAGTTCACCACTAAGCTTTATGTTGCTTATATATGTGTGTGCACATAGGTTATTTATTAACAATTCCTATTGTATAATCACACATATCTAGTAGTCTATATCAGATGAAGCATACGCATCACACAAAAAATCATATAAACATGTGTTAATAATGAGAAATGACTATATATATAGTCATTTCTCATTATTAACAGATGTTTATATGATTATTTGTGTGATGTGTATGCTTCATATATAGTCATTTCTCATTATTAACACATGTTTATATGATTTTTTGTGTGATGTGTATGCTTCATCTAATATAGACTACTAGATATGTGTGATTATAAAATAGGAATTGTTAATAAATAACCTATGTGCACACACATTATAAGCAACATAAAGCTTAGTGGTGAAATAAGGGAGGAAAGCTTCACCCTACCACCATAGGTGAATTTATTTGAGGGCTATGCAAACCCTAGATGTGAAACATCTTGAGGTAAAACCTATTGATCAGGTGCCATAGTGGCTTGAATTTGAGGGTCGAGAGATGATAAGTCCTATTATCTAGAGTGGAAATGATAATGAAGGGGAGAAACCTCTTGTGCATGAGTTTTCCCTTCTTATGGTGCTCCTTGTCAAAGATAAGGACCATATCACCTACCTTGAATGGATACAAGTGCACCAATTTCTTAAATCAATGGCATTGATGGCACTAGTAAGCATGATTATGCTCAATAGCATCAATGTGTTTCTCATCTAGCTGATCAAGCTCAATGAGGTGAGTGACACATTCTTCCTCATTAGAGAGGGATCCAAACATCTTAAGCCACAATGAAGGGATTAAGATCTCTAAAGGAACAACAACCTTGAACCCATATATGAGAACATATGGGTTGCCCCTATGGTCATCTGGAAGCTAGTTTAGTAAGCCTAAAGGGTAGATAGAGCATGAGATGCCATTTATGATTAGACTACGAAATGGTATGGAGAAACATATTATTCAAAGTCTTATTTGAAGATTCAACTTGCCCATTTCCCTCAGGGTAATGGGTGGAAGAGAAATAAAACTTGAACCCAAAACATTAAGAAAGCTCATGCATCTTAAGGCTTAGGAAGCCTAGGACATGATAGAACATGATCATAGAGGGGAACCTACATCTAAAAATGAGCTAGTTTAGGGCAAACTTGGTGATAGTTTTCCCATACATGCCACTAAGAGGCATGGCCTCAACCCACTTCATGAAATAATCAATAGTAGTGATAAACCAATGATGACCATTAGAAGAGGTGGGTTTGAACTCACTGATAAAGTTTATAGCCCAAACTAAGAAGGGCCAAGGGGTTGAAATAGAATGTAAGAGGTCTATAATGGAGTTTATAACATCCCTAGTAACTTGGCACATCTTACATTTCTTGAAATACTGGATGACATCCTTAACAAGAGTGGGCCAATAGTATCCCATCATGATAATATGTTGAGTAATGGATTTGCCTCCTAGGTGGCCACCACATACACTCCAATGGGACTCCTTGAATGTGATAGGGGTGTCCTTAAAAGATAAGCACTACATCAACATGCCATCAAGACCTTTCTTGAAAAAATATTCCACCTATGATGATATAACGAGTGACAATCCTACAAATTTGATAACATTCTTATGAAATATCATCGATGGGATAAGATTTAGTCTCAAGGTAATAGATAATGTCTCGATACCAATCACACTTAGAGACCTTAATTTGGTTGACCAATTAGACCATCTCATCAAGAAAGGCATCCTTAAACAATTACATGTTAGGATTGGGTAGCACTCACTCAGTGAGTTATTCAAATATGGATAAACCCTTATTATAATTTTGGTAAACAATATGAATATCAAAATATTAAAGAAGCATGATTCACCTCAAATTCTAGTTGATAATATGTGTCTTACTAAGCAAATAGTATATTGGATTATAATGGAAAATCATGATGGTGGTTTGGCCCAATATGTAGTGTCACAAATTCTTTATAGTGAAGATGAGGGAGAGACACTACCATTTAACAAGAGAATAGTTTATCTTAGGGCCAACTAACATGCAAGAGCTATATAAAATATCTCTCTCTACCAGAGTTATCCTTTTGACACATCATTCCCCCAATGGAAAGATTAGTGATATAGGTATGAAAGATTAACTCATGACCCTTGGTGGATGCCATTAGGAAGGGAGATTTATGAAGCATGTTCTTTAATTACTCAAAATCCACTTAGACTTTAGGCAACCAAAATAATAAGGTGTTATTTCATAAAAGATATGTGAGGGGTATGCATTTATGAGAATACTCCTTGGGGAAACATCTAAGGAATTTTATCCTTTTAAGGAAAGAGTGCAACTAAATAAGATTACACAAGGGAGGCATCTCAAGGATTGCCTTGATCTTCTTAGGATCTACCTTGATGCCTCTTTGTGAAATGAGGAAGCTAAGAAGTATTCCATTATATATACTAAAAAGGCACTTCTCAGGGTTAAGGCTGATGTGATACTCCTTGAGATGATTAAAGATGATCCTGAGGTATCACACATGCTCATCCTACTTGTGGGATTTACTAAGGAGGTGACCTACATAACACTGCACAATCTTGTGGATAAGGTCATGAAAAATTTGGGCCATGTATGTTGATACATAACCCCAACATTATTTAGACCAAAATGCATGATTTCATAATATAAGTTACCCCATGGGGTAGTGAATGTCATATTTTATTGGTTTGAGGTGTAATATAGATTTGGTTGTACCCTAAGAATCCATCCATGAGGGACATGATGTCAAAACTAGTTGTGGAATGTATAATTTGGTCGATCAAAGTAGTGGGAAAATTATCTTTTAGATAAGCCAAATTGAGATCTTGAAAGTCAATGCACATGTAAATGAAAACATTCTTTTTGAGAATATGGATGATGTTGGCAACCCATTTTTGGTAGTCAATGACTTGGATGAACCAACTCATATGAGATTTTTGATCTCAGCCTTGACTAATTGAGAGACTTTGACCACCATTGGTCATTGATTTTGGAAAATGGGATGAACCTCATAATCCATAACAAGGTAATATAAAATGATGTTAGGATCCATTCCCTTCATATTGATGTATTCCCAAGTGAATACATCCAAAAGCTCTTACAAAAAATTGACCAAGACATCCCATTCTTCTAGATCAAGGCTAACATTGATTATGATAATATTAGGCCTTAGTAAAGTGCCAAGGTTGATATCTATAGATCCTTCAACATCCATATCATTTACTTCCTCAAAAAACTTAGGCATGAGAGGGAGTTATTGGTCTAACACCTTAGGCTCAACTACCAATACATGCACTATAAAGATGCTAGGGGTTGGGCCATTAGAGAGAAATCTCCAAACCTAATCAATTAAGGGGATAATGGTACTTATGCTAGGTTTGCATGAGCTTGATGTATGTATTTATCTCCTTGAATAGCTTTCATGCCATAAAATAAATTAAATAGCACTCGAGATCAAAATCAACTATGCTATTGGTCTCAGTGGGAGATACATTAAAAGAGCCTATACTTCAATGGGAAAATCATGACATGAGGGGAAGCTCAACATCTAGGGAGACATCTTGAAATAAGTATACAATAAAGGAATAAATGACCTAGCATCATGGAGATAAATAGGGAGTTTGATGTGTGATGAACTCCAAAGGAGTGAACACTAATTAATACTCAACTAAATCACAATGTTCATCATTGATAAAATGAGACTAAGAGGTAGGGGATGTGTGGGAGTCTATAGAACCTCATGAAGAGATATCCAAATCCTCACTCGAGGGATTTATCTTTTCATAAAGTAAATATTATGGATTTGGGTCATCCACTATGGTATGATCCTCACCTTTATACATGAACTAGACAATGAAAAACATGGTCGATGTGATGGACTACATGGTAATGGTCCAAGGATGGCCAAGAATAATATTGTATGAAAGATCCAAGTATAACACACAAAACTTAATCCTAATGGTCTTGGGCCCAAAATGTACTTAGAGATTCATGTTTCCCACCAAAATAAATAAGTCATTGTTGAAACCAACATAATTATGGGAAGAATTAGAGAGATTCTTCTAACTAATCCTAAGCTCTTTGAACACACATAGCGACATGATACTCAATGATGCTCCTTCATCAATGATACATATCTTAACATGAAAGTCATTAATGAAGGTCTCAATATGGAGGGGGAACCAAGATATATTTTCAAAACCCAAAGCATATGGTAAAGAGGTAGGGTCAAAAGATAAGATGGGAGGATGAAGGTGCTCAGATGCATTAGAGTTGAATAAAAATTCAACATCATCTTGCAATGCACCATTTTGATAAATACCAAGCTCAACAAAGATGAGGCCCCTTTGCTCTGGGCAAAGGTCAAGAAGGTCCAAAATTTAAATCCCAATTGAGAGGCCTTATAACTCCTCTATGATGGATTTAAGATGTTATCTAGCTTAGGGAGGGATATTACACCAAAATTCAAATATGACTTTGGGGTTCCCTACCCCCTTGGGTTGGATAGGAGGCCCAACACCACTAGTGTCTCTAATAATGTAGGTGATCTAACTTGAGCACATGTTAACAAAGTAATCATACCCAATAAAGGCTATGTTAGTAATATCAATGACCTTGCTACTCTCATGATTGGATTTACCTATTGAGTTAACCTAAGAATATGATTTAGAAGAGGTAGAAGAGAAAGAAAGGGAGTAGTGGGCCTTAGCCTTGGATTTTTTTATTTTAATTCTTCTTATCCTTTTCATGGTTAGGTAAAGTATACTTGAGCACATTTAATTTGTATTTAGGTTCTACAAATGGATAAATCTGAGACAAAGGTGAAACCTGTGTACCAAATTTTTGGGAAGCGTAATTGGCATCATCAAGGCCCTTCATTCGATAGAAATTGAAAAACTTAGTAGGGTCATAATGAAACACCATCTATGGTTTTGTTTTTATTGATTCAAAATCCTTCTTTTTATATTTCTTCTTGCTCAAATTAGCCACCTTGTAGTTATCCTTCTTGTCCTTCTTCTCAAGGGGAGAATTAGTGAAATCATTACTAATCATGTTGGAGTTATGATCACACAAAGAGGATGATGTTTGGGTTGGCATAGGGTACATACCCATATACACTTCAAATAATTAAATATTTAAAAAGTAATTTATAGCTTCATCATATGATGTGGGCTCACACTTGAGGACCTTAAGGTGAACCTCCTGTCTTAATGGTTGTGTGCACATGTCATAAAGTTGATCGTCTAAGAACCTTGTTTTACATGTATGGATTATTGAGCACCACCTATCCATAAAATCAAAGTTTGACTCACCCTTAGACTATACCATGGAGGTTAGTTATTGGATGCAAAGGTTGAATGGTATGGAGATATTGAAGTACTAGAGAAAGTCATCTAAAAGAAGTTGAAAACTAGAGAGAGAATTTGGAGGTAAATTTTAAAACCAAACAAGAGATTTAGCTCATATAGAATGAGAAAAGAGATTTAACATCATTACTTCATCATATTCTCAATCAATATACACCATCATAAATGTTTTTATATGATCCAGGGGATTGGATTCCCATTGAACTTAGGTATTTTAGGGATAGCAGTAGAAAGGGGAATAACATGCACCCAAGGGGCTAGAGAATTCTTATGGAGATCCTTATAGGCATGGTTGATATCAAGTTGGTGATGAGATATAAGAGGTGGATCATGGTGGTTATGATGCTACCTATGCCAATAGACCTCATCATAACCCTAATCATGGAGGGGATGATGCTCAATAAACTCCTAATATGGGAGATGCTCATGCTAGAAATTATCTCTACCATGAAGTAGGGATTGACCACAAGAAGGATATCATTCCCTATGGAGATGATGGGATGTTGTGACATACTTATGAAAATGGTCATGATGACCTAGGTCTCTATGATCTTGGTCATGTGCCATCAGACGAGGTTCAACTTGAGGGCACTAATGCCTAGGATAGGTATACCATAGATCTCTAGTCTATAGGTGGTGATCAAAATCAATACTCTCATCAAAGAATCTAAAGGAAGGGCTAGGAGGATGGGAGGATGTGATGTCCCTTACTTAGGGGCTCTCTTATCTGCACAAAAACTCTGATACCAAAGACCAAAGCTCTGATACCACTGTGATATCCCCAACCAATTGGAAATATATATACTCTTTAAGCTCTGATACCACTGTAATATCCCTTCGAATATCAAAACAAAAGCTCCAAATTGCTTATCTAAATTTTTGCAAAATATCTTCAAATAGATGAATAAATCATAGTATAATTTCTTATTTATTTGCTCATAAGCTTACAATAGAGATCCTCTGTCAGGTATACAAAGAATATCGAAAGTTTGGCCTTATAGCCTGAATATTCCGTGAACTGGACTGAATCTGGAACGTCTCAGCCTGCTGTGTAAAAAACACAGTCACCGATGTCGGTTATACTGCCATCGTCGGTCGACCTGTAGTGATCCCCTCACCGACGTCAGTGATGAGTCGACCGATGTCGGTCTTTGTAAGTCTCTGTTCGCTGATGTCGGTACCTAAACTTTCTGTAGATGCGTACGGATTTTCACAGATCTATACGGAAGTCGTACAGCCATTGATATTGCTCAACCTATATGCTTGATCCTAACCTGTAGAATTATGGGCTAATACAAAGATCTATATCTAGATAATTCTGGAATCAAAACCCAAATAATGAAAATACCTGAAACCCTCGTGATAGCTTCTGTGTGAAATTATCTCTCAAACTTGTAAGTACATGTGATAAATTTTGGATGAAGTTATCTCCCAATTCGGCAATAGATCGGTTGATCTTTCACAACCTCTGAATCGCTCACACTGAAGAGTTGACGTTCTTCAATGCAGTTTGGCAATAGATCAGCTGATCTTTCACAGCCTCTGAATTGCACACAATGAAGAGTTGACGTTCTCCACTGCAGATGGAATACTGGAACCCTTGGCTCAGTCTTCACAGAAGAATTTCTTAACAAGAATCAATATCAAAATAATCATGGTTACAAACTCTCTCCCATGAGAGATTCTTATACACCTCCAAAGGTGTGCTTGCTAAAATTAGATTCCCTTAAATTAGACTGGGGCTTCCTTAATTTAGAACTAGGGTCTTAAAATTAGACCAATTCTTAAATTAGAATGAAGATCCTAAAATTAGACCCAATAATAAATAATTAATAATTAATTAATAATTAATAATTAATTAAAATTGGACCAAATAATTAATATTTGATTAAATCAGTCAAATATTAATATCTCCTTTAATTCATGTCCGAAAGAGCCCAAACGAAAGCCAAGCCCAGCTCCATCAAGACCCTCTATCCACCTCATCAGCCTACGAGGGTCGCATAATAGGCTAATCATCTACTCTGCACATGTCGACTAAAAAGGGGACATGACAATCTGCCCCTCCTAAAATTGCTTGCCCTCAAGCAATCGCTGAATTCTTGGATCCCAAATGAAGTCTCGATCTACAGTGCTGTCAACCAACACAAACTCCAGGCCCTGTCCATCACCACTCTCATCCAATGGCGTCACATCACCTCTGTCCCCTGTACGCATATCGTCATCAACATGTGACCCCCCTATAAAAGAAAGCTGAGCCTCTACCACATGTGCTGACTCTTGAACTGAACTCACCTCAAGACAAAGCTCATCCTCATATCTCTCCTGTGTTGGTGCCAATGTGCCCTCATCATCGCACTCTATCATGTCATGTAGTATAGGCATCTCCATCCGATGAAAAAACATATGCTTGAAGCTGCTGCCCCGTATTGCCTTAAGAATATGTGTTTTCCCATCAACCTGAAAATGAACCTCCATATCTTTGAGATGAAGAGTAACTTCCTCAAATGAATGAAGCCACTTCATACCCAAGACTAATTCTATGTCCCCCATGTTCACTAAAAAATAATTAGCCTTGAACTCATAGTTGTTCAAGCGCAATGGGAGATCTCTAATCATGCGCTCACACCTAAGAGTGTGACCATCGGCTACCTTAACTCTGATTCCCTCAAAATCTTCGGTAGTGAGTCAACGCTCCTCCACCAATCTAGCATCTATGAAATTATGTGTAGCTCCTGTATCAAGAAGGGTGGTAACCTTTTGCCCTGCCAAAACTCCTCGGAGTCTGAATGACTCATCCGACTGAATGTTGGATAGGCGTGCCTCCTGTATATGAAGCTCTAAATCTGTATCTGCCTTAGGCTCTGAAGCCTCTGCCTCCTTAGAACTATCCTGCTGTTCAGAATCTTCTGATTTTGCATCCTCATAATATGCCCACATCACACGATTTGCTTTGCCCTTAAGCCTCAAAGGGCAATCATGATGGATATCATATGGACCTTTGCAGTAGAAGCAAAGCTTCTTCCTGCGTAGATCATTAAGCGCCTCACGATCCAAAGGTGGTGCTGCTGGATTGGCCTTTCAATCATTTTTAACCCTAGATTTATCTATGTTAAAATCCGGTCTCTCTGTATCCCCATTGGAGTGCTTATGGTCTCTAGATGAAGAAGTACCTCCGGAGTTAGATCTACTTGATGGGGCTGCCATCTCCATACTGCGCGCCTTCTTCATAGCTTCCTGTAATGAAGGAGGATCAAAGCCTTTGATCCAACCTCTCAATGGTTCTGTCAATCCCTCCATGAAGAGTACTACTAGTCGCCTCTCTGAAATGTCAGGAACCATGACTGATAACTTCTGGAAGTCACCAATGTATGACTCTAGACTGCCGCTTTGGTGCAACTGTGCCAACTCTCAGAAATAGGACTCTGGATCCCTCCTGTCAAAACGCTCTACCAGCCTATCCACAAACTCCTGATATGATGTGATCCGATCATGATGGAGTGTCACCATCCCGTGGTGCCACCAATCGTGAGCTACTCCCTCAAGATGTAGTGTCGCATATCTGATAGCATCTTCCTCACCCATTGGCCGCAATGTGAGAAATGTATCCAGCTTACTAACCCAGGCCTGTGATGTCACCTTACCACTACCGTCAAATGTCGCTAGTGTGAGCCTACTCGTAGCATGCTTCAGATCATTGTTCTGGGGTCTTGGTCTCCCATTCTGTCGACCTCAGTAATGTTCTTTCCTTTGTGTGAGGAATTGATCAAAATTAATCATCTCCTTAACCACAGGTGGTAATGACTCCCACTCGTTAGTTGCTGCCCTAAATGTGTCTATAAATTCCTCCTCATGCTCTTCACCTGCTATCACCTCCTCTGCTTCCTGTCTCACAAAGATAGGCCTAGTAGGCCTATTCGCTGTATGAGAAATAGTCCCATGGCCTCTCTGTGATCCTGCATCACTCCTGACATCTTCACGGTGTGGGGAATGTCTCCTCGGAGAACCCAATCTTGGCAGTGCTACTGCCAACTATTGTAATACCTGGTTATTCTGCCTTTGTCCTTCTCATAGTTCTCTAAGAGCAAGCAAAACCTCTGGATCATCTTGATCTCTCAGATAGTGAGGAATACGGGCCCTACCAATATCGTCACCCATGTCTTCCGGTGGTTGTTCTAGAATTTGAGTACCTTCAAGTAAAGCTTTACTGCGTGTGTAATACCCGTGTGGTCGCAACTCTTGTGGCTGCATAAAATTTCTAAACCCTCAGGATGGCAGGATTTAGCTCTGATACCACTGTGATGTCCCTTACTTAGGGGCTCTCTTATCTACACAAAAACTCTGATACCAAATACCAAAGCTTTGATACCACTATGATATCCCCAACCAATTGGAAATATATATACTCTTTAAGCTCTGATACCACTGTAATATCCCTTCGAATATCAAAACAAAAGCTCCAAATTGCTTATCTAAATTTCTGCAAAATATCTTCAAATAGATGAATAAATCACAGTATAATTTCTTATTTATTTGCTCATAAGCTTACAATAGAGATCCTCTATCAGGTATACAAATAATATCGAAAGTTCGGCCTTATAGCCTAAATATTCCGCGAACTGGGCTGAATCTGGAATGTCTCGGCCTGCTGTGTAAAAAACACAGTCACCGACGTCGGTTATACTGCCGTCATCGGTCGACCTATAGTGATCCCCTCGCCGACGTCGGTGATGAGTCGACCGATGTCGGTCTCTGTAAGTCTCTGTTCGCCGATGTCGGTACCTGAACTTTCTGTAGATGCGTACAAATTTTCACAGATCTGTACAGAAGTCGTACGGCCACTGATATTGCTCAACCTATATGCTTGATCCTGACCTGTAGAATTATGGGCTAATACAAAGATCTATATCTGGATAATTCTGGAATCAAAACCCAAATAATGAAAATACCTGAAACCCTCGTGATAGCTTCTGTGTGAAATTATCTCTCAAACTTGTAAGTACATGTGATAACTTCTGGATGAAGTTGTCTCCCAATTCGGCAATAGATCAGTTGATCTTTCACAACCTCTGAATCGCTCACACTAAAGAGTTGATGTTCTTCAATGCAGTTTGGCAATAGATCAGCTGATCTTTCACAGCCTCTGAATTTCACACAATGAAGAGTTGACGTTCTCCACTGCAGATGGAATACTGGAACCCTTGGCTCAGTCTTCACAAAAGAATTTCTTAACAAGAATCAATATCAAAATAATCATGGTTACAAACTCTCTCCCATGAGAGATTCTTATACACCTCCAAAGGTGTGCTTGCTAAAATTAGATTCCCTTAAATTAGACTGGGGCTTCCTTAATTTAGAACTAGGGTCTTAAAATTAGACCAATTCTTAAATTAGAATGGAGATCCTAAAATTAGACCCAATAATAAATAATTAATAATTAATTAAGAATTAATAATTAATTAAAATTGGACCAAATAATTAATATTTGATTAAATCAGTCAAATATTAATATCTCCTTTAATTCATGTCTGAAAGAGCCCAAACGAAAGCCAAGCCCATCTCCATCAAGACCCTCTATCCACCTCATCAGCCTACGAGGGTCGCATAATAGGCTAATCATCTACTCTGCACATGTCGACTAAAAAGGGGACATGACAATCCACCCCTCCTGAAATTGCTTGCCCTCAAGCAATCGCTGAATACCTGGATCCCAAATGAAGTCTCGATTTACAGTGCTATCAACCAACACAAACTCCAGGCCCTGTCCATCACCACTCTCATCCAATGGCGTCACATCACCTCTGTCCCCTGTACGCATATCATCATCAACATGTGACCCCCCTGTAAAAGAAAGCTGAGCCTCTACCACATGTGCTGACTCTTGAACTGAACTCACCTCAAGACAAAGCTCATCCTCATATCTCTCCTGTGTTGGTGCCAATGTGCCCTCATCATCGCACTCTATCATGTCATGTAGTATAGGCATCTCCATCCGATGAAAAAACATATGCTTGAAGCTCCTGCCCCATATTGCCTTAAGAATATGTGTTTTCCCATCAACCTAAAAACGAACCTCCATATCTTTGAGATGAAGAGTAACTTCCTCAAATGAATGAAGCCACTTCATACCCAAGACTAATTCTATGTCCCCCATGTTCACTACAAAATAATTAGCCTTAAACTCATAGTTGTTCAAGCGCAATGGGAGATCTCTAATCATGCGCTCACACCTAAGAGTGTGACCATCGGCTACCTTAACTCTAATTCCCTCAAAATCTTCGGTAGTGAGTCCACACTCCTCCACCAATCTAGCATCTATGAAATTATGTGTAGCTCCTGTATCAAGAAGGGTGGTAACCTTTTGCCCTGCCAAAACTCCTCAGAGTCTGAATGACTCATCTGACTAAATGCTGGATAGGCGTGCCTCCTGTATATGAAGCTCTAAATCTATATCTACCTTAGGCTCTGAAGCCTCTGCCTCCTCAGAACTATCCTACTGTTCGGAATCTTCTGATTTCGCATCCTCATAATATGCCCACATCACACGATTTGCTTTGCCCTTAGGCCTCAAAGGGCAATCATGATGGATATCATATGGACCTTTGCAGTAGAAGCAAAGCTTCTTCCTGCGTAGATCATTAAGCACCTCACGATCCAAAGGTGGTGCTGTTGGATTGGCCTTTGAATCATTTTTAACCCCGGATTTATCTATGTTAAAATCCGGTCTCTCTGTATCCCCGTTGGAGTGCTTATGGTCTCTAGATGAAGAAGTACCTCTGGAGTTAGATCTACTTGATGGGGCTGCCATCTCCATAATGCGCGCCTTCTTCATAGCTTCCTATAATGAAGGAGGATCAAAGCCTTTGATCCAACCTCTCAATGGTTCTGTCAATCCCTCCATGAAGAGTACTACTAGTCGCCTCTCTGAAATGTCAGGAACCATGACTGATAACTTCTGAAAGTCACCAATGTATGACTCTAGACTGCCGCTTTGGCGCAATTGTGCCAACTCTCAGAAATAGGACTCTGGATCCCTCCTGTCAAAATGCTCTACCAGCCTATCCACAAATTCTTGATAT
The DNA here is from genome assembly GCA_037957365.1 of Torreya grandis. Classification (NCBI taxonomy): domain Eukaryota; kingdom Viridiplantae; phylum Streptophyta; class Pinopsida; order Cupressales; family Taxaceae; genus Torreya; species Torreya grandis. Next base: position 623,969 of record JARHVA010003202.1, on the reverse strand, counting down.
GATGTGATCCGATCATGATGGAGTGTCACCATCCCGTGGTGCCACCAATCGTGAGCTACTCCCTCAAGATGTAGTGTCGCATATCTGATAGCATCTTCCTCACCCATTGGCCGCAATGTGAGAAATGTATCTAGCTTACTAACACAGGCCTGTGCTGTCACCTTACCACTACCGTCAAATGTCGCTAGTGTAAGCCTACTCGTACCATGCTTTAGATCATTGTTCTGGGGTCTTGGTCTCCCATTCTGTCGACCTCGGTAATGTTCTTTCCTTTGTGTGAGGAATCGATCAAAAGTAATCATCTCCTTGACCACAGGTGGTAATGACTCCCACTCATCAGTTGCTGCCCTAAATGTGTCTATAAATTCCTCCTCATGCTCTTCACCTGCTATCACCTCCTCTGCTTCCTGTCTCACAAAGATAGGCCTAGTAGGCCTATTCGCTATATGAGAAACAGTCCCATGGCCTCTCTATGATCCTGCATCACTCCTGACATCTTCACGGTGTGGGGAATGTCTCCTCGGAGAACCCAATCTTGGCAGTGCTGCTGCCAACTATTGTAATACCTGGTTATTCTGCCTTTGTCCTTCTCGTAGTTCTCTAAGAGCAAGCAAAACCTCTGGATCATCTTGATCTCTCAGATGGTGAGGAATACGGGCCGTACCAATATCGTCACCCATGTCTTCCGGCGGTTGTTCTAGAATTTGAGTACCTTCAAGTAAAGCTTTACTGCATGTGTAATACCCGTGTGGTCGCAACTCTTGTGGCTGCATAAAATTTCTAAACCCTCAGGATGGCAGGATTTAGCTCTGATACCACTGTGATGTCCCTTACTTAGGGGCTCTCTTATCTGCACAAAAACTCTGATACCAAAGACCAAAGCTCTGATACCACTGTGATATCCCCAACCAATTGGAAATATATATACTCTTTAAGCTCTGATACCACTGTAATATCCCTTCGAATATCAAAACAAAAGCTCCAAATTGCTTATCTAAATTTATGCAAAATATCTTCAAATAGATGAATAAATCATAGTATAATTTCTTATTTATTTGCTTATAAGCTTACAATAGAGATCCTCTGTCAGGTATACAAAGAATATCGAAAGTTTGGCCTTATAGCCTGAATATTCCGCGAACTGGGCTGAATCTGGAACGTCTCGGCCTGCTGTGTAAAAAACATAGTCACCGACGTCGGTTATACTGCCGTCGTCGGTCGACCTGTAGTGATCCCCTCACCGACGTCGGTGATGAGTCGACTGATGTCGGTCTCTGTAAGTCTCTGTTCACCGATGTCGGTACCTGAACTTTTTGTAGATGCATATAGATTTTCACATATCTATACGGAAGTCGTACGGCCACTGATATTGCTCAACCTATATGCTTGATCCTAACCTGTAGAATTATGGGCTAATACAAAGATCTATATCTGGATAATTCTGGAATCAAAACCCAAATAATGAAAATACCTGAAACCCTCGTGATAGCTTCTGTGTGAAATTATCTCTCAAACTTGTAAGTACATGTGATAACTTCTGGATGAAGTTATCTCCCAATTCAGCAATAGATCGGTTGATCTTTCATAACCTCTGAATCGCTCACACTGAAGAGTTGACGTTCTTCAATGCAGTTTGGCAATAGATCAGCTGATCTTTCACAACCTCTAAATTGTACACAATGAAGAGTTGACGTTCTCCACTGCAGATGGAATACTGGAACCCTTGGCTCAGTCTTCACAGAAGAATTTCTTAACAAGAATCAATATCAAAATAATCATGGTTACAAACTCTCTCCCACGAGAGATTCTTATACACCTCCAAAGGTGTGCTTGCTAAAATTAGATTCCCTTAAATTAGACTGGGGCTTCCTTAATTTAGAACTAGGGTCTTAAAATTAGACCAATTCTTAAATTAGAATGAAGATCCTAAAATTAGACCCAATAATAAATAATTAATAATTAATTAATAATTAATAATTAATTAAAATTGGACCAAATAATTAATATTTGATTAAATCAGTCAAATATTAATATCTCCTTTAATTCATGTCCGAAAGAGCCCAAACGAAAGCCAAGCCCAGCTCCATCAAGACCCTCTATCCACCTCATCAGCCTACGAGGGTCGCATAATAGGCTAATCATCTACTCTGCACATGTCGACTAAAAAGGGGACATGACAGAGGACTCCTCATGATAGTGATGCCTTATTGAGTTGGAGTACCTATGTTCTGTAACATGGACAAAAGGATGTTCTTTCTATAAAGTCTCCTACTAGGAAAGAGGTTCAAAACTCACACAACAACAAGTTAAGGCACTCAGAACTAAATGGGTACAATCTCTATCTCCAAAGGAAGAATTCCACCTAATCCTAGTGGGTTAAGGGTGAAATTCATTCACCTAAAGTCATATGTGTTAATCATCAATTATTACATGTATTTCATCAAGCTTTAATCACACAAGGGGATCCTCATTACCTCAAATGGGTGAATGATCCATGATATGAGGCTAAGGGGAAATATCCTCATATGAATGAATCTTAAAATGGTAAAAAGGGGACTAGGTCCATTGGTTATATACCTCCTAATTTTTTTCATTATATAACTTTAGAGGGTTTAGATCACCATGCTGGGTCAAGGGAACCTTCTATATCCTATAGTGTCTATGGCATTCTAGTACAGTCACAACCTACTCATGAGTGATCTTAGGGATAAGGCTCTGAATTTGATAAGATTGGCATCCCAAGGATGGGAGGTTGGCCATGGAAGAAATGAAGAAAAATAAACATGGGAGATAATATAAAATTCAAACATATGGAGAACTAGTAGGGAAAAAGACACAAAACTAGAGTAGGATAAAACAACCAAGGTGAGAGCTGAAACATAACTAGCAAATCCTAATAGCTAACAAAGGAGAGTTGTCTAGGAGAGTTATAAATGGGATAGAACTAGTATGAGACCATATGTGAGGTCTCATATGTCATGATAGAATTTAAATCCAAGAATATAAATAGATCCACTAGTTTTTGGAAGGGGGTATATAGGGTACTTAAATAAACAACTAGAAGGTTAGAACATTCAAGGCTTTTATGGTCTACTAGAGATCTATAGAGGCTATCCAGTTTGTTATATTACACCAAAATATATAGAGACTCGTAAACTATTCTAGGGATAGAATGATCAAGTGCACAAAGGACACATGTATTTCTAATGGGTATTACAATTATAAAGCAAACAACTAAGACTATAAATTTAATTACATACAAATTGTGGAAATAATAATGTTGAATAAAGGGAGATATGAAGTAATACCTAAAGTTAGAAGTAAAGGCACTTTCAAGACAAATTAAATAAGTTTTAGGAAGTAAAGATGTTTTCAATCAAGGGTGCAAGAGCATGCCTAATCTAAGCCTAAGCTAACTATTTATTTTCAACACTACTGATTCCTAATAATGCAATTTTTTGGTTTAACAAGAGAGGATATTGTTTATGCAAATTGTATAGATTGTTTTGAACATTTATAATTCTATTATGCAATGAGAGATGTTTCTAAAAAAAACATGACATGTAAGGGAAGATATTTCAAGCAATGAAAGATGTTCTTGACCACATAAAAATGCATAAAACTTTAAAAACTATCATATATAATTCCCTAAACAAGCTATTTCACTAAATAAATCAAAACCTAGCATATATATTATTTCAAACAAACACAAATTTCACTTTACATAAAAAATTTCCCTCATATAAAACTCAAAATTAGTGTGTAGACTTTATAAAACAAATTATCTAAGCTATGAATTACTAAAGGAAGAGGATCAGGTTGTGTGTAAGCTGAGTCTGAACTAGGAGCCAAAAGTAGTGGAAGAGGTGAAAGAGAATGTGTTAATTAAGAGAGAGCCAATATATGGATCAAAATAAATAGGTGTAATGGTGTCTTGAAGGATATAAGAGCAACTGAACAAGATTTAGTAACACTGTAGAGAGAAATATGAATCACCAAAATGAACTACAAAATATTAGGGCATCCCCTATCACAATGAAATCTAAGTGTGCCAAGAATGAACCAGGTGAGATTCAAGAAGGAAACCAAGATTTGAGAGTGATGATCAAGTGGGAAGATAAGATAAAAAATATAAGAGAGAGAAGATAAAAATGAACTATAACTCATCATATCTATCAACCCTAATCTACCAAAGGCCAAAAATTAGCCATTTTTATCTGTTCAAGCCAAACTGAGGCCTTTTTTACACATTCTTCTCAGGCCTCAAACTAAGCCATGGATTTTGTGAAGGAAACATGCACCCTAAGCCATGGGTTTCCTCCCTAATCCATGAAATAGATTAAATGGCCACTCCAAGTGGTTAATAGACCTCTAGAATGCCTTCAAGAGGTGTTTATAGGGCCTATTTGGTGTGCAAAATGGAAGTAAGGTGTTAAGGATGTATAGGGGGATGGATGTATGATGTAGGAAATGTCTATGCGAGTAGAAAATGACTCAAGGTAGGATAACCAAGGTTGGTATTCTACATGTGATGTGATGTTTAATCATAGGGAGGGGTAGGGTCATGTGAATTATGATTACAAGACCATTTTAACCAAATCTTCTTATCCTTCATGAACTGAGCATTTGAAAATTTCCCTCACTAGTTTGAAACTAGCTAGTTATATGAATAGAAGAAAATTATACTAAAGTTTAAACCTATGATTTTTTCTTGAGCATGGTTTTGTCTAGATGAAGGTGGTATGATGCTTTGGATAACCTACTGATTCTTCACTACATGAATGGAGTCTTATTGAAAAAATTCATGTAAGCAAATTTGACCAATGGTGGAAAATTTTGTCAATAGGTAGATGAAGAGTCTTCATGGGATATCAAATCAATAGTAATATTCTTGGATATTTAATAATTTGATATTTAATTATTCATTAATTAAATTTTAAATATCTTTGGTTTCCACCAAATCTCATCATTCAAATCCTAGATAAAGATCCCAAAATATAGTATCTCAATATGAATGGGATGCTAAATTAGATAAGTGATATGTTGAGTTCTATAAATATTGATTTGGTTCAATTTTTTTTCTTGGTAACTATGCTTTTTTTAAAAATAAAAAAGGAAATTTTTGATTAAATTAATTTCCCTTTAATTAATACTAATGTAGATGATAGTGAAAATTATATAAATATGAATGATATAAATGAAAATGATGTAAATTATATTGTTGTGATGCAAATGATTTTTATGGTGATGTTATTTATAAAAATGATAAGAATGATAAGGATTTATTTTATATGAATTGTGAATTAATTTAACATTAACTCTTAATTATATAAATTCAATTAAATAAAGTAAGGTGTTATAAATACACTTAAAAATAGGAAACTAAAATCAAGGAATTAGAATTGATGAAATAGAATGAATGTGAACAAGACTAAACTATGCCAAATAGGGATATACTTAGCTTTTTGATGCATTTGGATGATTTTTTTTACTATAAAAATGTAGAAACAATGATGAAGATGAAGACCTAAAATCCTCCTAGATTGTGATCCTTAGACTTTGTAGAGATAGAAGGGCATAATATGGTCAATAGTGATAGGAATTATTATCATTGGATGACATTTATGTCCTTTTGTATAATGATGGAAAATAGGGCATAGTCACATGTGACTCTATAAAATATCCATGTTTGAGATAAATTTTTATTTCATAATGTACACAAGACTAAAATATGTCTTATTTTAGATCAAATACCTATATTGTGTCATAAGGAGATAAATGAATGTGAAAAGTTAAAAAGGGGTTAATGTTTGGAGTTGTGTTAGACATTAACACCCCATTGTGTTGATCACTACCTACATACCAATACAATTAAGAGGGATAAAAATTCCATGTAGTTCTTCCACTTAAGTTCTTTGTTAAATTGTATATGAATGCATATATAATTTTATTTAATACTTTATATCATTCTTGGCCTATGGCTACATAAGGTTGAATTTAGACTTGGATCATTACCACTTGAAGTTCTTATAATCTAATCTTGAAACAATAGGTAACTTTTTTATTTTGTGAACTTGTGGGAATATGATCTTGTGATAAGATTGATAACCTTACCAAGATGTTTGAAATGAAATAATTAAATGTTATTTTATAGTGATTAAAGAGAGAAAAGGGCTCATTTTAGATTTTAGGAATATTTATACCAACCCTAATGATACTTTTAATTTTTTAATTTTTATTGTTTTTGAGGGAATGAGAAAATAATTAAACATGGATAAGAGCATTGGGCATTTTTGTCTTGTTGGGAATTACTATTCCATAAATAAAGTTATAAATTTTTGGGTCTAAGTCAAGATATACATATGCATAAAGGTATTTTAGCATTAAGATCATTTTTTAGGTGATAGTAAATGACCTTATAATGTAATTATGCATTTTATTATTCTTAGGATCAATCAAATCAATGAAATAAATGTCAATTAAGTACACATGTCAATTATTATTATAAAGTGATAAAATAGGCATGATCAAGTATTCATGACCATATTTAGATTACTAGAAGGTGCTAGTGGATCTTAAATATATGAAATTATGATATGGATTAGACATATTAAAAGACTTACTAAATTTAGACAAAGTGCTCATAAACATCTTCATCAATTAAATGACATATTATTTTTTTAACAAAAGTTAAAAATAAAAATTTAATAAAGGAATTTGTATATGATAAATTATTTATTGAAATTGATAATTAACCCTTGAATGATGTTATTTATCATACTATTGGGTTTCCATTTACAATACATAAGAAGTGTATTACTAATATTATTCCTCTATATATTGTTTATTCTCAAATTACTACGCTTATTAATTATAATATTTATGTTTTTTTTCCTAATAATGTTACCATCCTTCTCAACATGTTTTTCAAACTCCATATTAAAGTTCCTATACCTACCATTTTATTCAAATGTCGCATAAATGTTTTCACTAAAATTATCCATAATTTCCATTATTTTTCAAAACTCAAGCTATATAATAGAATAAAAATATAAAATGAAAGGTGATATGAAGTAGTGACTAAGATCATACCACCTAAAAGATTAAATGACTATATAACTCTATTAACTTAAGATATGCAACTATGGTAACATATGTTTATGTGGTTCAAGTTAAATTCAGTTAGAACTAATGCAACAAAAAAAATATTAGGAAGTTTAGTTAAATATATCATGCATTAAAAAATTTAAATATATACTTGTGATTATTTATAGTATACATAAATTAGATGTTTTATACTCTATCCTCCTATATTTATATAGTCATAAAGATATTATCCTTTATAGTTTTTATAGATCTCTTTCCATTTTATTTAATTTATTAATACTCTTCTCTAAACTATAACAAGTATCTATATACTACATAACCTCTTATATCACTCTAATTATCTATATTCAACTCTCTATATGATGTGTATATTTTATTATAATACTTTAGTATAAATAATGACTAGATACCTTAAAAACCCAATGGTTATGTCTATGTGAGACATGCCTTTTATTCATGTAGGTTGTCCTATGTTAACATAAGGATCTAGTTAATATTATGTTACGCATGTTGGTATAAGCCTATATCACATCACCATGGATATGTACTCTAATGTCATGGTAGATTTAGAGCTTACGTAGTAATTACTGATGCTTTCTCTCTTGTAGGAACCCACTGAGTCTTAATCTCTTTGAGTGCATGCCTTAAAGGGTACACTGGGAAAGAGGTGGGAAAACTATTATTGATTCTCAATATTATTGTCCTCTTTAAAAACATTTTTTATCTACACAACCATATATTATACACTTTTCTAAGCTTTGACAGCTCACTTACACAATCTTCCAAGAAATTCACCACCTTATTTAGACCTTACCTAAGTCAAAAACCCTTTTTGAAATTTACCAAATAATGTCAGCCTAAGTTGTTCCTATATTAAAATTAATATTTTCATGTTATAGGTCTCAGTTATCCTTGGCCAACACAAACTAGGACCTAACTTGATTTTATCAATTAATGATACAAGGTCAAATTGGGTCAACACTATCAGCTAAAATTTTATAAATGTTTAAGGTTAGATTCATATATATATATATATATATATATATATATATATTCATTTACACCATTTATTAGGAAGATGAGAATAAGAAAATTATATTGTGCATCTGATTATCCACCATTCTACTTAAGGAACATTTCTTAGGGTTCCAATATTACACTTGGAAATAAAGATCTTATCTTTTTGACAAATATTTTGGATTCATAAATAATTTGTATATCCTAGAGTTGACTCAACCTTATTATCCTCACATACCACAAAAACCTATTGCAAAACACCTTAGCCAAAGGAGAGAATGAGGATCGATGGGTTTGTCTTCAAAGGTAAGTATTTCTATCTTTGTTCATCTTTCATTAAAGTAGATAGAATTGTATTTATACTTCTATCCAATGCATTAAGATTTTATATAGAATGGATTAGGTTTAGATATTATATGCATGTTTACATTTTATGTTTATTACCCCCATTTTGTGCCATAAGATTTAGTGAGAAATAGGCTAGATTTTAATTAACTTTGCATATACTTTGTGAATATAAAAACATAGTACTTAGCTAGGATTACTGCATTGTGTCTCTTGAATATAGGTTTTAGAATCTATTGATGGTGAAAAATTTCATGCCAATGAGTTAACCCATTTTCCTATCATGAAGCTCAAGATATAATCATACTAGTTTAATCATAAGAAATCTATGGCTAAAAATTAGTCTTAAGGTGTGAAAAAGGGGATTTTAAAGTTTTGAGGATTAATATGTTGAATAATAAATCTAAATCAATCCTAATAATATTTACTAAATTTATTAAATACAATATGAATATCAACAATCAATAAATGAATCAGTTCAGACATAAACATGTAATCAATCTTATCCAATAGAGTAAAGTCTATGAGAAGAGGTAATCTCTTGAAGGAAAGAAACTTGAATCAATTGCATATTTTGTTAAAGTAATAATATCTTTATTTATTGTCATGACTCATAAATAAACACCAAGATAATAAATAACATAAGCACAAGATAAATTGGAGATAAAATAATAAATCAATTCATAAACATATCTTCAATAAATTAGTAACATCAACATAACTCAACAATCAAAAGAAATGATAAAATAACATATATCTACTAAGAAAATAAACAACAATCTAATTAATAAAACTAAAAATAAGAAATCTAAACTAAACTAAAATTAATATTAAACTAACACAAACTAAAGAAAGAAATCAAAATAAAATAGAAACTATCAAATAAAGTAAATTAATGTTAATGAAAACTAAATTAAAACAATTAGAAACTAAATTATAATAAATTAAACTAAATTAGAAATCAAACTCAAATAAAATACAATATAAATAAAGTATGCGAGTCTCAAGAAATAAGAGTCATCTTAAAAAATCAGATTATTTTATTTGAGAAACAAACATCTTTATAAAATATCTTTAAAAGATAACTTTTACAATTAATTAGATCAATAATATGTCATAAACAATGAAGTTCTCATCATTATTAAGGTTGAATACTCAGATTCTGCACATAGGATTGAAAGAAGCAACCATCAAAATATATTAAAATTGACAATCTTTAGATAATCTATTATAAATGATAATATAAAATTGGGTATACCTATGTTGCCTAAGTAATATACTCAACTGTTAGAGAATGTACCATTGGTCTATCTACAAAAATCATGATATCTAAGAAAAATTGCATAGAAAAAAGAGATGAATTATTGACTTTACAATGTATAAGTCTTCAATACCTATGTTGTCCTTCCCTTTCAAATGGATATTTGATCTCCTTTTATACTTCCAAAGTTGGTTGAAAAGGAAGTTATAACTAACTTTAGTTAGTTTTTAACTTTAGTAATTAACTTTCAAAGTTAATTAACTTGGTAGTTATAATTTAAAATTTATTTAAGAATTTTTTAAAAATATTAAGAGATCAAATATTTGAATTTAGACCATGTATTCTTAATGGGTGGGGACCCTTTTAGTCAACTAGTAATAATAAGAATAACATTTAATCAATAAATAATATGATCAAATCATATTTAAATAAAATTCTTATCTACATTAATTCTATTTTGCATATATATATATATATATATATATATACAGGCACACACACACACACACACACACACACACACACACACACACACACACACATATACATATATATATATATACATATATATATATACATATATATATATATACATATATATATATATATATATATATATACATATATACATATATATGTATATGTATATGTATATATATATGTATATATATATATATGTATATATATATATATATATGTATATATATATATATATGTATATATATATATATATATATGTATATATATATATATGTATATATATATATATGTATATATATATATATGTATATATATATATATATATGTATATATATATATATATATATATATATATGTATATATATATATATATATATATATATAATTTACTATCTAATAATTTACCAAGGTCTCTCAAAATGGAAATCACTCCTTTTATTCCAAGTGCAATATCATGCTTGAGAAATGAATTATTTAGTGTAATACGTTCACACTAAAAATATTTTGACTGAATCATATGAAAGATGAATCAAACCTCTAAAATAATTTTTTTTCACTTTTATAAAAATAACAATTTGATCTCCTTTTATACTTCCAAAGTTGGTTGAAAAGGAAGTTATAACTAACTTTAGTTAGTTGTTAACTTTAGTAATTAACTTTCAAAGTTAATTAACTTGGTAGTTATAATTTAAGATTTATTTAAGAATTTTTTAAAAATATTAAGAGATCAAATATTTGAATTTAGACCATGTATTCTTAATGGGTGGGGACCCTTTTAGTCAACTAGTAATAATAAGAATAACATTTAATCAATAAATAATATGATCAAATCATATTTAAATAAAATTCTTATCTACATTAATTCTATTTTGCATATATATATATATATATATATATATATATATATATATATATATATATATATATATATATATATATATATATACAGGCACACACACACACACACACACACACACACACACACACACACACACACACACACACACACACACACACACACATATAGATATACATACATATATATATATATACATATATATATACATATGTATATATATATATATATGTATATATATATGTATATATATATATATGTATATATATATATATATGTATATATATATATATATATATATATATGTATATATATATATATATGTATATATATATATGTATATATATATATATATATGTATATATATACATATATATATATATATATATATATATATATATATAGATAATTTACTATCTAATAATTTACCAAGGTCTCTCAAAATGGAAATCACTCCTTTTATTCCAAGTGCAATATCATGCTTGAGAAATGAATTATTTAGTGTAATACGTTCACACTAAAAATATTTTGACTGAATCATATGAAAGATGAATCAAACCTCTAAAATAATTTTTTTTCACTTTTATAAAAATAAAAATTTAAATATGTTTTTTAGTCAGTTTAAATTTGAACCATTTAAATATGTTTTTCAATCAGTTTAAATTTGATTTTCAAATGGCTGTCAAACTGCATAATTTCTGGTTTGTGATGATGGTCATTTGGATGTCAAATTTAACCTCACAAAAATTTCTATAGGTGCACAAATACAAACATTGTACAACAAAAGGACCTTCAACAAATTTTCAAAATCAATTATAAACCCATTATTTATCTCCCATTCACATTCAACATCATGAACAGACTAAAAATCATAATAATTAAATAAAATTATATTCTTCATAATTTTATCTCAAATATTCCACCATATCTCAATGCATTCTATTTTCACTACACAAATTGAGTCTCCATATATATAATGTATAAATTATTCACAATTGTAAACTGTATGTATTTTCCAAACTGGCAACAAATCTAAAACTATCAAAAATAGTTTTGATAGAATTTCTATTTAATATTATAAGACTTTTGATAGGGTCATCCTTTTTCAAAAAATCATATCAAAACTTAGAGCACATATCTCTATCTTCAACATTCCAAATTGCTAACATTTTTTCACTATTTTCACATTCTGACTTCAAAATAAAAACCCAGAAACATGTATTTTGATAACTATTACATTATGATTCCTTGTTAAGCTAACTATTTAATTACTTATGGGTGGTTATAGTAGATACACATAATATTAGTTATATTTTTTGATTAATCTTAATATTTACGCTATTATAAGATAATATAATGTTGCTTAGTTAGATGATAATTTATGATTTCTTATTATGAACTAGTTTATGTATACATTTATATTTTAAAGCATATTAATGAATTATTTTAGTTATATATTTTTTCTTAAGATTATCATGTGATATTATCTAATTATCTATGTGTTTTAAGGTGAACACAAGAGAAATATTCCCTCAAGCATACCAGAGGGAGAGCATCAACAAAGATGATGAAGTAGATGGAGACATCAATGGTCGACATATAGCTAGTGAAACCCAACACACACCATAATAATTAGTCATGGTAGAGAATGTATTTAAAAATAATTATTTTGGTGTTTGTTTAAATTATTATTTTTTATGATTTCTTTAGTAGGTAAATTATAAGAATAAATTCCCTTATGTGTTTAGCCTAATGTGTTATTAATATGCATAAAGACAAAATTAATAAAGGTAAAATTTAATACAAGTTATTATTTATTATTTTACCATTAAATTACTAAAGCATAATTAAATGTTAATTTTATTTAATATCAATTTATAATTTCTTATTAAAAATAAATAAAAAGAGAATTATTTAAAAAAAAGAAAAAGAGAAAAACATTGAGATTAGAAAAAATTAAAAATCTAGAAAAAAAAAATAATTAAATATCTTACACCTAGCAAAAACAAAAATATAAAACAAAAAAACAAAACAAAAAAAAAAAATCTATAAAATAATTTATCATCTTTTTTCTATTTAAGAGAAAATTTAATTTAGAATATGTATAGCCTATGCATTGGAGAGGAAAGAAGAAAGGATGTAGTATGGAGAAGAAGAACAAAGGATCAATCGATGAATTTTAATGGTAGGTGGTGTATTAAATTCAATGTTTTGTTTATCTTGGTTGTGAGTGAAATAATATTATTAAAATGGGGGTAATAATAAAAATAAAATTCATTATTAAATAGGATTTATTTAATAGTTATCATAAATTGAATTAAATATATACATAATATATATGTATTGTAATACTATAATTATCATATATTCTAGTAAAATACAATATTTATTCAGTAATGAATATTAATTCTAATTATCATAGATAATGTTGATATAATATAAAATATAATTTCATATTTAGTGAATCTTTTTATAACAAGGCATTGAGAACCAACCATATGTTCTTCCAAACTAACGAGTTAAGATATCAATCTATTTTTATATCTATATACTTCCATAAAATAGAGAATTATAGACCAGGTAACTTTACTACGATGGGGAATTTTATTTTTACAAAAAAAGAAACCTTAAATATTATATTTTCTATATATATAGCTGATATATATTAATGACCTACTCTTAATGAGTTATTAAACTAAATTAGCAATGAAAATATATTTATATTTTGGCATCACTAGGGGGTTTATAAAATGTATAATAACTAGGAGCTATGGCCTCTCGATGGATAATAATTTTATTCTATATTCTTGGTTTGAGCTATGAATCCTTGGAAAATAATTTTATAATGTCTCAATAGTTAAGACATATGTAGTTAAAAATAAATATAACATCTGCTCTATTATGTATTTGGTAAATTAAAGAATATATAAAAAATAAAGAATATAAAATAAGATGGCTTAGGTGTTGCTTTTCTAGCCAACTTGAATGTTTTCCTTTACCTTTTTTTATATACTTCCCTCTCTAGATAAATAATCTTGTAGTGCTATTTCTATGGTGACTCAATTTCTACCTCCTTATAATCTATTTTGTAATTGGATAATTAAATATTTTGGCATCGATATAATACTTGATATTCAAGATTATTCACTCAATACTACCGATATACGTATTGACATGTTATATACTTGATCTTGGGAGTGGCACGATGTTAATATCTTGTATTGAGATGATTGGACCTATATAAATTAGGCATTGAGTGTGGGATTGAAACTATTATTACCTTTATAAATTCTATATTTCTCTAGTTGACATTAAAAAAGGATGGAAACATATTTATATTGAAATCAATTTTAAGGGAATGTCACTCTATTCTTTTCAACTAACTGAGAGTTATGAAATCTTTATATGTATTTAATTAGATGTAATGAATAAATATAAAATTATAAAATTAATTGGCTGAAAACTTAGTAATATTTCCTTAAGTAACTGTAATTATGGCAGAAATGTTATTCTATAGCTTATAATGTTGACTAAAAGTTAGTTGAATTCAAATAGTTTAAGAAATCCTTACTTCCACCAGATGTTATACTTAAACCTAGACCATATGTAAACATACATTTTACATGGAAACATTATTGAGAGAAATCTATAATTGTCTATCCTTGTAGCAGGACTCGGGTGGTATTTATATCTTGATTTATATAATGAATTAAATCAAGATTTTATTATAAAATTTCTACTTTTATTTCTCTTAACACTAAAATAATATTAGAGATATATTTATTGTTAGGCATAAAACTTGTATTGATAACTCTAGTATGAGAGTATCAATATAGAACTAGATTCTTAGTTATTATTGTATAGATAACTATATCAATGTGTAAATGGATTTAGTTAGATTTACCTCTTTGTTTTATGGGATAAAACTAGTGGAACTTTTAGAATCCTTAAAATATGGAAGCTTGTCACATGAAATGTGTTATTGAATTAAGTTATGACTATTTACAAAAGTGGAACCATGAGATTAGATTTATTTAGTTAATATTCTTGGGGGAAATATTAAGAAAAGTGAAAGAATTAGATAGAATAGTTTAGCAAGTGATTTCTTAAAAACTCCTAAATATAAACCAATTGATAAACTAAACATTTTGTGTTTTCGATAAAAACAAAGTTTTATAGCTTTTTATGTGATGTGTGTTTCCATGTATTTACAACTACTTTGTGAGTTGATTGATATACTTAGTATTTATGGTTAAAGTGCTAGAATGTGGTAATATGAGTTACAATAGGGTGTAGGTAACTAAAACCTAATTAAATTGTTTGAATTGTATAGATATATTGTATATTTACTTAGGTGGTATATTTTTAATCATTATTTATAGCATGGGATATAATATAATGAAAGATTCATGCATATATTTGATGGATTTTAATGTATGTTGTTATTACTCCAATACTTAACATGTTATGAGATGTATTTGCTAGTAAGATGTAAGTTTTTGAATCTTATGGTTGAATTGTATTTGACTAATCTATATTACTAATGTAGATTAAGGAGTGAGACCAACTTCACTGGCTTATCGGTATTGCAATCTTAGATGAAGGTAGTCTGATCAAGTGGTATGCATGAAATATATAGATCTATAAATCATTTTATATTACTTTTCATAAATCTTTGACAAAAGTATGTTTAGTAAGACATTATTATTTCATATGTATGATTTATATGTATGTGTGATATCTTGTAATAGATCAAGTTTTCTATGATACACTGCATGTTTACTTAGTTAGAAATCATACAACACATGGGTACTTACTAGTCTCTTTAGATTCCTGCACCATCACTATCTACCCATCCATAAAGGGAGGGCCATTACCTGATGGGATAGTGTGAGGGATCATTGGTTCGTGGTTGGTGTGGAAAAGTGCTTGAATTATGCTCTCTCTCTCCCCACAATAATATTACTTATTGATATGACACTTGAGATTTCCATAGATACTTGAAATTTAGAAATTATGCACTAGGGTAGCCAAATACCTTATTTGTACATTGTAATATATTGTAATTATTATTGAAGAGTTATAATTATACATTGATGCACATTGATAGTGGTTATTATGTATTTAGATAAGTTTAATTTAAAATTTTATAATTACTTTCTTTATTGAGTTGTCATACTTTCATGTTATTAGAGATCCCTAATTTATGTTGTATATGAATTGTCTACCATGATTACACTTAAATACTTTTATTATATCTGTTAGACTCTGAAGATGTAGTCTACTTTTGTATATGTGTTTATTTTTATTTTTTAAATTATGTATTTCTAGTTAGATCCCAGTGGGGATGTTACATGTGATTTCAGAGATATTGCTTAAACTCTAAGACCTAATGAGTCCACTGACATTTTCATAAACTTATTTTGATATAAATAAGGATGGCTAAAGTGATATTTTCAAGTGAGGGTCCTTTTATTTCTGGTGACAATAACCCTCCATTCGATTATAGTTAATTTACCATTGAGTAGTCAATAAAGATGGATCAACTTCTCATAGTCATGAATGAGACCAAAGATTAGATTTTAGCTTTGAAGTAGGTTATTCATGGACACAAAGGAGAGGATTGGTAGGATGAACTTGTAGAGCATATAATTTAGTAAAAAAATATATAAGATGTTAGAGCATAGGTTGCTGAGGAGTTGGCTCGAGATATGAATAAGGTGAATCCACCTGATTTTGACATAACTTTTCTAGGTGATGAAGCTAAGGCATGGTTGATAAAATTGGAGAAGTATTTAAAAATTTGAAACTAATCCAAGGTTACTAAGGAAGTTTAAGGAGTATAGCAATTGGTTGGCAAGGCATCTATGTGGTGGGCCAATAAAAGGTTGGAAATGAATCTAAATTCAAACAACACCACTTGGGATTTTTGTGGGTTTATTTAGATCATGGTGGCTCCCATAACTATATTTTGATCAAGATATTATATATTTTTAGAATCTAAAGTAGGATGATATGTCAGTGAATGAATATCAAGATTAGTTCACTAAACTACTAAAGTATGTACCTCAATATTAGGGAGATGAGCAGTTTCAAATTAGGAAGTTTATAATGGGTTTGAGGCCCTAAGTTGGTGGAGAGGTAGAAGTTCATGTACCTTTAAAAATAGACCAGGTCTTCAAGAAGGTGGTCAAGCAAGAACATAAGTTGAAGTCTCTTTTGTAAGCCAAGGATAGACTTAAAAAGAGGTTTGACAATTTTAAGTCAAACTTCAAGAAGAATAATTGGAAACAAAGGAGTGGACACTCTAGGAAATATTTTAATAATCATAATTCTAAGTTAAACAATGGATCAAGCAAGAAGATGTAGATTAATGAATCTAAAAATGTTTTCAAGGGAAACCAATATAATTTTAGAAAAGGACCACCAAGAGGGTGTTTCATTTATACAAAGGATCATTATGCTCATGATTATATATAGGACAAGTCAAAAGGTAAAGGCCCTAATCCTCAATAGGGTGGTTTTTAGTAGTAGATTCATATACTAGGTGACAATAAATAAGTAAAATATTAGACATTACCTATTGAGCTATCAAGTACTTTGTTTGACCATCCAGTTTCTATTTTGATAGATACAAGAGCCAATGAATGTTTTATAGCTCCTAATATGCTTAGTAAGTTTTCTATAAGATCTGGTGTAATGGAAATCATATGGTTAGTATAATATGGGAATGATGTAAAGTCATGGTAGATAGATGTTTAGTGAAAGTGGAGATTAGGGTGCCTGAATTCACAATAATTATGGATTTATATATATCACCTCTAAGATAATATGATGTGATCTTGGGAGTTAACTAGATCATAAAACATAAATCCAAAATTGATTGCTACTTAAATAAGGTTGAATGTCTTGATGATTTCAATAATCAGACACAAATTCAAGGTGAAAAGAGATAATTGAAGCTTAGGTAGATTTCAGCTATATAGCTAAAGAAAGCTTAGGGAAAAGTGTGTCAAGCATTTATCATAAATATAATTGAAATGGAGGAAACTAGAGAACCATCTCTCAAATATTACCCATTTATTAGAAATTATCATGATGTGTTTCTATAAGAGTTATTGGGTTTAACTCCTAGATGTAAGTTCAAATTTTCTAGTGACATCATACCTATTTTAAAACCACAATCTAAGGCACCATACATGATGACAACAACAAAGTTGGTTGAACTAAAGGCTCAACCTCATGAGTCATTGGTTAAAGGGTTGATTAGGCCAAATGTGTCACCATGGGGTGTACCAATTATCTTTGTCACAAAGAAGGATGGTACCCTTCGACTATGCATTAATTATAAAATGTTGAAAAAGCTAACCATAAAAAACAAGTATTCTCTACCTTTTTATAGATGATATTTTTGATCAAATGTGAGGAGAAACAATATTTTATCAGATTGATATTCAATAAGGATACCATCATTTGAGGATTCAAGATGAGGACATTATGAAAACAACATTCATAAATTGATACAAACACTATAAGTTTACAGTGTTACCGTTTGGTCTAACTAATGCTCTTGTAGCATTGATGAATCTCATGAATAATGTGTTCAGAGATTATCTTGACCACTTTGTGTTAAATTTTATGGATGACATTCTTATCTATTCAAATAATGAAATGGATCACCTTCAACATTTAGAATTGGCTTTGTAATGGTTACAAAAACACAAGCTTTATGGTAACTATCCAAATGAGCATTTTTCCAAAAATGGGTGTAGTATTTGGGACACATTATCTATAGAAATAGTATTTCTATAGATCCATGAAAGATTAGAGCCATTATGGAATGGCCCAAAATAAATAATGTGCATGAGGTTAAAATATTCATGGGGTTTGTAGGCTATTACAGGAAGTTCATTTTAAACTTTTCCAAGATAGCTAACCCAATTACTTCTTTGTAATAGAAGCATGATAATTTTGTTTTGTTAGATAAGTATGATCTAGATTTCTAAGATTTGAATAAAATGCTTACATCTGCACTAGTGTTGATAGTTCCAAACTCCAATGGTTATTTTTTAGAAGTCATAGATGCATCAAGAGATGGACTAGGTGGAGTCCTTATGTAGGATGGAACAATAGTGGTTTATGACTCACAAAAGATTAAGCCATATGAGGTGAATTATTCCCCTCATGATTTGTAGCTTGCAGTGATTGTTCACACTTTATAAGTATGGTAACATCATTTATTGGGAAAAACTTTGAGGTCAATATGGATAACTTAGGACTCAAATATATTTTTAATAAACCTAATTTGAATGCTCATTAGAGATGTTGGCTTGAGTTTTTATTTGACTATGATTTTGATATCAGTTACATCAAAGGTAAAAAAAAATAGGGTAGCCAATGCCCTTAGTCATAGAAGGTATATATCATCCATAACTACTATTAGGAGTACCTTCAAGGATTGAGTGATTAAGTTCTCTCTAGGAGACAAATTTTATGATCAAGTCAAGAAGGCATTATTAGATAATACTTATAATCCTTCTTATAAAGGATTCAATTTAGAAAGTGATGGTCTTTTTTATTAAAATAGATGGATGTATGTGCCAGATCGAGAGAATTTATAGTTCATAGTGCTTAAAAAATTGCATGATGCCCCCTATTCAAGATATCTAGGTGTAACCAATCTCATGGTAGAGCTTAAACCACTATATTTTTAGAAAGGAATCAAGAAAGATGTAGTCAATTGTGTCATGTTGTCTAGAGTGTCAGTGAGTGAAATTTGAGCATGTGCATCTAGCTACATTGTTATTTCCACATGATATTATAGAGTGGAAATGAAAAGTGATTAGTATGGATTTTGTCCAAAGATTTTTGATGTCATAGAACATGCATGATATGATCTTGGTAGTTGTTAACAAACTAACCAAGGTAGCTCACTTCATACCAATACATTTGACAGATGATACACCCACCCTTATCAAGAGATTCATAAAATAAGTATATAGGTTGAATATTTTTTAGAAAAGATTATTTAAGATCATGATCTGAAGATAACTTTAAGGTTTTAGATGACTCTAAATTTAGCTTTGGGTATGCAGGTTAATTTTAGTATAATTTAGCACCCAAAGATCGATGGTTAGACTGAGAGAGTTAATTAGGTGCTTAAGGATCTTATTCAAATATATTGCATGGATTAGTAGTATAAGTGGGAAGATTATATCCCATTGGTTGATTTTGTGTATAATAACTCATACCAGTCAACATTGAAGATGACACCATGTGAGGCACTTTACTAGAGAAAGTGAAAGATACTCGTTAGTTGGGACATGTTAGAGGATAGGGTAGTCTTCAAACCTAATATGATTTTAGAGATATAAGAGTAAGTTATACTAATCAAGTAGAGATTCACTAAGGCCAATGATAGATAGAAGAGTTATATAGATCTAAAGAGAATAAAAAGGCACTTTGTAGTTGGTGATAAAGTGTTTTTGTGAGTATAACCATATAAGATCTTGATTAAATTTGAGAAGTTTGAAAAATTGTCATCAAGATATTTGGGACCCTTTTAGGTGTTATAAGTGGTCAATCATGTTACGTATAGGCTTGCATTGCCACCAACCCTAGTTCCTTTGTATAATGTCCTCCATGTATCATATCTTAAGAAATATATAGCTGATCATATGCATATGTTGGATTGGAATAATTTGTAAGTTCTAGATCTTAGGGTGGTCATAGTAAAACCAATTAGGGTAATTAACACACACAAAATCTATTTACATAACAAAGAGATGTCAAACTGCAAGGTCTAATGGGACCAATACTATGAGAATATTGCTACATGAGAGGAGTATGATGAGATTTTCAAGAGATTTCCACATTTGTTTGCTTGATTAGATACAATTATGTTATGTTATTTTTAATTTTACAATATCTTAATTTTAGATCATATGTTTGAATAAAAGTCATTTGGGATGATGACTAGCTTTAGAGGAAGGATGTTACAACCTGATTCCTTGCTAAGTTAACTATTTAAATATTTATGGATGGTTATAATAGATACATATGATATTGGTTATATTTATGATTAAGATTGAGATTTATAATATTTCAAGATAATATATGTTAGTTATATGATAATTCATGATTACTTATTACGAACTAATTTATGTATGCATTTACATTTTAAAGCATATTATTGAATTGTTTTAGTTATATATTATTGTTTATGATTATCATGTGATATGATCTAATTAAATGTGTATTGTGGTTTGTATGTAGGATAATTTTTCTCTTGTGTGTATTGGAGGGATAGCATCATCAGAGATGATGAAGTAGATCGAGACATTGTTGGTCGATAACTAGCTAGTGAAACCTTGCACACACCACAATAATTAGTCATGGTAAAGAATGCATTTAAAAATGATTGTTTTGGTATTTATTCAAATTGTTATTTTTTATTATTATTTGAGTAGGTAAATTATAAGAATAAATTCTTTTGTGTGTTTAGCCTAATGTGTTATTAATATATGTAAAGACAAAATTAATAAAGGTAAAATTTAATATAGGTTATTATTTATTATTTTACCATTAAATTACTAGAGCATAATCAAATGTTAAATTAGTTTAATATGAATTTAGAATTTCATATTAAAATAAAAAATAAAAAGGGAACTATTTAAAAAATAAAAGATAAAAATAAAAACATTGAGATTAAAAAAAAAAGAGAAAAATAAATTACAAATCTAGAAAAAACAAGAAAAGAATTAAAGATCTTAAAATTAGTAAAAACAAAAAGATAAAACAAAAGAAAAATTGAAAAATAATTTATCAACTATTTTATATTTAAGAGAAATAATGAAATAGAATTTGTATATCCTATGCATTAGAGAGGAATGAAGAAAGGATTCAATGTGGAGAAGAAAAAGCATAGAAGATCAATAGGCAAATTTTAATGGTAGGTGTTTTATTAAATTCAATGTTTTGTTGATCTTGGTTTTGAGTAAACTATTATTATTGAATTGGGGGTAATAATAACAATAAAATTCATTATTAAATGGGATTTGTTTAATAACTATCATAAATTTAGTTATATATATATATATATATATATATATGTATGTATGTATGTATGTATGTATGTATGTATGTATGTATTGTAATACTGTAATTATCATTTATTCTAGTAAAATTCCTTATTTATTTAGTTAGTAAGGAATATTAAATCTGATTATCTTAGATACTATCGATATAATATAAAATATAATTTCATAGTTATCCAAGCCATTTATAACAAGGAATTGAGAACCAACCACATCTTCTTTCAAACTAACTATCTAAGATACAAATCTATTTCTATATTTATATACTTTCAACCAATAAATAGTTTTAGACCAAGTTGTCATACTACAATGGAGAATTATATTTTTACAAAAAATAGAAACCTTAAATATTATATTTTATATATCTACGATTGGTATATATTAACCTGCTCTGCATGAGTTAGTATACTAAATTATCAAGGAAAATATATTTATATTTTGGCATTATTTGGATTGTTGGACTGACATCACTGGGGGTGGCTCATAAACTATATAATAACTAGGAGCGTTGGCCTATATATGGATAATAATTTTGTTTTATATTATCATTTTAAGCTATGAATCCTTGGAATATACTTTTTTTTAATGCTACATGATTGTTGAGACATTTGTAGTTAAAAATAAAAATGAAAGTTTTAGTAAAATATCTATTTCATATTTATACAACCTGTATACATATAACATATTCTATGTTATGTATTTGGTAAATTAAAGATTATATGAAAAAAATAATATAAAATAAGACAACTTCGGCATTGCTTTTCCAACCAAGCAAAATATATTTTTTAAACTATTTTTATATAGTTCCCTCTCTAGATAAATAATCTTATAGCACCATTTCTACAGTGACTCAATTTCTACCTCTTTGCAATCTATTTTGTAATTGGACAATTAAATACATTGGCACTGATATAATGTTTGATTTTCCACATTATTCACTCAATACTATTGATATAAGTATTGACACGTTATATACTTGATCTTGAGAGTTTATCAATGTTAATATATTACATTAGGATGACTAGACCTATATAAATTAGGCATCAATTGTAGGATTGAAACTATTCTTACCTTTATAGGTTCTATATTGCTCTAGTTGACATTGAAAAAGGATGGCAAAATATTTATATTAAAATTAGTTTTGAAGGAAGTTTGCCCCATTCTTATCATCTAATTGAGAGTTATGAAATCTTTATATGTATTTAATTAGGTGTAATGAATACATATAACATTATAAAATTGATTGGTTATAAACTTAGTAATATTTTCTTAAGTAACTATAGTTGTGGTTGGAATGCTATTCTATAACTTATAATGTTGACTAAAAGTTATCTAAACTTAAATAGTTTAAGAAAGCCTTACTTACACCAGATGTTTTACTTAGACCTAGACCATAGGTAAACATGCCTTTTACATGGAAATGTTATTGGGATAAATCTATAATTGTCTATCCTTGTATCAAGACTTAGGTGGTATTTATAGCTTGATTTATTTAATGAATTAAATCAAGATTTTATTATAAACTTTCTAGTTTCAGTTCTCTTAACACTAAAATAATATTAGAGATATATTTATCAGTAGAGATAAAACTTGTATTGATATCTCTAGTATGAGAGTAGAGATATAGAACTAGATTCTTAGTTATTACTATATATATATAACTTATCAATGTGTAAATAGAGTCGATCAAATTTACCTCTTTGTTTTGTGGGATAAAATTAGTGAAAATTTTAGACTCCTTAAAATATATAAAATCATCACACAAAATGTGTTATGAATTTAATTTATTACTATTTACAAAAGTGGAACCATGGGGGTAGATTTCATTAGTTAATATTCTTGAAGAAAATACTAACCAAAAAGTGGATGAATCAGATAGAATAGTTTAGCAAGTGATTTCTTAAAAACCCTTAAATGTAAAATAATTGATAAACTAAAGATTTTGTGTTTCTAAGAAAAATAAAGTTTTATATCTATTTTATGTGATGTGTGTTTCCATGTATTTATAAATACTTTTTGAGTTGATTTCTATACTTAGTAGTTACAGTTAAAACATTAGACTATGGTAATATGGGTTCCCATAGGGTATAGATAACTAGAAACCAATTAAATTATTTGAATTTTATATTTATATTGTATATTTACCTAGGTGGTATATTTATAATCATTATTTCTAGTATGGGATAAAATATAATGAAATATTCATGCATATGTTTGATAGATTTAGATGTATACAATTATTACTCCAATACTTAGCATGTCATGAGATACATATGTTAGTAGGATATAAGTTATTGAATATTGTGGTTGGATTTTATTTGACCAATTTGTATTTTTAATTTAGAGTAAGGAGTGAGATAAAATTCACTGTCTTACTAGTATTATAATTTAGATGAAGGTACTTTGATCAAATGGAGTGCATGAAATTGATAGATCTATATATCATTTTATATTATTATTTGTAAATCTTTATCCAAAGTGTGTTTAGTTAGACATTATAATTTCATATGTATGATTTAAATGTATATGTAATATCTTACAATAGATAGAGTTTTCTATGATACACTGCATCTTTACTTTGTTAGAAATCATACAACACACAAGTACTTGTTAGTCTCTCTAGATTCTTGCACTATCACTATCTACCCATATGTGAAAGGATGGTCATTCCCTAATGTGATAGTGATGGAGAACATTGGTCCATGATTGGTATAGAAAAGTGCTCATATTATATTATCCCTACCCATAATAGTATTACTTATCGAGATGACACTTAAGATTACCATAGATACTTGAAGTTAGAGAACTATGCTTTGGGGTAGCCAAGTATCTTATTTATACATTGTAATATATTATAATTATTATTAAATAGTTGTAATTATACATTGATGCACATTGATAGTGGATATTGTGTATTTAGATAAGTTGAATTTAAAATGTTATAATTACTTTCTTTATTGAGTTATCATACTCTCATGTTATTAGAGGTCCATATTTTATGTTGTATATGAGTTGTTTATCATGATTACACTTTAATAATTTTATTATCTTTATAAACTCTTAGGATGTAGTCTACTTTTGCATATGTGTTTATTTAAAAAAAATTACCTATTTTTAGTTATATCCTAATGGGGATGTTACAATAAATTTGAAAGAAACTTTCAAAATAGCAAAATCATATATCACATGCCATCAAATTTTCTGTATTGAAAAATATTCAACAAATAATTTCTTAACTTTCAAAGAATTATACCTAAAATCTCATGATAAAACCACTTTTAGATCCTTAAATTTTTCATAAAAATAATCATTTCAATCTTATGATTATGGTGAAACTTCATGCATTTATGAAATCATAAACTCAAAATCCAACCTGACATGACAACATCATTATTAAATAAACTATCAATAAAATGGAAACCTAGAGCCAGAAAATGACATATTTCAAAAATAATCTTCATAATAATTTTTGAGAGAACTATTTGAATAAACCAATTGTTTCAAATCTCATACTATGATCCTCATTTTTATAATAAATTTATTTCAAAACCAAATATGAAGAGATTTATTAAAACTTGGAATGATAACTATTTTTCAAACACTATTATGTCAAAATCTTCTCAAAAAATTTTATCAAAAATAATCCCAAAATTCATGCATGCAAAACATTTTAAATAAACAATTTTCCTTGTAGGAGTTATGAACACTATCATGCCAATTCAAATACTAGGGTCTTCCTTCCATGCAAAATATTCTCAGTGATAACATACATGTAAATGTCGTACAAGTCCCAAATTATCTAGGTAGAGTATGTTATCCAATGCGTGCTTGCTCAAAATGTCTTTCAAAATGAAAATAAACCTCTTTTATTTAGTAAAAATTCTCATTAAATACCTGAGCTTACATGTTTCCATCTAATTAGTCTCTAAACTCAAGGCATTTTGTTTATCCGAAAGTTAAAGTTTTTAGTAGAATTTTCAAATTAGCAATGACCAAACTTCCTACTAAAATGCCAACTATCGTACATGAATCAAGTCATGTACAATATTCATTAAAATTATAAGCCATATTTTGATTTTTCATGATCATGAGTAATCCCTCATGCTTTTTATTCAATCTTATTTACCAACTAAACTGCCAACTTACCAACTATGTTGTCAACTTGCATACCATAATTTGTTCAAATATTAATGATTGAACCTTGTAGTTTATCAATATCAAACATAGTTCATATTCCAAAGATATTGAAATAAAAATCACTCCATGTCCATTTCAAAGTATTCATGTTAGGTAAACGAAACTTGTATCAAACACTTTGTCATTGAGTAGATTTAAGATAGGACTTATGATAGCTTAGAAATATTTTAATATCATTTAATATGATATCGTAGTTTCAATAAATATAATTTCAAATGAAAGTAATTATGACATCATTATTATAATGTATGAAAACATTATATTTCCCTTTGAATTTTCAAACCAAAAATTATATTTGATGTCATGACAAAATCATTTGATAACTCCAATTCTGATCTAAAATAATAGTGACCATAATCATTTTAAAATGAATGCATTATGATAACCCTTTCAATCTAAATGTAGTTTGACTATTGAATACATATGATTGAAAATGAAGATTTAATGATGATACATACATACATATATGCTAATTTTATTTATTAAACCATTTATGATTTTTGAAACCACTCTAATATATATATATATATATATATATATATATATATATATATATATATATGTAAATTCATAAATAAATCATTATCAAATCATTTAATTGAAAACATGTATACTCATAATGCTACTAATTGACTTAGGTCTTTAATTGCAGTTTTAAATTTTATGATTAGGTCATCACTATGGTAGATAGGAGTATCAATTTATTATTTTAGAAAAAAAATTAGGGGGTGTGAAAATAAGGCATAAAAATGGTGACCTTACTAGCTGTTTTCAAGTATTAAATTAGGTATCAATCCAATTGTCTATTATAAGGACATTAAATTGAGAGTGTGATCCAGGTAAATAATTTGTCAAGCAGGTATGTGTGACCCCATTTTAATAAATTTAAACAAGAGATGAGATGTTTAGCTAGCATGAAATCAATAAAAGAAATGATATAATATAGAAATTTAGGTTGGATGCACACACAAATGCAAAGGTCTCTAATAATTTTTTTGAAAGTGTAGTATTGCTTGCAACCAGTTTTAACAAGTATATATTAATCATATATAAAATATATCTCAGTTTATAAGGAATAACATCTTGAAATAACTAAAACTTATAGTTGTATATCAGTATCCTTGGAATTCTTCCTCCATAATATGAAAAATTCACTTTTTGAAACACTTATTGATCGTGTAAAAGTGAAAGTCACATGAAAATAAGAACACAAAGCAAGAAATAAGAAAGAAAAGCAAATATTATTTTACATAGATTATTCTATCAACAATCACTAGTATAAGAAGGACGAGCGGATGGAGGTTTTGGCTGGGCGCGAAGGGGGCAGTGGCGGCCCGATGACAGGCCCCAGGAGGGAAGGAGCGACGCCTGGGGCAAGTTCGGTAGCTCAGGCAGAGTTTTATTCCAGTGAAAGGACCAAATTAAACAAGACTAATGGCTACTTACTTAGGAGCAAGGATAGACCTGTTCTGATTATACCCCAAGAGACAGTCCAGGAGGAAGTTGAATATTTGTCTTCACATACCCTTATCTGCAAATTTCTAGGTATTAGAATCCCTGTGGCAGCTTTGGAAGCATGGATCCGGCGCTCTTGGGTCATTGAAGGGGATTTTGACATCATGTTAGCAAGAAATAGCTACTTTCTGGTAAGTTTTTCTTCTGTGATGGATCGAAATTGTATTTTTGAAGGAGGCCCATACTTCTATGAGCGTGTAGGACTATTTCTTAAACCCTGGCATGTGGGCTTCAATTTGGCTGATGAGCTCCCAGCGTGTGTCCCAGTCTGGGTCCATCTTCCTCAGCTGCCACTTAAATTTTGGAGAGAAGATATACTCAGGCAAATAGGGGCAATGCTGGGAACACCAGCAATGATTGCACACCAGTCATTAGACAAAAAAGTGATATCTTACGCCCGTATTTGCGTAGATATGGATTTGAATAACCTGCTACCAGACTCTATAGAGATTTGCATGGGATCCCTGTCATGGATCCAACAGATTGATTATGAAGCCATTCCCTTTAGATGTAGAATTTTCCATGTATACGGACATCTACATCGTCAGTGTCCTCAGGTTGTCAAAGATTCAGGAAGCGGCCTTGATTCTTCAACGCCAAACACTGCCTATGCTGGGAAAGAGACTGGGCGTCAAGTCTGACCAGAAAATGGGAAATTTCATCCAGATAGGCTGGGTAAGGGTGAAGTTTTAAAAAATGTGAGCTTGATGCAGGGGGTAGGTGACCATTCGCAAGCAAGGCAAGACGGCTTCATACTAGTTAGAAGGTGAGCGAGAGGGTGTGGACGGAAATGAGGGAATGCAAATAGGTAGGTAGACTTGGGGTTTAACAGGTTTGAGGCCCTTGATTGCATGGCTCTCGAAGATGGTATTCTGATGGATGAACAGGGAGAGGATATGGAGCTCTCGAAGCAATTTGATGACCTCCACGAAGGTCAAGAATTGATGATTCAAATGCCTATAGATAATGTTTTGAGAAAGGAAGAAGGAATGATAGAGGCTTCTTGTGGAAGGAAAGAAAAGGAAGACAGATGGACTGATGTGGTTAAGGCAGGAGAGGCTGGAAAAAAGGAAAAAGGATCGGCTATGGCACTTGGACTGGTTCAGAAACAATTCAAAAAGGCCACCTCGGCAGCTCCGTCCAAAGGTGGGCGAAAGAAGGATCAAGACAAACTTAAAATTACAGGTGATTTACTTATGGAGGCTGGGGTTGTAAAAACCTTGGATGAGCATTACCCCTAACCCACTTAATGATAGTCTTATCATGGAATGTAAGGGGCCTGAATAGCTCCCCTAGACAAAAAGCTATAAGAAGCTTGGTGTGGAAACATACTCCAGATATTGTATGTATTCAGGAGACGAAATTGATGGTAGATTCACTTTTGGCCTATACGCCAAATATTTGGCCAACAGGGCAGTGGCAATGTGTAGGGGCTCGGGGTAGTTCAGGAGGCATAGCTATGGGATGGGACCCAAGAAAAATTCTGCCCATGCATTGGGTTACCAACATTTCAGCCTTATCCATGGTGGCGTCCTCTTTTGAAACTGGTGAAGTGTGCTTGATAACCACAGCGTATGCACCTGTAGACATGGAGGGGCAATTGCAGCTGTGGGATCACATCTGTTATATCCGAACTTGATTTCCATTTTTGCCGTGGATAGTTGCAGGCGACTTTAATGCGGTGATGAATCTGGAAGAGAAAAGAGGAGGATTGAATCGGCTAGGGCCTTCTTCAGAATGCTTTCGTCAAAATGTAGAAGTCCTATGCCTCTCTAATGTTAAACCGTCGAATGGGCGCTTCACCTGGTGCAATAGAAGATCAGGTAATGCTGCCATCTCAGAATGCCTTGATAGATTTTTAGTTTCTTACTTTTGGTAGTCTAGTGCCATGTCAATCACCTCCGAAATCTTAGATTGGAGTGGATCTGACCATTGGCCTATTAAACTATCCATTGGATATATTGGGGGACCCAAAAAGTCACCCTTCAAATTTCAATTGATGTGGCTTAGAGATCCTGGTCTTCATGATTGTATTGACCAATGGTGGAGGCAAGGTAGTCCTGCTTTTGGGACAGCGATGTACTCCTTTTGTAAAAAACTCCAGTATGTTAAAAGAAAACTGCAGATTTGGAATAGAACTTGCTTTGGTAATTTAACAGGTAGGAAGAAGGAGGCGCAAGAGCAACTAGATGAAATAACTAGAAAGATAAGGGAGGATGGACTCTCGAACAACCTTCGTTTGGAAGAAGCAAGAGCTGCAAATGCTGTAGCGGAATGGGAACTGCGAGAAGAAATATATTGGAAACAAAAAGCCCGCATAGATTGGTTACAGGAGGGTGACAAGAACACGGCTTTTTTCCATCACTCAGTTCAAGCTCGCCGTAACAGGAATTTTATTACGTCTCTTGTGACTCAGGATGGGACTTGTCTTACCACTTCTCATGCTATTAATAGAGAAGCTATTCGGTATTTTTTTGAACTCTTCACCAGTAATCCAGTACCTAATGAAGGGGCAGAAAATACTATTTTAGATTGCATTCCTAAATTAGTGAATGAGGATATGAATGACAGGATTATGCGGCCAATTGCTATGGCTGAAGTGGAGGAGGTGCTTTTCAGTATGAAGAGAGGTAAAGCCCCTGGGCCTGATGGATTTCTGGCAGAATTCTTTCAAGACTTTTGGGATACCATTAAAGGGGATTTGATGGAAGTGATTCAGGAATCTTATTTCAGCAAGGATATGCTTAGGGCCTTGAATGCTACATTCCTTGCTCTTATTCCAAAAAAGGAGCAGGTGGATAAGCTGGATATGTATAGACCTATTGCGCTTTGCAATGTGAGCTACAAAATTATTTCTAAACTTATTGCGCAAAGGCTGAAAGGACTCCTTCCTAGTCTTATTTCGGAGGAGCAGGGTGGCTTTATTGCTGGAAAATAGATATTAGATGGGGTGGTGATTACCTCAGAGACCATTCATTCTATGAGTATTTTGCAGGAGAGGGCTATGTTCATTAAGCTTAACCTGGCCAAAGCTTATGACAGAGTTAGCTGGAGATTTTTGAGCAAAATTCTTTCGGCATTTGGTTTTAATCAGGATTGGATTAGATGGGTGCTCAGTTGCATTTCTATGCCCTCCTTTTTAGTCCTTATAAATGGAGCACCTTCTGAGCTTTTTAAGGCCTCGAGAGGCCTTCGTCAAGGAGATCCGCTCTCACCGTATCTGTTCATCATTATGGCTGAGGGACTGGGGCGGCTATTCAAAGATCGGGTCACTCGAAATATTTTACATGGCTGGAAATGGGGGAGAGATGTATCCACCTTGACCCATCTACAATTTGTTGATGATACTATCTTAGCTCGGACAGCTCAAATCAGGGAAGCGGAAGCTTTTCGGTCCACATTGGACAATTATTTGTAGGCCTCTGGACAAAAGATAAATGACCATAAGTCCTCAATCTTCTTTTTCAATACGCCTGAGGCTATTCAGAGAAGGATAGCAGCAATTCTGAGGTTTCAGACTCAAACACTTCCTGTGACTTATTTGGTTATTCCCATAGTTGTAGGGAGGCAGCCCAAGCTTTTTTGGCAAAATGTGTTGGACAAGCTAAGACAGAAAATTAGTCATTGGACTCACCGATGGTTATCTACGGCTGGTAGAGTGATTCTCCTTCAATCTGTCATACAAGCGTTACCTATATACCGTAGCATGGTGCAGGTTGCTCCAACTTATTTCCTAAAAGAATATGATGCCCTCTCTAGGAAGTTTCTTTGGAGTGGGAATCTTCAAAATACGAAATGGAGTCTTATCAATTGGGCAACCGTGTGCAGCCCAAAGCAAGATGGAGGACTTGGACTATGCTCGGCTGTGTTGGCCAGCCAAGCTTTAGCTGCCAAGTTATATTAGAGGTGGTGCTCGAATCATTCTTCCCTGTGGGCCCGCATCTTGACAGTGAAATACTTTTTGGGTGCTGTTTCACAGGATGTTTCTAGATTTCCTCTTGAGGGTAGAGGTTCGATGGTTTGGGGCACCCTTAAGGCGGGAGCACAGCTTGTGAAGCAAATCCTGTTTTGGGTGTACAATAGTGGAACTGAGGCCTTCTTCTGGGAAGACTCATGGGATGGTGCACCACCCATTTTAGTTTCACATCCTCATTTACAAATGCTTGCTGACTCCTTTCATGTTGCTGGCTGGAACAAAGTAATGCATTATAAAGAAGCTATTAGCATTGGTTTGTCTATTGGGTACAGATGGAAAAACTCCTCTGATTGGCCACCTGGAGGCTTGGTGGAGGAGAAGAGTGAATTAATTCAAATCCTTGAGTTTAGAGGATGCAATTCTCTGCAAGGAAGTGATGTGCTAGCCTGGGGTGGAGAGGCTAATGGTCAGTATTCTGTTTCTACTGGGTATATGATTTTGATTCATCAAATTTTCAATAGAGGTCAGGTCTTTTGGGGAAAAAAGGTGTGGAATCTGATATCTTGGCCAAAATGCAATTTCTTCATGTGGCTCCTTAATCACAATAAATGTCTCACCTGGGACAATTTGTGCAAACGTGGCTTTCAGGGACTGTCAATTTGTGTGCTCTATCATAATAGTGAAGAAATAGGGATGCACTTATTCTTTCAATGTCATTTTGTCAAACAGGTGTGGCACCTGTGGTGGTCTGCTTGGGGTGCCCCCTGCCACCATGTTCACTCACTGAGTGAGTTCTAGGACAAATTGGGACATGCTCCAGCTAGGAATTCCATCTTGCAAAGCACCTGGACTATGGGCCCGACATTTATATTGTGGAATGTCTGGTTGGAACAAAATAGGAGAGTGTTTTGAGGTGCGCAGCTTGAAGTTAGTTTGCTGTGGAAAAATTTTGCCATTCACTGCAGGAAACTTTGCAGTTTAAATGTTTGAGAGACGCAGACCTTGACGTGGAAGTGAATGGGTGGTGCACGTGCCTAGGACTGGCCCTTAGCCCAAGCTTGGAGGCTGGGAAGAATGGAGCGACGTTGACTGGGAGATGTTCAAAGATGCGACCAGTCAACAGAATAGGCCGCTGGACTTCCCCTGAAGCTGGTAGGATAAAAATAAATACAGACGGTTCCTCAAGGGGGAACCCAGGTGAGGCTGGTGTTGGCGGGATTGCTCGTGATTGTGCAGGGAATATAGTGTTTCTCTTCTCGATCTACAAAGGATGGCACACAAATAACCATATGGAAGAAATGGCGATTCTAGAGGCTATGAAGTTCTGCTGTCAACAGGGATATTATGAAGTTATTTGCAAATCTGATTCACAAGTTGTGATAAATTTGGTTAATAATGGGCCTACTGGTAAAATAGACTGGAAGTTAAGTGTTATTGTTCATCAGATTAGGAATTTATGTGCTTCTTTCAATTATAGTTCCTTCAATCATATTCCTCGAGAATGGAATAGTGTTGCTGATCGGCTTGCCAAATGGGCTTCGGAGAACGGCCCTACGTGGAATATTACGGCTCAGGGAATGCTCTCTGGTAGTATGTATCAGGAATTGATTCACATGGTGGATCAAGATAACAATCTGTAACTTTGGCTTTCTTGTTTCTGAATAAATTTTTGCCCCCGTTTTTAGTAAAAAAAAGAAAGAAAAGCAAATAAACAAAAAACAAAAAGAAGAAAAAGAAAATATCAAATCAAAATGATAAAATATTTATAGACCAAAAATAAATAAATCATTAACCAACATCAAAAATCATCCACTGAGAGACAAAATGAAAGATACACCAAAATTGGAAACTAATGAAAGAAAATAAATAAAATTTAATCAATAAGGGAGGTTTAAGAATAAATGATATTAGTTACCTCCACTATAATTATAATGTAAGATATTATTTTTAGCATAAAATTATTCATGATAAGTCAAGCTATATGATTTAAAATCAATAATATAGCATTATAAACACATCAAATAACCTTGAATAAACAAAATTAAATCATGACTATGCATATTTTTTCGTGATATCTTGGTTTTGTATTGTAAATGAAAGATTATCTATCTGATTTGAAGTGAGATGATTTTTTTGAAATTAAGATAGAGAGAATCTTGATTAATAAATTGAATTGTCTATTTATGTATCTCTAAATAATTTTTAATACTTTTTGATTTAACATATTTAGTAGGATTTATTATTTCAAAATCTAAAGGGTCATAAAATTTGAAACATTCATAGTCAATGTTATTAAACAAGTTTTTTGATTTAAATTCTGTAAAAGAAACTTTATAAGAAATATCATATTCATTTGTTAAATTCATATTGTGATACGAATAATCTATAAAATCAAACTTTTCATACTCAAATTTAGTCAATTTATTATTCATCTTGTTGTCTACAATATCATGAATTTTTTTTTAATATTGTTATAGCACTAAATCCAACATAAAAGAAATCAAAATTTTCATCATGAGCAAGCTCTTTTAAATCAAAAGTGATAGGATAATTATTAGAAGGATTCAAATTATATTTTATATTGTTATAGATAGTAATAAAATCATAAGTATATGCATATTTTCTATTGGAAAATCAATCAAATTCAAAATCTAAAAAAATTTCCATATCTAAGTTAAGAGTTTCTAGTTCAGAATTTTTCAAAACATCTTTATCTTCTTTATTAGATATGTCTAAAAGAAAATCAGGAGTAGTTTTATTTGACAAATATTCATCAGTATAAAATAAATCAACATTAAGAGAAAATATGTTATCAGATTGATTAAATGAATTAAATTTCTCTCATTCTAAATTTGTTGAAAAATCTAAATCAAAACATTTTGATGAATTATCTGAACTATAATATAATCCTTGAGAAGTATTTTCCACATACCATGTCATGATTTGATCATAGATAAAAAAATATAGAAAATTATTTGATAAATTCATGTTCAAAATTTAACATTAATGTAGAGAATCTTTTACATTTGAACATATCATAATTAAGCAAGTAAAGTCTATAGAAATCTTGATTTTGTCTTCGAATATGAGAAAAATTCAATGCCCATCTAAATTCAACAATACCAATTTTTTGAATAATTTGAATATAATTTTCATGTAATTTATTCTTCCAACAAATAAATAAAATATCACCACTTGGTTGAAAAAGAAAAATAATTTCATTTTATTTTAAAAGAAAACATAATAAATATTCGTCTATGGACTCTTTTTATTTCAAATAAATCATGAAATAAGATATTAGACTTTGATATAATTGATTTTAAATTAATATTTTTATGTAAATCCATTCTAAAGTGAGCTCATCCATATTTTATATAATTGAGTAAGAAATAATCATGAAACTAGAATTAAAATCTAGATGACTAGTTATGGTAACTATGAACTGAAAACTAGCTACTAGTTATGGTAAGGTGAATCATTGAAGACAAGAATGGATAAAGAAATACACTTTATTTAAACTCCTAAATGGAGTCAATAAATTTGTTTATGGTGAAAAGTGTCATTTCAATAAATCAATCTGTTCATCTATCGTGAAGGTCAAGATGGAATCGTACTAGTTTAATCATAAGAAACCTATGACTGAAAATTAGAACTAAAGTGTGCAAAAGGGTATTTTAAAGTTTTAAGGATTAATATGTTTAATAATAAATATAAATTATTCTTAATAACATTTATTAAATTGATA
Source organism: Torreya grandis (assembly GCA_037957365.1). Classification (NCBI taxonomy): domain Eukaryota; kingdom Viridiplantae; phylum Streptophyta; class Pinopsida; order Cupressales; family Taxaceae; genus Torreya; species Torreya grandis. The sequence goes on along the minus strand of JARHVA010003202.1, from coordinate 588,434 downwards.
AAACATAACATGAATATCAACTATCAATAAATAAATTAATTTAGATATAAACATGTAATCAATCCTATCCAATAGAGTAGAGCCTACGAAGAAAGGAAATATCTTGAAGGAAATAAACCTGATTCAATTGTATATCTTATTCAAGTAATGATTTATTCCTTTGTTTTCACGACTCATAAATAAAACCCAAGATAATAAATAAAGTAATCATAAGTTAAATTAGAGATAAAATAATAAATTAATTCATAAACACATCTTCAATAAATCACTAACATAGACATAACTCAACAATAAAAAAAAAGGATAAAAATAACATCTATCTACTAAAAAACTAAACAACAAACTAATTAAAAAAATTAAAAACAAGAAATATAAACTAAACTAAAATTAATAGTAAACTAACACAAACTAAAGAAATAAATTAGAATAAAATAAAAACTATCAAAGAAAGTAAATTAATGTTAATGAAAACTAAATTAAAATAATTAAAAATTAAATTAAAAATCAAAGTCAAATAAAATACAATATAAATAAAGTATGTGAGTCTTAAGAAATAAGATTCATCTTAGCAAAATAGATCATTTTATTTGAGAAACAAACATCTTATTTACAGAATATCTTTAAAAGATAACTTTTACAATCAATTAGATCAACAATATGTCACAAACAATGAAGTTTTCATCATTATTTAGGTTGAATACTTAGATTATACATATATGACTATAAGAAGCAATCATATAAAGATATTAAACTTAATAATATTTAGATAATCTATTATAAATGATAATATAAAACTAGATATATCTATGTTGCCTAAGCAATATACTCAACCATCAGAGAAAGCACCATTGGTCTATCTACAAAAGTCATGCTATCTTAGAAATTGCATAGAAAAGAGAGAGATAAATGATTTAATTTATAATGTATAAGTATTCAATTCCTATGTTGTTCCTCCCCTTCAAATGAATATTTAATCTCCTTTTATACTTTCAAAGTTGGTTGAAAAGGAAGTTGTAACTAACTTCAGTTAGTTGTTAACTTTAATAATTAACTTTTAAAGTCAATTAACTTAGTAGTTACAATTTAAGATTTATTTAAGGCTTTTTAAAAAAACTTAAGAGATCAAATATTTGAATTTAGACCAGGTATTATTAATGGGTGGGGACCCTTTTAGTTAACTAATAATAATAAGAATAACATTTAATCAATAAATAATATGATAAAATCATATTTAAATGAAATTATTATCTATATTAATTTCATTTTTCATTTAATCTATAAAACTTAATCACACACACACACACACACACACACACACACACACACACACACACACACACACACACACACACACACACACACACACACACACACACACACACACACACACACACACACACACATATATATATATGATTAATTTAATGTCCAATAATTTACCAAGTCTTCCAAAACTGAAATCACTCCTTTTATTCCGTGTACAATATCATGCTTGAGAAAATGAATTATTTAGTGTAATATGTTCACACTAAAAATATTTTGATCGAATCATGTGAAAGATGAACCAAACCTCTCGATAAAACAAATTTCACTTTTTTAAAAATAACAATTTAAATATATTTTTTAGTAAGATTAAATTTGAAGTTCAAATGGTTGTCAAATTGCATAAATGTCATGCAACTCCAAAATTATCCAAGTAAAGTATGGCTTCCATTATGTGCTTGATCAAAATGTATTTCAAAATGAAAAATAACCTCTTTTGTATACTGAAACTTCTCATTAACTACTTGAGCTTATGTGTTTCCATCTGATTGGTCTCTAAACTCGAGGCATTTTGTTTACCCAGAAGCTAAATTGTTTAGCAATATTTCTAAAATAGTAATGACCAAAATTCATACTAAAATTACAATTACCATGTGTGAATCAAGGCATGTATAATATTCATTAAAATTCTAATCCACCCTTTGATTTTTCATGATCTTAAAGCATCCCTCACACTTCATATTAAATCTTATTTACCAACTAAACTGCTAACCTACCAACTAAGTTGTCAACTTTCATACCATAACCCATTCAAATATTAATGAATAAACCTTGTATTTTATAAATATCAAACATTTTTAATTTTCTAAATATATCAAAATCAAAATCAAAATCATCCCATGTCCATTTCAAAGTCTTCATGCTAGGTAAACCAAATTTCCATCAAAAACTTTATTATTGAGTAGATTTAAGATAAGACTTAGGATAGCTTGGAAATTTTTTAATATCCTACACTATGATATCTTAGTTTCAATAAATATAATTTAAAATGAAATTACTTATGAATCATTATTATAATGTATGAAAACATTATATTTTCCTTTGAATTTTCAAATCAAAAATTATATTTGATGTCATGAAAATATAATTTGATAAATCAATTCTGATCCAAAATAATAGAGACCATAATCATTTTAAAATGAATTCACTATGATAACCGTTTCAATATGAATTCAATCTGATCAAATCTATCTATTGAATACATATAATTGAAAATGAACATTTAATGATGATACATATATATGATACTTTTATTAATTAAAGCATTTATGATTTTTGAAACCACCATAATATAAATAAGAATTCATAAAAATATCATCATCAAATCATTTAATTGAAAACATGTATACTCATAATGCTACCAATTGACTTAGGTCTCTAACTATAGTTTTAAATTTTATGACTAGGTCATCACTATGGTAGATAGGAGTATCAATTTATTATTTTAGAAAAAAAATTAAGGGGTGTGAAAAATAGGTATAATGGAACCCTTTGGTTAGGTCTAGTACATCTATCTTGGTCATGACCTTGAATGTCTAAATGTATCAATAAATGAAAGTTCAAGTATGATTTATATTTTTTGAGATAGGATTGATTTGTAGGTTAGCTACATTTTCCTTTGTATAAATTTTGGTGAACCCAACATGAATCAAACCCTTATAGGTTTTCTTTATCACATTAATTTTATTATCAAATTATATATTTTTATTTTTACAATAATCTATCAAACCTGTTGATACAATCTAACATTTTATGCATAGGTTTAACACATAGTCACCCCCAAATGAATCTATTCTTACTGTGTAGATCTTCTCTAAATGCATGCCACTAGATTTATCATATAGAAATAATATTATTATTTATATATAGGATTTAATAATTCATCAACCCAATCAACTCTATTTGAAATTCTCTTTTATAGCATACAAGTTTGTAGACATAGTCAAACCAATCGACTTTATTCATAGTCTATTTTTTAGCACATAGGATTTGTAGCTTCATCGACCTAGTCAAATTTGTTTACAAAATATTAAAATCATCACTTGAGTCAAAAAACATTAAATTTTTAAACCTAACAACCTTAAAAATAACCAAGGTTCATTCTTACCTTCTCTATCATTTATTTTTATCATTTACAATCTTATTTTTCATAATTTTATAGTCCCTAAAATTATGACCTTACAATAAACTAGTTCAACTAGCTCAACATAGTTATGTACCCTATCTTCTCTCTATAATACATAATCAACCTATTTGGATATGTTCTTATGGATCTTGATTCTAAATAATAGTAGTGACCCTATCAACTATGTTGTATTTTTTTTACATATAGTATAGCCTAAATTGTCTCTATACTCTTCAAAATTAAATAAATTAATCTATTTTCCTAGTAATTATTAGATATCTATATTGCACCCTAGTTAGAGGTAGGAGTGTTTATGTCCTACTTCCAAATTTAGCACAACATGGGACTAACCTTAGGCTATGGGTATCCTATAATAGGGTCAAACATCTAGGATTTTTAATGAGGCTAATTCCTCTAATGCATCATTTTAGCCCATTACCACTACTAAATCCTACTAAAGACCAAGGAAAAGGGAGAGAGAAAGACAAACATGAAAGGAAAACCTAAGTTAATGATGGTGATGAACCTAAATTATAGGTTGATCCACCCTACTTCACTCCTATAACACTAATAAAATAAGTAAAAGACCAAACCTAAGATCCCACATATCTATCAAACATCAATGTTTCATGAAGAAGTCACCAAATGATCTAAGATAAGGGAAATGAAGGTGATGTATAAATTAGGACACTAATTAGTCACAATATCCACATGCAGGCTTCAATCAAGAGATGTAGAACACTAAACATGACCTACATAAAAATATGAACTAGTAGCTAGTGAGATCATAATTTGACAAGGGATAAACTTCTACCATATATTCAAATATAAAATGTGCAAACTATATCAAAATAATGAAATATAAAACACAACCTTCCATTCATTTTAAGAGGTTGTAAGGTCCATCTTTGTAGAGTTTGGTCATGTCCAAAAGAAGGAGTAGAGATAATACAAAGAGGATCCATTTTTTGGCTCAAAAGACTCTATATATAGTATAAAAAGAGAAAGAGACAAGGGAACAATGTGTGGGAGAGTGGAGGAAATTCCTCAAGATTAAGAAGTCAGGTGGTAGCATTTGATTGATTTTTATTTGTGTGCTTTGATCAACAAATAGATTTCTTGTTATCTCAATAATAATCAAGCTCCTCTCATTAGATGAGAGATCCTACTAGAAGATAAGGGCTTGTCATGCATAGTGCCAAAGTATGCTTAAAAAAAAATTCCCTTAATTTCTTCTCCCACTACCAGCTTATCACCTTGGGACCCTAAGTCCACTTGATGTGTTTATGAAGATTAAACCCTCAGATCTTGAAATTGATAGTGTCATGATATGAGTGATAGTTTATACCCATATTGATGATGATGGAGACACATTGATATATCATCCCTTTTCATTTATCACATACCTAATCCATTTTTATAGGTTTAATATAGATGGAAAATCAATTTAAGACCATTGGTTTTCCTATAGTTATCCATACTCTGATTGATGCCTCATCCCATTTAGCCACCAACTTATCAACCTTTGCTCTATATTTAATCTAAAATACCTAATATAATTGTATGGAACCCTGATGGAAATGTGATTTAGGTAATACTTTATGTGATAATTTAGATGACACTTTAAGCGATAATTTGGGTGACGGTTCTACCCCAATTCGTGGCAAAACTTCTGAGGGCCATAACTCTTGAACCATAGCTCCATTTGAATCCTCGTTAAAACCATTAGAAAGATAAGAATGAGGAGAATGTGATGAGATGAAATATATCTATGACCAATGGGTTTTACCCTAAAAAATCAATGGAATTACCCATAATTTCAATTTTAATAGTGTTATCTAAATATAGTAATGTCTTGAATTATATGTTGTTGTAAATCATAGAAGTTGAACCACTTCATCTCCCTCAAGATTGGTGACATTCAAAATCCTCCTCCTACCTTAAATTTATGTGTAAAAATTGATATATCCTAAGAAGGGGATCATACATCTCTTCCCAAAGATAAGCATATGTTTTATGTAATTTTGTGAGAAATAAAACATCTCTTCCTAGAGATATCATTATATGATTGTGTTATTTTGTGTTCTTGAATTATATTTCAACCAGAACCTTTGAGTTTTGGATTAATGGTACTAGATTTTTTTGTCTTAAGGGTGAATAATCTCAAGGATGAGGTTAGACTATAAGAAGCTTGGGTGGAAAATAATAGATCCAATAGACTATCCACCTATTCACTCCAAATGAGCTCAAATGGTGGACAACGCCAAGACATATGATACCTTCAAGGAAATGGTGAATGAAACCCTCTAGTGGTAGAAAGCGTAGATGCTATAATAATTCACCCAAATTCTCTAAAAAATCTTGATAGGAAATTTTGGCTCCTCATTTGCATCCTCTATTTCCCTATCTATGGAACATATTTTCAATGCTCCAACACCCTTCAAGGTTTAGGTGAATTTTTATATCCCTAAACTTGAAGGAAAAATAAATGATGATGTAGTATAATATTGGTTGGATCAATTATCTTCCTATTTTTTTATAAATTAATTCACCAATGGAGAGAAGATCACTTTTGCTCTTTTGAAAGCATCATTACCCATCAAAAATTGGTGGGAAGTGTACAAGAAGAGGTTTAGTATGGATGACATTGGACTTGAGGTGGAACCTACTTGGGATGATTTCATAGAAGCTGTAAATAAAGAATACTACCCCATTGGATCATATGATGATCTGTATATATAGTGGTAACAACCTCACCAAGCTAAGGAACAGTCTATTCAAGATTACACTAATTTTTTTTATTCTCTATATGTGAGATCGGGCATATAGAAAAGTGATAAACATAAGGTTATAAAATATCATGGTGGATTAAAATGGTATATATAGCGAGAAATATAACTCTTCAATTTGGAAACCCTCAATGAGGTGTACAAGTTTGTGGTGAAGATTGAGCAGAAGCTTAGAAGAAAGAATATGAAGATTTAGCCTTCGAAATGGAAAAGTGAAAAAGAAGGTGAAACATGAGGCCAAAATTGAAAGCAAAAGGAGTTACAAGATGAGAATCCATAAAAGGAAAAGACTAGGGAATGGTGTGATTACCATAAAACTAGAACTCACTCCAAATAAGAATGTCAAGTTATCAAGTCCATACTTTTTGAGTCATAATCCTTGACATCTACTACTCTACCTTACACATACCTTATAGTTGAAGATGAAGAGAAGAGATTGTAGATGCTGAGACTAATACCATTATTTCTTCATCAAAGACCCATGGGGAAAGGATAGATGATAAGGAAGGTTGTTTCACTCTAAGTTGTAGGTGAAAGGTAAGCCTCTACATTTTATTCTTCATAGTGGGATTCAAAAGAATTTAATCTCTACTAATGTTTTTAAAAGTCTAAATCTATCCATGAAGCCTCACCCAAAGCCATAAAATATAAGATGGTTGAGCCCAAAGAGAGAGCTCTATGTCACCCACCAATGTATTCTTTCATATGCAATAAAACCTTTCCAAGATGAGGTATTATGTGATGTAATCAATCTAGATGTCTACGATGTACTCCTTAGTCAGTCATTCATGTATGAATGGCATGGCATCTATGACTCAAAAACTTGAAGGATCACCCTCACTCTTGGAATGTGGTACTATAGGGTACCATAGGTACCACCTCCCACATCTGTCTCCTTGATTAGTGCCAAGAAATGTGAGAGATTAGTGGAGAAGATAAATCAATTCATTCTCATGGTGTTCAAGCCACAGATATAAGAAGGCTGATTTTGCAACCTTGACTACATAATCAACATAACAAAAGAAGTGTATGGGTCAAATCATGGGAGAATATGATGACTTATTCAAGTCACCCATGGGAGTTCCACTTCACTATCAAGTAAAACATTCTATTGATTTGGTTCTAGGATTGCCTTTGCCTAACAATCCTATATATTGTAAATCAATTATAGAGAATGATGAGATAAAAAGATAGATTAAATAATTGATCCAAAAGGGTCACATTAGACCAAGATCTTCACCCTATAGAAGCCCATTTATCCTAGTGTTAAATAAAGATGGAACATGGAGGCTTTGAATTAACTATTAAACCCTAAACAAAATCACTATAAAGAATCATTACCTCCTCTCCATGATTGATGAGGTGTGAAGTTCTTCACCAAAATTGATCTCAAATATAGCTATCACCAAATTCTTATCAACCCCACTGATGTTTGGAATATTGCATTCAAATCCAAGGAGAGGCTCTTCAAATGGTTGGTTATGCCTTTTGGCTTGAATAACACACTTGTAACCTTCATGAGGATGATGGATGACATCCTAAAACCCTTCATAAAATAATTCATGGTTGTCTACCTAGATGAAATACTCATCTATAGTAAAACATGGGAGGAACATCTACAACATGTCTGTAAGGTGCTTCAAACTCATTAGAATCACAAGTTGTATGTAAATCTTGATAAGTGCACATTTATGATGAAAATAATTTAGTACATAGGGTACGTTGTAGATGAGAAAGGGGTCCATGTTGACCTAGAGAAGATTTGGTTTATTCAAGAATGGCTTACACTAAGGACCCTCACATAACTTCACAGTTTCTTGGGTCTTGAAATTTTTTATCATAGGTTTGTTATTAGATTCTCACATGTTGCTTGGCCACTAAACCAAGTGACTAAAAGAGGAGCTAAAGATGTATTTTAGTGGGGTGAAATAAAACAAAGAGAAATTGAGAATTTGAAAAATATATTGTGTTTAACTCCTATTATTACCTTGACAAATTTGCATCAACCTTTCAAGTTGATGACAGATGCATTTGAATATGCCATGGAAGTTATCTTCATGCAACATGGCCATCTTTTTGCATATCATAGTGAAACTTTCAATGATATAGTTAGGAAATACCTAATATATAACAAGGATATCTATGTCATTATGCAATCTTGAAAACAATAAAAACACTACATTTTAGGAAAAGAGGTGGTCATCCACACTCACCACATGCCATTAGAATTCATCCAAATGCAAATCAAACTACAAAATTAAAGACACTAGAAGTGGGCCACATGTCTACAACAATTCCATTTGATAATCAAAAACAAAAATGGGAGCTAAAATACAACCATATATTGTCTAAGCAATCCACCAATTATTATACTCACAATAATTCTTGATCTGTGTAGACACAAGACTGCCACTTGGGGTGCTCTATATGAAGTAGATCCTACCTTTGCTGATACATATTAGGCAATTTGAGAAGGTCAACATGTCTCTAATTTATATTTTCAAGATAATGTCATTTTTTTCATTGGGAATATCTATGTTTTAGATGTATTACAATAGAATATGACATGGGAAACACATTTTAGTAGGACAACTAGACACTTTGGTGTAGAGAAGACATTGGCAGTTCTTTAAAAGCACTTTTAATGGCTCCATATGTGGAAGGATGTGGAAATGTACCTTAATATTTGACCCCATGTGTGATATCCAAGATATAAAATAAGAATCAAGGATTGTACATACCATTTCTAGAACCAACCAGGCCTTGGAAATCTCTTAATGATTTTTTATAAGGTTTACCCACTTCAAAACATGGTAAGGACTATATTCTTGTTGTAGTTGATCATTTTTAAAAAATGGATATCATGATTACTTGTAAGAAAGCTATGTCTACTGAGGAAACTTCTCATCTATATTTTAGTCATGTATGGATCCATTTTGGTTTCCTTAAGTCCACTATTTTAGATAGAGATAGCAAGTTCTTGAGTATCTTCTAGTCCACTCTATGGAAAATGATGGATACCAAGCTGATGAAGTCCATAGCATTCCATATAGAGACTGATGGTTAGATAGAAGTGGTGAACCACCTAATTGTCCACATGATTTAGATGTATCACTCCAAACATCCATACACATGGGATGATGGGATTCTTTTCATACAACATGGATACAATCATGGCTTGCATAGTTCCACTAAGAAAAATCCATTCCAAGTATGCTTTGGGTTTCAACTCATGGCACCAATTAATGTATCCATTACATTCTCCACCATGGAATACACACCTCATGGGAGATCTAAGGTAGAAAAAGAAACAAAGTTCATTGAATAAATCCAACACATCCAACAACAAGTTCATGACATTTTGGAAAATATGAAAAAGAAGTATAAGCAATGCCATGAAAAATATAGGGTTGCACATAATTTTAATATAGGTGACAAGGTTTAGTTGTAGATTTAAAATGAATGACTCTTAGGCTCACATATAACAAATTAGCCTCTATGATATGGTCCCTACAACATCATCAGACAAGTTGGAGAAAATGATTTTGAGTTAAACCTACTAGCCTACCTTGGTTTACATCTAATATTAAACAAAAAGCTCCTCAAACCATATCATCCACCTCTATTGGACACTTCAGTCATAGAAGAAAAACTAGACATTGATGAGCTTGATCTATAGAGTTTTGTTCTATTAAATAAAGATCATATTGTGGACACCTAGATGAAGACAACAAGAGGGTGCTCTATTCCACTTTACCAAGTGGTCAAAAGGGATAAGCTTAGCCACCAAGGCGAGTGGATCATAAAGAATCAAATCAAGACAAAAATACCAAACTTGATGATGAATATTAACATAATGGAGACCATTGATTCTCAAGGAGCAAGGAATGATCCATGTAACACTTTAGGTGACAATTTGGTTGATGCTTTAGGCGATAATTTATGTGACAATTCTACCCTAATTGGTGGTAGAACTTTTGAAGTCATAACTTTTTAATCATAGCTTTTTTTGGCTCCTCATTTGAGCTATTAAAAATATAAGAATGAGGAGAAAATTATGAGATGGAATAAAGCTATGATCAGTGGGTTTTGACACATAAAAACCCAAAAGAAGTGCCCATAATTTCAATTTTAATAGTGTTGTCTAAAAGTAATTTTTTTTAAAAATAGTAATGTCTCAAATTTTGTGTTGTTGTAAATCATGGAAGTCAAACCACTTCATCTTCCTCAAAATTGGTGAATTTCCACATCCTCCACCTACCTTTAAAATATGTATAGAAATAGATGTATCCTAATAATGGGATCAAACATCTATTCCTAGAGATAAACATATATTTTATACAATTTTGTGAGTAATAAAACATCTCCTCCTAGAGATAGAATAATATGATTGTGTTATTTTATGTTCTTGAATTATGTTTCAACCAAAACCTTTGAGTTTTAGATCAGTGTTATCAGATTGGTTTGTCTTAAGAGTGTATAATCTTGAGGATGAGGTCAAACTATAGGAATCTTGTGTGTAAAATAATAGATCTAGCATATTATCCAATTGTTTGCTCTAAATGACATCAAATGGTGGACAACACCAAGACATCTGATCCATTCAAGGAAATGGTGAATGAATCCTTCTAGTGGTAGCAAGTGTAGATGATACAACAATTCACCCAAATTCTCCAACAAATCTTGATGGAAAATTCTGGCTCCTCATCTACACCCTCTAGCTCCTTATCCATGGAACATCCTTTTAGCACTCCAACACCCTTTACGGTTCAGGTGAATTTTTACATCCCTAAATTTAAAGGAAAAATCAATGCTGATGTAATAGAAAATTGTTTGGATTAATTATCTTCCTATTTTTATATAAACAAATTCACCAATGGAGAGATGATCACTTTTTCTATTTTGAAAGCATCATTTCCCATCAAAAAAATGGTGGGAAGTGTACAAGAATAGGTTTAGTGTGGATGACATTAGACTTGAGGTGGAACCTACTTGGGATGATTTCATGGAAGTTGTAAAGGAAGAATGCTACCCCATTAGAGCATATGATGATCTTTATATATAGTGGAAACAACTTTGTTAAGCTAAGGAATAGTCTATTCAAGATTACACTAACATTTTTCACTATCTATCTATGAGATTGGGCATCTAGGAAAGTGAGAAACATAATGTTCTCAAATATTTTGGTGGACTATAATGGTATATATAATGTAAAATAAAACTCTTCAATTTATAAAACTTCGATGAGGCATACAAGTTAATGGTGAAGATTGAGTAGAAGCATGGAAGAAAGAATATGAAGAGTCAACCTTTGAAATGGAAAAGTGACAAAGAAGGTCAAACACAAGGCCAAAATTAAAATTAGAAGGAGTTATAAGATAACAAGCCCTAGAAGGGGAAGAATGAGAAATGGTGTGATTACCACAAAATTAGAACTCACTCTAAATAAAAATATCAAGCCATCAAGTCCCTACTTTTTGAGTCATAATCCTTGACATCTACTGCTCTACCTCATTCTCACCTTATATTTGAAGATAATGAGGAAGATATTATAGGTGCTAAGCCTGATACCATCATTACTTCATCATAGACCCATGGGGAAAGGCTAGATGACAATTAAATGTTGTTTCACTCTAAGATATGGGTGAAAGGTAAGATTATGTATTTTATTCTTGATAGTAAGAGTCAAAAGAATTTAATCTTTGATAATGTTGTGAGAAGTATGAATCTATCCATGAAGCCTCAACCAAAGCCATATAGTATTGGATGGTTGTGACCAAGGAGAGACCTTTGTGTCACCCACCAATGTCTTATTTTATATGTAATAAAACCTTTCCAAGATGAGGTCTTGTGTGATTTGGTCAATCTAAAGTCTGTGATGTACTCTTTGGTCAACTATTCATGTATGAATGACATGGCATCTATTAATCAAGAACCTAAAGGATCACCCTCACTCTTAGAATGTAGCACTATAGGGTATCAAAGGTACCACCTGCCACATCTATCCCCTTGCTTAGTGCTAAGAAATGTAAGAGATTAGAGGAGAAGACAAAGTAATTCATTCTCATGGTGGTCAAGCCATAGAGATCCAAGAAGGCGAATGTTGTAGCCTTGAATACACAATCAATAAAACAAAAAAATTAGATGGGTCAAATCATAGGAGAATATGATAACTTATTTAAGTCACCCATGGGAGTTCCATTTCACTATCAAGTAAAACATTCTATCAACTTGGTTCTAGGATCACCTTTGCCTAATAGCCCTATGTATCATAGATCAATTCTAAAGAATGATGAGATAAAAAGATAGATTCAATAATTGATCCAAAAGGGTCACATCAATCCAAGTTTTTCACTTGTGGAATCCCAATTGTCCTAGCACAAAATAAGGATAAAATATGGAGGCTTTGCATTGACTATCAAGCCCTAAAAAAATCACTATGAAGAATCACTACCCCATGCCTAGGATTGATGACCTAATGGACTAACTCTATGGTAAAAATTTATTCACCAAAATTGATTTTAAATCTAGCTATAACTAAATTAATATCAACCCCACTGCTGTCTAGAAGATTTCATTCAAATCCAAGGAGGGGCTCTTCAAATGGTTGGTTATGCCTTTTGGCTTGACATCTTGCAACCCTTAACGAACTCATTCATGGTTGTCTACCTATATGACATACTAATATATAGAAAAACATGGGAGGAACATCTAAAACATGTATTTAAGGTGCTTTAAACACTTTAGAAGTATAATTTATATGCAAATCTCAACAAGTGCACATTCAAAATGAAAATAATTTAGTACATAGGGTACATTGTGGATGAAGAAGGGGTCCATGTCAACCTAGAAAAGATTTAGGTTATTAAATAATGGACTACACAAAGGACCCTCATAGAACTTCATGATTTCTTAGGTCTTACAATTTTTTATCATAGTTGTGTTCTTATATTCTCACATGTCACTTGGCCACTAAACCAAGTGACTAAAGGAGGAGCTAAAAATACATTTTAGTGGGGAAAAATACAATAAAGAGAATTTGAGAATTTGAAACATAGACTCTATTTATCTCTTATTCTTGCCTTGTTAGACTTGCATCAACCTTTCAAGTTGATGATAGATGCATCTTAATATGCCATGGGAGATATCATCATGCAACATGTCTATCTTGTTGCATATCATAATGAAACTTTCAATGATACAATTAAGAAATACCCAACATATGACAAGGATATATATGCCATTGTGTAAGCCTAAAAATAATGGAAACACTACATCTTAGGAAAAGAGATGGTCATCCACATTGACCATAGACCATTAGAATTCATATAGATGTAAAGGAAACTATGAAATAAAAGGTACCAAAAGTGGGCCATATATATATATATATATATATATATATATATATATATATATATATATATATATATATATATATATATATAGAAATTATATTTAATAATAAAACACAAAAATGGGAGCTCAAATTTTATCATAGATTATCTAAGCTATCCACCAATTGATACATTTATAATAGTTCTTGATTTGTGTGGACACAAGATTGCCACTAGGGGTACTTTGCATGAAGTAGATTATACCTTTGCTAATAAACATTAATCACTTTGAGAAGGTAAACATTTATTCAATTTATATTTTCAAGATAATGTCCTCTATCACATGGGGCACATCTGTGTTCTAGCTACAAAGCAATAGAAGATGATATGTGAAGAACATTTTAGTAGAATAACTAGGCACTTTGATGTAGAGAAGACATTGGCAGTTCTTCAAAATCACTTCTACTAACCCCATATGCAGAAGGATGTGGAAAGGTACCTCAAATATTTTACCCCATGTGTGATAGCAAATCTAGTAAATAAGAAACAAGGATTGTACACATTATTTCCAAAACCAACTAGGCCTTGGGAATCTATCTCAATGGATATTCTATCAGGTTTTCCCACTTCAAAACATGGCAAGGACTGTATTCTTGTTGTAGTTGATCATTTTTCAAAAATGGCTATCATGATCACTTGTAAGAAAACTATGTCTACTAATAAAATTGCTCAAATATATTTTAGTCATGTATGGCTCCATTTTGGTCTCCCCAAGTCCATTGGTTTAGATAGAGATAGCAGGTTCTTGAGTATCTTTTGGTACACTCTATAGAAAATGATAGATACCAAGTTGATGAAGTCCATGTCCTTCCATCTATAGACTGATGGTCAAAAAAAAGTGGTGAACCACTTCATTATCTACATGATTTGGATGTATTAATCCAAACATCCATACATATGGGATGAGGGGCTTATTTTCATACAACATAGATATAATCGGGCCCTGGACAACTCCATAAAGCATAGTCTATTCTAAGCATGATTTAGGTTCTAACACATAGCACCAATTGATGTAGCTATTCCATTATCCACAATAGAATACACACCTCATGAGAGATTCAAGGCAATAAAAGAAACAAAGTTCATTGAAAAAATCCAACACATCCAGTAATAGGTTCATGACATTTTGGAAAAGATGCATCATAAGTATAAGTAATGTCATGACAAACATAGGGTTGCACACTATTTTTCATAGGTGACAAGGTTTGGCTATAGATTAAAAAGTAATGACTCATAAGCCCACATAGAAAAAATTGGCATATATGATATGTTCCCTACACCATCATCAGACAAGTTGGAGAAAATGATTTTGAGTTAAACCTACTAGCCTACCTTGGCCTACATCTAATATTCAATGTGGAGCTCCTTAAACCATATCATCCACCTTTGTTGGTCACTTTAGTCATAGAAAAATAACTAGACATTGATGAGCTTGATCCATAGAGTTTTTCTCTAGTAGAGGAAGATCAGATTGTGAACACCTAGATGAAGACAATAAGAGGGTGTTCTATTCCACTTTACTAGGTGGTCAAAAGGGGCAAGAATAGCTACCAAGGTGAGTGGCTCATAGAGAATCAAATCAAGACACAACTACCATATTTGATGAAAAATATTGATGCAATGGGGACCATTTATTCTTAAGGAGGGATGAATGATATAGAAACTCTTTAGGTGACAATTCGAGTGACACTTCAAGTAATAATTTGGGTGATGGTTCTACCCCAATTGGTGGCAGAACTTCCAAGAGCCATAACTTTTAAACCATAGCTCCATTTGACTCCCCGTTTGAACTGTTAGAAAGCTAAGAATGAGAAAAAATAAATGAGATATAAAAAACATATGTTTGGTGTGTTTTAACCCCTAAAAACACAATGGAATTTCCCATAATTTTAGTTTTAATAGTGATATCTAGAAATAGAAAGTTTCTAAAAATAGTAATGTCTCAAATTCTATGTTGTTATAAATCATGAAAGTTTAACCAATTCATCTCCATAGATATTTTTGACCTTCCACATCCTCCTCATACATTCAAATTATGTAAAAAAATATATGCATCCCAAGAAGGGGATCATACATCTCTTCCTAGAGATAAGCATATGTTTTCTACAATTTTGTGAGCAATAAAACATCTCTTCCTAGAGATAGCATTATATGATTGTGTTATTTTGTGTTCTTGAATTATGTTTCAACCAAAAGCTCTAAATTTTATATCACAATGATTGGCCCTTATTTATATATTTTGGTCTAACTTGAATTGTATTTGAGATTGGTTATATATATTTACACTAGTTAGGGTTGATTTATTTTCTTTTTATAAGTTGAGATGCTCCATCGACCTTCATTGAAAATGTCCTAGCTCAGTCCTTTTCTATAATTAGTTGTCAAAATCTAACTAGGATCATTAACATATTAAATCATCTCGCTCCATCAATTTTGATCTACATGATCAAGTGCTATCCATCGATCCTTTTCTAGTTGAATGCACTATTGACACTTATGATGTACACATTTTTTCTTGAGATTTGTTGACCCCCTTAACCTCTGCTCACCATTAGATCTGAATGTATGATGAAATGTGAACTATTATATCAATTAGGACCCACTATTTGAATCGTAATGATTAGTTTATAGAGCTTAAAATTGACATCCCATAGACTATATTTGATGTCCCAAAAAATGTATTTGACATCCCATAGACCATCAAATTTAAGCACAAATAGATTTTTGTAGTGTCTTTATTTTGACATTAGTGTGAATGTATTATATTGTAGGTCTAGATTTAAAGGCCTATAAATTGAAGCACAAAATTCATGGAGGCACCAAATTTTGAGGAGATGTTTTTGAGGCCAAAAAGGATTAGTCCATTTAATCTACTGATCTCAAGAGCTTTTTAATTGAAGATATTAAATACACAAGTTATCTAGTCTATTTGATCTTGTGTGACATTCTAGATCTATCTAGTTCATTTGGTTATGGGAAACTTATCAAAATATGACTAAGGATCCAAATTTGAACATGAATAACCTCTTTTGCACTTTGGTAGATGACCTAAAACCTAGCACATAACAACTAGGGACTAAGTTGAACAAACCCATATAATCACTTTTTTTGAAACTACCACATGTGCAATATATGGCCTCATCAATATGCTCCCTTGGTTCTATTTGAGCTTCTTCAAAAATGGCTATGTATGGAAACTTATCATATTTTTCTTGAGAGGCTAACTTTGGGTCTTCATATCTTTTGATGCACTTTAGTAGATGACCCAAAACCTAGTACATATGTTCTTGGGACTAATTTGAACAAACCCATATGACCAATTCTCCCTAACTCATCAACATGTTATAATTGTGATGTCAAAAAAGAGCCTAATTAGAATTTTTTCTACTAGACTCAAGATATCTAGATGAACACAATGAAGAACCAAATGAGAACCTTGCACTTCCATACTTATTATAGGCACTCTTGACATTTTGAATAGTCTCTCAAACCATGTCCATATTAATCATCCATTATCAACCTGATCTATGATGGTACAATCTTGGAATGTGGGCCAAAATTTTCCAACATCTTTGGTGACTCATAAGGATTGCATGCCTATCTATGAAAAAAATCCAAACCATGTGCCTAGTCTAGTACATTAGGCATGGAGTCTCTATTTGGGTCTAACACATTGACTTGGTGCCAATCCTAATCTACCCTATTTTGAAATAAAAAGGACCAAAAAGATTAAAAAAACAAGATGGAGTGCCCAAGGCACTTATTGAAAGGAAACTAACCTACTAAAAAAAATAGGGATAATATTTTTTTTTGCTAAAGTAGCACTTAGAGAAATTTGAAAAACATTAATATAATATATATAGCCTAAAATTATGTGTATCTTTCCTCCTAGATCAAAAGGAAAATTTGACAATTTTCTTGCCTCATAGGATGAGGAATTGAATGAGGCATGTAGCTCCTTGAATCTTGGTCTTGATGCCTACTTTTTCTTTATTGTAACTCTCAACCTCCTTAACATGATTTTCAATGAGAACTAAGTAACTCCAAATAGGTCAGCTATGTGCATCTAGATATTCTCAACTTTATCATATGGATCCTCAATTGTAACCTCTAATAGTGGTTCAACAAGGCATACCTCTTCAATTTACATGGTGTCCTCAATAATATTTATCTTCTATTTGATTCAAGTTCTTTTGGCTCATTAAGGAGATCTACATATTTTTCCCAACCTTGGTCATTATCTTCCATGGGAAATTCTTTCTCCACCTTCTCAAGCACTTGATCTTCAACTTGACAAAGATATTTAATAAGAGATATCCCAATCTCATCCATGTCCTGCATTTGTACCAATATATCATCAAGACCAACCTTCTCATTTTACTTGAGCATCCCTAGAGTAACACTATCTTCTTAAAGATCTAAAACATTATTGGAAGACTCAGATGAAGATTCAACCAAATGTACTATCCCATCATCGACGTATTCCATCTTATATTCATCAATATCACCTATGAAATCATGGTAAAACTGATGCCAATGGTATTATTCTTTAGGAATACTCTCTACCTCAATAATGGTGTTGTGTGAGTTATCCTCATGGATACCTTCCAAAGAAAGATGATCCTACACTTGATCTATATCAGCTACCACAAGATCTTGATAAAACTCTTGATCTTGGATAGCTAATATGTGATTAAGAGGTCCTTGAAAAACAACCTCTTGATGTAAATATAAGACTTCCCCTTATTAGATCTCATTTTCAACTTGCACTTACTCTTGTATCTCATCCTCTTTGACATTATGAAAGATTGAGACATGATTTCTATCTCTAAGTGTTATCCCAAGATTGATCTCCTCTTCTAACTCTAACAATACATAATTATTAGTTGTGATCTCAACATGGATTTCACCACCTACTTATTAAAGGAGTGGCATAGGATATCCTTGGGATGACTCCAAGAGAGATGAGATATACGTGACACCTCCTTGTTTCAACTTCTTGTTTTTTACAGTCATGTCCTCCTCCTTATTTTGCATGCTACTTGAGATGAATTTACATGATGGAATTGACCTAGATTATTGAGGAGGGAGGGATGGGGGTTGAATGACCTTGGATTTTATTGACTACATGAATTGGCTCTAAGATGGGAAAGGAAAAGATTTTGCTTTAACCTTTTGATTCTAGTTCTCTTCCTCTTTCCTTATCTTTAGCTCTAACTCTTTGATTTGATTATCAATATTCTCTTGGAATATCTCATTTTTAAGGTGGTTAGTAGCTTCATGAAGATAAGAAGCATAAGAATATTCCTGAGGAGGGGTGAGAGAGGTTTTCATAGGTTTAGGTCATTATTCAACTTGGGTCCTCAAGTCTATATTTGCCTTACTTTGGCCATCCCATGATTTCACCACTTTGTTCTACCTAAAAACCTTAAATGACTTCATAAGGGGTTCTTGATAAAGGATGGAAACTTAAACCTTAATAATAGGCTATTCCACAAAAATCTCCTTATTTTTTTGATAGCTCTCTTAGATATATCTCTAAGAGGGAAAGGTTTGAGGAACATATGAAAAACTTGGGACATTCAAAGGGCTACTTGGAATGGTCTCTTAGGGAGGGATGGGTGGAACATATGAATATGAAGGTCATGTATATTAATTCACATAAGGTTGGGTGAGGTTGGACCTACTATTCCTTAAGGCCTTTTAGCTTGTCCTTAATTTTTTGAATGTAACCACCTACATCCATCATCTCACCTATGATATTGTTTTAATTTACTCTCTCAACATGTGTCTATTATTTTTTATTCATTATAATGACTCTCTCACATGATTTATTAGGTGATTAGGGACGTCTTGGCCATAATATTTTTGTGAGAACAATTCTAGTGCATGATCTTTAAGGCTTATTAAAGTATGCTTAAGTTCTAGTATTTATGGATCATGATAGGGTTAATGAGGAGAAATATTATGATGGGCTTCTTGTTCATATGGAATATTAGGGTAATATCCTCACATATATGACTAAAATAGGTCCTCATGTTGCTGTTAAGGATCATGAGGAAGGTAAGAGCTATTCCCTTGATAAAAAGGACCGTGAGAAACTTGCCAAGGCTCTTCATAACTTTGACAAAAATATTGGTAGGGTTGTTTAGGCTCATATGGATCATGAAGATCATATTGGAGCTACTAATAAAGAGGTACATAATAGTAATATTCACCATAATTATTCATATTAACCTCATATGTCAAATGAGATGTAAGAACTAACTAAAAAATTCATTAATACATACCTCATCTGATCATAACCAAAACCTTTGATTTGGAGTCATCATTGGTGCTAATGTGTCTAATTATAAAATATGATTAGAGGAAAGACGCACCAAGATTTTTCCACTCTTTTGGACCTATTCCCATTGGGTGTGCTAGAACTATTAGATATTTATATTGTACTCTAGCTAGAGGTAGGGGTGTTTAGGTCTTACTTCTAAATCTAGCTCAACATGGGACTAACCCCAGGCTATGGGTATCCTATAATGGGGTCAAACCTCTAGGATTTTTAATGAGACTAGATCTTTTAATGTGTCATTTTATCCCATTCCCACTACTAAAAACCTACTAATGACTAAGGAAAAGGGGGGGGGGAGAGAGAGAGAGAGAGAGAGAGAGAGAGAGAGAGAGAGAGAGAGAGAGAGAGAGAGAGAGAGAGAGAGAGAGAGAGAGAGAGAGAGAGAGAGAGAGAGAGAGAGAGAGAGAGAGAGAGAGAGAGAGAGAGAGAGAGAGAGAGAAGGGAAAATTAAGTTAATGGGGGTGATGCACCTAAATTATGGGTTGATCCACCCTAGTTAGCTGTTAAAACACTAATGAAAAAATTAAAAGACCAAATCTAGGATCCTAAATATCTATCATACATCAATGTTTCATGAAGAGGTTCACTAGATGATCTAACATAAGGGAATTAAAGGATAGGTATAAAGTAAGACACTAACCAGTCATGATATCCACATGTGAGATTTTATAAAAAGATGTAGAACACTAAACATGATCTACATGACCTAATGAACTAGTAGCTAGGTGAGATCGTAATTTGATAAGGGAGAAAATTATACCATATATGTAAATATAACATGTACACACTATACCAAAAAAATGAAATCTAAAACATAGACTTTTATTTATTTCAAGAGGTTACAAGCTCCATCTTGGTAGAGTTTGGTCATGTCCCTCAAGGAGTAGAGAAAATATAGAGATGATCTAGTTTTTGGTTCAAAATACTCTATATATAGTAGAAAGAGAGAAAGATATAAGTGAATAATGCATGGGAGAGTGAATGAATGTCCTTGGGATCAAGAAGTGAGGTGGAAACATTTGGTTACTTTTTATTTACATTCCTTGAACAACAAATAGATTTCTTGTTATCTCAATAATCCTCAATCTCCTCTGATTGGCTGAGAGATCCTACTGAAAGACAAGGGCTTGTCATGCATAGTGCCAAAGTCTATTTGAAAAAAAACAATGCCATTAACTACTTCTCCCACTACCAGCTTCCCACCTTGGGGCCCTAATTCCACTTGACGTATTCATGAGGATCAAACCCTCGAATCTTGAAACTGATAGTGCCATGCCATGAGCAGTGATTTGTACCCACATTGATGATGGTGGATCCACATTGATAGATGATCCCTTTTACATTTATCACATACCTAATCCATTCTTATAGGTCTACTATAGATGGAAAAACAATTTAAGGCCATTGGTCTTCCTATATTTGTCCATACTTTGATTGATGCTCAGTCACATTTATCCACTAACTTGTCAACATTTGCCCTATATTAGGTCTAAAAGACCTAATCTAACTTTATATAACCTTGATGTCAATGCTTGGACCTTATTTATTAATTATAGTCCTATTAGATCATATTTGAGCTTAGTTATATATATTTCCACTAGCTCAAGTTGATTCATTTGGTTTTCCCAAGTTTAGCTATTCCATCAACCTTAGTAAAAAATGTTTTGGCTCAATATTTTTCTCTAATTATTTATCAAAGTGTGACTAGGCTCAGTGACATATTGACTCATCTCACTCCATCAATTTTCATTTACATGATCAAGCACTAGCCATTGATCCTCTACTAGTTGAGCACACTATTGAAATTTTTCATACATGAATTCACTCTTGAGATTAACTAACCCCCTTGACCTCCACTCACCATTAGATCTAAATTTATGATGCGATACAAACCATTAGATCAACTAGGACCCACTATTTGAACCCCAATGGTTACTTTATATAGCTTAAAATTGATGTCCTATAGACTATATTTTATGTCTCATAAAACATATTTGATGTCTTATAAATCATCAAATTTAAGCAGAGATAGAGTTTTGAAGTGTCTTTATTTTGACATTAGTGTGAATTTCTTATGTTTTAGGTCCAAATTTGATGGGCTATAACTTGAAGTGGAAAAGTCACGGAGGCTCAAAATTTTTGGGAGATGTTCTTAAGGCCAAAAGGGATGAACCTAGTTGATCCACTAGTCTTAAGAGCCTTCTAAGTGAATATATTAAATGTATAAGTTGGCTAGTCCATTTGATCTTGTGAGACATCCTGGCTCATTCTAGTTCATTTGGATAAGTATGGGAAACTTAGCTAAATGTGACTTAGGAGCCAAATTTGAAAATACATGAATTCTTTTAAACTTTGGTGAATGACATGAAACTTAGTGCATAGTAACTAAGGACTAATTTGAATAAAACCATATGATCAATTTTTTCTAAAACTACCACATTTGTGAGATATAGCCTTATCAATATTCTCACTTGGCTCTACTTCTTCAAAAATGGCTAAGTATGAAAACTTAGTAGGTTTTACTTAAGAGGCCAATTTTGGGTCTTCATATCTTTTGATGCATTATGGAAGATGAATATAAAATTGGCACTTATGTTCTTTGGACTAATTTGAATAAACCCATATGACCAATTTTCCTTAACTCATCCACACATGGCAATTATTATGTTAGTAAAGTTCCTACTTAGAATTTTTTCCACTAGACTCAAGATGTTTAGATGAACACAATGAAGAACCAGATGAAAACCATGCACTTCCATACTTATTCTAGGCACTCTTGACATTTTTAAGTGTCTCTGAAAGCATGCTCATATTTCTCATCTATTAACAACCTGATCCATGATGGTAAAAGTTGATCTGTGGGAAAAAATTAGCCAATAGTAATTAATTCACTTTCCATTTTAGTTTTTTTTATGCTTAGAATAACAAACATAGACTAATTAGGTGTTTTTTTTAATTTATATATTTATTCACACTATTTTTATCTTTTTCATACATTTCTAAATCACTTAACACTAAAAAAATATTAAACATTTCTATTCCAAAGGCTTACCTACTTAAATTTCATCACCAAGGGGGAAGTGGACTTGGTTTTCTATCCAAGTATAAACATGTGGTTGATGGTATATATTGGAAAAGTACCCAAAACCCTTCTCATTGTGTTATTATGAAGTGAAGGGGTAAAATCTAATACCAATCTAGTACCATCACCTATACAGATCCCTTTCAGCCTAAACTACCTAAAACTATCCATATATTTCTTTATAGTTCCTTCTTACATACAAATCTCTATCAAATTAATTTTAAAATTTATTATAACTTAAACAACTTCAAGAATGACCAATTATTTAGCATTTACATTCAAGTTTTGGTTTTTTCTCTTTGATCATTGTATTTTGTATTGCAAAATGTGTACTAGATAGTGTTAGTGTGAGGTTTGTATTATGTTCTAAAATCATATCACCCACATTGATCTAATTTAATGTGTGATTCATTTTATTCTCTTGGCTATTATTTTGCAATTTTTTTTCTTATTTCAGAACACTATCATCCCTTCCAACATAGTCTCTTATAGATTGTCAGTCTTGCTTACTTTTAGTACACAGTCACCTTATATGACTATGTATATTTTTTAGCCTATTTAGTTTCTCCCTCTAGAGTATATGGTTGACCTATATGAGTATGTATATTTTTTATCCAATTATATTTCCTTTCTTGTAGTATATAGTCAAACCTATATGATTGTCTTTTATTCCCTATTTTTCTTCCTCTTTTATAGAACTTTTCCAATTGGTTTGATTTTGTATATTATCATTGAATCCTTATTTACATAAAGTTTTTAGCCTATTTCCTTCATCATAAATTTATTTTTTGAGGATAATACATAGTTTAAATCAAACAAACATGAGTTTTACCATCCTAATGGGTTTCTTAAGACAAAACTCTTGGCACCCACCTTAGATGAAATCAATGTCCATGTTACCACTTTCAAGTACCATTTATTTTACTCAGTTCCCATTCTTCCTTATTTTGTAATCCTTTTTTCTTAGTAGAAGATGAACATGATTTATAATATATAACTAAAATGCTTTTTTTTTCATCAATGAATTCTCTCAACATATAGGAAAAAAACCTTCAGACCTTTTATAATCTTATGATAAGTCCTCGTGTAGAATAAACTAATTTACCCTTCCATACTTTCTCTCATGGATTTGGTGAAACCACTTTATTTACATCTCAACCTTTTCCTTCTATTATGTATCCTTCACACACCATGACATCTTCTTCTATGAATTCTTCAACCTCCATTCCAAGTATCTCTACTATTATGGTAGGTTCAAATTCTATTGGGCCTCTTCAAAATACCCCTTCCCCTTAACCATATTAATAGTACATATTTTACCACCAATTATTCTCATGCCACTAGTGCTTCTTTTGCTACCAATTCTAATCATGCCACTAGTTCGGCACATGTTACTTCTCATAGTGCAACTCAAGCCATTACTACTAATACTAATGCATCACATACCAAAAAAAACTAATTAAAATTCTACCCAAAATAACCAACTCCTATTCAAAATACTTAATAAAATGAATAACTTTCAAACCAATCAAATAAATTAGATTATGCATATGTAAAAACCATCTCATTCATCTTCAAAATCAACCTCAATAGGTTTCATGGGGAGCACAAAATTTAAATTCCCCCACCTCCTCTTAGGGAATCCTATGATAACCTTATACCATAACCACCCCTCATTAATAAAATAATCAAACATCTAGAAATGAACCTCTAGTACTTCAAATTTATAATATTTACATGGGAGGTATCACACCCAACATCACTTATAATGGATCCATTGATCCCACATTGTATTTAAATACATTTTATAACCTTTATAGTATTGGGTCAAAATTAACACATTTTTTTACTACTAAACTATTAGCTAAAACACTCTAATGAGATGCTTTGAATTGGTAAAATTAATTAAAAACACATTCTATCACTAGCCTTTAAGACTTTGTTAAATCACTAGTCCAATAATTTCAAACTAGTGATTTTATTGAGAATAACTTAGGCCACTTTATAAATTACAATCAACTTGAAACTAAAATGGCACAAGCCTTCATCAAATGATGGTATAATTTGTCTAACAAATGTGAGCATAATATGGTAGATGAATACATATTCTACATATTCATTAATGCTCTATACCCCAAATTATAATATCAATTTATGAATTTATCTCCAATAACTTTAAAAGAACCCTTAACCAGGATAAATGATAAGACTTCCTCATGTGTCAATTTGAACCATCTCAACCTAAAATGAGCATGATATGATCATTAAAATAACCCATCATACAACCAATGATGGAATTATTGATACCTATGACACTATTCATGACATTCAAGAAATCACTCCAAACAATGCTATGGAGCATGCTCCCGATTCAAACAACACTCATACTCTTACATTTCTTCAACCCAACCACACTAATGTGCACAAACCATTATCCATATCAAAACATCAAAATCATCTTCCAAGAACTCTGACACAAGATATTGACCACACTTGTCCTATGAAATCATGGTATGATACAAAGAAATTTTGTTGGTTTCAATAAATTTGGGTCCACTCTCATGAGACTTGTAGACAATTATGAAATATTACTATGTATTTTATTCTTGGTCCAAACTTTGATCATAATTTTTTTATTTTCAAGTGTCAACAAAGCATATGACATAGATTTTAAAGACCATGAAATTCAAAATAAAAACCAAAATTTAAAGCAAACTAATGTTCATCTTTATATCTACAAAGATCTTCTTCCCAGCCACCAAGATAACATCGATAATTATATTGATTCTAAAAATAATGTTTAAAGTCTTATAAACCTCACTACTAATAAATAAAATGTGGTTAATATGACTAAAATTAAAAGAATAGTTATTTTTATTGACTAAAATACAATACCTATGCATCCCACCTCTCAAACATTCTACATCATTCATGACACTTCCCCATCCCATCTAATGCAATTGGGGTATGAGGAACTTATAACCATTCGAGTAAAACTTTCAAAAACATAAATTGACTATACATCTTATACCATCTCTACTCTTCCACCAATATCTACATAAAAATACAAAAATAATATTTATTCAACCCAATAATAATAAATACCTTAACCAACCATCCCACCACCTAAAGTCAATCAACCCAAACCAATATCCACACAAAAATACAAAATTACACAAACATCCAATAATATTTATTCAACCCAACAATAATAAATACCTTAACCAACCATCCCACCACTTAAAGTCAATCAACCCAAACCAACTACACCCTATCAACACAAGTTCAATTGCATTTCCAACCTTCCTTCCTAGGAGCTCTTGCAACATTATGAACCTATGTATTGTAAACCTCCTATGGGTTATGATGAATGGGATCCCATTACAAATATTTCTCATATCCCATCTCAAATACCTTTCCTATAATTAATGTGATATTTTCCTTATCATCAAAACTATTTAATGTAATTATTATTTGAAATGAGCATCCCTCATTATCCTCCAACAAAATACTAACCTACCTTATCTAGATCCAAAGATGGTATAATTCAACAATGTGAAGAGATGTATATACATGTTGATGAAATAGTGGATACTTTTATTTCCCTTAAGTTTCCTATAACTTCCATCATTCTAGATGAGATACTGCTTCACATATATGATCCTCCTATATTCATTAGCATACAAATTAATGATATCCAAGTTAAGTGTGACATAATTTATAAAGGTTAAAGTACTTGAATTTACTCCCTTGATTTTAATAAGACACTTGGATATTCTGAATTCAACCTCAAATCCACATGCAACACATGGGAAGGATATGATAGAAGGTAAAAGCATCCTCTAGGTTATATTTGGCTTCCCATTACTTTTCTTCCTATCATTGTCCCTATTAAATTTATGATCTTTAATTTTATAACTTATTAAAATATTTTTATTGGTTGACCTTGGACTCATCTTATGAAATTAGTTACGTAATCTTCATGCCAATTCCTCAAATTCCCCCATAATAGATCTATTTAAAAGATTCAAGGAGATATAAACCCTTGAAATTTTGAACAATTTCAAGAATGTGGGGTATTTAAAATTCTTATCCTTGAAACTTTTATTAATATCCTATTTATGGAATCACAACTCTCTAATTATCCTATTAATTACACTCAAGGTTATAATGGTCACCTCAAATTAATTGAGAACATTCTACCTAACCTCCTAGATTCTAATGATGATGAACTAGATGAGACTAGTCTCAAGATCAAAGCCTCTGACCTATCCCCTCATATTATCACCAAAATTCCTCCCTTTTTTTAACCTCAATCCCTTCAACGACTTACCAATGATATACCTATTAACTTAACCAAGACTAGACATTCTATCTATCATGTACCCTATGATGAAAAAGTCAAATCTACATGTACCATCAATTTGCAAACACCTGAATATGATGATGGATATGATTTAGAAGACCCATTTTTATCTAGACTCATATAAGATAGAAATTTATTAGTATTTATTTAAGTTTTTTCATTCATTTTTTAGCATTCCTTCCTTTATAGAACCTAATACTAGTCTTATTACTATTTATCATAGGGTAGAGATGAAACACTCACATATTACACTTCTATTTATCGTATATCCCCTAAGGATGATGCTCATGGGTCATATATTTTATTTCCTCTAGAGATGCTAGCTAATTTTATTAAACCTTCTGCTTAACTAGCCTCACCTTCAGATGAGCCTAGTCTAGTTTTTATTCTATCTCCACGTTCCTTTGGTGATGGTCATATTATTTTACTATAAATTTATCCCATGCTTTACCAATGGTTTTATCAACCTTATTATGATATCCACAAATTTATTGATCATTGTACCAAAGATTTTTAGTTATATTATCTATTCCTAGCTTCTACTAATACCTCTTTAGCTAGTAAGCACCTAAATCCTACTAATAAATGTATATGTTGTTATCGTGTGATGGATAACCAATATTCCACTAAATGATGAAAATATAGACAATATATTGACACATTACATCCAACCACTACCTAGCTTAAAGATAAGGCTATACCTCCTCTTAATCTATTACCAAATTATATACCTAAATATGGAGAGGTATACTATCTTTTGTACTAGTTTGGTTCACATCATACCAATCATTGTCATATTATTTAGAAACACTATTTTTATCACTCATATTTGACACCCACATTAGTCATTCCTCCTTCCATAGGTCACCCATGAAATAAGGATCCTCCTTATCTATAGGTTGCACCTCCTTCTCACCTCATAGATACTATTCCTATTTAGACATCAATTCCTCTCCTCGAGTATCTTATGCATGATATCCCTCATGAGCATGATTTTTAATCATCTACAACTACATTTTCACTTTAGGATATTCAAAAGGAAGTATCTATACAACTTTTAATGAAGATTGATGAAACTCTAGCTACCATTAGAAATAGATTCATAGAGATGTCATGGATAATATTTATAGTCAAATTTATCAATATTTGTGAACATGGCATGGTATTCTTTCAAATTATTATATTCTATGATTTTGGATTAGATTTTTGATCCATTTTTATATATCTTATAGACTTGAGTATGTATCAAATTTTGTTTCACTTATCTATTTTACATGGATCATTATATTATGCTTTATGTGATTATATTTACTTTCACATTTATTATGGATTATTATCATTATTTTCGTGATTGTAAAATTATGTTTATGAGTTAACTTATTTCATGGAATCTTTTTATTTTATAAATATTATTTGATATCTTATCTCACTCAAAAATTAGATAATTGATATTGTGACTTGGTTATACAAACCTTAATTCCCTTAGTAATCCCTCTCTACCATATGATCAATTAGAATACAAGACTTCTAATTATACTACTATTTACTTATTTAATTTTATCTCCCTTTATTAGTTTATTCTCCTTTCATATACTAAGCATACATATCGTTGAACCTTGAGATTACATATTGGTTCATAGATAATCCTAAGTGTTTAGTTAGTCATATATTTGGACACTTATCATCCTTTAAACCATAGTGTAAAGCTCATTCATGTGTATCAATTATATCACTCATGTTTTTAATTTTAAATCCATATGTAGGAGGGATAATAAAAGCCATAAATAATTAAAATCCAAATCATTTAATCAAAAGGAAATGATGCAAAAAGGTAACATACAATTTCAAAATTCTAATCACACTAAAAGACATTATTCATATCACATTTACTAATTATAATAAAAGTTCAAAATCCAAATTTGGCCTCATGATAGATTCAAGGTCCATTAGGGTATGGTAGGCTGGTAGATTGGGACAAAATAATTAAAAAAATCTATAAATTCTACTTACTTTCTCACACAAGTACCTAATCTTTGTAGTAGACTGACAACTCTCTAAGATTTACTAAGGAATGGGGAACATGTTATGGGAAGGTAGGTATATTTTAATTTTCTTGTTCATATAACCTTCATGAGTTGATCTTAGTTTATCATGTATTTTCCTATACAACTTTGTGATTATTATGATTAGGTATCCTTTATATTTTTATAGTCACTAGACTCATAGTGTCTCTCTCTTATACCTAGTATGCCTCACATTTCATAAGGTTTTATTATAGAATCCTATGCCAAGATTTTCAAATTCTCTCTTTCATTACAACATTCCTAATATTTCCCCTCAAGAAATAGTGTTTTGTTAACTGATCATTCCCATAGGGTTTTCATTTATGAGTTTTAGTGTAAGACTATGGATATGACCAGGCTCTCCTAACAAATCACCATAATAAAATATTTACTTATTAAAATTCACCTCATTGGTGTTCCCCTTATGAATTTTAGTGTAAGACCATGGATAGGACTAGGCCTTCCTTACAAATTACCATATTAAAAATAGTTTTTAAATAATTCTCATAATTATTTCCACCACTTTGGTGTTCCCTTTGTGAGTTGCAGTGTAAGACCATGGATAGGACCAAGCCTTCTAAGAAAAAATTCTAATACCCAATTGATACTATAACCAAGTCATAATATAATTAAATGCTTGAAATTTGAGATAATTTATGTTTGATTATGAGTTACACATCATTGACATACTTATCATCTTGATTTATTATGTTTTATGCTTACTTCATAAGTCCTTAACTTTTATCTTCTTATTTTATGATTGAGTGTATGTTTACAAACATTTTATTAAATTTATAATACTTCTTAGCTTGAATTAGTGTGATTAATTTCATTTTCATTTTCATTTTATTTTTCTTTTCATACTTCCCAGCTTGATTTACTATGATCTATTGACTTTATTGTTGGTTTGTTTTTATGCCATTGGTTTTCATGTGTTTTCCATTTTATTACAAATTTTCATACTTCCCAATGTGATATAACATGATTTTTTTAATTTTTTTTAATTTGGTGCAAATATTTCACATGGTTTTAAAACATTTTTTTACCCTTTTTACCGCTTTCATTTAATATACTTATTCATATTTTATTTTTACACATTTCCCATCATTATATAGTGTGTATTACATTTATATTGATTAATTATACTTTTCCAAATCATTTTTACTTTTTATTTTTAAAAATGCATGTGTATCATATAATTATAGGAAATAAAACATACATTTCATATTTCCCGTAGCATATAAAAAAAATATAAATACATGTGCTAGAAAGGAAATATATCTACGAATTCACATCCAAATCTAAGTACAAATCATGAGATAAATGCATTGTCTATATATATCATGTATTTTATACAATACAAGAAAAAATAAAATATCTACAACTCTAAGGCTATGCTCCATCTTGCCTATCCTATGTTGTAGCCATTGCTATCCATGGACACTTGTGACTGACCCCTCTATATAGTACACTATAAAGAGGTAGTCTAAGATCTCAAGCCAACAACCAATACCTGTAGGTTATCCATATAGTACCTATCCAAGCCAGATAGTAGTTACCATGTGTGCAACTCACTCATGTGTTATGGCCTACCAAGCTTGAGCCTCTCCAACTCCTCCCCCTACTAGTGGTTGTAATCCATTACATCATGTTTGTATCTATCACATGGCCTCTCCCACTAGTATAAATTATCTCAAATGATCTGGGGTAGATGGAACCATATGATCATCGAAAGTGGTAGGTTCATATGGTGATAACACCCCATCCAAATTATCATGATGAGTATCCATAATCAAGGCTCCCCATCCAACCTCCTTTGCATTAGGATACACAAAACCAAAAACCAAATATACATAAAATCACATGTATATATATCTCAAACCATCTATCTATCATAATCAATGATGCAACTAGTGTTATATCTCAAAAACATAATATTAAATTAAAACATTTCTCACCTGTGTTGGTATCACTAACCATGGTCTCATTATTTGCTCACTCACTGAGCATCTCCTCTATCAGGTACCTCTACACCAATGCAAAATTTATATTCACCACACAATCCCACTATGGTCCTATCCTTAGTGACATATCTATAAACTAGCTATGTCTTATAACTATTGTAGAATCCCCACGTGTAATACCCAGTGCCTATGTCTCCTCATGTTGATGGTGTCTCCATCTGTGGTGAGCTTGTAATAGCCACTATCACCTCTATTCTAGCCCCTACTCTGATCCCTCATCCATTGCATCCAAATCCATCACATCATCCCCTCTAAGCCTCATTATTTATTGATATTATGCTTTAATAAACCATGGTCTAGCTTGTTAAATCCTAATCATTGATATCTCAATAGGTACCCCTCTACCTCCTCTCCCTCTTAACTATCTATCGTGTCATACCAAATAAAAAGTCACTACTAGAATGGAAATTAGATGTGTAAGTCCCATCTATTCAGGTATATAATCCACTAAATGAGACTCCACCCATGAAGTGTAGTGGCCTATGATCTACACATGTGTTAAACTAATAATAATGATGACCCAACTTGACTATATAATAGCTATGTGAGTGTATGAATTATACACTATCTGCCCTCATGTGATAGTTTTTAAACATGGAAAATGGGCCATGACCCATGATACATGGTACTACCTCCATTGAATGACCTAAGGTAACCTATCATCAGCTATATGGGGCAAGTCAACTGGTCGGTATATAGGGAATCTCTCATATATCCATGCACTCAATCAAAAAATAGGTCTTATTGTCTTCTTTCCCTAGAAAAAAATCCCATACATGTCACACATGATCTTCACCCAAATGATAAAACTAAGATCATATAATGCTTCATAATCTAAAATCAATTGGCACAAGGATATCTCATACAATGATACCTTACCATTTGAATTTTGACATAACACTCATGATGTCATAGTCAATATCATAACATTTTAGATATATAGAATGGACATAAGATAACCATAAAATAAACTCACACATAACCCAATATATATCCTATATGAGCCTATCACCCACTGGGCTGAGGGTCCTCTAACTTTGATATATCATAAATCAGTGGTCTCCCATCTATAGAAATTCCAAGCAATACATAGACATACTTGAAGGTGATCACCACCTCTATAATATCCCCTCCACCTCCCATCAAAAAATGTTGGTCAATCATTCCCATTCTCTTAGAAAAATTACAATGAGATAAACACTCAATGGGATCCATCTCATCTCCATAATACCTCTAAGGCCCAAATCAACTAGTAGAGCCCTATCCATGTCTAGAAATTATTCTAATAGATATAGTAGTTAGGACACATCCATTAGCCACTAAAATATTCAACATCTCTAAAAAATATCAAAGAGCAAAGAATGTATCAGATCTAGATGACATAATAATAAAACACATTCTTACATATTCTCAAAAAATTACAAATTAACTACTTCATCAAATTGTATGATCTATTATTCTTAATTTTATATGAAATCAACTTATTTAATACTAAATCAGACTCATCAAAAAAAATTGTACTACATCATCCCACTACTATATATTTGGCCTTTTTATTTCTAATGTTATTACTCTTTTTGATATTAAAGTATCTCTTTTGTAACTTTAGCATACTATATTGGCCCTTTGATACACAATAGACCTCATTTAGCAAACTATATTAGCCATATAGTAAAATCTACATTGGTGATAGGGTATTATGTTAACCATCTTATTATTTAAAACTAGAATAGCCCATGAATACATAGTCATCCATCTCCAATTATATTGTATCATCCTACTACTACGTAATCAACCACCTAATTTTTCCTTGCCTTGTAAATTGAGTTGATATGGTTGACTGTATTCTTAGTTTGTGGTGACTTTTTGACCATTTACCATAAATACCTTAGGTATTTATTGGTCTGATATCTTCTTACCCAATACTTGTTCTACCCCTATTTTATGTAAAAATTTCCTAGGGTTAGTTTTAGTATCTATATTTTCCCTAAGATCCAATTTTATATATTTAGCTTAATTTCAAGTAAAAATTCTAAAAAAAATTGAAATTAATGCTTTCTTACCTATCTTGCACCTGATGTGAGTGTTATGTGTCCTCTACATCATAGTTGTCTCCTCACCATGGTCACTTTCTTGGCTTAAACTAGGTCTCTTAGAGCAATATTTTCTTAGGATAGTAAAATAATGAATAATTTGATTTTCAACCTATTTATATTTACTATTCAAAATTATTTACCTATCAAATATTTACCATCAAATTCTATTTTTCAATAATATCTTTGTTTTTACTAGCTTTTTTTTCTAAATTCCAAGATATTCTAGAATCTTCACATTATAGAGAATCTTTTCACATATTACATGTATATTTTATAAAAAAATCATTTTTTTATAAATTTTATAGGGTCTTATGATGTTCCATATATTGGACACCTTCACATTTATTTCACTTCATTCCTTATATACAACACTAAGGTAACTAAAGGTATGTATTTTTAAATTCTATCTTTTCATTTATCTTATTCTCTTCTTATTGTAACTTAATTAACTTTAGCATTGTGTATTGCTATGTTCTTTTGTCAAAGAAGCATCCCCTATTACACCTACATGACGTGTGATGAAATTTAAGTGGGGAATATGTAGACAAATAATATTTTCAAAATCTATCAATTAATGATGCCTTTTCTCTTGTAGGAACCCATTGAGTCTCACTCTCTCTAAGTGCATACTTTAAAGGGTGTACTAGGAAAGGGGTGGGAAAATCATTATTGCTTTGAAAGATTGTTGTCTCATAGACCACCATTTTTTTATCTACACAACTATCTCCTATAAACTTTCCTAAGATTTCACACCTCCCTTACACACTCCAAGAAATTAACCACCTTATTCAAACATTACCAAATAAAAAAACCCATTTTGATAGTTACCAAACAATGTAAACTTGGGTTGACCCTATATTCAAAATAATATTTACACATTATGGGTCTAGGTCAGCATTGACCGACCTAGATTGGGACATAAATTGCTTTTATCAATTAATGATACAATGTTGAATTGGGTTGACACTATCAACTAAATTTTTATAAAGGTATAGGGTTAGATTCATCTATGTATACACATCCATTTCTACCATTTATTAGGAAGAGTAGAAGAATATTATATTGTAATCTACTTAGCCATCATTTTACTTAATGAGCATTACATAGGTTTTAAATACTAAACTTGGAGATATGAATCTTGTCTTATGGAGAAGTCTTTTGGATGCATATATAATTTGAGTAGCCTAGAGTTGACTTATCCTTGTTATCCTTACATACAATAACCTATTACAAAACACCTTGGCCAGTGGAGATATTGAGGCTTGGTGGGTTCATATTTAAATGTAAGTATTCCTAACTTTGTTCCTCTTTTGTTAAAGTAGATAGATTTGCAATTATACTTCTTTCCCATGCATTAGGATTTCATATACATTGGCTTAAGTATAAATATTCTATGCATGTTTACTTTTTATGCTAAATATCACCCCATTCTGTGCCACAAGCTTTAGTGAGCATTAGGTTAGATTTTACTTTACTTTGAATATTATTTGTGAATATGAAAAGATAGGACCTAGTTTGGGTTATTTAATGGTTTTTCTTGACTATAGGCTTTGAAACCCTCTCGAGTGATGTTATTTTGATAAGGGACCCATTAGTTAGGTCTAGATGATCCATATTGGTCATGACCCCACATATTTAAATGTATCAACAAGTAAAATTATAAGTGTGATTTATCTTCTTTGATCTAGGATTGATTTGTAGGTAATCTACAATTTCCCTTGTATACATTATGTATATCATATTAAAATAATTCAGTATAAATAATGACTATTTACCTTAAAAACCTAATGGTGATGTTTGTGTGAGACATGTCTTTTATTCATGTAGTTTTTCCTATGTTAACACGTAGATATAGTTCATACTATGTTACACAATTTGGTAGAAGCTTCTACCTCACCACCATGGAGATGTGCTCTACTTTTGTGGTAGATTTGGAGGTTATGTAGTGTGTGAGTTATATATGTTACCAAATAATCCTACAAAAAAAATCTCATATTTTATTCCTTTATTTCATCCTTAATAAAATTATGGAAAATATTAGTAGGTACCTAGAATAATTCATCTTACTTAATTTCAAATAATTGCTACCAAAAAAAAAATTTCAAGATCTAGATTATGCATGCTTTAGTAGATGTTTCTCATATTTTTTACATGGATTTAGAGAACATTTCCTAGTTTTGAAGTATGTATTTTTCATTCAATATCTTGTTTTCTAGTGAAATATTCCCTTTTTCCACCATCACCACATATCTTAGGGCTAGTTAATTCTCTGATATCTTAAATTATGCCTCACCTTCATTTTATCCATTTGAGTATTCATCAGAGTTCTATAGTCCTTCATGTCTTCATAAAGAATTATTAATTGACATTTTTTTCCTTTATATTTTATTAAAGACTTATCCATTTATCCTACTTTGGAAGAAATATTTTGAGTACCAAATTTGGTAGAAGTAATGCTTAGCTTCATTTATATCTCCCCTATTTAATTTTTGTTGTCTTTGGTCCATAAGGGTTAACTAATGGAGTAGAAAAATTAGGTATCTACATACCCCATGGATTTATATATCTTATATACTTTATATTTATACTCAATTATTTTAGCTTAATTCTATCCCATTAATAAACCCAACATCTCTTCCACATACTTTGATTCAACCGTTACTTTGCTTAGGATCCTATCCATTATAGCTCCTACATAGCTAATGACATTTTATATAGTCTCCTCTAGTTAATTTATATAAACCATGTTGTATCAAGATCATATTGTGGCTTAGAAATTGGCTAAGGCAATAAAACACTTTTTTATATGTTCTTCCAGATTCACACACAACTTCACCCAATCTGTATTTTCACTCTGGATAGAATTAATCCATCTAACTTGTTTTATATTGGTGTGAGATTTTGTATAACCGCTAAAATATTTATTAATAAATTAGTAGGAAGAAACCATGGTGATTCCATAATGGTAGATGTCATATGTTTATGTCTATCTAATTCAACCTTTAACCTCTTGAAGGGGTTTATTAGAGTAGTTTTAATACTCAATATAGTTCCTAATTCTCATAGGGTACTCTTAATTGACATTTTTTAGTGTCCCCTATCTATGTGGAGCTTCTAGAAGGGATAAAAACCTCTTTCTCTTTTTTCTCCTTTTCATCTTGTTTCCTTTTTTCCTCATCTTATTCTCTTTTCTCCTCCTCTTATTTTCTTTTTTCCTCCTACTCTTCTTTTCATTTCTTTTCCTCCTCTTTTATTTCCTCCTCTTCTTATATTATTTTTATTTCACATTTTATTTTATTATTTTCTTCTCCTATTATTTTATTTTATTTTATTTTCCTCCTCTTCTTTTATTTTCTCCTCATTTTTTTTTCTTTTCATTTCTTCTTCATGTTTGTTATCCTCCTCCTTTCTATTTTATTTTCCATCATGTTTCTTATCCTCCTCTGCCTCCTTTTTCTTCTCTTCTTATTCTTCCTCTATTTTCTTGTTTTATTCATCTTGTTCTTTTTTTCATCTTATGCCTTTTGTTTTTCCACTTTTTATTTTTCTAATTTATGTTTTTATCTAACTATTTCTCTACATTTTTCTCCAAGATTTATTTGGCCTGCTAGGAAGCAATCCTCTTAATCTCATATATTTTCAAATTTTCCTCCAAATATTTTTATACTTCATTTATTTGATGTATATAAACCTATTATAATTATTTAAAAATTTCAAGTTCTAAGGGTATATGATTTTATGTCTATTTTTTGTTTATCTCATAGCTCCATTTTCCAAATTTTTTTTAGTATTTCTTTATCCTATGGAGATGTAGTTGTTTCCTCCATTTTCTTCTTTAATGACTTTTCATAATATTTGTACATAGTCACTTGAGATTCTTTGATTTTCTCTTGTGTTATTATTATGTATTTTAATGATGTCAAAATCCCACTATTGTATCATCCCTAGTAAATAGACTTAGATTTGTGTAGCCAAAAATTTCTCTTAGTATCCTATGTTGTCCTTCCATATTTAAATTATAATATATTTTACATTATCTTTTTATACCACCCTTTTTTGTACATATCCATATTAGTGTATCCATATCATATACTACTATTGTAGTATCCTTTCCTTCACCCACTTTTGTTTTTTATTCTCCTTATTTGAATGTATCTATTTCTAAATATGAAACTAAAGGTTCTCTCTAACTTAAATTTTAAGGGTTTATGGAGTTTAAGAACTGGGTTATTTAAGGGTCTGAGTACATTAAATCAAGGTATAAAATATGAAACAAATACAACCATTTATTTTTGAAAGAATTGAGCTAATATGATATTTTTAATAACAAAAATGAATGACATAAATGAATACTTATATTGAAACTACCTAAGATGAAGGATCTAGAAGCTAAAAATTGGTATAGAAACTAGTGTGAGTGTTTCAAATAGGATCCAGGTGTCAAAAAACCTGCTAGATAACAATACCCTACCTTGGAAAATTACACTAAGTTCTAACACCCACTTTTGGTGTTAGTGTCCTCTATGTAAGAACTAATATGTACTTATGGCAGCACCTATTTTTGAGTTTACCAATCCTATTCCTATGTGGATAAACCCTAATTTATTATTTATGATCAATTTTGGGTGATTTTATATGTAAACCCTAGACTTCCATGTGACTAGGGAATTTGACTATTATAAGTAGTAAACATGTGGTGTTAGTTAGGTATGTTTGACATCCTCAACACCCTATTTTGATGAGATTTTCCTACATACCAATACTCAAATAAGGGATCAATCTTGATGTAGTTCTCTCCTCCCAAGTGTTGGTGAAAGTGCAACTGAAGCAAGTATGAATGTTAGTTTGAGGGCTTTGAGTGAGTCTTGAGACTAAAAAATTATATATTCTAAGCTTATGAGGGATGTAGATGATTGTATGTATAATTAGGAAAAATAGGGATGAGTAACCTTGATTGTGCACAACTTAATCTTAGATTATTTATGTATATTTGCATCTAATTTCCATCTAGTGAATAAAGGGATAAAACTCATGTATATACTAATTTAATACTTGTGCACAATTTTAAATAGGCCAAGGCCAACCCTAAGGTGTCCTTAAGATTGAAAAGTGAGTTAAGACAAAAAATCAAAATAGTTCACAAATAAGGAATTAACATTGTATCACTATTCTCCAATTATGGTGACAATGTCTAGGTGGTAGAATATAAGGCACTAATAGCCTAAATGCCTAAAGAAGGGTCTAGGATAGATTATAAGATGTATAAGGATGTGTAAGGCATGCATGGAAATTTTATTATTGTATAAGTAAGCCTTAAGTTAGCTCTAGGGCTAATATAAGGATTGGTGGTCTGAAGTAACACTCTTGGCACTCAAGTGAAATTTTATATAACTACATTAGCCCCCCCAATTTTATAAATGAAATAGAATGAAATTACTAGGATAAAGGAAAATAAATATATCTAGAATTACCTAAGAGATGAATCCCATGAATTTGGATTTGAGTATATGGAAAGTGCTCAAACTCATGTTCTATAAATGAAACGTGCATATAATTAGTCCTTACTTTAGAGATATCAAAAGAAAATACAAAATTGAGTAAAGAGATAAGAGAGTAAAAAGGAACAAATATACCTAACTAGGTACATGAACTAATGTATAAACCCAATGACATCTTATGTGTGTACTTAATGATCTATTGATGAACAATTTAGATTGAGAAGAATGGCTTGCTCAATCCCCGTGTGTGGGTGGCTCAATAACTTGATATGATTTTGAATCCATCATTATTCACCATTTTTTGATAGATCTTGACCTATGAATAGCTTAGATTGGATTGATGGCTTGTCTATCCCTCTTATATAGGTGGTCAAGAACTCAAGTTATCTATGACTCCATAATTACCTACCCATGTGTAGTAAATGCATTTTTAATTGAATTTCACAATGTAACTAAATTTGTATGATTCTAAATAAAATTGTATATAGTGGATTTACAACCACTCATAAACTCTGGAATGAAAATAAACCTAGGGGCCTCTTAGGTATTTAGCTCAAGGACTATGCAATAATTCCAACCATTGTAGACAAAGTAAGTCATATATCTAGCACATAATTAAAACGTGGTGTGTGATATATATAACATAGATAATTATTTGAAGTTGTCATTCCATATGATCAATTGGTGCATAAGCAAGCATATAAAAATAATGTGTCATGCATATGCCACAAAATATGATATATGAGTATATGGATTCTATATTTAGTTGTAATAATATGTATTTGAGTATCTAAAACTAAATTGGGAGTGATAATTCCATGCATGATGCACTACATCTGAGTAAACTGGTATGATTTTATGTAGAACTAGGCAAAAATGAGAAAAAACTAATAATCTATAACTAAATCTATGTAAATGTGAGCTATAATGATTGTATTTAACACATCCCAAATTCAATTTTATTATGGACAAGTGGGGACTATTTTTTTTAGAATGCTTGTTCATTATATGGATGTACATGCATGTTTGGCCTATCTTATTATTTATGAAAATTTCATAAATTTTGGTATTAAAGTACCTTTATTACATCTATTTTCCTTTTTCAACCCATTTTTTCATTAGAATGACTTATTGGGACTAATATATTAGTGAAAATTATTGAGTATTACTATGTATGACAAGTATTCAAATTTACTTATTCAACATGAAGAACATTTTGGTCTTTGGCATTTTGGTCTTTGGGAATTTTTCAATCGATAACTTTATGTCAATATTTTTAATTTAGGAATTTAGTTTGGGAAATTTGTGTTGGTAAGATATTATTTTCATCCTTTTAATTTGACACCTCTTAGTTGAGTTCTTTATTTCAATAAATTTTAGTTTTTGGAAATATTTTAGTCTTTAACAAATTTCTCTCCAGTAGCTTTCATTCAAAGAATTTTAGTCAAAACTCACACGTTTAATAAATTTCTTTGATAAATCCTCCCAAATGAA
The DNA here is from genome assembly GCA_037957365.1 of Torreya grandis. Lineage (NCBI taxonomy): Eukaryota > Viridiplantae > Streptophyta > Pinopsida > Cupressales > Taxaceae > Torreya > Torreya grandis. The sequence continues at coordinate 547,834 of JARHVA010003202.1, read as the reverse complement.
AATTTAGTCTTTGGGAAATGTATTTGTCACTTTAGCTTTCAAGATAATTTTCATTAATCTACCCAAATAAAATTTAGGTTTTCACAGAGTAAGAAGAATGAAACAGTGAAGGGGAAAGAAAAAGTCAAACCCAAATCCTCCAACGTCAAAAAATAGATTGTTGATGAGGAAACTGAGTGGGAAAGCACTAAAAGTTCTGAGGAAGAGAGTATGGAGGAAGAGGAAGGAACGGACAGTGAGAAATCTAGCTCCAATGAGGAAGGTAAAGATAAAAGTGAGAATGAAAAAGAAGGGGACACTATAGAGGAAAAAATAGAACAAAAAAATGATGATCTTGAGGATATTCAGCAAGTGTTGGGGGAAAGTGAAAAATAAATGGATGTTTTATTTGAGGAACCTGCTTCAAGAACAAAGAAGGAACATATAGTTCAAGATGCCTATCATGCAGTGGAGACTAGAGAACAAGTTAAGGATGATCTTGTCCACAACGAATGCCCTGTTGAAACTAAAGAACAAAAAAGAATGGAAAGGGAGGATCAAACTGAAAAGGATGAAGCCAATCCAAAAGAGAACACTGAAGGTCTTTATGCTCTTACTATTCTGGTCCTTTTAGTTGGATGTTATAACTGGTTCCATTTTTTGGTTCTTTATTTTCTTTACATACTTGAGTTTCCAGGTCTCTGTAAAACCTAGGGTCTTTCTTTTGATGATCTTGACTTGGGGTTTCAGGGCCCTATAAAACCTATTTTTGTTACTACTTAGCAGTAGGTGTTAGGTTTGTTTTACCTATGGGCATTATTTTTATATCCTTCTTCCTTTGTTTTAGGGTTTTGGGGTCCCTTCAAAACCTATTTTTACCTTAATTTAAAACATTTAGGTTTTCAAAGTCTTTCATTTGGGATGCTTGGTGAACAAAATTAAATAATTTGATTGCAAACAAGGTTTAAATCTTGACTAAACCACATACTAATAAGTATCAAAATGAGTAGCACTATGGCACTCTCAAATGATAAATCATATTATGTGGCATGCCCACTAGGACAAGGTTCTTAAGTTAAAATTAAATGAAGGTGAAAATATTGTAGACATTGGTTATTAATCACACACAAACCTAACATGAATGATAAAAAACTATAACCTCGAGCTGGTAACCAACTTCACATCCATTGATTATCATCAATATCAAGTACATATTTCCTTATATAAATCCAAATCCCTAGTTTCATTCAAATAGACTACAATTTATGTAAACAAAGTGCCAAACAACTATTTCTAGAAGATTGAATTATACTATCATAGATAATTAACATTGGCATATTCATTTTGAGCATATAGGGGATCCCATGCACCATCTATATCCTCCATAAAGGAATCAACATATTAAATGGATATAGTTTTTTATGCCTCATTATTTGATGGTATATATACTAATTACTTAGCTTTATGGGAGGTTGTAGAGAGCATCGACCCATTCACCTACAAAGAAGATGTCTCTTAGGAGGAATGACAAGTTACAACATATCTATTTCCTTTCAAATGCCAAGAAATTTATTATGCATCTACCAAACTAGAGTTCATGCCATGCATTGAATTTTTATTATATATGACTTCCTATACTATGTTAATAATAACACTATCATCTATTACATATCTTGGGAAACATTCCAAAGGTATTTATGTCTACCCATCCTAGATGCTACCTTTAATTAGCATAACATATCTAGTTAGAATATGACAAATAATATGGAACAAATAATGAGAAAATGGATTCTCCTAGGAGAAACCTTCTCACTCAAAGAGACCACCAAGAATCTTGTGCCAATTACAAAATTTTATATAGGAATCTGTATTGGTATAACACTACTAAACAATTTATTTGGTCACCCAAGCATATAATTCCTTAATTTATAGTTGGTACCACTACTTAGCCTATTTATCACATTAAAATGCACCTTTTCACTGAGGTTGATGATTAGTACCTGCTTGCATGAATTTATATTACACAAAGACAAGAGGCCCCAATGTGTAAAGTTTTACATGATGTCTTACCACCTAGGTACAATCATGGGAACCATCTAAAAACTTAATGGGGTTCTATGGGATCTAAATATCAAATATATAAAGAGCATAATATATTATGTTTATTCCTTTGTTCATATCTATACATTCATAAGGAACATATCAAGAATTTTATAAGATTTGTATCTTCAAGTGTGGAGGGTGATTTATGGTGAACCTTTGGCCAAAATTTCTAATAATATCACCAACACACTCATATATTTAGGTGATTACTAGTTGTATCCAAATTACATAGTTATAATGGTCATTGGACACAAGGTTAATCCTTTTCACCTACTCAAGTAGGTCCTAAAAAAGTAGATGAACATGAAATTACCTATCATCTATGGAAGGGGATAGATGAAGACCTAAAAAAAACATCACCTTTAATGCATACCATCTCATAATTGGGAGGATGTTCTACACCTACTAAACACTTTAAATAGGATGCTAGTGCCAATAAAGTCTATGCCCTAGCTACCTTACCCCATAAGGATTGGGAACCCCATAATAAAGTGTAACAACATGTTCAAAATATAAGAATTCACTAGAAGCATGAACCATTTGATTATGACTTCCTATTTCTTAATGCCAAGGATGATGTAAAGGTCATGGAAAGGGATAGTACTATTGGTGTGAGTGACTAATTGCCTAAGGTAATTCAAGTGGATCCTTCCATGAAACTTGGACAAGCAAAATTTAGAATCCCACCACCAAGGGGATGGACATATCTAGATTTATAGAATAGTTAAACTTTCCATAAACCAAAATACCAGAGTCAAGACCCATAAAAATCCACCCACTATGATGACAACACTAGATTAAGATCAAGGTGAAGGGGAAATATCAATTGATGTAATTAAAATGGAAGAAAAAAATCTCAATTTCAATTTAAATTGAGAAAAATAAAACTAGAACAAATAAAATAATTACTAGAGGCAAAGAACAACCCTATGAAGAGAGAAGAGGATATTATTTGTCTATAGTTCCCTGATAAAGAAGACCTTGTACCTAATGTTAAATTTATATCAACCACAACATCCAATAGGAAACTCCCTCTTCCTACCCAACAAGTGGATGATCCTAAAGTAGAGAAGATTTCAATATGCTAGAAGAGAAAATCTAAGGTAGGAAGGCCTAAGGAGCAATCCACAGATGGATTGAGCAAGCAAGCATAACCTTAAATTAAACACAATCTAAGGTATGAAATGGATGAATAAGAAATGAAACAAGATAAGGTCTTAAGTTTGCAAGGACTAAAAGGAAAGGGACTCTTGGAGGTGAACAATTAAGGAAGAATGATCTCATTATTCCAATTTTCCACTCTCCCATTATTTCATTACTTGTTATCTCTTCTTTTCTTATTGTGTCATCACCTCCTTCTAAACCTATTTATACAATTTTAGATATTATTACTCCTTTGGTCTCCACTTTTATTTCCACAAATACTAGCTATCCTAACACCCAAGTATCAACATCTTCTACCTAATTGGGATCATATATGCTCTCCTTAGGAGTAATACAAACTAAAATAATTATGGCCAAAAAATAGCTACAAAGAAGAAACTAGTCTACAGTGTCCACCCCATGCTACATATATGGAATGTATATTGGTCTAAAATAATATGGCTAACCATGCCCAAGCCAACTTTTGAGACTGAACCTATAAAATACACAAAATAGAAGCATAACCACTAGACCCATGAAAGTTGAACATTCTAGATTGGTCTAAGGAATTAGGAGCATCATATTCTAAAAGACTAGACTTGAAGATAACCAACCTTTCTATTATGAGCTCATTCTTTGATAAGTCAATTATCTCTATGTAAAGGGTAAAGAAGAGGTAGATAGAAGACAACATTGGGTAGAGATTAATTTTATAATAAATGGAAGAGATCTACTCTCCTTTAAAGAGGAAAAATAAGAAGGGCCAATCCCCTTTCATTCAGGACTTTAATTCCTATATGGATACCCACACTGGAGTATTGGTAAACTTTCATTAGGGAACTAAACATGCAAGGAAAGAGTTGGAACAAGAATTGGAGACCCTCAAGGAACAAAAACAAGTAATAAACATTCCTTATAAAATATTATAATATGTCCAAAATGTAGCATTGAGGTTATATGAGATACTAAAAATACTATTTATTCTTTCAAGACATAATTAACCCCCCATGCAACTTTAATAACTAAATTGTTTAAATCTCTAAAGGAAGATGAGACCAAATTGAAATTTTTGGTTATGTATACCCCTAATAAGGCTTTCATATATATCAATTTAATGTCATCCCTAGAGGCATAAAATATGTTGAATTTAGTCATCATTATAACCCAAGAAGCCTTCAAATGGATAACATCCTCTAATGATTTAATCACAAATATCACTAAGCAAGAGAAATAGGAAGCACATATTTTGAATGAATTAGAGTTAACACCTACATGGGATGGTATATGAAAGTTGGTATTTAGGTTTATTTTTGACCAAATGTTGCAACAAGACTCTAATAATTTCAAACAAAGTTTTCAAGGACTAACTTTATAAGACATTGAGGCTAATCTAAGTTTGATGAGGAAGAAGGCCACTAAAGTAGAAATATTTCAAGTATGACTCAGCGCCACTAAATATAATCATGCAAGGCTTATATCATAAGTGATTAAAGTGAATAAACCATCTCTCATAGGCATGAGAATAATATGGGCACATTATGCTAGTGGATACAAATATTATCAGGATCTAGTGGTCAAAAAGAAGTCTAGTTCAGCACTACCTATCAGTTTAGTGAGTGTATCATACTATCAATTAAAAATTTTCATGTAGTATATATTCAAGATAACAAATGGATATTTAAGTTTCATCTCATTCATGTTATAATTAACTGAATTATTTTTTGCCATCATGCACATGTAGGATGACTGTTGTAACCTATGAGCTATAACATATAATTTTGTATTGAACTAGAACTTAGGTTCTATTCATTTTTATGTAAATTTAAGTTTCACTATACTTGGAGGATGAGGTGACCCATTCCCCAAGTATTAAAATAATTATAAACCATCTTTCAAAGGGTTAGAGTTTTAGATCAATATAATAATAAATTAATTCATTAATTGTAATCCAACTATGTTTGTTCTCTCTTCTTCCTTTTTTTGTTATTGATATTTTAACTTCCTTTTATATATCAACTTAGTACTTTTGAAGTGTGCTAATTCTATGAATCAATCTAGTTCTTATAATTAATGTATGCTAATCTAATATGTGCAATAGTTTTTGAAGATTAGTAAATTTCATTGAATTGAGAAATTAGTTTAGACTATGTTGATGTTTTGAGGTGTGTATGAGTTTCTATTTTTGGTATAGTCTTCTAGATGTGTATTGTAGCTACTCTAGATAGCTTATTAATCTAAGTTATAATATCTCCACTAAGGGTGTGCAATAGCAAGTCTAAAGAGAGCAACCTTTAGTTGAGACCATTGATTTCCTTATACCTATTTCCCCATACTACTTAATCATACTTGTTCATGTGTGTGAAATAGATAAAAATAATAAACATTAGTCTTGGAGATATTGGTCCACCAAAGAGAAATACTTGGAAATAACATTTTAAGAACACAAAGCCTTCTTTTTTGCCTTACCTTTTCCTCCTTTTTGAGATTCATTGAGATCTACCCACCATAGAGTAAATATCAAGCCAACCAACTCACTTAGTGTTTTATTCATTTTAAATTTCAAGCATCCATCTATAAACCTAGTTAAGAAACCCATAATCTCAACCTACTATTCTACCAACTGGTTGTTTTAATCACATAATTATAACTTGTGCCTTAGAGTGGGTCTTCATTTGCATAGAGATCCTAAAATGTTAAATGATACCTCACTCAAGTTATGTGGTGTGCATAAAACCACATCAATAGGAATAAAACAATTTGGTGTTATAAGGAGGGCACACTTGTGTGTTTTCTCATTAGTATGAGTTATTTACTATGTATATTTACACAAGAGACACCTAGGAGAGTAACAAGGTCTAGATCACAATCTAGCCTTTTGGTATCACCTTTGTCAAATCATAGGAGGACTAGACTAATACCAACCATCCTTGAGGTACACTAACATATGATACCTTACCTAGTAAGAAACTTCCTACTTATTAACCATCCAATGGCTTAACCTTGGTTAGTCATATCTACTATTTCCATTCCTAGAGATCAACATAATTTACCAAGGAAATTGGAGAAATACTTTCCTACATTTTCCCCCTTAAGTGGGAGGATGGTAGAGGAACACATTAAATATTTCAAGGGTACTCTAAGATTAATGAATATCATAGATGAGGATGTTGCATGCATATGTTTTATATTCACTCTAAAATATTATTCTTATTATTATTATTTTAATTTGTAAGAAAATTCTATTACCTCATGGAATACATGTAAAAAGGATTTTCTGACACAATTTGGGTAAGTCACTAATTCAAGTTTGTGTATCAAAATTTCACTAGCATGAAGAGGGATCCTAATGAGTAAATTAGAGATTTTAATCCAAGGTTTTAGAAGATATACACTTGGCTAAACATGGCATACAAACTATAATAAAATCTATAACTTGAGATCTATAAGAATGCTTTAAATCTCATCACTATAGTGTTATTCAGGAGAACTACCACTAGCAATAATTTATCCTTAGCATATGAAGAAGCTATCAAGATTGGAAAGTAAATCAGTCCTCAACTCAATCCTTAGAATTTAGGGGTTCAATTATTTAATAATGGCTTTCAATCATTGAATCCAATACCACATGCTAATAAAAATGTCCCTACATTTAACTAAAATTAGTTGTACACTCTACCTCCCATGACATAACAAGTAACAAAGAAAAATTATAGTTTCCTAAAAAAATTAAGCATAAAGGAATGTTCATCATCAAACCATGAAAATCAACATCTAACCCACTCCAAAAAAATAGTCACTCAGGGTGTGAACTCCACCAAAGCCTAATTAGATTTTATACAAATAATGGTCTAAAAGTTGAGAAACAACTTATTAAATATGAGAAAAAGGATGGGTAATACCACCAATTAGAAATATAACTAGAATTATGGCTTTCCAAGATACAAAAAGACTTTCAATAGACCTAAAAATAATGCTAAACAACAATAATCCACAAAGATACTAGAAATTAATATCATGGATAAGGCTTTGTCTAATTGGTGTAGAGTTCATAACACATCACAACATGGGGAATTACATTGTGTGGAGTTTTATACATCCTTTGAAATATTCTAAAGGGAAAAGTTCAGACAAGATCAAAAAATGAAACCTCAGATATTCCCCATGAATATGGCCCCTTGATTTTAAATATGGTCTTTCAAACTTATGAGTTTCCCTTACAAGTGAAGATGACAATGTTATAGAGGATAATTATGATGAAGTGAAAGTTATTTAATAGTTCAATAAGAATAATTACAATCTAAGAAATAAATAACCCCTCACCATTTCTACTCTTAATAATATAGTTATTCCCATAAACCCTAAACTTGATAATAATCCTCCTCCCTAAAATAGAATGATCAATCTCAGCATAGAGAAGAGTAGAATAATGGAATAGACAACATTTTTAAGGATATGAAAAATATTAAGGGTAATACCATTCTCCATGAACTAGCTCAAATCACTGAACATAAGGAGCTCTTATGGATGTCTATTAAATAAAAGTCCAAAATAGCCAACATAAATGTTGTATATAAAATTAAGATTTACTTTACCCTTTCCTTGCTAATCATTCAGGTGTTTATCAAGAATCTACACAATATTTTGGTGGATTTTGGAGCTTCAGCTAATGTGATGCTAACCTCTATTTTCTAGAAACTTGGTTTGATCCTAAGTCCATACAAGAGGACTATTTTTTAGTTGGAAAAAATAGTAGTACCTATGATAGGATAACTTAACAATGTATGCATCCAAGTTGCATCAGAACATCTAGTATAGATGACTATCGACATACTATTAATAGATATTGCTAAAGGATATGGGTTACTATTGAGTAGAGATTATTAAAAAATGATCAATGTATATCTTTACATAGACTTATCTCATATTTGGATGCAATAGAGAGGCATTGCCAACCACATTAGGATTGATTAAGAGCCAAGGATGAAGCACCCTATTACATAATACATCATTACTAATGAATAATTAAGCTACACATATATTATACATTTACTATAAATCATGAAATTCAAGAGGAATTACATGACACTTCCTAATTATGGACCCTCCACTTTGATGAATCAATATCTAAGAAAGGATTAGGTGTTGGTATTGAGTTGGTTGACCCACAAGGAAAGAAGTACCTATCAACATATAGGATTTAATTACCATGTACCAATAATAGATCAAAGTATGAAGCCCTAATTTTGGGATTGTATTTTTCTCTCAAGATAAACATAAAATAATTATTAGTATATGGAGACTCAGAACTAGTGATTAACTAGGTCAGGAATAAGTATCAATGCAAATTATCATATTTAAAGAAATACAAACATAGATCCTAGGATTTAATTTAAGAAATTTGATGATTTTAATATAGTATCCATTATAAGAGAATAAAACCAATCTACTAACTCACTAGAAATTTTAATAACAAATTTGGAACCCCTATAGGAGCCAAAAGTGCATAAGTTCTCCGTCAAATTGGTATCTTGTCCATTAGTACTTGAAAAAATTGATAATTTTCAAGTGTTTGATGATGATCAATAGATCATTTAGTTTTTGAACAATTCAAGATAGTTTGAGTCTTAAATAATTTATGGTGAGAAAATAAGCCATCTATTGTTAGAGGTTTGTCAATGATGTCTCTAAGGTAACCAAGGATGTTGATGAGGTGTCATGTGTGTTAAAATGATAATGACAAAGTGTGCTTTAATGTGTTTTAGTGTTCTTGCATGGTTATTCAATGTTTGACTTAGATAGGGAATTGATGGATGATATTGATGGTATGGAAATGTTATAGAGATGCTATGGGATGTTATGATTTTTTAGAGTGTGTATAGAAGTAAATGAAATTCATCAAAATATTCATGTAAGTGTTTAAGCTCAAGTAGTCATTTTAATAGATAAGGCCGAGTAAGTATATTGATGACATAATATGTCACACATATGAAAGTTTTAACATCATATTGATATATGGATATATTCCCCTATATGAGGAGATTATTTTATTCAAATTTTTGGTCATGAGGTTGAGCGTATAAAAAGTTATTAAGGTAAAATGTTGGCCTTTTAGGCAAAGTTTTACTAAGTTTCCATACTTAGCCAAATTTGCAAGAAGAGATATATGATGAGTTTTTAATCAAACCATAAATCTAATAGTGAGTGTTTAATATAACCAAATAAGGATCCAATGGCACTGTTTAAATTTAAATAGTCAAGATTGATGTGTTAGTGACATGTGTCACAATCATAAAGTTTGAGTAGCAGATCTATGACAAATGTGAAACCTATTAAATAAAGATAAATGGTGAGAATATGATCATGTAGTTAGAGATAAATGGTATGTGTTGAGTCAATAAATCAAATTATGCTTATATTACATGTATAATTTTTAAGTGGCATAGTCACATTGACTGAATGGTACAAGGTGCCCAAAAGGCATGTAGAGCTACCAAGTGGCACAATTGTGAAAGCTCAGATCGAAGATCAATATTGAGCATTGAAAGGTAAATAATAGGATACATATAAGGATATAAATGGTACATATTTGTTTAAATTTTATATGGATAATGAGATGAGATCAAAGTCTCGGATGTTTAACGTTTACACATTAACCATTGGTATTTTAATTTAATAAAGGAAAAAATTAGTGCTTAGTATTTGAGATATATCTTTTGATCCAAGATGAATTTATTGATGGTGTAAAAGGAAATATTGTAAATTAATCCAAGGTAAATCTAGAGACACTAGTTTAAAGTTTTGAATATTTTTACAATTAAATATATTTATCTCTAAAGTTGATTATGTGTTTGACCATGGTCTATATGTGATCCAAGAAGGATAATTGAATAATTATTGATGGTATTTTAATGTTTCAAGATGAGATATATATTTAAGAGTGTTATACTCTATGTGAGGACCATATTAGTGGATTTTATAGGTTATAAAAATCCATATTTATTGTGAATAATTCCTTAGAAGTTGACTATGTTTGTTGATTGCACTAGTAGATTGAGTGACCGTGTTGTAGGAGTGAGTTGGAAGAATTATGAGCATAATTTAAGATTAAAGTGAGTATAAATACATTATATAATCCTATAAGTCTTATGATAAATTATTTTATGTCATGATATTCCCATTATCAGATATTGAGAGTAAAAATAGTATAACTATATTTTGACTGTATGTGACCAGTTTGAGTGGTCATTCTAAGAGAGTTGATTTGAGTGCTTAGAACCTAAGTTGAAGTGTATAAGTCACATGGAGGTGTTTCATAGGTCCTAAATTTTTCATCCATATTATATAATAATAACTCTATGATAAATATCTAAGTAATTTCTTCATAATTTGAGACTATGTTTTTTGTGTATGAAGGCCTAAACAAAAAAGAGACCTAATTGGTAGGTTTGAGTGTTGAGTTGGTGTTTTATATGACATGGATAAATATGGGATTAATAAAATGGATATTGGAAACATATTTTATGTGTTTAAATAATTGGTAAGATATTAATGTGGTCCAAGTAGTCTCACATGTAATGTGTGAGTATGAAGGCCTGATTATTTTAGGTCACACCAAGACCTAATGGTGGTTTGGGACTAATGCAATGTTGGCCAACTTAAGGAGTGAGTGGTTATTACATGTAAAATGTATGATAACCTATTTAAAATGTATAAAAAAATATGTAAATAATCTTGGTTGATCAATATGGGTTAAAAGAAGAGAGTGGTATAAGTACAAGGTCTAATTAGACTAATTAGGCTAGTTGTGCATGTGTGGATTCAAGAGAAGGAAAGAAACTTTGAAAGAGAAGGTATAGGTTAGTGAAAAAAATATTAGTCATTATTTTATAATTAAGTTTATATAGGAGGACACACATGTTATTATACCTAATAATCCTAGAAGAGGTAGTTTGAGTGAGTTAGGCCTAGAGGAAGTTTGAGAGAGAAAAGTGAAAATAAAGGTGATCATCATCAGTTGAAGAGTAACAAGTGTTTAAGGTGATCTATTTAGGTATCTGAGTGGGATCTTGGTTACCTATGGGGTTGGTTCATCATTTAAATGTAAACCTTGTTAAATGTTTGATTATTATGGGTGTTTAGCGAGACAAGGGTAGTAGCTCCTTATGGGATTGGTGTCTCACTAAAATAAGAGATTGGTGTTCCTTCATCAGTTTGGGCTGGTATAAAGTTTGGATCTTTTTTTATAGTATTTTAGTAAACTTGAAGGTTTTAGTGGGTTTTATCCCCCAAGTGGGTTTCCCACATATATTATGTGTTCATGTGATGTATACTCTTATGTATGCTTTAGATGTATGTGCTTTCATGTTTATATTGTTTGATCAAGTTGATGTATGATGAATGTTTAAGATTTGGGAATTTAATTGGATTATCTTGAATCACTAATTCACCCCCACCCCCGCCCCCCCAATTATTGTACCTCTAACAATTAGTATTATATTAGGAACTTCTTGGTAATTTTAACCACTTGAGGGTGATCCAAGATATAAAGATGGCTAAGTGGTTGAGGAAATAAAATCTTGAGTTAAGTTCAATGGTCAAAATTATTGAATAACATATTAGTCACATTGATATTGTGAAGAGTAATTATAATTCTAAGGATGATGAACATGATATGAGGCATGAAGAGCTTAACAAACAGATCATGAAACATAGTGAAATGATAAGTCTTCCTTAAACCAAGTTTGAGACATTAAGTGAAATAGTCAAAAAAGACAAGATGACCATTTAGGATCTTGAGGATTAGTTAAGAGATATAAAGAATAATATAAGTTCAAAATAGGAAGAATTCAAACATCTCAAAACTCATTTAGAAGAGGAAAATGCCAAGTTGAGTTCAAAGCAAGGTGAGCATGATGAGTTATATTCAATCTTGATTCTATAAAGATCTTTGATGAATAAGCATGCAAATTGAAGGATGCCATGGATAAAAAATCTAAGAGGGATAAGGAGACTATACAAGTTCTTAAAATTTAGTTAGAGGCTATAATTTCAAGTATAAGAGCTAAAGAGGATGAGAGCATTTAAATTTAAGACCAAACTAAACTCATTAAAAGATAAACATGAGAAATTTGTTATCAAGGTAGACAATACTAAGAAAAATCAAGAGAGGTCAGCTTAAGATAAGAAAGATACAATCACCAAGATCAATAAGAAAATATCCATCAGTTAGCCAAGTGCCATGAGGTATGAAACATAGTTTAATGGTCATTATTGTGATTGTCACAAGATTGGTCATAAGTTAAGTACCTATCTAAGGAAGAACAACTAGCCAACTAGAGGTATAGATAATATAGTTTGCTATAATTTTAATGACATAGGACATATTTCTAGATTCTTCCTAATAATGCATGAAAAATGACTAACCTAGGTATGGAGACCTAAGATAGTCAAGCTCGAGCATAATGAACCTAAGAGACAAGATGGTATGTTTGTTGATATTCATAATATTCATCAAGAAGAAGGTATGAATGATGTTATTTGTTTCATTTGTCATCAATTTAGTCATATTGTAAGATATTATATAAATAAGATGTCAATTCATAACAAGGTGCATGGGCATCCTAGTGTGCTCAAGAAAGGTCAATCCTTGGTATGGAATCTTAAGGAAGTGAAGACCAAGAAAACTAATTCAGTTGAGTTGAAAGATCAAGGTGGAATTCCTACTAAATCAAAATATGAATTATATATGAGGAAGGTTTAGGAATGCCAAGAGAATGTATCATCTATTCAAATAGAAAAGGTGAATCAAAATTCAGTTCAAGTTGGGATCAAAGAAAATACCAAGGTGCTAATTAAGGTTAATTTTGATGTGTGTATGGATATATGTAAACATACTACTATTATTTATCATATTTTAAACAAAGAATATTAGTTGTCAATGCCCAATGATGAATTTATTTATTTATTTGAAAATATATGTCATAAATCTTTATTGTCTCCATTTGTTGTCAATCCAATCTTAGAAGAAAAGGAGATATTTTAGTGTATGAGCAATTTGTTTATCTTAATCCTAAGAAGAATAATAAGAACTATCAATATTAGATGACCAAGGATGAGAATAAATATGAAGAGTTGTGGGTAACTCTTGGTTTCAAATTGTTATAGGATAGTGTGGGTTAGGGTGTCTCTAACTAGGCTTCAAGGAGATACTTGAAAACAAAAGGAAGCATGGTGGATGCCAGTTGAGCTTTGATTGATGTTGCATGACAATAAATGTCATAATAAGATGTGTTGGTTTAATATGGAAGGACATGATAAGATATTTTCAGAAATAGTGCTCCTAAAGTAAAAGTTTTGATCAAATATGAAGGATGGTCTAGTTGGTCAAATGCTGAAGAATGAAGATGTTGGTTCTAAAGCTCTACAGGTAGAAAATGGATGTTTCCAAGTATCTAATCAAGTATGGTGAGTTATCAAGATATTATATTACATATAAATGTATATTGATCTTGTTCAAATGTGCTCAAGTTGTGTTCAAGGTTTTTAGTCCTAAAGATAAGATCTTTTAAATTACGTAAATTGATTGATCAAATAATGAAGATTGAAGACAAGGTCATTTGAGTAGGAGGAGAATGTGTTGTCATATTTTTGATATCATGAAGGTCTCAGAGTTTTATATATGACAAGTTGTATATGCCATGGAGTAAGGGGGATCTACCTCAGTTAGCTTGAGTGGCTTGAAGAAGATATGCATGATATAATGGGGATAATATGTGAATATTCATCAGTCATGGTAAAAGTGTGAAGATGTATCCTATAGTTTAGAATTTAAGAATATTGACATGATGACTTGATCAAACCAAGTAATGTATTTTAAAAAGCTATTAAATATTCATACACAAGTAAAGATATATTGTGAGTTCTATAGGTAGAAAATTCCAAGGATTATAAAATAACAAGTTTATATTGGTGTATGTATGACATAAGATGGACTATGATGTTAAGAGGAGATTTGTAAGCTCTGTGAGTAGTTATTTAGGTCCTAGGTTTAGAGGATTGTGTAGTAGAATTTGAGAGAGAAGGTATAAAGGCAATTATGTTGTCTCATAATTGTTAGAAATAGTCTAAATATGATCATAAGGGTTTATAAGCTTAGGTGACATAAGGGGATTCCATTTTAATGTTTTAAAGTTAAGGTCATGTAGCTTTTTATGTTCATGTATATTTATTCTTCATAAAAGCTATGTATGATCAAAGAAGAGTGTAGTCATGGAGAATGTTTGAGAAGATCAAGGTAAAAAGAGCTATTCATAATGTTAAGGGGAGTCTATATCATCTATTAGAGTTGTTCCTATCATATTATTGGTCCTTGAAGTTTTTTTTAGGTCCACGGGATCAATAGTTGAGCCCAATTTGTCACTGTGTCAAAGGGGGTGAAAGTGCTTGAAGAGAAAGATAGAGTCCAATAATAAGCTATGTATTGGTGTTTAACATAAATGACAAAGGGGTATAATTTTATATGTTTTTAAATGATGTCTCCAAGGTGACCAAGTATTTTTATGAGGTGTCATGTGTGCTAGGATGAAAATGACAAAGTGTGCTTCAATGTGTTTCAATGTTCTTACATGGTTCTTTAGTGTTTGATTTGGATAAGAAATTGATGGATGATATTGATGGTATGGAAATTTTTTATATACCCTATGGGATATTATTACTACTTATAGTGCTTATGGAGTTGAATGGAATTCATCATAATAGTTATATAAATGTCAAATCTCAAGTAGTCATCTTTATAAATAAGTCTAAGTAGATTGATGATGTCATATTTCACACATGTGAAATTTTAAATAGAATAGTGATATATGGATAGATTTAAATATGTTATGAGACAATATGGTTCAAATTTTAGGTCATAACGTTGAGTGTAGTAAAATTTATTAAGGTGTAAAGTTAGCTTTCCAAGCAGAGTTTTACTAAGTTCCCATACTTAGCCAAATTTGCAAGAAAATATTTAGGGTCAACATTTAATCAGATCATAGATCTAGTTAAGAGTGTTTTATATAACTAGATAAGGATCTAATGTCATTCAAAGTCAAATAGTCAATATTTC